>CM064963.1:3342205-3675269 GCA_032847665.1 Solanum chilense | reverse complement strand
AGCTTCTTAAAAATATCGATGGATTAACCTGTAAATTCCTAGGACATTGTAGGGTTAATTGTTCTAAGAAAAAGAACTACATATAACCAAATCCGGGGTGTGGTTAAAGAAGATTATTTTTAAGAACAAAGGCTAAGAGGAAGAGATGAACAGTAACAATAGATTCGTGAATGGACAGAGTCCATAAAAAAAAAAAAAAAAAAGGGGAAGTTAAACTAGAAACTAAAATGATAATTACATAACAGAACAAGAGAGTGAAGGAGTACTGAGTAGGATTACACAACATTAAGAAAAAACCTTTGAAAATTTATTGAGAACATTAAGAAAACCTTCGAAATTTATTGAGTGAAATATCACTCAATAAATTTCGAAGGTTTTCTTAATGTTCTCAATAAATTTTCAAAGGTTTTTTCTTAATGTTGTGTAATCCTACTCAGTACTCCTTCACTCTCTTGTTCTGTTATGTAATTATCATTTTAGTTTCTAGTTTAACTTCCCTTCTTTTTTTTTTTTTTTTATGGACTCTGTCCATTCACGAATCTATTATTACTGTTCATCTCTTCCTCTTAGCTTTTGTTCTTAAAAATAATCTTCTTTAACCACACCCCGGATTTGGTTATATGTAGTTCTTTTTCTCAGAACAATTAACCCTACAATGTCCTAGGAATTTACAGGTTAATCCATCGATATTTTTAAGAAGCTAAGAGACTAACCATATACTAAGTAATATAGGTTCATGAAAATATTTATAAACTTACAAAATATCTAAATAAAAATAATCACACATGATTTACACACATAATTTACATATATGGGAAGTTTAAAAACTTAAATATGAAAACTTACATAATTAGAACAGAGTGAAGTTTCCCTTTCGGGAAACCCGAAAAAGCTTCCAAGATAACTTTACAAAAACTTGAAAAACAAACCTAAGAACTTAAAGAAAATATTTTACTTTTTTTTTTTAAAAAAAAAAGAAGGATCTTTTTGAGGGATTTGTAGATTTTTGCTTTCTTTTATCTCTCGCTCTTTCACTCTTTCACTCTTGTTTCCTTCTTCTGATAGTGTCTGATATTTATAGGTGTCTTCGGACTTCAAATTCCGGATTTCAAATGGAAAAGGGAATCTTATCTCTTCAGCCGGGTACACATTTGGGCCCCATCGTCACGTGAAGTCATTATCCCTTCTTGCATTATTGTCCTTGGAATCTGATATCTGTCTATCTTATCTCTTACTTGAATAAGACGCGTCCCAACAGTTTTTCCACATGTGTGGTAGTGAGTAAAGTGGGACTCACATTTTTGACTAAAGAGGCATCCCTCTTTTAAATGTATAATAATTTTACAAGATGATATTTATGTATATATACATATATATTATTATATTTTTTTTTTATTTTTTTTTTATGTGTCTAAATTATGCAATGCAATTGAATCAAAACTTGCTCCTGAATCATCATCATTAGGGTCTTGGGCAAATTGCATTGGGTCTTCAAAATTAGCTGAATTATTTGAACTTGGAGTAGAAATTCGTCTTGGGCTTTGTATTGGGCTTGGGTTTATATGTTTATCTTTTTCTTGTCTTTGTTTGAGTAGTTTTTCTACAGTCTGGGTTATTAGGAATTCTAACTCTTTATTTTTTTGGGCTTTTTTAACTTTTTGTCTGATTGTCTGGTTAAATGAAAGTGGTAATTTTCTTCTTGAAGATGAACCTTCGTCTCTTTCACTTTTTGGCAAAGTGACAGCCATTAACGGGTTTGAGAAGTCTTTACCGGCCACCGTTTGAACCGGACTAGCTGTATCATCATCCGATACAGTGGATTTCTTAGCATTCAGTGGGGAATGCACACCCATCTCATCCATTTTTGTTTGGGATGGAAAACCCTGTGTATCTGTCTGAGTTTGTATATTCTTACCTTTGCTCTCCAATTTGCTGAGTCTTTCCCTGAGCTTGGCATTTTCTTCCATTAAGGCTTCATTTTTTAAATTTAGCCTTTTGAATGCTTCAGTCATGGATGAGCAATGGTCACAAAATATAATTTTGTTCGTGTCTTTTTGGATGTTATACTGAGGGATTTTTTCTGGGTTTTGTCTGAGAGCTGGAGAAATATAATAGTTTGGTCCTAATGTTCCTCTAGCATAGTCTAAAGCTTTTGTAAAATCATTAAAACCTTTGAAAAGTGGTTTACGAAAATCTTTGATTGAATCTAAAACTTCTATCCATGTCTGAAACACACCGTTTGTCTTACCATGAATTACTACATAATATTTAAATTTATTTTCCGTATTTTTACTGGTAAAATAGTATCCTAAAGCATTTAAAACAGCAATTATAAATATTTAATTGCATAAATTTAATTAAATGTCAATTAATTCCTAATTAAAAATCTAATTTATTAATATTTATCATCTATAATCTATATGTATATAATAACTATAATATTTTTTTTATAAAAAATGTCTTTATCCAAATTGCTATACTTTTCCTCTTCTTATATATATATATATATATATATATATATATATATATATATATATATATATATATATATATATATATATATATATATATATATATATATATATTACTAAAAGCATGAATAAAAAAATTAAAAGTTGAATCACGATTTTATCCCTTCTATAAATTAAATTATTATAAAATATTTAAATATTTGATTGCATAAATTTAATTAAATGTCAATTAAATCCTAATTAAAAATTTAATTTATTAATATTTATCATCTATAATCTATATGTATATAATAACTATAATATTTTTTTTTATAAAAAAACGTCTTTATCTAAATTGCTATACTTTTTCTCTTCTTATAACTTTTTCTTTAACCCCTATCATGAATAATATAATTTATTTGAATAAAGAAATATCATTTATGATAAATAATGAAATTTAATAATTTAAAGGATGCAAATCTACAAAATGGAGACACACATTGATAATGTCATCTTGATTATTATTAAAGAATGACTCTAACTTCACAAATTTAAATTCATTGATACTTAATTACATTATAAGAACTTTAGTTGATCTTTCTACATAATTTGCTAACTTATTTTTATTTTTTTCATATTCTTCATTTATTTATTATTGTTTTCTAATTACTTATTTATCTTTTATACTCTTAATTTCATAACTCTCATCTTTACATATTCATAACCTCCAAATATTTAAACTAAAACGTTAAGATATCTTTTGATATTCATTCTATTCTATCTAATATAAATTCAACTTCTTTATCTCATGAAATCCCTATCAAGATTATTAGGCTATTATTTTTATTCTATAGTTAAAATAGATGAAGAAGACTGTTGAATTTTGATAGGATATGGAAGGAGTCGATAAGAACTCAGAGAGTTATGTACTAATTTTGTACTTATTTTTTCCATTTATATCTCTCTTTCTATTAACTTATTTTAATTATTAGTCATTAGTAATAACAGATAATATTAAATAATAGTATTAAATAATATTAGTATTTACTGTGTACTAATCCTAGTCCTATTAGGAGTAGTACTCCTTAATCCTAGTCCTATTAGGATTAGTACTCCTTCCTATATCTCCTATATATACCTCTCATGTATTCTCTTATTAGGTTAACACTTCAATACAATTAATATTCCTTCATGGTATCAAGAGCCAGAAAACGTAGATCTTCTTTTCTCTAGGTTTTTTTCTCTCTTTAGGGCATCGATCGTTCCCTCTCTTCTCTTGGGCGGCGGCAGCCATGACAACCGAGGTGGATCCTCTCGATTCACTTCCTTCTGGCGTTAAACTCCTTCTCAGGCATCTTCATGCCCTGATTCCCGAAAAATTATCAGACATAAATTACCCTACATGGAAAATCACCGTTCTTACAGCCCTTGAGGCCAATTACCTTCTCAAATATGTCGATGGAAGCACAGAACCGCCGCCGGCAGTCATCACAGCCACAGACAAATCAGAAAAAAACAATCCGGCCCATGCCGCCTGGAAAGCCGTGGATGGCCAGATCCGATCATGTTTGATTGCGGTCATCTCTCCCACGGTTCAGAAACACGTCCGATCCTACACAACTGCTTCAGCCCTGTGGACGGCCCTCGCAACACGCTATGCATCAATTTTCCACTCTCATATTTTTCAATTGCGTGATCGTCTCCACACAATTACCAAAGGCACAAAAACTATGGCGGAGTATTTAGACGAGGTCTCCACCATCATCACAGCCCTCGACACCGTGAACGAAATCATTCCCGAAAAAGATCTCGTCATGTGCGTCGTTCGGGGGCTCCCATCAGCTTACTCCTCCATTAAATAGGCGGTTCGCATCAGTCCAACGCCCGTTGACCTGGCTACTCTCTCCTCGTAACTAAAAAGTGAAGAAATCAACGTGGATCTGGAGAGCAAACTTCTTCTCCGAGAAGCCGCTGTTATGGAGCCGGCCACCGCCCTCACCGCAAGCCAGAACTATCGCGGGGGACGTGGTGGCGGCCGGCAAGGGAGCCGCGGCGGCTACGGCAGAAACAGCGAAGGCCGCGGGCGCGGCGGTCGGCAGGGCAGTCGTCCGCCGTACGACGGTCAGCAGCACGGCAGCAACAACAACCTACACTCCTTCGGCAGCGACGGGTAGTCATCTTCCAGCAGCGGGCAGGGCACTTACGAGCGGGATCGTCCAACTTGTCAAATCTGTCAGAAAACAGGACACACCGCTGCTCATTGCTGGTTTCGGTATGAGGAGAGCCGAAATAGTGATAACTGTGCCAATTATGCATCTCAAGCCGGCCCTTCCTCTGAATGGTTGTTGGATACTGGGGCCAACATGCACGTTACTTCTGATCTATCCAAGCTTAACGCTCCAAATCCATATCATGGCTCCAATGGTATTACTGTTGGCAACGGTGAGTCCCTTAATATTTCTCACACTGGCACGGGTACCATTAAACCCCCACCGCCATCTTTCACCTAGGTAACCTTACCCACGTCCCTTCTATTAAATCCAATCTCCTTTCAGTTCACCAATTCACAAAAGACAATAATTGTTCACTCTTGTTCACCTCTAATGATTTTCAGATCCTAGACAATACTACCAAGAGGGTGATTTTTCAGGGCCCCTGTGAGCATGGTCTGTACGTTCTTCCTAGCACAAGTTCGTCTGCCCACCCAATTTCAGAAAGCGTTCCTGTGGCTCCGGTTGCTCTTTCGGCTGATGGCCACAGTCTTTTGTGGCACAGTCGTTTGGGTCACCCGTCTACTCAAATAATAAATTCTTTAATGTCTCAATTAGGTTTTTCTTCCATTCATGTAAACAATTGTGACTCCTTTTCAATTGCTAAATCTCATAAATTACCTTTTACTTTATCTAAGAAGCGTACAACTGCACCTTTTCAACTTATTCATTCTGATCTATGGGGTCCTACTGTTGTTCCTTCATTTGCTGGTTTTCGCTATTATATTTGTTTTGTGGATAATTTTACAAAATACACTTGGTTGTACCCACTAAAACACAAATCACAGGCATACACCACCTTTGTCACTTTTGAAAAAATGGTCAAAACACAATTCAATTCTCATGTTAAACTTTTTCGAAGTGACAATGGAAAGGAATATATCAATAACATCTTTGGCCAGTTTCTGCAATCCCTGGGAATTATACATCAAACCTCCTGTCCATACACTCCCGAACAGAATGGGGTGGCTGAGCGTAAGCATCGCCATCTCATTGAAACGGTGTTTACTCTTCTACATCAATCTCATCTCCCTGTCTCCTTTTGGGTAGAAGCTCTAGCCACCGCAAACTACCTCATTAACAGAATGCCCAGTCACACTCTCTTCAACAAATCACCCTATCAACTCCTTTACCAAGAACTTCCCAATTATACCAACCTCCGCGTCTTTGGGTGTCTTGCCTACCCTTGGCTACGCCCTCATATTACTCACAAATTACAACCCCGATCCCGTCCTTATATTTTTTTGGGCCATCATCCTACCTCCAAGGGTTATCGCTGTCTTGACCCACAAACTCATAAAGTCTACATATCTCTTCATGTCAAATTTGTCGAAAATGAGTTCCCCTATGAGTCTATTTCCTCCTCCACAAATACATCATTCATTGGCGTCATCCCCCTTTTTCCAACATACTCACAGGGTCCTTCACCACCTTCCCCCACACCTCCACCCACTACCCAACCACCCCTCATCACCCCTTCGACCGTCACCCACAATACACCCGCAACCACCACCCACACCCACAACCAACCCGAACCATCCCATACCCACAACATCTCCAGCCCGATCCGTTTTGGATCCTTCCTGGCCACCCCCGAATCACCACCGCCCGTGCCACCCCCCAATACTCATCCCATGTTAACCCGTGGCAAAGCCGGTATCTTTAAACCCAAAACCTTTCAGGCTACCATACTACCAAATACACCCCTTCCCGATAGTGAACCAACAATCTACTCTGTTGCCTCAAAAAATGCTTATTGGCGTCATGCTATGGATGACGAGTTTAAGGCTTTGACTGATCAGAAAACTTAGGTTCTTGTACCTAAGCCCCATGGGCGGCACCCAGTGGGCTGTAAATGGATCTACAAAATTAAACACAATGCGGATGGCAGTATTTCCAGGTACAAGGCTCGTTTGGTTGCTAAAGGCTACAATCAGGAGTATGGGCTTGATTACTCCGAGACATTCAGTCCTGTTATTCGGCAGGAAACAATTCGCCTAGTACTGTCACTCGCCGTGCGCAACAATTGGCTCATCAATCAGTTGGATGTTTCCAATGCTTTTCTTCATGGCATGCTTGATGAAACTATCTACATGACGCAACCACCGGGCTATGTTGATCCCCGCTTCCCTCAACATGTTTGCAAACTCCAGAAGTCTCTGTATGGGCTCAAGCAAGCCCCCCGTGCTTGGTACACACGTCTGAAAATGTCCTCCAGGGACTCGGCTTCACGTGTTGCGTACATGACACGAGTCTGTTTACTCGACATTCAGCACACGGTGCAGTCATTCTTCTTGTCTATGTAGATGATATCATTATTACAGGCTCTTCTGCAGCTCTCATTCAGGATGTCACTCGAGCTATGCATACTACCTTCAAAATGAAAGACCTTGGCCCGTTACATTATTTTCTGGAATGGAGGTTTCTCGGACAGGCAGCGGCTTGTTTCTTCATCAGTCAAAATATGCTCGAGATCTGTTGCAGAAAGCTGGACTGAAAAAATGCACCAGTCAACCAACACCGATGGCAGTCTCTTCGTCTACGAATGGAGCCGACACCCCCTTTGCCGATATCACCCACTTCCGCAGCCTCATTGGGGCTCTACAGTATCTGGCCATTACCCGTCCTGACATCCAGTTTGCTGTCAACCGAGTTGCTCAGCGCATGCATCAACCAAGTGAACATGATTACCATTGTCTAAAACGCATTCGCAGGTACATTTTTGGCACTCTTGGTCGTGGTCTACTCATTCGACCCGGGGACTTGGAGCTTCGGGGTTTCTCAGATTCAGATTGGGCGAATGATAAAAATGACAGAAAATCTACATCGGGGTTTCTCGTTTTTTTGGGGCTGAACCTGATCTCCTGTTGTACAAAAAAACAACCCAAGGTCTCTCGGTCCTCGACTGAAGCTGAATACCGCGCCCTTGCTCTTCTTGCTGCTGAGACCATGTGGGTCACATATATTCTTCGCGAACTTCGCGCCACTCACACTGTTCCAGCTCTCTATTGTGACAACAAATCAACCATCTGTGTGGCCAAGAATTCCGTCCTACACACCAGAATGAAGCATGTTGATACCGATTGTCTCTTTGTTCGCGATGAATTTCAGGCCGGCACAATGACTGTGCAGTATGTACCCACTGAAGAACAACCGACTGATATTCTCACCAAGCCTCTCCCGAGCCGACAGCACGATTACCTCAGTTCCAAGCTTCCGTTCGCTTCAGCTCAGCTCAGCTTGAGGAGGATAATAACAGATAATATTAAATAATAGTATTAAATAATATTAGTATTTACTATGTACTAATCCTAGTCCTATTAGGAGTAGTACTCCTTAATCCTAGTCCTATTAGGATTAGTACTCCTTCCTATATCTCCTATATATACCTCCCATGTATTCCCTTATTAGGTTGACACTTCAATACAATCAATATTCCTTCAATTAGCACAAAGTATCGTGTGATATCTCTTGACAAATTAATTAATAGCCAAAATTAATTACTTTGGGAAAAGGAAATAGTTATTGCAAGTGGCGTCTAAATTTCAAGAATTCACCGTACCCAGTATTTACACAAAATCATCCAAAAGGATTAATGTGAATTATCTTAACGTGGTATGCGTCAAATAAATCACATGATTGCTAAAGGATAAAGGTTATTTTTCCATCCTTAATTTCCGTTGCCAATAAAACTTTAGGATCTTTAACATAAATACTCATATTAATTTACTGATTCTTCTAGATGTAGATTATCCACCGTCATACATATACTATAGATATCTATTGATTATTTTTAAATTAAATTTTATTAGTTAGACAACAAATTAAATTAATTCACTAATTTTAACTTAAACTATTGAATAGACAACTTTGATTAATTTCTTTTGATTTTGATTTCTTTTGATTTTATTGTGTTACTTTCATGAATTGTGACATGTGTCCCATTATTTCACATGTTATATTATATGGTTGTGGAATGATCTTTACATGAAAACAAAACATGAGTAAGTACAATTACATAAAAAGTTAAAATTCTTGAATTGTGGTGAAAAAGCATCTAGTACATATCTAGCTCCATAAAATATCAAGCTATAAACAAGTAAGTAATTACTAATGAGTAAATAAAAAAAAAGTATACAATTAGCAGTTAAAAGGATTTATTACAAACAAAAGAAAAAAAGAAGAAGATAAGTCCAATGTCATATTCTAAATATGGTGTACAAAATCGAACTGAAAAACGAGTTAAATCAGAAAAAAATAAATTGATTAATGGTTTAGTTTGACTTGATTTGATATTGGGAAAAAAAAAACTGCACTATATTCGGGTTGGGTTGGTTTGAACTAAAAAAAGTACAACCCGACATTATATGTAATTACAAAATTTTATTTTATACATTAAAAAAATATTTACTTTGACATCATTTTAAAATTTTTCTTGTACTATTTCATAGTTTTTATCTTTTAATATAATATTTCAAGTTCAAAATTTAGAATTTGGAATGGTCCAATAAAGATTATAGTTCATAGATGTTCATAATTATAATAAAACTTAAATCAAAATCAAATTAAAACTAATGCAAAAAGAAAATCAATTCAACACTAAGAATGACAATAATATTGAATATTTGTTATTTAGTTTTACATTGGTTTAGACAATTAAAATATATAATCTAATTTAATTTTCCTTAATATTTAAAAATATAACTAATACTTATTAAACTTATTTTAGTACGTTTTAGTACTTTTAAATTATGTTTATTTTCATTATGACTTTACAATATTTATTTTATATGATGATTTTATTATTACTTTTTAGTGAATATTTTGTGTCATCGTCAATACTCATCTCATATTTAAGTTAATAATATGTTTGTATGCAAGCTTTACCGAAAAAATCCAAAAATCTGAAAAAATCTGAAGTTTATTAGTTTGGTTTGATTAATAAATTTAAAAATTCGACATAATGGTTTGTCTTGCTATTTAAAAAATCCGAATCAAACCGAGGTTGAAAAACTCGAAAACATTCGAACTTTATTGGTTTGGTTTGATTTGTAAATTTAAAAAATTTACACAAATTGTTTGATTTAATATTTAAAATATCTGACACAGCCCGATTATGTACACCCCTAATTATTTTTTTAAAAAAAGTGTCACAAATTAAATGATTTCTAAGGGATAGCTTTGGAAAAAATTAGGAGCTATCCTTCCAAAAATATAGTCGCCAGATGTGTATATATATATATTACTAAAAGCATGAATAAAAAAAATTGAAAGTTGAATCACAATTTTATCCCTTCTATAAATTAAATTATTATAAAATATTTAAATATTTAATTGCATAAATTTAATTAAATGTCAATTAATTCTTAATTAAAAATCTAATTTATTAATATTTATCATCTATAATCTATATGTATAGAATAACTATAATATTTTTTTTATAAAAAAATGTCTTTATCTAAATTGCTATACTTTTCCTCTTCTTATAACTTTATTTTATATATATATATATATATATATATATATATATTACTTAAAGCATGAATAAAAAAATTGAAAGTTGAATCACGATTTTATCCCTTCTATAAATTAAATTATTATAAAATATTTAAATATTTGATTGCATAAATTTAATTAAATGTCAATTAATTACTAATTAAAAATTTAATTTATTAATATTTATCATCTATAATCTATATGTATATAATAACAATAATATTTTTTTTATAAAAAAACATCTTTATCTAAATTGCTATACTTTTTCTCTTCTTATAACTTTTTCTTTAATCCCTCTCATGAATAATATAATTTATTTGAATAAAGAAATATCATTTATGATAAATAATGAAATTTAATAATTTAAAGGATGCAAATCTACAAAATGGAGACACACATTGATAATGTCCTCTTGATTATTATTAAAGAATGACTCTAACTTCACAAATTTAAATTCATGGATACTTAATTATATGATAAGAACTTTAGTTGATCTTTCTATATAATTTGCCAACTTATTTTTATTTTCTTATATTCTTCATTTATTTATTATTGTTTTCTAATTACTTATTCAACTTTTATACTCTTAATTTCATAACTCTCATCTTTCATATTCATAACCTTCAAATATTTAAACTAAAATGTTAAGATATCTTTCGATATTCCTTCTATTCTATCTAATATAAATTCAACTTCTTTATCTCACGAAATCCTATCAAGATTATTAGGCTATTATATTTATTCTATAGTTAAAATAGATGAAGAAGACTCTTTAATTTTGATAGTATATGAAAGAAATCGATAAGAACTCAGAGAGTGATATACTAATTTTGTACTTATTTTTTCCATCTATATCTCTCCTTCTATTAACTTTTTTTTTGCCTACAAATTATCAGTCATTAGCACAAAGTATCGTGTGATATCTCTTGACAAAATTAATTAATAGCCAAAATTAATTACTTTGGGAAAAGGAAATAGTTATCGCAAGTGGCGTCTAAATTTCAAGAATTTACCGTACCCAGTATTTACACAAAATCATCCAAAAGGATTAATGTGAATTATCTTAACGTAGTATGCGTCAAATAAACCACATGATTGCTAAAGGATAAAGGTTAATTTTCGTTGCCAATAATTTTTTAGGATCTTTAGCATAAATACTCATAGAAATTTACTGATTCTTCTAGACGTAGATTATCTACCGTCATACATATACTATAGATATCTATTGATTTTTTTAAATTAAATTTTATTAGTTAGACAACAATCTAAATTAATTCACTAATTTTAACTTAAACTATTGAATAGACAACTTTGATTAATTTCTTTTGATTTTGATTTCTTTTGATTTTATTGTGTTACTTTCATGAATTGTGACATGTGTCCCATTATTTCACATGTCATATTATATGGTTGTGGAATGATCTTTACATGAAAACAAAACATGAGTAAGTACAATTACATAAAAAGTTAAAATTCTTGAATTGTGGTGAAAAAGCATCTAGTACATGTCTAGCTCCATAAAATATCAAGCTATAAACAAGTAAGTAATTACTAATGAGTAAATAAAAAAAAGTATACAATTAGTAGTTAAAAGGATTTATTACAAACAACTGAAAAAAAAAAAAAGAAGATAAGTTCAATGTCATAATTCTAAATATGGGTGTACAAAATCGAACTGAAAAACGTGTTAAATTAGAAAAAAATAAATTGATTAATGATTTGGTTTGACTTGATTTGATATTAGGAAAAAAAACTGCACTATATTTAGGTTGGTTGGTTTGAACTAAAAAAAGTACAACCCAACATTATATGTAGTTACAAAATTTTTTTTTATACATAAAAAAAAAAAAATACTTTGACATCATTTTAAAATATTTCTTGTACTATTTCATAGTTTTTATCTTTTAATATATTATTTCAAGTTCAAAATTTAGAATTTGGAATGATCCAATAAAGATTATAGTTCATAGATGTTAATAATTATAATAAAACTTAAATTAAAATCAAATTAAAACTAATGCAAAAAGAAAATCAATTCAACACTAAGAATGACAATAATATTGAATATTTGTTATTTAGTTTACATTATTTTAGACAATTAAAATACATAATCTAATTTAATTTTTCTTAAATATTTAAAAATGTAACTAATACTTATTAAACTTATTTTAGCACGTTTTAGTACTTTTAAATTATGTTTATTTTCATTATGACTTTACAATATTTATTTTATATGATGATTTCATTATTACTTTTTAGTGAATATTTTTGTGTCATCGTCAATACTCATCTCATATTTAAGTTAATAATATGTTTGTATGCAAGCTTTACCGAAAAAATTCAAAAATCTGAAAAAATCTGAAGTTTATTAGTTTGGTTTGATTAATAAATTTAAAAATTCGACATAATGGTTTGTCTTGCTATTTAAAAAATCCGAATCAACCCGAGGTGGAAAAACTCGAAAACTTTTGAACTTTATTGGTTTGGTTTGGTTTGTAAATTTAAAAAATTTACACGAATTGTTTGATTTGATATTTAAAATATCTGACATAGCCCGATTATGTACACCCCTAAATATTTTTTAAAAAAAGTGTCACAAATTAAATGATTTCTAAGGGATAGCTTTGGAAAAAATTAGGAGCTGTCCTTCCAAAAATATAGTCGCCAGATGTATTAATACATTTAAAGTCTTTAACACGGTGTGTGTATATATATATATATATATATATATATATATATATATATATATATATATATATATATATATATATATATATATATATATATATATATATATATATAACTAAAAGCATGTATAAAAAAATTGAAAGTTGAATGACGATTTTATCGCTTATATAAATTAAATTATTATAAAATATTTGATTGCATAAATTTAATTAAGTGGCAATGACTTTTAGACTTCCTAAGATTAATTCCTAATTAAAAATTAATTTATTAATATTTATCATCTATAACCTATATGTATATAATAATTATAATATATTTTTGATAAAAAAAACGTCTTTATCTAAATTGTTATACTTTTCCTCTTCTTATAACTTTTTCTTTAACCCCTCTCATGAATAATATAATTTATGTGAATAAAGAAATATCCTTTATGATAAATAATGAAATTTAATAATTTAAAGGATGCAAATCTACAAAATGGAGACACACATTGATAATGTCGTCTTGATTATTATTAAAGAATGACTCTAACTTCACAAATTTAAATTCATTGATACTTAATTACATGATAAGAACTTTAGTTGATCTTTCTACATAATTTGCTAACTTATTTTTATTTTTTTCATATTCTTCATTTATTTAATATTGTTTTCTAATTACTTATTTATCTTTTATACTCTTAATTTCATAACTCTCATCTTTTCATATTCATAACCTCCAAATATTTAAACTAAAACGTTAAGATATCTTTTGATATTCCTTCTATTCTATCTAATATAAATTCAACTTCTTTATCTCATGAAATCCCTATCAAGATTATTAGGCTATTATTTTTATTCTATAGTTAAAATAGATGAAGAAGACTCTTGAATTTTGATAGGATATGGAAGGAGTCGATAAGAACTTAGAGAGTTATGTACTAATTTTGTACTTATTTTTTTCATCCATATACATCAAATGTCTACATTTTATTTTTTCCTAAATCTGTTTGTTTTTGTCTTTTTTTTTCTCTATTAGACTTCTTAATTTAGTTTTTTATGAACGTTTTGTTGTTGTAAGTCTTTATTCTTATTTTGTAATTATTACATTTTATTATTCATTATAATTTACATATATATATCCACAAAATTTCAATCATTCTAATACATCTATAAAAATTCATATAAAACACACGTATGAAACACGTGCTCAGAAACTAGTTTATATAAAGACATCTTCGTCTTCTTTAATTAGACAAAAAAAATGATGCTCTTTCTACTCTTTGTAGCCTTTCCTATCATTCTTATCTTTCTTCTTCTCAAAGCCAAAAAGAGTGGCAAAAACAAAGTGCCACCAGGTCCTATTGGCCTCCCATTCATTGGAAATTTGCATCAATTTGATGGTTTAACCCCTCATATTTATTTTTGGAAACTTTCCAAGAAATATGGAAAAATATTCTCATTGAAACTTGGTTCTACTTCAATGATCGTTGTTTCTTCAGCAAAAATAGCAAAAGAAGTGTTGAAGACACAAGATTTAGTATTTTGTAGTAGACCTTCTATTCTTGGCCAACAAAAAATGTCTTACAATGGTCGTGACATAGTGTTTGCGCGTTACGATGACTATTGGAGAGAAATGAGAAAAATTAGTGTGCTTCATCTATTCAGTCTAAAGAAAGTACAATTCTATAAACCAATTCGTGAAGATGAAGTATCAAGAATGATAAAGAAAGTATCTCAACATGCTGCTTCTTCTCAAATTACAAATTTGAGCAATTTAATGATTTCACTGACAAGTACAATTATATGTAGAGTTGCTTTTGGTGTTAGGTTTGACGATGAAGCACATGAAAGGAAGAGATTTGATTATCTTTTAGCTGAGGCTCAAGCTATGATGGCTAGCTTTTGCGTGTCTGATATTTTTCCTTTTTTATATTGGATTGATAAACTTACTGGATTGACAGATAGACTCGAAAAACTTTTTAAGGAAATGGATGAGTTTTATGAAGAACTCATTGAGCAACATCAAAATCCCAATAGGCCAAAATCCATGGAAGGTGATATGGTTGATCTTTTGCTTCAACTGAAGAAAGAGAAATCAATACCAATTGATCTCACTTTGGAGGACATAAAGGCACTTCTCATGGTAATTTCACATGTCTCTAAGTCAATATATTGCAATTTTAAAGATAATTCGAAAGCTATTTTAATTAAATTATTTTCCTGTATATAGGATGTGTTAGTTGCTGGATCAGATACTAGCGCGGCTGGGATAGTATGGACAATGACAGCCTTGATGAAGAATCCAAAAGTCATGAAGAAAGTTCAACAAGAAATCAGAGAGTCAATTGGGAACAAAGGCATTGTGAATGAAGATGATATACAAAATATGTCTTATTTCAAAGCAGTGATAAAAGAGACATTTAGATTATATCCGCCAGTTCCACTCCTAGTGCCAAGAGAATCAATGACAAAATCCACACTTGAAGGGTATGAAATTCAGGCTGGAACTATAGTGCATGTTAATTCATGGGCAATTGCAAGGGACCCTGAAATATGGGAAAATCCAGAAGAATTTATACCCGAGAGATTTCTGAATAGCGATATTGATTACAAGGGACAAAACTATGAGCTGATTCCATTTGGAGCAGGTCGAAGAGGTTGCCCCGGAATGACACTTGGGGTTGCATCAATGGAACTTGGATTATCAAATCTTCTTTATGCATTTGATTGGGAGTTACCTCATGGGATGAAAAAAGAGGATATTGACACAAATGTTAGTCCTGGAATTGCCACGCATAAGAAAAATGAGCTTTGTCTTATCCCTAAAAGTTATTTTTAGATTTTACTTAGATGTGAATCTAAGTCGTGATAATAAATGAAACGATTTTAAATTTTGAATAAATCACAGACCCTCCTTCTATTTTGTTATTCTTCACCTTATAACCCCTTTAGTCATCCACTACTCGGTTTATTTTACACTATTGATGAATTTTTTTATTCCAGAAAAATACTTTATTGCATTACTTTAAAACAAGTTTCAGATGTTCATAAGACATCACTGCATTCGTTACAACACAAATTGGAAAGGCAAAATCCTAAGAGATCCTATTTATACATGAAATAGAACTTTTTGCTAGATTATGGGCTAATTAATGTATTGTATTGTTCGAGGAATATATATGATCTTGATTTCCTCAAAAAAATTCATCAATCGCCAGCCATCCTTGCAAATGATCTCTATTTCCCAAGATGTTATAAAATTCTTTTGCAACATTTTTATGACATTCTTTTCATTTGACAGTATGTGGACCTTTGACCAACCTTTTTGTTGTGGTCTTTCCACAACTTCTCGAATTGCTAGTGCTTCAGTAGCTATGGCCTTCCCCACAAATTAAATAGGGGTGCCAAAGGCATGAAGTAAATGAGCACAACTATCTATAGCCGTCATTTCGTCGTCTTTTAATAGTGTTTAGGGCTATTATGACAGTAGAATTCGTTTATTAGTTAGGTGAGATTTAATTAGTAATGGGTGGGTAGTGGGTTGGTTTATAAATGATATTAATAAATTAAATTATCTTCAACGGTTGAGCGTCAACTATTAAAAAAAATATTTGAATAGTTTAAAATTAAAACCGTTAAATAAATGGTCAATTTTGAACCTAAAGGTGGATGTCAAGGGTATTTTGGAGCCAATAGATGGGTGAAAAGGGCATTTTGGAGCCAATAGGTCGATGGAGGATAGTTTTGTATCATTTCTAATACTTCAAGGGTATTTTAGACCCTTTTCCGTTTATGATTTGTTATTCTATCGGCAAATTTTGGAGTGCTTCATTTTTGAGATGTTTTGGCCATGAGTAATGTAAAGGATTGTACATCCATGAGTTGTAGTTCTCATCGAGTTATATGTGGACGTTATCGCTCATTAAGTTCCAATCGAAAAGCATATTGCACATATATTGTTTGATAGTAGACATTCTCTTCTTGGTTAGCAAAAAATGTCTTATAATGGTCATGATAATAATATATTGTTTGAACAAAAGTTACGGAGTATATAACTGAATGTGTATATCGACTTTGTTGGAGTCTCACATCGGGGGTATTAGAGGTCGTCCTTGATCCCCTTATATGATTTTGAGTAATCTTTTCCTTCTGAGCAAGTTTTGGGATTGAGTTAGGTCTGATATTTATTTCTTTATCATTATATCAGAGTAATATTAATTTCATTTTATTATTTCGTTGTTGAACCTCCCATTTTTTTTTATATATATTGTACACTCTCCAGATGTTCAATCATAAGCATACCCCCACTTCGATGGGATTAGGGGTACTTATTTTCCTTTTATGGTCTTTATTAAGTCCCATACTCGTAAGCTAGGGAAAATATCACCTACTAAGCAAACTCATAAATATATTAACATAACCTTTGAAATACATTTCCAATTCCATATTAATATATCGACTTCATATCATATACAAGTGGTTACCAAAAAAAAAATTCATTTTGAAAAATTCTCTACAAGTGCCTTTTTAAATCATTTAAGTTGTGTTAAAAATGAAAAGGTTAAACAGTTTAATACAAGGTCTATAAATAGAAATATATTTGAGATATATATAATATCATATAACTAGAAAAAAATATGATTATGATAATTCTTATAGTCCTTGTAAATCTTCCAACTGTACTCAATTTTCTAGCCAAAAAAAGGTAGGAAAAATGATATTGCATTTGCGCCTTACATTGACTATTGGAAAGAAATGCAAAAAGTTTGTGTTGTTCATTTGTTCAGTCTAAAGAATGTTCAAGCTTTTAATCTGAATCGTAAAGATGAAGAATCAAGAATGATCATGACAATATATCAACCAGCAACTGCTTCCCAAATTACAAATTTGAGTAATTTAGCAATTTCACTAACAAGTATAATATTTATAAAGTAGTGTTAGGTATGATGAAGAAGCACGTGAGAAGAGGAGATTTTTAAAAAAATATATATTTTTATAATTATTAAATTAAATTATAAATTATAATTTAAAAATATTATCATAAATATCAACAAAGCAATAGTACATGATGTTACTATTACTACTTGTTAATCAAAATCCACAAATGAAAATTATCTTTATAATATTTATTAAGTTTTTTCAAATTAAAATATAAATATCTAAACAGAAATATTAACCTGATTGTTTTGAGTTTGGACTCTTTTAATTTTTAAATTTTAATTAATTTATATTGGCACATCGACCGACCCTATCGATACTTCTCAAGCCTCACAAATCAGCAGACTTATTTAGGCCGGCTAAAAAAAACTATTTTCTTAAATAGACTACAAGAATCTTAGTCAGCCCTATTAAATTCCAGTTTAGGCTAGGTCAGCCCAACGGACCTAGTCCATATTGACGATTCTATTAGGAGGACGTATCAGATGAGATGTATAAGAATAATATTATTTAATTATTTACATATGAATTAGCATAACTAAACTTTGTTTCTTATTTGTTACTACAAATAAATATTGCAAAAATAAGGTCAAATTGGCCTATGATCCGTACTTATTGTTTAGCCTATTTTTGTTCAGTCTATTTTAATTTAAAGTGAAACTTCAGATTTGATCAACGTAATATTTATTAATATAATCTATTTTAATTCGTTCAGATTTAAACAAATCGTCCATATGTCACTCCCAAAATTGAATGCCCCCTACCTGTTTATTAATTAAGATACAACAAGTAATACCATATGGTACAAACATGCATGCACTACCTTTTATAAGAAAGATTTATCTCTCTCTCCTCTAATTTTTTTCGGGGTCACTATTATTAGTCAAATAATGAGCACAAAGTATTAATTGTAATATCTCTGGACAAATTAATTACTTAATAGACAATTTTAACACGCACCAAACTTGTGCTAATTATATTCTTTAGTGAAAGAGATATTGATATGATATAATAAATGGTTAATTAAGGTGTAAATCATACTTCTTATGATATATTTGAAATTTTTTTTCTACAGAAAAGATTCATATTTGTCTTCTTACTTTCAGAAAAAGAATATAGTTATGATTAGTAATCTTATATCTAATACTAAGTTATGCGGCAGATAAATATTTGGAAAACATGATTGCTAAAGGGGAAAGGTAATTTTTTAAGGATCTTTACATAAATAATCAGATGAATTTATTGATTCTTCTAGACGTAAATTATCCCTCGTTATACACGTGCTATAATATTCATAGATATTTTCAATTCAAATTATTACGTAGATGAATATTTAAATTAATTCACTAATTTTAATTTAAATTATTACAACAACTATGATTGATTTCTTTTTATTTTGTCGTGTTACTTTCATGAATCGTGACTTGACATGTCATATTTTCCATTTTGTAACTATATATTATATGGTTGTGAAATGATCTTACATAAAAACAAAACATGAGTAAGTACAATTGCTTAAAAAGTTAAAATTCTTGAATTGTGGTGAAAAAGCATCTAGTACCTAACTAGCTCCATATAATATCAAGCTATAAACAAGCAAAATTAGTAGTTAAGCAGAAGAAGAAAAAAAAAACTATTCTTACAAAAATGATATCTAAGGGATAGCTTTGAAAAAATTAGAACCTATCCTTCGAAAAAAAATAGTCTCATGTATAATATATGTATATTAATTAACGATTGTGAGTAGTTTTTATCGAGAATCAAAATATGTAACTTCCCCTTAATATTATCCTATATGTTTAGGTCATGACCTGAAAATTTTACATTGTTGGGTGTGGAAATTATACTCTTCGAGAGAAATTTTTTGATGACTTTGTTAAGTCTTTTAATACAATATAGATTTATATAAAGACACAACAAGTGATTACCAAGGTAATTAGACAAAAAAAATGATGCTCTTTCTACTCTTTGTAGCCTTTCCTATCCTTCTTATTTTTCTTCTTTCCAAAGCCAAAAAGAGTAGCAAAAACAATGTGCCTCCAGGTCCTATTGGCCTCCCATTCATTGGAAATTTGCATCAATTTGATAGTTTAACAACTCATATTTATTTTTGGAAACTTTCCAAGAAATATGGAAAAATATTCTCATTGAATCTTGGTTCTACTCCAATGGTCGTTGTTTCTTCAGCAAAATTAGCAAAAGAAGTGTTGAAGACACAAGATTTAGTATATTGTAGTAGACCTTCTTTTCATGGCCAACAAAAATTGACTTACAATGGTCGTGACATAGTATTTGTGCGTTACAATGACTATTGGAGAGAAATGAAAAAAATTAGTGTGCTTCATCTATTCAGTCTAAAGAAAGTACAATTCTATAAACCAATTCGTGAAGATGAAGTATCAAGAATGATAAAGAAAATATCCCAACAAGCTGCTTCTTCTCAAGTTACAAATTTGAGCAATTTAATGATTTCACTGACAAGTACAATTATATGTAGACTTGCTTTTGGTGTTAGGTTTGACGATGAAGCACATGAAAGGAAGAGATTTGATTATCTCTTAGTTGAAGCTCAAGCTATGATGACTAGCATTTTCGTGTCTGATATTTTTCCTTTTTTATATTGGATTGATAAACTTACTGGATTGACAGATAGACTCGAAAAACTTTTTAAGGAATTGGATGAGTTTTATGAAGAACTCATTGAGCAACATCAAAATCCCAATAGGCCAAAATCCATGGAAGGTGATATGGTTGATCTTTTGCTTCAATTTAAAAAAGAGAAATCAATACCAATTGATCTCACTTTGGAGGACATAAAAGGACTTCTCATGGTAATTTTACATGTCTTAACTCAATATATTGCTATTTTTAAGATGATTCGATAGCTATTTGTATTAAATTTTTTTACTTGTATATAGAATGTGTTAGTTGCTGGATCAGATACTAGCGCGGCTGGGGTAGTATGGACAATGACAGCCTTGATGAAGAATCCAAAAGCCATGAAGAAAGTTCAACAAGAAATCAGAGAGTCAATTGGGAACAAAGGCATTGTGAATGAAGATGATGTACAAAATATGCCTTATTTCAAAGCAGTGATAAAAGAGACATTTAGATTATATCCGCCAATTCCACTTCTAGTGCCAAGAGAATCAATGAAAAATTCCACACTAGAAGGGTATGAAATTCAGGCCGGAACTATAGTTCATGTTAATTCATGGGCAATTGCAAGGGACCCTGAAATATGGGAAAATCCAGAAGAATTTATACCCGAGAGATTTTTGAATAGCGACATTGATTACAAGGGACAAAACTATGAGTTGATTCCGTTTGGAGCAGGTCGAAGAGGTTGCCCCGGAAAGACACTTGGGGTTGCATTCATGGAACTTGCATTATCAAATCTTCTTTATGCATTTGATTGGGAATCACCTCATGGGATGAAAAAAGAGGACATTGACACAAATGTTAGGCGTGGAATTACCCCGTATAAGAAAAATGAGCTTTGTCTTATCCCTAGAAGTTATTTTTAGATTTTTCTTAGATGTAAATTCTAAGACGTGATGATAAATTGTATCAATTTTAAATCTTGAATAAAACACAGACCCTCCTTCTATTTTGATATTCTTCACCTTATAACCCTTTAGTCATCCACTACTCGGTTTATTTTACTCTATTCATAAATTTTTTTATTTTAGAAAAATACTTTATTGCATTACTTTAAAACGAGGTTCAAATGTCTATAAGACACCATTGCATCCGTTACAACACAACTTGAGAAGTGCTTTAATAGAGCACTATGACATAACATTTTCATAAAACCTCAGCAATGGTGTATGATCCGTACTTATTGTTTAGCCTATTTTTTCCATTTTATTTTGATTTAAAGTAAAAATTTCATATAGATTTACGCAATGTCATTTTTGTTAATTCAATCTATTTTACTTAGTTCAAATTCAAACAAAACGTTCATATATCACTCCCAAAATTAAACGGGCCCTCCCTATTACTAAGATACAATAAGTAATACCATATGGTACAAACACTAGCTTTTATAAGAAAGATATATGAACGTTTTGGCGATATTCTTAAAAAAAAAACGTTTTGGACAAAATCGTTCGTGGATCAACGATTTTTAATTTAACGGGAGAAACGGCGTGAAAACAAAATCGCTACTGATGTATTATTTATCTATATATAATTAGTATGATTATTACAAAAAATTGTGTGGAAGGTCCAAATTTTGAACAATGAAATGAATATAACTCTTAAAAAGTTGTAAGGATAATATTATTGAGAAATTGTTATTCTATAGGCAAATTTTGGAGTGCTTCACTTTTGAGATGTTTTGTCCATGAGTAATGTAAAGGATGTACATTCATGAGTTGTAGTTCTCATCAAGTCATATGTGGACGTTATTGCTCATACAAGTCCCAATATAAAAAAAAAATTAAATTGCACTCTTTTACAAGTTCCAATATGGAAGGAAAATATAAAAATTTTATGGTACACAATCTTCTCATGGTTGACAAATACCCTATTGGTTCAATTACTTATACATATAGAATCTTAAAAAAAAATATTTGATATTTAATTATTGCAAATAGTCGTAAGAGATCATTTAGCACCCCATATGTGCAACTTAAATAAATTTAAAAAAATAGACATTTTTTTTATTTCAACATTTGATACATTTCACCTATTGTGAACTTATTCACTACATATACTCTTTGGCTAATGCTATGCTGACAAATGTTTTGAAATGTGTAAAATATCATTTTTCAACTTAATATATATTCAGACGTTTTAAGTGGCCATTATTTTGTGAAGTTGGACAACAAAATGATGCTCTTTCTCCTCTTTGTAGCACTTTCAATATTTCTTATTTTTCTTCTTCCTAAAGCTAAAAAGAGTGGCAAAAACAATCTCCCACCTGGTCCTATAGGCCTTCCATTCATTGGAAATTTGCATCAATATGATAGTTTAACCTCTCATATCTATTTTTTGAAACTTTCCAACAAATATGGAAAAATCTTCTCATTGAAATTTGGTTCTACTCCAATAGTTGTAATTTCTTCGGCAAAATTAGCAAAACAAGTGTTGAAGACACAAGATTTAGTATATTGTAGTAGACCTTCTCTTCTTGGTCAGCAAAAATTGTCTTACAATGGTCATGATATTGCCTTTGCGCCTTATAATGACTATTGGAGAGAAATGAGAAAAATATGTGTTCTTCATTTATTTAGTCTCAAGAAAGTGCAATCTTTTTGTCCAATTCGCGAAGATGAAGTCTCAAGAATGATCAAGAAAATATCTCAACAAGCTGTTGATTCTCAAATCACCAATTTGAGCAATTCAATGATTTCACTTACTAGTGCAATTATTTGTAGAGTTGTTTTTGGTGTTAGGTTTGATGAAGAAGGACATGAAAGGAAGAGATTTGATTATCTTTTACCCGAAGTTCAAGCTATGTCCGTTAGCTTTTTTATGTCTGATTATTTTCCTTCTTTAAGTTGGATTGATAAACTTACTGGACTGACTGATAGACTTGAGAAAATTTTCCAAGATTTGGATGAGTTTTACGAAGAACTCATTGAGCAACATCTCAATCCCAATAGGCCAAAATCCATGGAAGGAGATATTCTTGATCTTTTGCTTCAATTAAAGAAAGAGAAATCAACTCCAATTGATCTCACTTTGGATGATATCAAAGGAATACTCATGGTAATTTTCCATGTTTTTGATCTTTTATATTTTGCATTTCTATAGAAAAAAATGAAACTATTCCTAATTTTTTCTTCCAAATTTATGCAGAATGTGTTTGCTGCTGGATCGGACACTAGCGCGGCCGCAGTAGTATGGACAATGACAGCCTTGATGAAGAATCCAAAAGCGATGAAGAAAGTTCAACAAGAAATCAGAGAGTCAATTGGGAACAAAGGCATTGTGAATGAAGATGATATACAAAATATGTCTTATTTCAAAGCAGTAATAAAAGAGACATTTAGATTATATCCGCCTTCTCCACTCCTAATACCAAGAGAAACAATGAAAAAATCCACACTAGAAGGGTATGAAATTCAACCAGGAACTATAATTCATGTGAACTCTTGGGCAATTGCACGGGATCCTGAAATATGGGAAAATCCAGAAGAATTTATACCTGAGAGATTTTTGAATAGTAATATCGATTTTAAAGGCCAACATTTTGAGTTGATTCCATTTGGAGCAGGACGAAGAGGTTGTCCAGGTATTACACTTGGGGTTGCATCTATGGAACTTGCATTATCAAATCTTCTTTATGCATTTGATTGGGAATTACCTTATGGGATGAAAAAAGAGGACATTGACACATTTGTTAAGCCTGGAACCACTATGCATAGGAAAAATGATCTCTGTCTTATCCCTAAAATCCAAATTATTTAGATGAGTTCTTTGAGGTCTATCTAAATTTATCATTGCTTTGGACTCGAATTATGTATATATTAAATTAACCTCTTTTGGTATATAAGAAATTTTCCTTTTACTTCTCTGCTACTACTTTGTTTATATAACATTATTCAATTAGATAGAATCTTAGTAGTTAAGCTGATTAATTTATATTGAAATTTTATTTAGTTATTTTCGATAGTTAATTTATTTTCAATTATTCTGCTAGCATAGAGCCCGTATCATATCTAACATTTAACCTTCAATTAATAGAAATGAAATTTTAGTTTGATCCTTCTTTTCAAATTTAACAACAAATTATGTACCACCACATCATTTAGTTACCTATACTTTATACTAAGTTTGTGTTGTTATAATTCTAAGAAATAGTTTAAATATAACATTTCTATTTCTATATTAAAGGTAAAAACACACACAAGTCAATTAATTAAAAATAAAATATACTTAATCATATCTTACAAGTGTCAAGATTTAAAAGTTATCCATAATTGAGGATTAATTAGATGTGCTATTTTCCCCTACAATATATTAATTTATTCACCTTACGTAATATACTTGTGTTCCTTTTTATTTGTTATGATAAGGCTTAGCCGCAATATATATAAATAATTTTGTCTAAAATAATGAATAATATATTGCCATTATTCCACCACTAATATTTGGTCCCATTTCAGGACTTTCATGTTTTCCAATATATATATATATACACAGAGTTTGGTGAAGTTTATAAGTTTGAACGAATTAATTTAATAATTTTTTTATAGATTTTATATTTATATCAGAAAATTAAATAAATATATATATATATTAGCAAGTGAACTCTCAAATTAAAATTAATTTCGAATATTCAAACTTCTTAACTTGGCTCCGCCTCTGTTAATAGGAGCCATGTTAATATATATGTATTCAATGGCTAACTAAGGTGATGTCACATCATTTATATAAAATCAATGGCGGCTATTTATTTGATACTAAAATACAAATAATAATACACTATCAGTTTCTCTATTCAACCTCAAATCTTTTGTTGCCGCTTGCCACCATAAATTGTCTTCAAGTCCGTAATATTCTATCTAGATATTTGAATTAAGTTTTGTTTCAACTGAACATTTTAAATTTTAATAATTAATTTTATTTTTCAATTCAAATTTTAATTTTTTTAGGTGAAATTTCATTCTATCTCTTGTAATTTCCTTTAATACTATGCATTCGCCAACTCAATAAACCATAAAACTTCAAACATTTTCTATTTTACATTGAAAATATTTATCTTCCTATCCAACGGTACCTTATTTGTTTGTAATAATTTATCAATGAATAGAAACCGTTGGGTTACATATAGATGATGTGGCATAATCTTAGCTAACTATTAAACAATGCTGGAGAGGATGTGATTTTATAGTTTTTTTCGTAAAATGAAATATTTTTATATAATAATTTTTAAAATTCGTATAAAATTATCTGAAATCATAATAAAAGAAAATAAATAATCCACTTGATCGAATGTTGTTGCTCTATAAATGTATAACTTTTTTTCTTCCTCCTTTTGGTATTCATCTTATTAAGGATTTACATTATTAATTTAATATAGCGCTTACAGACATATATAGAAAGAAAATATTTTATTGCAAATAAACAAGATATTGAGGAATTGTTTATATTGTCTTTTTTTAGGTATAATTACTTTTATATGTCAAACAAATTGGAACGAACGATGTATCTTATTAAGTGGCGTGATACCTTAAAATTCGTTTAATTATATTATATTGACCAGAAGTCATATACTCCTTATCTTTAATAGGAAAAAGGAGTAAAAGTTTAACCCAAGATCCATTTTTTTCTATATATGTAGGCCATTTCAAGTGACTTAGCATTATTTTGTGTAATTGGACAAGAAAATGATTCTCTTTCTACTCTTTGTAGCCTTTGCAATTTTGCTCATTTTTCTCCTTGGTGGAAAAAGAAATCTTCCACCAGGTCCTATAGGCCTTCCATTTATTGGAAATTTGCATCAATATGATAGTTTAACTCCTCATCTCTATTTTTGGGAACTTTCCAAAAAATATGGAAAAATCTTCTCATTGAAACTTGGTTCTTCAATTATGGTTGTAGTTTCTTCAGCAAAATTAACAAAAGAAGTATTGAAGACACAAGATTTAGTATATTGTAGTAGACCTTCTCTTCTTGGACAACAAAAATTGTCTTACAATGGTCATGATATTGCATTTTCACCTTACAATGACTATTGGAGAGAAATGAGAAAAATTTGTGTGCTTCAATTGTTTAGTCTAAAAAAAGTACAATCTTTTAGTCCGATTCGTGAAGATGAAGTATCAAGAATGATCAAGAAAATATCTCAACAAGCTGCGTGTTTTCAAATGATAAATTTGAGTAGTTTAATGATTTCATTAACAAGTACGATAATATGTAGAGTTGCTTTTGGTGTTAGGTTTGATGAAGAAGCGCATGAAAGAAAGAGATTTGATTATCTTTTAGCTGAGGCTCAAGCTATGATGGCTACCTTTTTTGTGTCTGATTTTTTTCCTTCTTTAAGTTGGATTGATAAACTTACTGGACAGACAGATAGACTTGAGAGAAATTTCAAGAATTTGAATGAGTTTTATGAAGAACTCATTGAGCAACATCAGAATCCCAATAGGCCAAAATCTATGGAAGGAGATATTCTTGATCTTTTGCTTCAATTGAAGAAAGAGCAATCAACACCAATTGATCTCACTTTGGAGGACATAAAAGGACTTCTAATGGTAATTTCCCATGTCTTCAATCTACCTAGTAGTACATGCACTTGCACACATTTAATTATATGCATATATATATATATATATACCTATGTACATATATACACATGTAGAGGTGACAAATATATATGGGCAGGTTGAATCAAACATGAATGGTCGTTCAAATTTTTGTTAAGTTAAAATGAATTGTATTAAGATCGATCAAATGAGGGACATAGTGGATTAAATCAATCAAGAAAATTACAAACAACTTTTAAGAGCCAACTCAAACACCCCCTTAAAGTTAAGAACATCGTAATAGGTATTTTGGAGGTATCCTCAACTTGTTTAAACTTAGTAGGGCCGATTACTAAAAGACGAATTGATTTTTTCATCTCAAAATATGTAGCGTAGATGTGTCCAATATTGCATTGACAAATTTCTTTTCTAATTAATTCACTACCAATTTTTTGTAGAATGTGTTGGTTGCTGGATCAGACACTAGTGCAGCTGTAGTAGTATGGGCAATGACAGCCTTGATTAAAAATCCAAAAGTCATGAAGAAAGTCCAAGAAGAAATTAGAAAATCAATTGGGACCAAAGGCGTTGTGAATGAAGATGATATACAAAATATGTCTTATCTCAAAGCAGTAATAAAAGAGACATTTAGATTATATCCACCAGATCCACTCCTATTCCAAGAGAGTCAATGAAAAAATCCACACTAGAAGGGTATGAAATTCAGCCAAAAACTATAGTTCATATTAACGCATGGGCAATTGCAAGGGATCCTGAAATATGGGAAAATCCAAAAGAATTTATACCTGAGAGGTTCCTGAATAGCGATGTTGATTTCAAAAAAGAAGATTACGAGTTAATTCCATTTGGGGCAGGAAGAAGAGGATGCCCCGGAATTACACTTGGAATTACAGCCATAGAACTTGCATTATCAAATCTTCTTTATGCATTTGATTGGGAGTTACCCTATGGTTTGAAAAAAGAGGACATTGACACAAATGTTAGGCATGGAATCACCATGCATAAGAAAAATGATCTTTGCCTTATTTCTAAAAAATATTTCTAATTATATATACACTTCCACAATAATTTAGGTGAGTTTTCATTGCTTTTAACTCGAATTATGTGTACATAGTTTAAATTTGATATAATAAAATCATCCTGATTTCACCCTCACTTTTGGTGGATTATGATTTCTTTAGTTCTCACTACTCTTGTTTATTTGATACTATATATATTCAATAAACCTTAGTTAGGCTGGTGTATTAATTTTATAACTAGGGAAGAAATAATTAATAGTATACTTGTTAGGAAATTAAAGTTTGTAAATAAAAAAATATAGAATTGCATCAAGGTATATATGTACAATAATAAACAGTTACCTTAATATAAACACGACTACTCAACAAAATTAATTTTGGCAAATAATAAATATAAACCAAACATAGTACTATTATTATTTTACAAATAACTAGTTGTAGTAGATCGGTTAGGTAGAATATTTTAGGTGACCATAGTCTATTGTTTTTTTCATTGTTTTTGCTCATTATTCCACTTATATTTGGTCCCACTTCTTTTTTCACATTTTCAACTTTATGACTATATTATATGGTTCATGATATGAAATGATACACAAAGAACCAAATATTAATAAAAGTCCTTTTTAAATATATTAGTAAAACATGAAAGGTTACTCTTCAAAAGTAATTCTCCAAACAATCTAAGTATTATTTTCTAAGTAACTAGTTCCACTTGTTATGGTTAGTTACTATTTCCTTCATTTCAGAGTGACCTATTTTGATTTGACAAGTACGTAATTAAAAAAATAAATTTTAAAAAAAATTATATTTTGTAATCTTAAATTAAAGATATACCAAATGTACAAAAGTATATGTCTTATTGTTAGTGTAGGTAAATCATACTCTAATGAGTCGTTTGATATGAAGTATAAAGTATATTAATTCAGATAAAATGTAGTATTATTTCATCACATGTTTGGTTAGAGGTATTCGGTAGTCCTTAGATTATTTATCCCATCATTTTTGCCATAGTGATCATATAAATTATCTCTCATACATAAGATGAAATAACTTATTTCCGAATGACTTATCACGAAATAACTAATCCCGAGAGAACTTTAACGCAAGATATCTTTATATAAAGATACAACAAGTGACTACCTAGGAGTCAAAACAAAAATGATGCTCTTTCTACTCTTTGTAGCTTTTCCTATCATTCTTATTTTTCTTCTTCTTAAAGCCAAAAAGTGTGACAAAAAAAACATTGTACCACCAGGTCCTAAAGGCCTTCCATTCATTGGAAATTTGCATCAATTTGATAGTTTAACCCCTCATATCTATTTTTTGAAACTTTCCAACAAATATGGAAAAATATTCTCATTGAAACTTGGTTCTACTCCAATAGTTGTAGTTTCTTCAGCAAAATTAGCAAAACAAGTGTTGAAAACACAAGATCTAGTATTTTGTAGTAGACCTTCTCATCTTGGCCAACAAAAATTATCTTACAATGGTCGTGACATAGTTTTTCAACGCTACAACGATTATTGGAGAGAAATGAGAAAAATAAGTGTTCTTCATCTATTTAGTCACAAGAAAGTGAAATCATTTAGTCCAATTCGCGAAGATGAAGTCTCAAGATTGATCAAGAAAATATCTCAACAAGCTAGTGCTATGCAAATCACTAATTTGAGCAATTTAATGATTTCACTAAGTACTACTATTATTTGTAGAGTTGCTTTTGGTATTAGGTTTGATGAAGAAGCACATGAAAAGAGGAGATTTGATGAACTTTTAGAAGAATCTGCAACAATGTTGACTAGCTTTTATGTTTCTGACTTTTTTTCTTATTTAGGTTGGATTGATAAACTCACTAGATTAACAAATAGACTTGAGAAGAATTTCAAGGATTTGGATGAGTTTTACGAAGAACTCATTGAGAAGCATGTTGATCCCAATAGGCCAAAATCCATGGAAGGGGACATTCTTGATCTTTTGCTCCAATTGAAGAAAGAGAAATTAACACCAATTGATCTCACTTTGGAGGACATAAAAGCAATTGTCATGGTAATCTTCTTAATCATATATTTCTTCTCTTTCACAAAGAATTATCTGGTTTAACTTGACACGGAGTTAAAAATATGAAAAAAATATTTGAATCTTGTAGTACTAAATTAAAGTTATGTCAAATAATAAAATTGTCCTTTAATCTTGTGACCTTAAACATGTCACGTGAAAAGCTGAAATCAAAATACTACCACAAAAAAAATATTATTCTTTTTAAAACAGACTGAAAATGAAAGAAATCATTATTTTTGAATCATACAAAGTATCATTTATGATTAGCATACGTTCATTAGTTTTACATGTCACGTGAAAAGCTGAAATCAAAATACTACCACAAAAAAAATATTATTCTTTTTAAAACAGACTAAAAATGAAAGAAATCATTATTTTTGAATCATACAAAGTATCATTTATGATTAGCATACGTTCATTAGTTTTACGTTGATTGTCAACCTATCGTAAATCTCATCTTTTATCCAAACAAGGCAGCCACATCTGTCAGCAAGGTCACAGAATTGGAGTTATAGTTGTTTTACATCGACCGTCTACCTATAGTAAAACTTATCTTTTATCCAAATATGGGACCCAGATTTGATTCTAGGTATATTGTTTGTTAGTCTTTTAGTCCTATTAGGGATTTATATGCCAATAGAAATATAGAAATTTTATTATCATTTATCAAATCTAGCTTAAATGGAGCGCAATGAATAATTTATTTTTACTATAAATTAAAATGTTATAAAATATTTGTAAATTATATAATTTTAATTAAAATATTAATGTTTATACTTTTTTAGATTAATTTCTAATTGAAATAATTAAATTAATAATTTTATCATCTATAATCTATATGTATATAATAATAGACCAAAAATCTATATCTCTCTACATAAGATAGTCAACTTTTCTTCTCATAACTTTTTCTGTAATTATTCTCATAAATAATATAATTTATGTTGATAAAGTATTAGGGGTGTCAAATGGGCGGGTTGAGTTAAAATTGGAAATATTAAAATGAGTTGAATAGAAATCGGGTTGGGTCTTGACCAGCCCAAGTTTAATTTGAGCTCAATCAGTTGGGCTCAAATGGGCTATAACGGATTGAGTCTTGACCCGCTCAATTTGACCCGATTAATCTCAATAATTTAAATATTTATATTTAATTTTTATAATCACAATTTGAATTTCTGCTCAAGAATTTATTGTTAAAAAAGTAACAAATGAATAGATAAATCTTAAATAATATTAAATAGATAATAATTCATACCTTCAATATAGGAACATATCTTAATAAAAAAATTAAAACGGTTTGAATTGAAGATTGAATTGGGCATAATTGAGAATTCTCTTCAAATAAGTTAAGCATGAATGGGTTGAGATTAAATCTGATAGAAATTATCTTGAGCCCAACCCTTAAAATTCTGAGTGGGTTGGACAAGTTACCTATTTTTGGGTTCATTTTTGTCACCCCTACAAAGTATTATCTTATAAGATAAATAAAGAAATTCAATAATTTAAAATAGTGCAAATCCACAAAATGGAGAGACACACATTATTATTATTTTTTTAGATATTCTTATTGATAACTCATATCTAATTACTTATTCAATTATTATACTTTTTATATTCGTCACTCTCATCTTTTCATATCCATAACCTCTATATATTTAATCTAAAACTTTCTAATATCTTTTGGTATTTCTTCATTTCTGTCTATATAAATTCAACATTTTTATTTCATGAAACCCCTAACAAGGTTATCATTTTTATTCTATATTTAAAGTAGATGAAGAAGATTTTTGAATTTTGATAGGATATAGAAGAAAGAGTCGATAAAGAACTCGGCAAATTATGTAATAATTTGTAATTTTTTTCCCATCTATATTATTATGATCAAAGTCTTACGAAGTACGTATATATTATATTTTTTTCCTTTTCTATTTTTTGTGTCTTTTTCTTTATTAGACTTCTTAATTTAGTTTTTTATGAATGTTTTATTGTTGCAAGTCTATATACTTATTTCAGCTCAAACTAGTCATTTGTGACTTTATTGAAAGTTTGCTACTGTCAACCAAAGTTCAAACATTACCGTCGATTGCTTAAAAAAAATTAATTTGAAAAAACATCAAAATATGCCCTTCATTTGGCGGTGTTTCTTTTTTATATTATTAAAGATTTATTTAAAATTGTTGTATTATATTACTAGTACATGCTCTTTAAATATATATTTTCATAACGTATTAGACATTCTAACATATCTATAAAAATTCACATGGAACACACTTGCTATATATATATATAGGTAGCACACATGCGGTATAACTTTCTCATTCATTGATATTTCTAATTATTTTTTTCTTTGTAGAATGTGTTACTTGCAGGATCAGACACTAGTGCAGCTGCAGTAGTATGGACAATGACAGCCTTGATGAAGAATCCAAAAGCTATGAAAAAAGTTCAGCAAGAAATCAGAAAATCGTTCCCAAAAAAACGCGATATATTGAATGAAGATGATATCCAAAATCTACCCTATCTCAAAGCAGTGATAAAAGAGTCATTTAGATTATATCCACCAGTTCCACTCCTGTTGCCAAGAGAATCAATGGAAAAATCCATGCTAGAAGGGTATGAAATTCAACCACGAACAATAGTTCATGTTAATGCATGGGCTATTGCACGAGATCCTGAAATATGGGAAAATCCAGAAGAATTTATACCTGAGAGATTCTTGAATAATGACATCGATTTCAAGGGACAAGATTTTGAGTTAATTTCATTTGGAGCAGGAAGAAGAGGATGTCCGGGGATTGCACTTGGAGTTGCATCGATGGAACTTGCATTATCAAATCTTCTTTACGCGTTTGATTGGGAGTTACCTTGTGGGATGAAAAAAGAGGATATTGACACAAATGTTAAGCCTGGAATTACCATGCATAAGAAGAATGACCTTTGCCTTATCCCTATAAAATATATTTAGATTGTATATCCTCCTCATACATGGATCTTGGGCTAGTTGTTTAAGGTTAAATAAATTTGTTACATATGTAATGAAACCCTTCTGTATGTTTGTTACAAATTTAATGAATTATATATACCATATATTATTTAATTACTTATGTGTTATGTTAATCTTATATATAGCCTTTGGATAATGATATATATGTTATATTGACAAATATCTTGAAAATGTACAAAATATTTATTGCTAGAGTACAAAGTTCATTTTCAAGATACAATTTTTGGGCCAATTATTCTTATATGTCACTTCAATAATTATATGCCTTCTGATATTTTTCTATATATGTCACCTAAATTTTTTGTTTCTTTTTTTTTTCTTTTTTGGGGGAGGTTGAGGGACAAATATTATGGTTCATATGAAATGACACAACAAGATTTAAGACATTTCAAGTGACTAGTATTTTGTGAAGTTTGGACAACAAAATGATGCTCTTTCTACTCTTTGTAGCCTTTCCTATCCTTCTTATTTTTTCTTCTTTCAAAGCCAAAAAGAGTAGCAAAAACAATTTGCCACCAGGTCCTATTGGCCTTCCATTCATTGGAAATTTGCATCAATTTGATAGTTTAGCCCCTCATATCTATTTTTCTTAATAGATGTTGTGGCATTATGATCTCTGTCATGTCCCTAAATGTTATATGTAGATTGTAAGTCTTCACAAGTGAATCTTGGACAAGTTCTGTAAGGTTAATTAAGTCGTTACATAATGCCACAACATCTATTATTTACATGTCTAAAACATTAATTCAAAATATAATAAACCCTTGTGCATGCATATCAAAAGTACTCAAGTAGCCTTCCAAGATGTATAGGTTAACATATTTAGCATGAAAGAAGCTAATAGTCTAGAGATGTATATTGAAACTTTAAATTATATATGAGAGCTATAATCCTTGCTACAATCAGCTACATGATTAACAAGGAATTTAGTACAAAATCGAAGCACGGACAAGAGGTTGGCAACAGAGATGATGCAAGCACTCTTTGCTGGAATCTCATTTTTTTTTTCTCAAGAAGATTGCACCGCCAGTCGCTGAAGATGCTGGAAGAAAACTTGGAGACTTACATCATCAGTGAATATCACATCTGAGCCTGCTGCCATATCGTTTGCATTGTTGTATGTGGCTGAGGGATTCAACTTTGCCAAAAGAAATCTTGCCTGGTAAGCATGTGGGAAAATATTAGAACATCGATAAGCAGAAACAACCAGAAAATTATGTCAACTGCAACTTTATCCCTGTGTCCACCCTTCAAATGGGTAGGGCAGCTCAGTGCATTAAGCTCCCTCTATGCACGGATGGTCTTGGGAAGGGCCTGACCATAAGGGTCCATTATATGCAGCCTTACCCTGTGCAAGAGACTGTTTCCATGGCTTGACATGACAACTTCTTTACAAACTACGTCAAGGCTTCCTCTTCCCAGTTCCCACCCTAACAAAGCTTGTTCTGTTTCCTCCCAACAGAAGGCACATCATACCAAAAGAAAATCTAGAGAGAAAAAAACACTGCACATGTCGGATTTTGAGGAACTTATGATCCATTACACTCCACGACAGGTTGTTGTGTTGATGTAGCAGAAACCAACAAGATCTTACAATCCGAATACGATGCTTACCTGGGAGCCATGCTGATCACACACTACAAGTCTAGGAACAGGAAATCTCTCCTGGATGAGTGCTTGGGCCTCGTCATGAGGAACTTGCAGTAGATGCGCAAATGCCTGAAAGAACCAAGGAAAATGGACATCAATTTGTTTCACAATCACAAATGATGGTGAAAAGAATTCCAATATAGTCATAACGTATTCCATAAGATTGGGAATGGGGAAGACAGATTTCTAATTTAGCATAAAAGAACTCATCATTTAGAAGAAGATGGCAAAGCAATAAACTGTACCTGATGCTCTGGCTGGTTCTGGTATCCCAAATTTCTCCATTGAGCTATTGTCATTCCGTGGAATATGACAACACTGAAGTACGAATCCAACAAAAGAATGCGATCAGCAGCAATTGATGCCACATCCAGTAAAGCTGGAGAAGGCAGTGTATTGAATGAAAATGCCATTAGTGTAGGTTGAATCATGACAACAGCATTGCTTATACTCTCTCGGTAGAGCAGCATCCGGAAATATGCTGTCTCGTCTGGACTATTATTGAAAACCTGTGATGTCCACACATTAATGAGAGACAATAAACCATGCATCCATGATATAAATTTGAAAAGTTAAATGGAACAAAAAAAAGGGAGGCTGGGTTATATTACTTGCAAAAATTGTGATCGCCGCAAATGAAACATGAACTGAGGGAGCAGAGAAAAACAGGGATTCAAAGTGAAAGAGGCAGGATCATCCTTCCTATATTCGCCAAACTTGGAACACAGGCGAATCAGATTCCGATCTAGCCACCTTGTGGGATCAAAATCTTCCTGGAAAGTGAAATCTATTAATCAGGATTTATCAATTAAATATACAGAAAAGCAAGACAGTATCAACTCAGGAGACAGATTCAACAATGCTTCATGCAAACAAAAAAGGAGGAGAATGAGTTGATGGATCTGTCCAGAAAAACTTAAGAAGCACACTCTCTCTAAACATTGATCTCCTGATATGTAACAGAGTTAGGAATAGATTCTTCCACTATTTGGCTCATATGCAACAACCTCATCATGTCATTTTATTATTTTAGTCGAACGAAGAGCTGTTACCATCCGTACTTTTTGTGCGAATAGACATTTCAGAGTATAGAGAGTTTGTTGTTGAGATCCAACTTTTTTCTTTTGAATCTTTGGTATAAAATGGAAGTATGGACTTGTATAAATAGCCAACTAGGATTCTCGAAGGCATGATGCATGTGCTTACGTTATATTTTTGTAAAGATCATGACATCATGGTGTAGTAAAAATGTATTTTTTAAGCCAAAAAGTTGATATTGTACTATTTACAAACTAGAAAGGCCAACAAAGACAAAGATGACTAGTAGGCATTCACATGATTAAGTAAATAGAGAATACAATATTGTGTAGAACTAATTATAGTTCGAAGATGATACCTCTAGCTCCATTTTGTAAGAAGCCAATCTAGCCATTACTACGGCAGCAGCTTCCTGATCAAATCCTTGCACCAAGTCCTAGAAACATAGATTTATTGCACCATCAGTATCAACACCTGTATGCACCCTAGAAAGTTCATCGAATCCCTTTCAGAAAGAATTGTCATAGGAAAAAGTTCCCAGAGAAAGAAATGCACAAAAACATACAGCACAACTTGGAAAAGCTTATCATTGATAGATAGAGTCTGAAATTATAATGAGGATGACTGACCAAACATCGAAACAAGCTTCACAAGAGTTTTAAAATGAGCTTTGAATCCTTGATGTTAAGTGTATAAAACTTCTCTAGTTATCTCAAAATGGAAATTCAATTGCATAATACGGGGGAAGGAGCAGTACTACTTCAAAGAATACTGCCCTTCAATTCAGAAATGTACTTCCCATGAAAAATATCAGTCTCATGAAGTACTAGTCAAAAGACAAATTTAAGATAAAAAGATAAAATTAGAAACAAATAACAGTGATATCATTCACTATTCTTGGGAAAAGATACATGTGAACTATACAAAAAGAACAAAATAGACTTCATTGTATTACAAATGATAATATAAAATCAAAACTCGTCATTACAGACCTCAGTTCCAACACCAGCATCAAGCCATCTCCTAGTAATGGTTGTAACTCGTAGTTTTGTTTGCCCATCAGGGCTCTGATAACTGCACAGTCAAGAACCAACAAATTTTGGTTACACAATAACATCTTCTTTTTCTAGTATACCTCACGATATAAATTGAATACAGAATGTTCTAACTCAGGTTACATTAACTGTATCCAAAAGAAATAGTAACAATAAAAAAAAAAGTAGAGTTGAAGTTCTCCAAGCACCTTGTAAGAAACTGAATGTACAATTGTGGATTTATATTGCCTGAAGGATCTGACTTCTCACTAGATGAAACATCATAGAAAACTGTCAAGCAAGTGTTTTTGTCGAGACCACAGAGCTTCCAAGCTGTAGTATTACCCTCACCAGTAACTGTGCTGGAGACGGCAGGTCCTTTCTGCATAAGACTACATGATCAGTATCAAATAATTTCTGAAACTGTCATATTTGAGGATAAATCTTGGTTTACCAGGTCGGTTCTTTCAGGTTAGCCGTCTAATTTTAGGTCAAAGTATTACGGCTGAGAATATGAAAAACTAAAGTACACCAACCTTCTCAAGAGATGTGCAAGGACCAATTATCCCTTGAATTTTAATATCCTTGGAGCAGTTGATCTCTAATGTAGCACTAGAACAAAATTAATGCATCAGATTCATGATCAAATTGTTTAAGGAAAAATAAAGCACATCCATGCAGAAGAGAGACGTATCATTTTAAGAAATACTCACTCTACAGAATACAAGCAAGATAACTTCAAATATTTACCTCTGAAACAGTCAAAATATGGACATCTCTAGCTTAATGGAAGTCTGCCCTCTCCTTCCCTATCCCCTAGGAAACCCTTTTCACTCTTCTACTTAAGGTAAGAGTAAAGGAAGGGCATTTTGGGGCTTATGCAGGAGATAATCCGTTGTTTGTGAAGGTGGTATAAAATAATATTGGTAATAATATTGGGGCGAACATTTTAAATGTTACCAAATAGAAAGAATTTCACATAATTGGGACATACTCAAGCAGTTTTTACCCAAAAAGTTCATTTCTTCTCTACAATTCCCTTATCTCATCTTCAATGTTAACAACCCGAGCTCCATTCTATCCTCAGAGAAGAAGCTAGCTGGTGGAATAGTCGCTCATACATCGGTTATTTGTGCTGAATTTCTACATCAAATAGTTATTCTTGAAACATATCCTTCTCTACTATTTATTTCTAGAACTTGTGATGATGCTAAGTTTCAGACATCTATGCAATTGACAAGATGCTTTATCAAGTTATTTAATAGTGCCTGGTTCACTTAACAGCTCACAGTGTCCCAGCTAGAAGGAGATTTAACACCATGAACTTGAAAATATTACAACAGTAAAAATGACCATATTAAATGGATAAATCATAACCCTTTAACATGAAGAAAAATAAATGACATATCAAAAAGCTCACTTGAAGCAAAGCCCAAGAGACTGTTCACCAACTTCAAATACACGCTTGAAGGAATCTTTGAAAACAGAATGCCCAAAGCTTTCAGCAAGAACAACTTGTCCTCCAGTCTTTTCAATAGCTACTTTCATCTCTGCAACTCCAACCTAAAAAAACAGTACTAGTCAAAAAATAACATCTCTTATGAATCGATCAGATTCGTCAATAAGTCAACAGACCTCTCCAGTAAGTAATAGAGTAAAGTTTACACACTCAATTGATGAGGCTAACAATACTAAAAATCAAAATATACCCACACCAAGAAAAAAATGCTTACACATTAATATATTTTTTCGATAATTTAACAGATACACCTAGATAACTAAATACTGTCCAGGATAAAATGCTTCATCGGAAAGTGAACACCAGTTTTCTTTTTAATTAAAGACAAGTGAACACCAGTCTCTTGCGCCAAAAGCGTACAAGACAAACAACATAGTTCATGGAGACAAGTGGTTGATCAAGTCAAACCTGGTCAAGTGCTGAAGCAAAAACATCTAAGATGTGACCGTGACTGACAAGTTGCTTCGCGAGTTCCTCGTAGAAATGAACAGCCTTTTTAAAAAATGGTGCAGCATCCTTGTGTAGATCTTTATGAGAACGAACAGGTTCTGATAAATCCTTCGACACAATCTACAAAAACAAACAAATAAGGAAAAGAAATCACTTAAGAAGCATTGTTAGGCGAACTTTCTTCAGAATGAGGCCAAGTCCAATTGATTGTTTAGATTTCATGCAAAAAGAAGTCTCTTAAATCATTTGACTTGCTAACCTGTTAAATTTCCTGGTTAGAAATCTGGCCACAACATATAGGGCGATTATTCAGGAGCATTAAGAGGAGAAAAGGAGGGCTGGCAGAGACCAATTTAAGTGGAAACAGAATGTTTAAAGCAAGATAAATACGAATATTAAGTTCTTTTTGTTGAAGTACCTTATGATCCTCATCTTCCTAACTCACTAAGATATCCTATGTATCAAGTTACTCTTGAGGGGAAAAAATGTTTACTGAAGGTATAGTCCACGTGATTTGGATGGACAAAAGTTGAAATCCTATATACAATTAACCCAAATTTTAGTTATCGAAATATACCACTGCTAAACATCATCAGAAGCAGTAGTAGACTCATCTGCTGAGAAGGAAGGTTTACTGCAAAAGGCAATGATAAGCCAAATAGTCTCCTTCATGGATAAGCAAGGAGGACAACATTAAAGAGTGTGTGAAAGACAGGAGGAGACTGATTGGTGACAATGGTGCTTTTATGACGGCTAGAAGTGATTGCCTTGAAGAGCATTTGCAGCATAAGAATATTAAAAGTCCTTCCTTTTCCAGAAGAATTTAGATTGTGCACAATCAGACAATCAAAAATGTAATAAGCAATCATTCAAACACTCAAAAATGCCCCAACAACTCCTTAGGATATTGGAATTCGTAGATCACTAAGAACAAAACAGAGCGAAAACAAAGTCAAAACTCACCGCGCCAGGTCCTTCAGTGCAAGGACCCCCAACTAATGCAACAATCCGAGCACCTGCCCCAGCCAAACAAGCACCAAGCAGACCAGTTGCCACACTCAATGCCACCCCAGTGCAGCGCGAAGCTCTGTTTCCCGGTGTCACAGGCCATTGATCCGTACTCAATTCATCTAGCAACTAAAAAAAACAACACACAAGAACAAATTCAACATTAAACAACAGCAACACCACTCGAAGTCTAAAGTAATCAAAAAGACAGCATTTTTAACCAAAAAAAAAACTCACCGAATCAAGTGTATACTCACACTCAGAAGCAGGTAACAAGAACCTAGTCAACCCATGATTAGGTCCACCATTCACCCCAACACCACCAACACCACCCTTCCTACCACTAATACTACCAAGTCCTAACTGATCCAAAACTTGATCTTTCGACAAGTCCTTCGAACCCTGAAACACAAAAACCTTCGACATATCCGAAAACCCAAGTTCATGTACCTGCACCTGTGTACCATACGAAATAAACCCCACCATAGCATAATCAGGCAAAAGTCCAATAACCCTTTTCAATGCAGATTTAGCAAACTCCAATTCTTCATCCAACATACAAGTATCCAACACAAACAAATAGACAGGTGGAGAATTATGACCACCAGGGTTCTGAATCGCATACTGAATAGTAGTAAATTGGGGATAAAGCTCAGCAGGTACATTCGTTTCCGAAATTCCTGAATAATGCTGAGGGAAATGATTACGTTGGAAACAAAACGGACAGATCCAAATTAAAGCTTGAAAATCAACACGACAAAAGGGGTTTAAGATTGATGAACAAGTTTTGCAACGAAGGGGGGCGTAGGGTAGGGTAGGTAGATCAGGGAATGGACGAAGCAATTGAATTGAAGAAGCAATTGGGATTATACATTTGCTTGCTTCAACTTTGGTTCTTGGCCAAGAATTCCATGTCATACGAACTCCATCGATGCCTTCTGGCTCTGTTTGTGCCATTTCAGTCGCCATTTTTGAAGGTTTTTTAGGAGAAAAGAGATAAAAAGATTGAGAATTTGGGGGTTTTGGTTTATGTGAATGAATCTGGAATTTTGATTTTTATATGATCACTCTGTATTAATCCCCATTGTTTGATGAAAGCAAGAAACTCAACCTTATTGTATTAAAAATTATATTTTTCCCTAAAAAGAACACTTATTTCCTTTTTTGTTCTTTTTGAGTTTTAGTCAAATGCTATTAATTACTAGTAACATTGAATTTGTTTGTGATATTTTAATTTAATATAAAATTTAAAAAATTATATTTTTATATTTTATTGATATTAAACTAAAAATATGTTGAATATTATTACCTTATAACAAAAATTGAAATTAAAAATGAGTCACCATAGCTAAGAACTCTTTAGAACTCTCTGGATTTCTTTAACACTCCATCATTTCATTGAACACTCTAGACCCCCAGAGTGACCTTCTTCTATATAAACTCACAAGCTGCAATGCATCTCTCAGCAAATCCTGAAAACCCCACATTTTCAATCTGCACTTTGGTTGAAGTTAACTATATTTTGAGGTTTTTTTCAAGAAATTGTGAGTACCCTTTACATTCTTTAGTACTAAGAAGGAAGCCATGGATGAGGATTTTGAGTTTCCTGTATCTTCTAACAATGCTGCTGCTGAAGAAATGGATATGGATATGGGGATGGGGATGGATGATATTGATGTCCCTGAACCCGACCCGGTTATGAAGGTTGATGAAGAGAAGGAGATTGGGAAAAATGGGATAAAAAAGAAGCTTTTGAAAGAAGGTGAAGGTTGGGAGCATCCTAGTCAAGGAGATGATGTTGAAGGTTAGTTATGTCCTTGTAATCTATTTTGAAATATTTGTTGCTTTTTTGGAATTAAATGGTGATTTGAATGATGCATTATACATGTATTTGGATTAAAGGATTGATCTTTTTAGCAAAAATGAGCTTTCTTTAATTGTTTGAATTTATGGTGTCATTTTTCATACTAGTAGTTGTAGTATTACTGATCCTGTAGTTTCTTGTCGTTTGATATGTTACTATGTGCTGTTCTTGTTGTCCTTCAATGTGTTACTACATGTTGTCATTGCTTAGAATAATTTGGTATGCCTTCACTTTCATTAGTTCTTTATGTAGATTGTTTTTATTGGAAACAACTTCTCTAGCTCTGTATGAGGGATAAGGTTTGCGTATGTTCTAGAATTTCCAGAATCTGCTTTGTGGTCTATACTAGGTATGTTGTCGTTTTGCTTGAGATGAGCTCAAATAGTGCTACATTATCAGGATTCATATAGACTATCCCAATTTGTGTATCCATTCCCAGTTACTTTCGGATTGAGGTGTAGTTGTTGTTGGTTTGAGATGATAGATTACGCAAGTTTTTGGCCTTACAATATTGGTTTGGGATATCTTTAATGGAGTTGACATGATCAGGATTAAGGCATAGTAGTTGTAATCAATTGGTGTTTCTTATGATAGAATTATGCAAGTTTTTGGCTTTAGTTTGGATGAGGATGAAATTTTGCTTGGATTAACTATATTCTATTGGTCTTTACAGTTCATTATGTGGGTACATTACTTGATGGAACTCAATTTGATTCAAGTCGTGATCGTGGCACCCCGTTCAAGTTTAAGCTTGGCGAAGGTAATCTCCTTTCTGTTAGAAAATTAGTGGTTTGGTATAGTTTGGTTTATGAACGTGTTAGTGTCCTTCATCGCTGTTAGATGGAGCACCGTACTGTGCTTCCTTATATGCTTTTGGTTTTCGAATTTAGCTAGGCCTTTTCCAATTTATTGTTTACCGTATGTCTCTGACATTGATGTTGTGTGGGATGGAGCAACATGCTTCTTTATATGATCTTAGGCAACCCTCGATCTAGTCTTTGGGGTTAGTTAGGCCCAAAAGTCCATTTTCTGATCAACTTAGTTTTAGCCTTTAGGGACGACATATGACAATTGATATCTTTGAAAATGGAATTTGATTTTTCATTGTTTAGAGTATATAGTGACTCTTATATATATAGTTTTGACAAGTGCGATTAGAGGTTTGATGGATTGTTGTTGTTGTTGTTATAGGACAAGTTATAAAAGGGTGGGATGAAGGTATAAAGACAATGAAAAAAGGGGAGAAAGCTTTGTTCACTATACCTCCAGATATGGCATATGGTGAATCTGGATCCCCTCCAACTATTCCTCCAAATGCCACTTTACAGTTTGAAGTGGAATTGCTTTCTTGGATTAGTGTCAAAGACATATGCAAGGATGGTGGAATATTCAAGAAGATACTTGTCGAAGGAGAGGGATGGCAGAATCCGAAGGATCTTGATGAAGTGTTTGGTTAGTAAACTATCAAACTTTCACGTTCTCCGATGTGGTTTTTCTTCTCAAGAACCTTAGAATTGATGTGAATTCCTTTATCGGTTACTTTATTGCAGTTAAATACGAGGCTCGCCTTGAGGATGGAACGGTTCTTTCAAAATCCGATGGAGTGGAATTCACTGTGGAAGATGGTATCTTCTGCATTCTTTTAGCTATGTTGTTCAGACTATTCAAAAATGTGGATGTATGTGTGTCGCATTTATGGAGGATGTAACATGGATGTGGCAACATTTTGGAGAGTCAAGCAACATAGCTTCTTAGGCTCTTTTAATCTCTTTCGGAAGTAGAGTTGATAACATTAATCTGGTGTTTCTTGTGTAGGCTATTTCTGTACTGCTTTGTCGAAAGCTGTTAAGACAATGAAGAAAGGAGAGAAAGTCTTACTGACGGTGAAGCCACAATGTAAGTTAAAACCATTTCTGCTCTAGATATGTTCCTTTGTATTCGTTTATGTGATGATTAACTGATGCTTTTGCAGATGCATTTGGACAGACGGGTAAAGTGGGAAGCGGGGAAGACGGTGGGGTCCCACCAAATGCCACCCTTCAAATAAATCTTGAATTGATTTCTTGGAAGATTGTCTCTGAAGTAACAAATGACAAGAAGGTTCTGAAGAGGATTTTGAAGGAAGGAGAGGGTTATGAACGCCCAAATGACGGTGCTCTTGTGAAAGGTACGAAAAAGTTAAACTACTTAGTGATCACGACACAGATAGATATTTATGATTATCCCTCTGTATTAATTTGCTTTTTCTTGCAGTGAAATTGATCGGAAAACTTCAGGACGGAACTGTTTTTGTAAAGAAAGGACATAATGAGGAGGAGCCATTTGAGTTTAAGATAGATGAAGGTAGTGTCTTCTTGCTACTGGTTATGCCAATTATTTGATATATTTTCACTAATATCTTTTTTTCTATCTACAACTAGCATAGTTTCTGACTTCAGCTTGATTTCTTTATGCAGAACAAGTAGTTGATGGACTAGATAAAGCGGTGAAAAAAATGAAGAAGGGCGAAATTGCTCTGATAACAATTCAACCAGAGTATGCATTTGGTGCATTTGATTCTCCTCAAGACTTAGCTGTTGTTCCTGGCAATTCGATCGTGTATTATGAAGTTGAGTTGGTGTCATTTGTGAAGGTTGGTGCTCTTGCATTTTCTTTGTTTTCCTTGTCTTAAGCAAGTAACAATGGAAGCAGCGGTGGAACTAAAGGGGCGGAAGGGGTTCACTCCGAATCCCTTCACTGCTAAATTAAATTGTATAGACAAGGTCAAAAAGTATCTGTTTCCTAGTCTCGAAATACTAGATGTTGAGTCCCCTGGCTTCGTTGTGTTTATTTGTTCATATTTTGTATCCATCCTGGTTCCGCTGCTGTTGGGAAGAGTAACATTAATCATCAAAAAACTTAAACATGCAGGAGAAGGAATCCTGGGATATGAGTACTCAGGAAAAAATTGAAGCTGCAGGAAAGAAAAAGGAGGAAGGAAATGTATTGTTCAAGGCCGGGAAGTATGTGAGAGCATCAAAGAGATACGAAAAGGTATATTTACGGTTGAAGTTAATGAAAAAAATAGTTTTATGACCTTATTATTCTGATGACATATAGTTGACTATGCTACTTTTATACTGTTCAGGCTGTGAGCTTCATCGAGTATGAATCCTCGTTCAGTGACGATGAGAAGCAGCAAGCTAAACTTCTAAAAGTTACTTCCAATCTGAACAATGCCGCGTGCAAGCTGAAACTGAAGGAATACAAAGAAGCAGCAAAACTCTGTTCTAAAGTCTTGGAAATTGACAGTAAAAATGTCAAAGCTCTATACAGAAGGGCTCAAGCTTACATACAACTCGTCGATTTAGACTTAGCAGAACTTGATATCAAGAAAGCACTTGAAATCGATCCAGATAACAGGTAAAAAAATTGTCTTTTTCTATGTTCCTCGTCGTTAGATCCTCCGAAATACATAGCTTTCCAAGATACGAGCAACATAGCATTTAAATCGTATATTATTGTGCTTATATTGTGATATGGATTATTCAGGGATGTCAAGTTAGAATACAAAGTCTTGAAAGAAAAGATAAAGGAATATAACAAGAAGGATGCTCAATTTTATGGCAATATTTTTGCAAAGATGAACAAATTAGAGCAAGTAAGTTTACAAAATGACACTAATGAATTGTTATTGTATTTAAGATTATTAAATTATAATATCATACTGATTCTGTTACTTATTGTAAATACAGAGTGGAGGAGCAAAAAATGAGGCAGCACCAATGACTATAGATAGTAAGGCTTAACCAAGAACATGAAGATCAATGACACTTTCATAATGTGTAGTGTTGTCATTGTGCTTGGTTGTACTTAAGTGTTTTGAGAAATGCATAATAAACAATCTTATCTTTATATACTTTGACTGAGCACGAAGTTTACGAGCCAAAGGTTTTTTTTTTTTTTTTAATATTGTGATCTTAAATTTGTTATCGAATGTTAGAATCGAAAACAATACTAAACATAGAAAAGAGGGTATACTTGTTGAGATAGATCATAAGAAAAAGTAAGTGCAATAAGACATAACATAACATCAACTTCACTAGTTCAAAACTCCAAAATGCATACATGATAACTAAAATACAAAAATCACAACAAAACCTCCTAGACAAAAGTGATTTATTCATTGGCAATGTCAAAACAATTGAACACACACTCACACACACAAACATGAGTATGTGTCCAAATGAAGACAACAACATGCCTTATTCCTTAAAAGGACAAAAAAAACATATCTTTAGGTCACAACATGATCAATCAATTCTTGATATCATCTTCAAATACAGCATCAGGTGTTTGATGAGCAGTGAAACAACATTTTGCACATCCGTTGCCATAACGGAACCCACGGCAACAACCATATCTGCAACCTCTCCATGGATATCCGTTACGACCTCCTCCATGTCCAGGGTAGTTCCCACCACGTCCAGGGTAGCCCCCACCGCGTCCATTCCCCGGATACCCACCACCTCCGAGCTGAGCTTCTTGTACATCACCACTCGCCTTGTTTTCTTCTATAGTTAAGGCAGATTCATAATTTAAACTTAATAATTTCGTGTATAATTACTATGGTACGTATTATGAGTTTGTCATTATTAGTTATTATTATTATTATATAAAATAATAATTTCTATAAGTAAAGTTTAATTAAAAATTGAGAATAATTACTTACTTTGAGTAGATGAAGCTCCCACTTGTAAAGAAATAAGGACAATAGCAAGTAAAAGACCAAAAATGAGCAAATTTTTAGTTGAAGCCATTTTGAAAAATAATTTTTTTAAAAAAGTTTATTAGAGATATAGAGTATAGTGTGATGGATCAAATGAAATGAACCAAAATTCTATTTATAGAGCACAAAAAATCTTGGTATTTAATTTTAATGATTAAAGATTTGCTGGACTGAAAGATTTCACGTGAATATAAGTATGGGACATGTCATTTTTATTTTTATTTTTCTGATTTTTTGGACCAAATTAAAAGCTTCTGAATATTATTAGAATCCCCACACTTCCATACAGTGACTCTGATTTAAAAAAAAAAAAAGGATTTTAAAATATTTTTTACTTCAATAATTGTTCTTTCGTCATGCATGATGCTCTCTTTTACTACTATATATATCAAAATAATAAAATTATGATATTATTGATCTTATATCTTTTATTTGAATTTTGGGCGCATTTTTGTAAGACTAAAAATAACACCAAAAGGAAAGAAGAGAGAGCATAGTATTCCTATGATAAAATGAACATTTTTACGGGCAATCCATGAAATCCAGATAGACGTGTCATCAGCCTAATGACTTCAAATGCACAATTTACATTCACAGTACTCAACGGTTTGTGAGATTTACAATTTACATCAAGTATCACATTTCGTTATATTCTTCGTCGATATGAGAAGTCGTTTCAAAATTAGAAAAATGATTCAAATAAAGTTTAATTTTTGAAGAAAAGAAAAGGTCTATTTGTACAAGTCTAATCAATAAATAGTTGTCAACTAGATTTGAACTGTAGTAAAAGGGTCAAAAGCAACATCTCCCCAACCACTTTTGTTAATTTAAAAAATAAAATATTTTAAAAGTTTGTGAAAAAATTATAGTGTATAATTATGGCCTTTTAAATGATAACGCTAGTACTATTTCTCTCATTTATGTGATGTACTTATTTTCTTAATTTAATAAACAATAATTTTAACTTTTCATTTTATCAGTAATAAAACGATTAATAACTATACAAATATTTATAACTAGTTGTAAAAATTAAAAAAATAATAATTTATATCCAGCTAAATAATTTTAAATGTATTAAGATAAAGAGAGTAATAGAGTAATACTTTTAAAATACAAGACACCATAATATATATGTTTTTAGGAAAAATAAGAAAAAAATGCTTGAAAACAACTTTACAGAAAGTATTAATTGAAGCACATAGAGGCGTATGAGAAATGGGATAAGATTTGGAATGTATGCAAATCGATTAATTTATAAGTCAACCTTTAATAAATTTTCCTCCAAATTACAAAAGCCCAATGTATTTGACCTTTTCAAATCTCAATTATTTTTTACGATCTTTTATTTAACGATTGGTAACCGTTTTGAACTCGAATAACATAAATTAATATCGAAAAGATTTATTTAAAAATAAAAGATTCTTTATTAAAAATAACTTTATATTTATGATTGAAATTCGAGACCTTTTATAGATATCAATTATTTTTGTAATTATCGATCTAAATTCGCTTGCCACTCATCTTACAATTGTAGTAAATATTATATATGGACGCATAACTTTTAAAAATATAAAAATTCAATATTGACTTTTATAGAATAAATTTTTAATATTGGACCAATTATAGTTTTAATAAGTAGGACAATTAAAGTAGGCCAAAGGGATAATACGTGGAATTGCAAGATGTGTACACTAAATTGATGGACCTAGTTAAACTTAAAATATTCAAATTCACAATTTTTATTTTTTATTTGTTTTTTTCGGCCTTCACAGTTTTAATTATATTATAATCCTTTCATGAAAACGAGTAAAACTAATTTATTTAATCCATGTATCTTTATGTCAAGATATAAATATATAGTGTTTTATTTTAAGATTTTTCTTTATAAAATGATTTTTTTTCCAGAGTTTTCACTATTTTTATTCTCTGTTCCAAAAGAAATGTTAGCTCTCTTCATGTTTAAAAATCAATAAATACAAGATATTATGTACTGAGTTATACATTGGGCTTTAGAATTAAGTATTATTAAGAAAAATAAAGTGACAATCATTTTGAAATTAAATAAACTCTAGGAGCGATATTTAATTTGAGATAGGAAATATAGTAACAACGTGTGATTAAGGGCGGAGCTAGAAGAAAATTTACTATGAACTCGATCAAGTTTAATAAATTTAGAGGTTAAAACATCAATTATTTTTTAACCGAAGAGAGTAAGAAGTTTTCAACCATAAATGCCTTGTCGAAAATGCAAATGGTTATCCAAAAAGAAAAGGAAAAAAGTACTCTTTAAATATATCCAACTGCCAACTTAATTACTTGGCTCCATTAATTAATGCCATCTTCAAATCTTTGCCTTTTCAATGTTTAGATCATGCTATAAATAGAGGCAAAATATTCACTAATCTCCTCATCTTTTTTCACTCTTAATTATCACAACCTAAATATAGTTAAGTTATTTATACCAAGTAAGGGGGAAAATGGGGTTAAAGGCTTTTATACTTCTAAGCCTTGTTTTGGCTATTTTTGCAATTGTAACCTCACATGTTGCAGCTAGGGAATTGGCTGAGAGCTCCACTACTACTATGGAAAATAGTAAGCTTATTTTCCCTTAATAATGACCTAATTCCTCATATTAATTCATATCATATCACACAATATATATATTAGCAAAATAATATGGGTTCGATAACTGGTTTGGAGGTGAGTTATAAATATACCTAGATAATATGCGTGTATAAAATATATTAAATACGATACTTAGTTGTGCAATATAGAAAGTTGAATAACTAATACATGTGTAAAGTACTTATCATGCCATGAATTCAAATGATAAGTATTTAAAAGTTGAATCTGTTTAAATTTAAATTATGAATCGTCTAGCGATAGATATAGGATGTACACATAACATGCACATGTATGATTTTTATTGCAGCAAAGGAAAATGAGGTAAATGATGCTAAATATCCTGGAGGAGGTTATGGAGGGTACCCTGGTCGTGGACGTGGAGGTTATGGAGGGTACCCTGGTGGTGGTCGTGGACGTGGAGGTTATGGAGGGTACCCTGGTGGTGGTCGTGGACGTGGACGTGGAGGTTATGGAGGTGGATATTGCTCCTATGGTTGTTGTGAAAGGAATTACTATGGTAATGGTTGCAATAGGTGTTGTTACTCCAAAAGTGAAGCTACGAATAAAGTCACCCAAGCTAAGCCTCACAACTAAAATTTAAAAGTTATAGTAATATTTTATGTAGTGTGTATTTTAGTAGTAAGTAAAATAGTTTTTAATTTGTTGTTGGGAGTTTGAATAAATGTAGCTTCCATTCACTTTCATGTGGATGGATGGTCAAATATTATCTTTTCATTTTTTACGTACCTACTCTTTTCATAAATATGTTTGAATGTAATTGATATATCATAAATTCACATTAATAATTAGGTAGGTAGATATCTCTGTTTACTTATATATCCAACATGTTTTCTATGTTTTTTGGATATGAATTTCTTATCTTAAGATGTTAGAAGATATTTGCGGAAGAATTTTTATAAATGAAAGGGAGATATGTATTTAACCCAACGAGTTTCAAGGACGCGATTTATGAGCAAAGTTTCATATTTGTATGCTATAACAAAGTTTGCATAATTACGCTCCATAGCAAATATAGAAACTGTATAATTCGTTATAAATATACAGTTGAAGCAAATTGTATAAAACGAAGTGTATAAACAAGAAAGAGAAAGACACTTGGGCAAAGAACTGTATGAAAATAAAGTGTATAAAACGAATTGTATTATTGTAAGTGTATAGAACGATTATATACAATTTGAATTTGTATAAAATGAGAAAGAGAGAAAGACAAAAGAGACTTAACAAGGAATATACAATCGAATCGAATTGTATAAAACGAGAAAGAGAGAAATTAGATACAATTTGAAAATTGTATAAAACGAGAAAGAGAGAAAGACAAAAGAAATTGGACAGAGAAGTATTTTTATTGTATATAAATTAATTTATGTTTATTTTAAAGAGGTTTTACTGTATTAATCATTTGATTTTTTTATGTTGGACAAATTCGTACTTTTAATGCTAAGAACTATCTCAAGGGCAAATAGGAAAAATAATATAATTTACGCCTTGATTTATGAAATAACATATATTAAGGACCATTTATTTTTAGCAAGGACGACATATAATTAGAAAGAGAGAGTATTTATTATTATTAGTACTTAATATTTTTAAAAACGGCATGAAAACGGCTATTCGTTGTTACTATTTATATGTCACTATTTTAGACTTCAAGTCCATTAAGAAATCATGTAAGTTTACGATTGTATCCTTATTTATAATTTTTCTTTTAATTTAAAGACAAGTTTTAGATAAATAACCATAAATTAATTTATTTTGAACAATGAACAAGTATTATTAATCGTTTAGTTTTTTTATGCTCGTCAGATTCGTACTTTTAAGGCTAAGAACTCTCTTAAGGGTAAAATAATAAAAATAATATAATTTATACAATGATTTTGTAAAATGATATATACTAAACAGCATTTATTTTTAATAAGGACGGTATATAAATAAAAAGAGAGAGTACTTTCTTGATAAAATTGAAATGTCTAAGATATTAATGTTGTAATGAAAATGATGGATCTAAATATAACGTACATTGTCTATATTTTTTTTAATAAATTCTGTAGGCTGCGGCCTTTAATTTTTGTTTTACTTTTGAGAATTCTTAGGGGTTATTAAAAAGTATTTCTTCCCTATAAAATTATCTAACATGTTTTATAATAAATATTAATTAGAAGGTGTTTTAATTATTTTCTTTTTATTTACTACTTGAGATTTAATCTCATTCCATTGAATATTAACTCTCTTTAGGTATCATTATTTATTACTCTATAATTGAGGTGTTTTTAGTTTTTCAATAAAATTAGTTAATACTAAGGATAAAATAAAAAAGAATAAATAATTTTATTTGAAAATTCTAACATTACAAAATATATTGAAATAACATTACAAAATATATTCTTTACTTTTTAATTAGATGTTTAATATTAAAATAAATTGACATACAAAATAAAGTCTATTAAAAAGATATCCTTATCAAGATTTTTCCACGTGTTCGACTATTATGTTGTTTGTTTTGTCAATTTGTTATTTTTAAAGACGTACATTTTTTTCTCAGTTGAATCTTAGTCTAATTTAACTACAATATACGTAGATTTTCTATACAGAAACTCAACCTATATATGGAAATGACCGAGTATCAAAACCCGTTGACTAAGTTAGAGTTAAAAATTTTACTTTATTATTACTCGATTCTTAAAATGAGAAATAACTTTTTCAATTAGTGCATATGCAAGAGCACATTTTGATTTTTCTTATGATTACTCGATTCTTAAAAGGATCCCATGATTCTCTTGGCATGGTGTTTTCTGATCTTTTTCTTTTAGCGTTTCGATCTAAAGCAATATAATTATTTTTACTCTCTAATTAGAGAATGTAAAAATTCTATTTAATTTACGTTTAAAAAAAAGTAAAAAGTACTACTCCTTGCTAGGCCGTCTATCCAATTGTCAACTTAATTAACAACTAGGCCAATATTCAATTAATGCCACCAATACCATATTCAAAATCTTTGCGTTTTCCATGCTATAAATAAAGACAAAATATTCATTAGTTTCCTCATCTACTTCACATTTAATTATTATAACACAAGTAGTATAAAGTTTTTTAGCAAAAAAAAAATGGGATTAAAGTTATTTATCCTTTTAACCCTTCCTTTGGCTATTGTTGTAACTTTAACGTCAGAGGTTGCAGCTAGGGAGTTGGTTGAGAGCTCCACCAATACTGTGGAAATTAGTAAGCTTTAATTCTACATATACCATCAATATATATATATATATACCTTTATATTATATGCGCGTACATACAATGTACATGTTACATTTTAAAAAAACACGTATATTCAATGTATAAATAAGTTATTTTTATCTTTTTTACGATTAAAAGGGGCACTAATTAGTCTCGCTAATCAGGAGAGAAAACATATTATATCTCTAATGGGATAATGCACAAGTACCCCCTCAACCTATGCCCGAAATCCCAGAGACACACTTATACTATACTAAGGTCCTATTACCCCCTGAACTTATTTTATAAGTAATTTTCTACCCCTTTTTAGCCTACGTGGCATTGGTTTGAAAAAAAAAGTCAACCATCGTTGGGCCCACAAGATAGTGCCACGTAAGCCGAAAAGGGGTAAAAAATTATTAATAAAATAAGTTCAGGGAGGTAATAGGACCTTTGTATAGTATAAGTGTGACTCTGAAATTTCGGGCATAGGTTGAGGGGGTACTTGAGCATTATCCCCTAATATAAAATTATTATTCTTTTTGTTAGATATGTTATATATAGTTTTGATAAAGAATCTTTTTATTAACTTTGTTTGATAAGAAATAAATTAAAAAGAAAATAATTAAAACATGACTTTAGAGTCGGTGGGTTGACTATAATATTGACCCAAATTCAATTCATTACTCATCCAAATTTAGTTCACATTGTTTATTTTATATCCCCTTACTTATAGTAGTAACCAAGTCAAACAAAGGAAGATTACTCATTTTGAACTGACTGACTCTAATTTTTTAATTTGACTTAATAAAATATTGAGCCTATTTTTACTAGGTATACATATATATGATTTTTTTTTAATATTTGAACAAATATATATTTTTTGAACGTAATAAATTTAAATATTGAACGCGTTTATGATTATAGTCATGACTATCCCCGCTAACATGAACATGCATGAACGTACAGACAAATCCGAGATGGAAAATGAGGTAAATGAAGCTAAATTTCCAGGCGATGGATTCGGAGGAGGTTATGGAGGGTTCATGGGTGGTGGCTATGGAGGGTACCCGGGGCGTTGGTATGGAGGAGGCGGATATTGTCGCTTTGGTTGCTGCCGGAGGAATTTCTATGGTGATGGTGGTTGCATTAGGTGTTGTTATCCAGGAGAAAGTTGAAGTTATAAAGTTACTCAAACTAATTACTGAGTAACATGTATTGTGTGTTTTAGTAGAATATACTTTTGTTGAATAAAATGGTCAAAGGGTCGAACAGAAACATGTTCTCGATCTTATAGTTGTGAGACCATAGTTGATATGTTGTTGTTGTTAGTTTAGTTGAATAAATGTATCGTCCGTTCACTTATATGGTTAATGAGAAATAACATAATTAAGCAATTTAATATCTATTATTTATAATAATTTCAATTTTTTAAATGAGATTATTACACAGTTCAATACATATATTTTAACATTCAAAATGTTTTAAGTTCAAACTCATGTATTCAGAGTATAAATAATTCAATGATTTTGATATAATATTTGTCGTGATTTTAGGTAATGCCCATACACAATTACTAAAGAGATTTAATTCTATATTTTATATTAAAATATCCCTTAATTTATTCCAATTAATAATCAAACGATCCTTTAGTGTTATAAATGTATTAGTAGCTACATACATTTTTGTACCCCCTCAACGGTTTGATACAATTTTATCTTTGCATTACTTTCACCAACTTTTTACAATGAAATTTATCATATTATTTTGAACATTTTATTTTTATACTTTTATTTGATTAGATAGTAATTCCTTTTTCAAATATATTTTTCATAATCACTTTAAAATTTCTTATAAAAGTTTCAATTACAAAACATATATAGAAACAAGCTAATAAGTCACATCTCCAGGGTCTAAATAAATTTAAAGGACTAACAATGTATTAATTAACGTTGAAACTTATGCCAAGTTATCAAGGACCCCCCACCCCTCCCCCCCCCAAAAAAAAATAAAAAAAAATCAATGGATTGGATCAAGATTCAGCAAATAACGGGTCATAATATTTGAAAAGTTAAATTCAGTAATTTCGGTTAATTATGATTTTTTAAAATATTTTATCCAGAGGCGTTAAGAGGGGTTCATGAATCCGAACGAACTCAATAGCATTAAAAATATAATATATTTTTATGTATGTTAATTTATGGACCCCAAACAAACTGATTTAGAACCACAAACTACTAATCTTAGCTCTGCCTCTGACTATACCAATATCATATCACATTAATTCGATTTAGTTTGATATTTTAATAATGAATTTTGATATATAATGGTTCGATAAATTAGTCACCATAGTATATATTACAGTTACGATAAATTGATATAAAGCCTTATAAATCATGGTGAAAAAACATCGATATGATATTCGATTTTTACTGTACCATATCATACCATGCTCACCTATATGGCAAGGTAAAACTTGGCCCTTCCGTCCATGTGCACATGTTTGGGTGTCCGGCCAATGCAAAGAACAATGTAGGTGCGGCCACGTGCAACGACAGATGACTATAACAATAACATATTTAATAAAATTTCACTGTCATAAAATATATATAAATTTTATTCAAAATTTCACGAAGATAGAAAAATAATTTACAAAACTCTAAGCTAAAATGCAAGTTGATGATTTGTTCAAATTGACCTTTTAAATGATATATAGACTTTTCAAGATGAGATGATAATAGATGTTGCTTTTATTAAATGAGAAACTAAGGTCTTAACTATAAAATCTAAAACACATGCTAGAGAAACTAAATTCCTAATTAAGATGACTTCTCATTCAAAAGAAGAATCATTAATTCCAACAATATTCCTTAAATAATGTTCAAAGCAAACTAAACTCTTAACAATTTTGCAACTAAAGAATAAATATAGACATTTTCTAACTCCTAATGGGCTAGAATTAGTGCGGCTAGTAAGTAATTAGAAAAATTTGTAATAGCTTGGGCTAGATAATTAAGATGATCGATATAGCTAGTACATAACTCTCATCGGCAGAGATTAAATGCTAAATTTTGAAAACTCATATTATATATAACGTTAATATTATTAAAATTGTGATAAAAATCATGTCTTCGCCACTTAATATATGCAGGGAAGCATAAAATATTATGTATACATTCATGGCCCGATTTAAGATTGTCTTTTACATTTTTTTTAATTCAATTTGATTAATTTTAATTAATTCTCTTCTACATATAGTTTGTTTGTTTATATATGTTTTTTTTTTTGTTCAATTTACTTTCTTTTGGGAAATTTCTCACCTCATCATTCACTCTATACATAGCACAAGTACCTTATACTCATTCATACTCTTTAAACTTCTTCCGAACCCTCTTCGCTGGAAAATCAGATTAATAGTAACTCAAGACACTATTAAAGTATACTATATAGAGAGATATAATTTACTATAATAAAAAACAATTTTTAGCGGTATTAAATATTGATATTAATAAAAATTGATAAATTCTTTACCAGAATTAGTTACGTATCAGTAGAATCAATGTCGTTAAAGGCTTTTAGGGACACATACAAAGAATGCTAATTGCCGCTAATGAACATTTTTGATGTAGTTCTGGTGGTATGGTTGAGATTTATCCATCCTTAATCAGAGGTTTCACCTGCAATTTAAATTTAGTCGGATTTATATGTAAATACTTAGACACCGGTACGAAAGAAAAGAAAAAAACTCATCTATAATAATAGCTTAGCTAGAGGAAAATGCCATATATATACTAGTTATTTAAGATAAATCATGCTGTAGATGCTTTATTGAAAAGTCTGAGTTTTAAAAAGTCAATCAATTACTCTGCCAACTTAACTAGTAACTAGTCCATAACATCATTACTCCAATATATACAAAATGTTTAGATGATTATTCTATAAATAGAGACAAAATGTTCATTAGTTTCCTCATCCTCACAATTATAACAAAAAAACAACTAATAATTATATAAGATATATATGGTTTAAGAAAAAAAAATGGAATCAAAAGCATTTTTCCTAATTGTTTTGGCTATTTATTGAAAAGTCTGAGTTTTAAAAAGTCAATCAATTACGCTGCCAACTTAACTAGTAACTAGTCCATAACATCATTACTCCAATATATACAAAATGTTTAGATGATTATTCTATAAATAGAGACAAAATGTTCATTAGTTTCCTCATCCTCACAATTATAACAAAAAAACAACTAATAGTTATATAAGATATATATGGTTTAAGAAAAAAAAATGGAATCAAAAGCATTTTTCCTAATTGTTTTGGCTATATTACTTGTGATAACATCAAAGGTTACAGCTAGGGAGTTGGTTGAACGTAAGTTTATTTCTTACAACTACATCTCTTAATTAATTTTAACATTCAAATATTATTATTAATAACATATGATCATATATACTGTAAAATGTTTGACTTATGATCATCACAGAGTTAATAATACGTATATTAGCTTTCTAAACAAAATAGCTAACATCCTTATGTTTGATAATAATTTGTGCATGTAGCAAAAACATCCGATACGCCAAATGATGGCCCCAAATTTATAGGAGGTGTACAACCAGGATTCGGAGGAGGGGGGTATGGAGGAGTATTCCCCGGAGTAGGAGGAGGATATGGTGGATATCGTGGTGGTGGATACCCTGGTGGTGGATATGGTGGATATCGTGGTGGTGGATATGGTGGATATCCTGGTGGTGGACGCGGATACTATGGAGGTTATCCAAGAGGAGGATATGGTGGATTTTATCCCGGTGGTGGTTATGGTGGAGGAGTTTATCCTGGTGGTGGTTGGTATGGAGGATTTCCTCACAACTAATTAATGAATTACATACTAAGGGATATAATGCACCTCTGATGTATCAGTTATTGTGTCCATCATAAACATTATATGGCTATTTATATATTTTACTTTATGATTTAGCAATAGTTTTATTGTTGAAAGTATGAATAAATGTAACCTAAATCTCCATTCATATACAACTATATGGATGGATGGTCATTGTCTTTTTTTTTCTTTTTATATAAATGTATGAGAACGAACTTATATAAATCCCTTTCCTTTTTACATGTTATTTGTCATCCATATATTTAAGTGATGAAATACAAGTCATTTTGCATTATTTTAATTTATTTTAGCAAAAAGCATTTGAAACATCGATTTCAAAAAACATATGAGGACATAGATTTTAAGGTTTTCAAAAATTAGCGTGTTTATTTATTAACGGAATAAAATCCATCGATTAATTGGTGAGTGAACTAAAAAAATTTAAAATACTTGTAAAATCTAATTGATACTCAATAGGTTACTATCTACCGCTACACCATATTTGAATGTATGTTTATCTAAGCCTTTCTTTTTTTATACTTTTGTTGACACCCAATTTTTGACCCACGTTGGTATAAATTAATTATCGAGCTTCGTGAGTTTTCAAATTACTTAAGTTAATTAGTTTTATAATTTTGCGAAAATATAACAATTTAATGCTTACTTAGTTGTGTATACAGCCGGTATATCCTGTGTATATTTCGAAACCAACCCACTAAATTAAATCCAACCCAACCCAACACCACTTTAATTCCAGCCCACAAATTAATTCCCACTTCAACATCCAGGCGGCCCAAATCCCTTTTAACTCGGCCCAAACTCTTAACACAACCCAACCCAATACCCAATCCAATAACCCGACCCAAACCCCTGACCCGACCCAAACCCACGACCCGGCCCCATCCCCCTTTCTTCCTCCCCTTTCCTTCATCCCAACAATTTCCAAAAAACACAGAAAAAAGGCAGAAAAACAGACAGCCCCAAAAAACGAAAGCAACCCCCGGCGTCTCTCCCTCACGCGTCCCTCTCTCCGCTTTCTCCTCTCCTCGCGTCTCCCCACGCGAGCTTCCCCTCGCGACCTCTCTCTCTGCCTCCGTCTCCCTCACCCCTCACGATCTCTCCCTCTCTTCTCATCTCTCCCACGCTCTCTCTCTCCCTCTTCTTTCTCTTCTTCCCCTCCAAACAGACGCCAAAATCCCAGAAAACGCAGCCCACGCAAATTCCAGAAACGTTCCCCCCCAGTCACTCCCTCATGATCTCTCTCGCTCTTCTCTTCTCTCCCACGCTCTCTCTCTCCCTCGTCTCCCACGCCCCTCACGCGAAAGAGGACCCCAAAACAGAAACCCAGCAAATTAATTCCCTTCCAAAACAGAAAGCCAGCCGCAGCCTCTCTCACGCGACCTCTCTCTCGCGTCGCGTCTCTCTCTCCTACGCTCTCCCACGCTCTTTCTCTCCTTACCCCACGTGAAAATTCCCCCCGACAGCCACAAATTCCCCTTTTCTCTTTCGATCGAAATGGGGTCGAGCTGGCAGAAAAGAAGTTTGACCCAATCATGGGGTCGGATTTCGAATTTTGAATTCGTTTTGCCCGCCCCTTCTTCGAAAACCCTAATTGTTTTTCTATTTAGACCCTCTCCCTCTTCGGATTGAAAAAAGAGAAAAAAAAGGGCTTTTGAAGTTGGAGATTCGGCAGACATTTTTTGAAGGGAGAAAATTTAGGTTATCGATTTTGTTGGATTCTTTCGGAAACAGAACCGGAACACAAAAGTGGTCACGTTTCTTGGTTCGAGTCTCTTCGTCCGTTGTTTTTGAACAGCCACATCTCCGATTGTGAAGTCGTCGCCTCTCCGCTCGGTGTCATCCCAGTTCGCTGCCCCGAAGAAGGTACATCCTCCGCTTTTGTTTTATAAATTTCTTTATGGAGTTTGAATCATGGTTCATGTTGATGCGAATAGGAGACATTACATCTTGTTAGTTGGTTTGATTTTGCAAGACGTCTCGCATAATGATTCTGTTGTTATAGTTTTGTTCGTCACGCTTGTTCATTGTTTTCGCTGTTGATTATGTTTTGGTTCCCGTCTTGATCTTTTGTGTTCTTACTTCGATTGAATATTAGTGCTTCGGCACTATAGGAATGCTTATAGACTGCGTGGATGTTGTTGTCGATTTGGTTTAACGATTATTATGTGGTCTACTTCTAATTCAAGCTCTAGTCACAAATCATAATATATATATATATATATATATATATATATATATATATATATATATATATATATATATATATATATATATATATATATATATATATATATATATATATATATATATATATATATATATATGAATCTGAATGGCATCTGCAGAAAGTTTTGTCAGTTTAGAGTTCATTTATCGTAGCATGTTGGTAAGATCCCGTTACATAAGGGTGAGATTTCAAGTTAAGTTGTGTGGTTGTCGCTCCGAATTGGGATTGCTGCTGTATTTTTCGCGTGACTATTGAAATGCCTTTGTCATTAGTTTCCATGCCAAATTATTAATCCATTTTAAGGGAAATTTATTGATTATTTCTCTGTTCCAAACATGTCTTGTTATAATTATTATTTTGCTATATTGTCTTAGAAGCTTGCTCATTAATTGTTACTCAAACCTATGACCCTTTTATTTACATATTTGATAGCATGCCATCAAGTGTTACATGTTCAATTATCTGCTATATGCAAAATCTTGTTTAGTTGCTTATGTTCACTTTGAAAGCAAAGATAAATAAAATAATGGTTTTTTTTTATCATAGTCTAGTGCTTGAGTTTGAATGGTTGCTGTAATATTTTAGTGATATAGTAGGGACTTACTCGTGTTTCTTTTATTTTCCTTGTTACATGTAAACTCATATGAATCCTCATGGATTCTTTATCTCTTGCATCGCGAGAGAGTCGTTAAGACTCGATCTACTTTCATCAAGTCTCCCATCCAAATCCGGAGTATAGATTCGAAGTTCCAAGGATTGAAGATTGAAGAAACCCAAAAACGGACTAGAAGACTTTTCTTTATTTTATTCTTGTATTTTATTTGTAATGGGCATAAGCCCTTGTCGTTTTACTTTCTTTGTAATTATTTTTGTATGCTTAGATAGGACAGGTGAAAAATGGGTCAAAACCCAAAAACAGGTGGGTCCAAAACTCGGTCAAGGCGAACAGAACCCGAATTTGGACCCAAAAATCTCTCTCTTCTCTCTCTCTATTTATTAGTTATTTACGTGTTCTTAAATGCCGTTAGCTTAGGATTAGAAGAATCCAAACCCCATCGAACGCCTTTTATTTTATCAAACCTAAAATCAAAGTTGAATCTTAAAACAATAAAGTTTCAAACTTGCAGGTTGCTCAAAATTAAGGTTTAAAAGATTTTACTTTAATTAAGTCTTAAAAAACAATAAAGATTGTAAATTTCATAAAATTTGTCTAGATAAAACTTTAAGTTCAATTTTGAAATAGACTCGCGAAGTGGCTAGATAAACTACAAATATTTCAGAACTTGAATATTCGCCCAATATTTAGATAATTTCAAAATAACAAAAGATTCGCAAAGGTTAAAACAAAAATAGTCAAATAAGTTAATCGTCGGAAAACCGTGTTAAGCGGAGTGTCTTAGGTGCCTTACACCTTCCTAAGACGCTAATATGAATCCCGAACCCCCTAAAAAATGTTTCAAAACAATTTTTCTGTTTAAGTTGTTTAGAAACTAGTTTTCTTAATTTTCCTAAAAAATTAAGTGGCGACTCCTAAAAGTTCAAAAATAAAACAAACACTCTTTTCGAAAAACAATTTTTTCGATAAAACAGAAATGGCGACTCCGCTGGGGACTATTTGGAGGATTCTAACCTTAAGGTTAACTCGTTTGACTATTTGTGATAAACTGTTTATTTGTTTAAATTGTTTAAAGCTTTAATTTTTGAAAATTTGCATTGTTCTCATGGCATAACTTCCGCCAAATGGCAAATAGATTGCATTAGGAAACGGAAGTTACGCGGCTTACCGCGACTTCTCTCAGATATACCCCAAGAATTCATTTGGAAGTATCAAATAATTAGTTGGAATGTGGTCATCCGACGTTTGTTTGGTAGCTTCACCCCGATGTTTGTCCGACTCGGGTAACCGTCAAATTGAAAACTATTCTAGAAAGCCTAAGATAGAGCGAAACCAAAACCAAATTAAGCATTAGCCTAAGAAAGTTTAATACCCAAGGTGTATTAAGCTCATTTAGTAGAAAAAATGCCAAAATCGTGTCTAAGGTCTTCGACCTCGCGACACATCATATTGTTTGACATTCGAATAATGTACGTGTGAAAACCATTTTTGGGGAAGGGAGAAATCTAATTGGTTTCTTTTTTATAGATATGGATCGTTTCCCGAAGTTTGATATGGTCATCTCAGCGCCGCCTCAACTCACGATGTGGTATAATGATTTGGATGGAGATCACAGAAGGACCCTTAACAAATACGTAGGTGCATTGACAGAACTGATCAATATGAATGGTTGGCCAGAACTGATTGAGATACTCACGGGATATTGGGATAACCGGAGGATGGTGTTTCGGTTTGGAACTGCTGAAATCACCCCAACTTTGGAGGAAATAAGAGACTGTATAGACACCGTGGGCACCGGAATAGAAAGAAGAGCAAGAAAGCAAGAAGACATCTTCATCCCCAATAAACCTTCCGTAGATAATATTACAAACTGGTTTGGGTTGAGAAAGGACTTTGCCTACTGGTGCCAGGAATCCCATGTAGCACTGAAGGACCTTTATATCCGATTTGGGCATGCGAGCTTTTACGTCACATACAATCGAGAGTTCAAGATCTCCTACGGAGAATGGAACGAGATCCGTCCCCTAGCATTTGCTGTGGCATTATTGGGAACAATGGTCTTCCCTCATGGTCCGAGTTTGAGTATTAATACCCGAGTCATAACACTCGTCCACACTTTGTTCAAAGGATATGAAAACCAGGGGATAATAAGATACTATCCTATAGCTCCGGTCATCCTGTCCGACATGTATCGAGCCTTGGGAAAGTGTAAAGAGGGACACCGATACTTTCAAGGATGTAATTTACTCCTCCAGTGGTGGATCCTCAGCCACTTAATAAAGGGTGCTGGGACTCAGGAGTTACATACCCTCGACAACAAAAATACCCTTAAGGATTTGAATGACCGTTTGTATTGGGCAAATATGAACAATCGGAGGACGAAGGGGAAATGGGCCCAAATTTTCTCCGAATTAGGAGAAGAAGACCTTCAATGGATGCTCAACCGTTTTATATCCAAGGAAGTCATCGTGGGAAGTCGTAGAAATATTGTGCTTCCTCTACCAGGCATTCGGGGAATTCGCCCTTACGCACCATTTCGAGTCTTGCGGCAGTTCGGAAGAAGACAAACCATACCCAAAGAAGCGTACTATGGCGCTTATGTGTACGATATTGGAGATGATAGAGTTCACGACGCGTTTGAAATGTTCAGAGAATGGAAATGCGCTAAACGTATGAATAAGGACACCATCGAACTTGACCGCTTCAATGCAGGGTACGACGAAGGTTACAAAGAATGGCTCAAAAAGGACATACAAAACGTCTCCTTTCAAACTCCACGTAACTTTCACATTATAACAGAAAGAGAAGCCAAAGCAGTGGCCGAGCTACGAGAGATAAAAGAAGAGACCAAGGAGGTGTACACTAAGTTTGCAGAAAACCAAGACGCTCTTGAGAAGGTGACTCGAGAAGTTGAAAGACTGAGACGTGGTTATGATGATTTTGATAACTGGATCAAAGAGAAAATTGAGAGAATGCGATACGAAAGCTTGGAAGACAAAGGACGTCTGGGTGAAGGTTTTCTGCTGATACTAAGGCATATGTTTCAGCAACACAAATTTCGAAGCGACGTTGATGGAGCAGGATCATCTGGAGTGGCATAGTGAACTTCGCCCCTGCGTGGGCCTGTTATTGTTGTACTTTCGAATTGCCCCTGCGTGGGTTTGTCTTTAATTTTTGCTTCCCTTTTTGCAAACATTATTATTCATTAGTGAATGTTATTTTGGGGGGAATTGTTTATTTGGTTCAAATTCACACGTACATCATTCGAATGCGCTAGGCCTACCCTTGGCACAAAAGGGTCCCCCTATATGTTTTAGGACGCGATATGCATATATGTGTTTAACTGATTATGTGTTTTGTTGCTATGAATGAGGATATCGTGAACCCCACTCCTACCCAGAAGGTTCCAAAAATATACAGAAACCACTATTACAAGATGTCCGACCAAAATTTTCGAGTCTTAAGTTTCTCACACACAAAAAAAAAAAAAATCCTGTTTGTTGAAAAAAAAATAAGAAAAAATATTGTTTTCCGGTTCTCATTCGTGGGATAAAGATATCCTCAAACAAAGCAACTTGTGTGTTTATCTGTTCTCTATGTGATATTATGTATTTTCGTACCCCGAATATGCACTAACAAATCTGCCTTTGAGTTGTTTCACTTCTCAGGTACCTATTAACTGGTGTGTGTCGAACAAAGCTGGCAGATCATCCTTACTTCACCAGATCAAAAGGTCCTACAGATTCCTTCCCTAGACCCAATTCAGACAAAGGAAAGAAAGTTATGGGAGACCATAACGACGAAACGCGTCTTACTGATGTTGTGGTAGCTCAGACCGCCTTAGTGGAACAAAATGAACTGATCATGCAACTAATGCGAGAGATTGCTGAAATGAAAGTTGAAATGCAACGGAGACAGGATGCGCCTCCACCCGGATTTGGTGATAATATTGCTGATACAAGGGATCCGACTCAGAACCAGTCTTCTACACCTGTGCATAATCCATCTGTGATAGATTTAACAACCCAACATCCCCAACATGCTTCTGTATCTTACCAAGCTCCTCCACTTCTTCCAAATAACCACCCTCAAATGCCACCCTATCCTCAGAACACTCAAACTGCTCCACCACCACAAAATCAAAACCAAACTCAAACTGCCTTCAATCCCCAAATACCTTATCAACATTTAAACCAGAACACCAATCCTCAGGCTTACCCACAGAACTACCAGACCGCCCAAAACGTCCCAAGTCCTTCTATAGCTCCACCCCTCCCAAAAAGAGCCACCTTCCAAATTCCCGTTCTGACCGAGCACGAGGGGCACGGTTCTGAGTTGGATCACTATGAAGAGCAGGAAAGAGAATGGAAGGCAAAAGAAGAAGTAAAAATCGATATAAAGGAGGAAATCAAAAAGGCTATGAAAGAACTACAGTGCATCCCAGACGCCGTCGGACTCAGTTATGCAGAGTTGTGCATCCACCCAGATTTGAACCTTCCCGAAGGGTTTAAAATTCCAAAGTTTGACACCTTTGGGGGAGTAGGCAACCCTATGGCGCATTTGAGAGCATATTGTGACCAGCTCGTGGGAGTTGGCAGGGATGAGGCTTTGTTAATGCGGCTTTTCAGCCGAAGTCTATGTGGGGAGGCTCTCGAGTGGTTTTCTTCACACGAAACCAGACAGTGGCCCAATTGGAATGCGTTGGCTAAAGATTTCGTTGACCGATTCGCCTACAATGTCGAAATAGTTCCCGATAGGTATTCTCTAGAGAAGATGAAGCAAAAACCAACTGAAAGCTATAGAGAATTCGCCTACAGATGGAGGAAAGAAGCCGCGAGAGTAAGGCCGCCCATGACCGAGAAAGAGATTGTGGAAGTGTTTGTGCGGGTACAGGAACCAGAGTACTATGATCGAATCATGTTGCTAGTCGGAGCTAAATTCGCTGAGATAGTCAAAGTTGGCGAGACTATCGAAGATGGTTTGAAATCGGGGAAAATAGCCCGTGTATCCGCGTCACCTGGGTCTTCAGGATTGATAAGGAAAAGAAGAGAGGAAGTTGCTGCTGTCTCGTATGGGGGAGGAAAAACTCCTAGAGACCTGTCACACTCCCGAGATCATTCCAGGCCCTCCCGATCCTACTACCCACAATCCAATCATCCTAATAACCACAATACCGCCCCCACCTATCCGAATGCTCAAATTTCTTCATACCAAAGCCCACCCCCAAATCTCCAGAAGTTTTCTCCCATATACGCAGATTACCCTTATCCGAATATTGCTCCCAACTGTGCCAATGTACAGTCGAGCTACCAATCACCTCCGCCCACTTATCAAGTCCAAGCTCCATTATATCAGAACCCCCTCCCGAGCTACCTAGCTCCAGTACCAAATTACCAGGCAAACCCTTATCCTCGAAGGCAAGTTCCTCGTCCGAATACTCGAAATTATCAGCAGGTACCTCCCCCTCAGCAAAGCAATTATGATCCTTCCCGTTCGATGTTTGAAAAAAGGCCTTCAAGGAAATTTACCACACTTGCTGAAAGCCGGACCAAACTATTTGAGAGGCTAGCCGCAGATGGATACCTCCACCCTGTGAGACCCAAGCCCATGGATGTCAACTCAAGGTTCTACAAGCCAGATCAAAGATGTGCTTATCATTCCAACGGTGTTGGGCATAGTACTGAAAACTGTATCAATCTCAGGCACAAGATCCAAGACCTGATCGATCAGGAGGTAGTTTCTCTTCAGCCGGCGGCCCCAAACGTCAACACAAATCCATTGCCGGATCATGGAGGTAGCAACGTTAATATGATTGAAACGGATGAAGACGGGTGTGAAACAAAGATGATTACTCCTATTGTGCATGAGGACTTAGAAAGGGCTGTCGCTTCTTTAAGCGTCAAGGAAAAGAGAAAGTTTGTTATTCTGACACCCGCAAAGGCTGTTGCTTTGGTGCCTTCAGAAACTCTCGTCAAGCCTAAATTTGTAATTGAAACTGCTGTGGCCCAAGGCATGACCAGGTCCGGAAGGTGCTACACTCCTGATGAGCTTGCTCTAGGAGGACAGAAGAAGGACCATACTAAGAGGCCGATAAGCGAGGGGGAAGCAGAAGAGTTCTGGAGAAGGATGCAACCGAAGGACTATTCCATCGTCAAACATTTAGAGAAGACTCCGGTTCAGATCTCCGTGTGGGCCCTGCTAATGAGCTCTCAATCCCACAGGCAGGCCTTAATGAAAGCTCTTGATGATACATATGTACCCTCAGGTACAAGTAGTGACAACGTGGCTGCCATGATTCATCAAGTCATTCGGGGGCACCAGATCAGCTTTTGTGACGATGAGTTGCCAGTCGAAGGAAGAACCCACAACAAAGCACTGCACATTACCGTGATATGTCGTGGAAAAGTTGTCAACTGTGTTTTGATAGATGATGGATCCGGTTTGAATATCTGCCCACTGTCGACGTTGAGGCAATTGAATTTTGACCTTGGGAGCCTGGAGCAAAACCAGGTCAATGTAAGAGCGTTTGATGGAGTGCAAAGAGATACGTTAGGGGCAGTGACTTTGACCCTTCAAATGGGCCCCGCAGAGCTCAGTGCGCAATTCCAAGTATTGGACATAGACACTAGCTACAACCTTCTTTTAGGAAGGCCGTTTATCCACATGGCTGGAGCCGTCCCCTCTACTCTCCATCAAATGATAAAGCTTGTATGGAAAAATGAAGAGTTAGTGATTCACGGCGAGGGAAGTCGCTCGGGTAAGCAGGTGTCAGTCATTAATGAGATGCCGCAAGGTGTAGACTTTTACACGGTGGAGCTGGTGAAAGCCACCAATGAGGATTTGGCCCCACGAAACCCCATGCCAGTCGTACACAAAATGATAGCCACGGTGATGCTGCAGAATGGGTTCGAGCCAGGCTTCAGATTGGGAAGAGATTCCCAAGGAACTATTGAGCCTATTCCGGCCTTTCTTAAAGGATCCAAATATGGTTTGGGGTACATCCCCACAGATGACGACATGAAGATGAAGAAGAAAAGAGTTCAAGAGTTGGCTAAGCCGATCCCGCTTCTGTATCAATCCTTTCCAATCAGGAAGTGTGCCGAGCCTGAAGACTTTGGGGAAGGAATCTGTGACCTCTTCGAAGAGACCAATGCTATTGTCGAGGAGGAGGTTGAGTCAGCTGGTATTCGTGATGCTGAACCAGGGGAGGTGCTGCAGAACTGGACTTCCACGCCGATCCTGATGTCTCGAACTCTTCGGTAGAAAAGAGTTATTTTATGTACACCAAAATCGGTGGTTGTCCGGAGGATACCCAAGACCCGCCATTTCTACATTTTCTTGATTGTTCAAGTTTTGAACTTTTTTTTGTGACATTCGAAAGGCAACATGGCTCCATGTCATGCCCGAAGTTTGCATTTTGTTTTAAATGAAAGCCTCTTTATTTTGACTTTACTTGTTCAGTTGTTTGTCATACTTTACTTTCCTAATTTTTTCTATTTATAATTTCAGTAACATAAGTTATGGACCTGCCAATGTCATGTCATGTCATGGGCTAAATGAACAAAATGAGACAAAGGACGACAAGGTCGCCGACTACGACGAGGAAAGTGGGGAACCGGATTATATAGCAGAAGAATTCCGACAGTTCGAGAATCAACATAAACCGAATCTGGAGGAAACAGAGACGGTGGATTTGGGAGATTCGGAATGCGTCAAAGAGGTTAAGATCAGCACCCACTTGAATGAGACTCAGAAAGAGAGCCTGGTTCATTTACTTGCCGAATACAATGATGTGTTTGTTTGGGAAGTCGGTGATATGCAAGGGTTGAGTACCGATGTCGTATCTCATAAGCTACCTATCAACCCAGGGTTCGAGCCGGTGAAACAAAAAACTCGGAAATTCAAGCCTGAATTGAGTTTGAAGATTAAGGAAGAAATCACCAAGCAGATAGAGTCTCGATTGGTAGAGGTAACACAATATCCCACCTGGTTGGCAAATTTCGTTCCGGTCGCCAAGAAAGATGGAAAAATCAGGATTTGTGTCGATTACAGAGATCTCAACAAAGCTAGTCCAAAGGATAATTTTCCGTTGCCAAATATCCATATTCTGATTGACAACTGTGCCAAACATGAGATGCAGTCATTTGTGGATTGTTACGCGGGTTATCACCAAATCTTGATGGATGAAGAGGACGCAGAAAAAACGGCATTCATCACGCCTTGGGGTGTGTATCACTACAGGATGATGCCGTTCGGCCTCAAGAACGCCGGTGCCACTTACATGAGAGCCATGACGACTATCTTTCATGACATGATTCACAAGGAAATTGAAGTGTACGTGGACGACGTCATAATTAAATCCCGCGAGAGTTCGGATCATGTGACACACCTGAGGAAATTCTTTGAACGTTTGCGTCGGTACAACCTGAAGCTAAATCCCGCCAAATGTGCTTTTGGAGTCCCAGCTGGGAAGTTGTTGGGGTTTATAGTCAGCAGAAGAGGTATTGAGCTTGACCCTTCCAAGATTAAAGCAATTCAGGAGTTACTTCCACCTAAGACGAGAAAAGAAGTGATGAGTTTCTTGGGGAGGTTAAACTACATCAGCCGGTTTATAGCGCAATCGACAGTGGTATGTGAGCCTATCTTCAAGTTGCTGAAGAAAGATGCTCCGACTAAGTGGACTGAGGAGTGCCAGACCGCTTTCGACGCTATCAAGAGCTACTTGTCTAACCCACCAGTATTGGTTCCTCCACGAGAAGGGAGTCCTTTGCTACTGTATTTGTCAGTTTCAGATAGTGCATTTGGATGTGTACTGGGTCAACACGACGAGACAGGGAAAAAGGAAAGGGCAATCTACTACATCAGCAAGAAATTTACTCCGTACGAGTCTCGCTACACTTTGCTGGAAAGAACATGCTGTGCTCTGACGTGGCTTGCTCAGAAGCTAAGACACTATCTTTCGTCGTATACTACATATCTTATCTCCAGGATGGATCCGTTGAAGTATATTTTCCAGAAAGCGATGCCTACCGGGAAGTTAGCTAAATGGCAAATGCTATTAAGTGAGTTTGACATCGTGTACGTGACTCAGAAGGCAATAAAAGCACAAGCCTTGGCTGATCATCTTGCGGAAAATCCCATTGATGAAGAGTATGAACCTCTCAAGACATATTTTCACGATGAAGAAGTGTCATTTGTGGGTGAAGATATCTCTGAAGTTTATCCAGGTTGGAGATTATTCTTTGACGGAGCGGCAAATCATCAAGGTAAAGGTATCGGAGCAGTCTTAGTGTCAGAATCTGGTCAACACTATCCCATAGTAGCTAAGCTCCGATTTAATTGCACCAACAACATGGCCGAATATGAAGCTTGTATTCTTGGTCTGAAAATGGCCATCGACATGAATGTTTACGAGTTATTGGTCATTGGGGATTCAGACCTTTTGATTCGTCAGGTTCAAGGTGAATGGGCTGTGAAGAACCCGAAGATTATACCTTATGTACAGTATGTGCAGAAGCTGTGCAAAAGGTTTCGCAAGATCGAGTTCAGACATACACCCAGAATACAGAATGAATTGGCCGATGCTCTTGCCACCATTGCTTCGATGATCAAACATCCGGATACAGATTACATCGACCCGCTGGATATAGAGCTGAAAGAACACCCAATCCATTGCTCACATGTTGAATCAGAACCAGACGGTTTGCCTTGGTACTTTGACATAAAAAGGTATTTGGAGTCTGGGACTTATCCTGAAGACGCCACGAACAATCAGAAGAAATCGATACGCCGTATGGCTCTCAATTTTTTCCTAAATGGAGAAGTCCTATATAGGAGAACTCCAGATTTGAGTCTTCTAAGATGTGTGGATGCTGTTGAAGCTATGAGGCTTATCGAACAGATACATGCCGGAGTTTGTGGCACACATATGAATGGACTCACTTTGGCAAGGAAGATCATACGAGCTGGGTACTTCTGGATGACCATGGAGAATGACTGTTGCAGATTCGTGCAAAAATGCCACAGATGTCAAGTGCACGGGGATTTGATACGAGTGCCACCTCACGAGCTTAATGCTATGAGCTCACCTTGGCCATTTGTAGCTTGGGGAATGGATGTCATTGGTCCTATAGAGCCATCCGCTTCTAATGGACACAGATTCATCTTGGTTGCCATTGATTATTTCACCAAATGGGTGGAAGCAGCCTCTTACAAATCGGTAACCAAGAAAGTGGTGGCCGACTTTGTCCGCAACAATCTGATATGCCGATTTGGAGTCCCAGAATCCATCATCACTGATAACGGTACAAATCTCAACAGTCATTTGATGAAAGAGATATGCGAACAATTTAATATTATTCACCGAAGGTCAACTGCTTATCGCCCTCAAATGAACGGAGCTGTAGAGGCCGCCAACAAGAATATCAAGAAAATCCTGAGGAAAATAATTGACAAACAGCGAGGTTGGCATGAAATGTTGCCATATGCTCTATTAGGATATCGAACAACGGTCAGAACATCGACTGGGGCTACTCCATACTAGCTAGTATATGGAACTGAAGCAGTCGTACCTGTTGAAGTCGAGATACCGTCACTAAGGATCATCCAGGAAGCTGAGCTAAGTAATGCTGAGTGGGTTAGCAAACGGATCGATCAGTTAGCTTTGATTGATGAGAAGAGGATGGTCGCCGTCTGCCATGGCCAGTTGTATAGACACAGAATGACTCGCGCTTTTCACAAAAGAGTAAGAGCCAGAAATTTTGAGGTGGGTCAGTTGGTCCTTAAGCGTATTTTTCCTCATCAAGACGAGTACAAAGGAAAATTCGCACCAAACTGGCAAGGTCTTTACATGGTTCGCAAAGTACTATCTGGAGGTGCTTTAGTCCTATCCGAGATGGATGGCACCGTATGGCCCAAGCCTATCAACTCAGATGCTGTCAAGAGATACTACGCGTGAAGTTCAGTCTTGCATTTTCTATCATTTTCCTGTAATCGTTCTGTTTGCTTGTATTTGTTTAAATTGAATTTTTTATCCCTCTCATAACGAACTACGTATGACCTGAATTCTCAAGAATGAGATACGTAGGCGGCCTATGTCGGCTTCGGTCACCCCATTTACCCCTTTTAAAAATTTTACGGTCTGAACTACGTTCGACCTGAATTCTCAAAAATGAGATACGTAGGCGGCCTTTGTCGGCCTCGGTCGGTTTCTTCGTAAGTTTTATTCTTATTAACCTTTAAGAGGAACCACATTTGACCTGAATTCCTGCCTCAACGGGATACGTAAACACCACAAGGGTTCGGTCATATCTCTCGTAAGATTTCTATTCCTCTTTACAATAGAAACTGGAACAAAATTTTGAGAGGAACTCAAAATTCTCCAAAAGAAGTTTCCGTTTTAGCAAGTCAAAATAAAGATATTTCGAGATCTGCGACTGCGACAGAAATTTTGAGAAGATCTCAAAAACTCCGCAATCTGCTCAGTTACGATGAAAGGATAAGTAAGACAGTAAACTGGGACAGAAATTTTGAGAATGACCTCAAAATTTCATTACAGACCTTACCTATAAGTCCGGAGTGATTCCGGAGACTCACCGCTAAATGATCAATGTCAAGCCCAAAGAAGTTTGTTAAGCCTGATATGACATGACTTGGCAGTGACCTTTTTAAGATACTATTTCTCTAAATTTTATTTCTCTTAAATTTTTCCCTTTTACATTTCATTTGTTTGGCATAAATTTTTATCTTATCTATCAAGAGTCGGGAAGTCAGGAAATCAACCGGAGATAGCAATACAAAGAGAAGACAACTGAAGAAATCGACACAGATCAGTACATCTTTAAAACTGACAATTTTTCTGTGGATGCAGGTTTATAACTTTGCTTTGAAATTGGCAAAATTCTTCCGACAAATGAACAAGGAGAACTCCAAGGAGAAATCAAAGGCAAATCAAACAGAATCTTAAGAAAGAGTCTAAGATTTTCATAAAGAGTGCTATTCGCTTCACAAGATCAAGCAAGATGGTCATTGTCAATCAGGACAATGCATTACCCCAGAGGAGATAGTTATTTTGGACCGAGACGATACATTACCTGGAGGTCGTCCTGCCGTTATCATCAACAGAGACGAGATGATTTCATGCCTCGTCAAAATTTATGCATCGCGAGAAGACTTTGTGCCTCGCAGAAATCATGCATCGCGGAAATCATGCATAGCGGAAATCATGCATCGCGAGTCAATTTTTTATACACGACGAGAAGATTTCATGCCTCGTCAAATGTATACATTGCCAAGAGGGCCATTCATATTCATACCGCCAAGAGGGCCATTCATATTCAAACCGCCAAGAGGGCCATTCATATTCATACCGCCAAGAGGGCCATTCATATTCATACCGCCAAGAGGGCCATTCATATCAAACCGCCAAGAGGGCCATTCATATCAAACCGCCAAGAGGGCCATTCATATCAAACCGCCAAGAGGGCCATTCATATTCAAACCGCCAAGAGGGCCATTCATATTCATACCGCCAAGAGGGCCATTCATATTCATACCGCCAAGAGGGCCATTCATATTCATACCGCCAAGAGGGCCATTCATATTCCTCCAAGAGGGCCATTCATATTCAAACTGCCAAGAGGGCCATTCATATTTATTTGCAAAACACAAGGCATAAGCTTTATTTGCATGACGTCAGACCGATCGAGTCAGCGTCAAATATTGAGGAGAACAATGAAGTGTTGACATGCTTCCAAGAGGATGAATTCTCAAACCAAACCACAGGTGCGGACGACATCAAAAAGGATGCAGCACAGCGTGGAACTTTTTCTTAGCAGCGAACTGGGACACAGTCCAAAGAGGAATGTCAAACTCTTAGGACGCGAGCAGAGGAGCGACTTCCACCACGATCGAACCACCCCTCTCGAGTCATGTCGGTCTTTCTTTGGTTCTGTCAGTTTCAGTCTCGCATCCGGAGGTTTCAACTTATCGGAAGCAAGTTTCCAATCTGAGTGACAATACGCAAAGAACTTGGAAATTATGTCCGTGTTAGTTCTTATCTATGGATGTGAAGAGCTCCACATTCATGGCTAAGAGGTTACAAGCCTCCTTTTCATACTCGTTTAATTTGTCACTCGTCCGAAACCTAAGGTAATCTAGCATAATAGATTTCCTTTTTCCACCAATCGAGTCGAACTACACACAGCCTGATTCCGAAGGTCTAAGGATATGTAGGCGGATTCTATGTTGAAAACTCGGCTGTATTCCAACATTCGCTCTCGAATTCTATTCTCGAGCATTTCGATACCTTCATAATTCGGTGTCGAGGTGGCTTTTGATTCTTTCAAATCGTGCGGTAAATCAAGCTTATCGAACTACAAGTGGCCTGAATTCTCATATAGCCTGAGATATGTAGGAAACCCGTTTCAAGGGTTCGGCCATAATTCCTAAACCCTTTGTCAAATCCTTCCTTTGGAAAATGATGGGGTTAGTCAAAATTGGTTCGGTCAACTTCATTTTCCTCGAGTCGCTTGCATCAACCCAAGTAAAATGAGGGACAACTGTTGACACCCAATTTTTGACCCACGTTGGTATAAATTAATTATCGAGCTTCGTGAGTTTTCAAATTACTTAAGTTAATTAGTTTTATAATTTTGCGAAAATATAACAATTTAATGCTTACTTAGTTGTGTATACAGCCGGTATATCCTGTGTATATTTCGAAACCAACCCACTAAATTAAATCCAACCCAACCCAACACCACTTTAATTCCAGCCCACAAATTAATTCCCACTTCAACATCCAGGCGGCCCAAATCCCTTTTAACCCGGCCCAAACTCTTAACACAACCTAACCCAATACCCAATCCAATAACCCGACCCAAACCCCTGACCCGACCCAAACCCACGACCCGGCCCCATCCCCCTTTCTTCCTCCCCTTTCCTTCATCCCAACAATTCCCAAAAAACACAGAAAAAAGGCAGAAAAACAGACAGCCCCAAAAAAAAATGAAAGCAACCCCCGGCGTCTCTCCCTCACGCGTCCCTCTCTCCGCTTTCTCCTCTCCTCGCGTCTCCCCACGCGAGCTTCCCCTCGCGACCTCTCTCTCTGCCTCCGTCTCCCTCACCCCTCACGATCTCTCCCTCTCTTCTCATCTCTCCCACGCTCTCTCTCTCCCTCTTCTTTCTCTTCTTCCCCTCCAAACAGACGCCAAAATCCCAGAAAACGCAGCCCACGCAAATTCCAGAAAGTTCCCCCCCAGTCGCTCCCTCACGATCTCTCTCGCTCTTCTCTTCTCTCCCACGCTCTCTCTCTCCCTCGTCTCCCACGCCCCTCACGCGAAAGAGGACCCCAAAACAGAAACCCAGCAAATTAATTCCCTTCCAAAACAGAAAGCCAGCCGCAGCCTCTCTCACGCGACCTCTCTCTCGCGTCGCGTCTCTCTCTCCTACGCTCTCCCACGCTCTTTCTCTCCTTACCCCACGTGAAAATTCCCCCGACAGCCACAAATTCCCCTTTTCTCTTTCGGTCGAAATGGGGTCGAGCTGGCAGAAAAGAAGTTTGACCCAATCATGGGGTCGGATTTCGAATTTCGAATTCGTTTTGCCCGCCCCTTCTTCGAAAACCCTAATTGTTTTTCTATTTAGACCCTCTCCCTCTTCAGAAAAAAAAAAAGAAAAAAAAAGAGGGGCTTTTGAAGTTGGAGATTCGGCGGACATTTTTGAAGGGAGAAAATTTGGGTTATCGATTTTGTTGGATTCTTTCGGAAACAGAACTGGAACACAAAAGTGGTCACGTTTCTTGGTTCGAGTCTCTTCGTCCGTTGTTTTTGAACAGCCACATCTCCGATTGTGAAGTCGTCGCCTCTCCGCTCGGTGTCATCCCAGTTCGCTGCCCCGAAGAAGGTACATCCTCCGCTTTTGTTTTATAAATTTCTTTATGGAGTTTGAATCATGGTTCATGTTGATGCGAATAGGAGACATTACATCTTGTTAGTTGGTTTGATTTTGCAAGACGTCTCGCATAATGATTCTGTTGTTATAGTTTTGTTCGTCACGCTTGTTCATTGTTTTCGCTGTTGATTATGTTTTGGTTCCCGTCTTGATCTTTTGTGTTCTTACTTCGATTGAATATTAGTGCTTCGGCACTATAGGAATGCTTATAGACTGCGTGGATGTTGTTGTCGATTTGGTTTAACGATTATTATGTGGTCTACTTCTAATTCAAGCTCTAGTCACAAATCATAATATATATATATATATATATATATATATATATATATATATATATATATATATATATATATATATATATATATATATGAATCTGAATGGCATCTGCAGAAAGTTTTGTCAGTTTAGAGTTCATTTATCGTAGCATGTTGGTAAGATCCCGTTACATAAGGGTGAGATTTCAAGTTAAGTTGTGTGGTTGTCGCTCCGAATTGGGATTGCTGCTGTATTTTTCGCGTGACTATTGAAATGCCTTTGTCATTAGTTTCCATGCCAAATTACTAATCCATTTTAAGGGAAATTTATTGATTATTTCTCTGTTCCAAACATGTCTTGTTATAATTATTATTTTGCTATATTGTCTTAGGAGCTTGCTCATTAATTGTTAGTCAAACCTATGACCCTTTTATTTACATATTTGATAGCATGCCATCAAGTGTTACATGTTCAATTATCTGCTATATGCAAAATCTTGTTTAGTTGCTTATGTTCACTTTGAAAGCAAAGATAAATAAAATAATGGTTTTTTTTTTTTATCATAGTCTAGTGCTTGAGTTTGAATGGTTGCTGTAATATTTTAGTGATATAGTAGGGACTTACTCGTGTTTCTTTTATTTTCCTTGTTACATGTAAACTCATATGAATCCTCATGGATTCTTTATCTCTTGCATCGCGAGAGAGTCGTTAAGACTCGATCTACTTTCATCAAGTCTCCCATCCAAATCCGGAGTATAGATTCGAAGTTCCAAGGATTGAAGATTGAAGAAACCCAAAAACGGACTAGAAGACTTTTCTTTATTTTATTCTTGTATTTTATTTGTAATGGGCATAAGCCCTTGTCGTTTTACTTTCCTTGTAATTATTTTTGTATGCTTAGATAGGACAGGTGAAAAATGGGTCAAAACCCAAAAACAGGTGGGTCCAAAACTCGGTCAAGGCGAACAGAACCCGAATTTGGACCCAAAAATCTCTCTCTTCTCTCTCTCTATTTATTAGTTATTTACGTGTCCTTAAATGCCGTTAGCTTAGGATTAGAAGAATCCAAACCCCATCGAACGCCTTTTATTTTATCAAACCTAAAATCAAAGTTGAATCTTAAAACAATAAAGTTTCAAACTTGCAGGTTGCTCAAAATTAAGGTTTAAAAGATTTTACTTTAATTAAGTCTTAAAAACAATAAAGATTGTAAATTTCATAAAATTTGTCTAGATAAAACTTTAAGTTCAATTTTGAAATAGACTCGCGAAGTGGCTAGATAAACTACAAATATTTCAGAACTTGAATATTCGCCCAATATTTAGATAATTTCAAAATAACAAAAGATTCGCAAAGGTTAAAACAAAAATAGTCAAATAGTTAATCGTCGGAAAACCGTATTAAGCGGAGTGTCTTAGGTGCCTTACACCTTCCTAAGACACTAATAAGAATCCCGAACCCCTTAAAAATGTTTCAAAACAATTTTTCTGTTTAAGTTGTTTAGAAACTAGTTTTCTTGATTTTTCTTAAAAATTAAGTGGCGACTCCTAAAATACCTAAAAAGTCGAAAATAAAGTAAACTCTTTTCGAAAATCAATTTTTTCGATAAAACAATTAATAACTAATAATAATAATAATAATAATAATAATAATAATAATAATAATAATAATAATAATAATAACAACAACAACAGCGACAACAACAACGACGACAACAACAACAACAATAACACTTTAAGGAAATAATAAATTAATATCTAATAAAAATAAATAGACGAGTAACGAATAAGTGATATTGTAGATATATATATATTTCTAATATTATAGAAATATAAAATACCTTTGAGCTTGATAAAATGAGTAATTATACAATTTTGTTGGACTTGTTACCTTAGCATGTTGTATAACACTAGAATTCGATCAGAGTTACTAATTAAGTTGTTTTATACTCTCTTTTTTTCAATAAATGATTTAGTTGTATGTGTAGATCATTTTACATTCTTCTTACAAAATCTTAAATAAATTAAGATAGTATAGTTTTCTCTTTTGAAATCAAATAATAATTATGACTTGGTTTCAAAATCATGTGAACAAAAATGTCCTTGATAAAGAGCGTGTCAGAAAAGACATTCATTTAAACAAACTTTAACAACAGACAAACGTTCAAACTGACAAACTTTTGAAGAATGAATAAAACAAATATGAAAATCACAAATAAAAATGTGAAATACTAAATGAATAAATATGAGGTCATTGATACAGGGGCTGAAGGTATATATATCATTTTGCAATGAAAATAGGATTGAACAAAACTTATATAGGTCAATTGAAAATTGGATTAGAAGTAATAAAATACAATAGATTTTATAATAAAATAATTATTTATGGTCAAACAATGTTAACCTTTCTATTTAGGCACCTATATTTGAAGCAAGATCTTAAATCAATGTGATGTTTTCTTTATATATTCGATATATAACTTACATAATTTTTTTTTTATGTATATGGTAAAGGGTTAATGTATTTGTAAATTTTAAAAAGTTCATGATTATTGTAATTTAAAAGTTTTCAAGATAGAATGTAATTAGCACGCAAATTATTAATTTTTTTTTTATTTTATACTAATTTTTAATGCTCAATATTTATTAATCTTAAGAAGATAAGTTTTAGCACTACATTACTATATTTTTTTATTTTCTCAAGTTGAATTAATTTTTTAGTAAGTAGTCATTATTTTATGTAGATTAAAGTTTGAAGAAATTATTTAATAAAGTAATAATCTTCCTAGAATTTTTAGAAAATAATAAACAAATGAATTCATATAAGTAATATAATAATAATAATAATAATAATAATAATATTTTTATCAGGACTTAAAGAAAAATAATAAATTAATGACTAATAAAAATAAGTAATCTACGAATTAATTGATTGATTTGGGCCGATTTCGGATCGACCCGATCCCATAGAATAGACACCCTTAGTTTCAACTATATAAATGAGCATCAAAGATAAAATAATTAACAAGGCAAAGAAATAAAATTAGTGATTCGTGAGAGTTCTTGTGTTCTTCTTCAGGTATATTTAATTTTCATCTACTTTATTAATGTGACATGTGCATTTCTATCTGCGTCTTCTTTGAAATCATTTTTTAGTCTTCTGCAAAAAGAATTAGATTTTATGTCCTTTTATAAGAAATATTTTTTTTTTGCACATAAGAGATACGAAAATGTTAGTTTACTTTATTCAAATCGTAAAAAAACAAGGGATCTCATTTTCTTGCTTCCATATATGCTCCTATAAACAAATTTAAAACTTATATATACTTTAGATCTCTTTGTGTCTGAGCATTTTATCTTTTGAACTATTTAGTAAATTATTAAGGTTGATTCCTTTTTGGTTAGTCCACATATATGATATGAATGTCAACTAAAAATAAATTTAAGTACAAAGAACTAACATTTGTGTTTTAATTTCTTACCATTTATATATACTGACGATTGCTAAAGTTTGAATTTTACAAATGACAATTAAAATGTAAAAAATCAAAAGGCAAGACAAAAGATCAGAGAATTACTAATTTGTCTTAGAGCTTTTGAGGATTTTTTCAAGGTATATTCTATCAATAGTTTCTTTACCTTTTCTAGACAATCAGTTATATTTCTGAAGTAATTTATGTACGACATGTGAATTTCTGCGATGGAAATTTCTAGTACTTTACACATATGTATTCATATTTTACATGTACGAGATAGAAAATAACATTTTTCAATCTAAATTATAAAAAGACACAAAAAATTCATTTCTTCATTTATCTGTGTACTTTTACAAACATATTTTAAACTTCTATATGTGCATATTCTATTGCTTTAGGTTTGATTTTTTTACCCTCAAGATTTTATCTTTTGTATAATTGAAATTCATCGATGGATTTATGAAATTCTAATTGTGTGAGAAATTTTCTATCTGAAACTCTAGTGAAATAACTTACAAAAGAAAAAAGCTAAAATTTTAAGTAAGTTTGAGATAAATGATTTTCTAATATATATTTTTTATAAGAATATAGAATTTAAGTGAGTGGATGTAAATATCTAAAGAAATGAAATCTCTCACCCTATTATAATTTGAATAGAAGAAAATGATCATTTTAAATGTCTTATGTGTAAAAGAGAAGATCTCTTGTAAAGCTATAAAATTAAAAAAAGTTTTGTAAATTCTTGAATCTTCATTTATGACAAGAAATACAAGATTTGGACACATGATTTTTTAGTCTCTGTTTCAATCTATTTGTCTTATTGTTCTTTTTAATCTGCTTAAAAACGGATATCTTTTCCCATTTTGACAACGGTTTAATTCTAGCTTTTCATGTGATATCTTTAACATCTCATAAAATTGAATGAATTTTTTTTATATTCTACATATCTTAGGTTTAAGACTACAAATTTAAAAATCTTATTTATTTTTTAAATTTAATGTAAAATCAAAATAAAAACAAACAAATAAAAGATTTTCCTATTATAAATAAAGTGTATACATGTGTAGACTAATGGACATTTTGAACTTATTTTTTTTTTGTTCTCTTTTAATGAAGCTATGACCACCAAGGATGAGCTTAAGAAAAATGAGGCAGTCGAAAAATCTTCAAAAATTGTCAGAGTAAAAAAGTTCACCAAAAAATTGGGTAAAAGTTCTATTATCATGCCGCATGTTATACATATTTACATGCAAGATAATGACGCCACAGACTCATCAAGTGATGATGAGGACAATTTTCAAGGAGAAAAGTCCAAGCGGAATAAAATAATATGTAACGAAATCATCATTGAAAAGGAAAATACCAAGGTCGTTTCAAAGAGGATGTTGTCCAAAAAGAAGAGAGATAAGAAACGAATTCCAGAAAATGTGGAGAAGTACAGGGGAGTTAGACGGCGAGAATCTGGAAGGTGGGCAGCAGAGATTCGATATGGAAGAAAGGATGCTCGACGACGTTGGTTGGGGACTTTTGATACTGCCAGAGAAGCTGCTTTGGCTTATGACAAGGCATCTATTGAAATAAAAGGTGCTAATGCTTTAACAAATATTCTAGATCCACCGCCAAAGGAATCAACCCCATCAACACCGTGCCACCGTTAAGGAAGACACAGAAGGCAAATTCATACTTAAGTTAAACTTGATCAATTCAACTTTTTAAGTTATATGCAAATTTACTGCATTTTTTTAATTATGAGTTCAAAAGTTAAATATTTGTTGAACTTTTAGTAGTTGATGGACATAACTGTAAGTAAGAAGGATTCGTTAGGAAGAAGATTGATCCACATAAATGATAAGAATGACATGCGAAAAATGCAAAGTTCTTATAATGAATCAAATTCAAGTATAAAGAATTAGTTATTTATATTTAAAAAAAATTTCAAAGTGTGCTTCTATGAGCACATTTTAAGACTTTTATATGTGTATATTCTATTGCTTTAGGTCTTCTTGTCTTTGAGCATTTTATATTTTGAGCTATATAAAATTCATTAATGGTTTTATCACATCCTTAATAAATGAAAGTTTTCTATTTAAAATTCGAAACTTCGGAGAATTGACATAACAAAAGCGAAGCTTGGATTTTAAGTTGGATATGAAAACTCTTGTTTTTCATAATTTGAATAGAAGAAAATAAATTTTCACATTTTTTAGATATTAAAATTATAAAACATGTATATAAAAATTGTATCCAAACTTGTTTTGACTTTCAAAATTTTGAATGTGTCACATAAAGAAAGTGTATGTGTAGCGACCCTCTCGATCGTTATAAAGGAACCTTTAGTAAAATAAAATGAGGGAGAAAAGTTTTGGTCTAAAGAGTTGTAAATTTAAGTCTAGGCTACACTTGGACGAATTCTGAGTGAGGTAAGATGTAGGGTGATCTACGAAAAGAATTAGGGAAAACGTCTAAGGGCTTTTCAGAAATGAGTTCGAATAAGCTATATATGCATGATTTTTTAAAATTCAAATTGTAAGGAAACAAGAGATCTCATTTCTTAGTTTCTTTGTATGCTTCTACAAACACATTAAAAAATTATTTATGCATAGATTCTACTGTTTTAGGTTTGATTTTGTTTTTTCTTTTGAAGATTTTATCTTTTGAACTATTTGAAATTCATTGACGAATTCATGACATCCTAATTAATTTGTGTGGAAAATTTTCTATTTGAAATTCTAGAGAAATAACTTAACAAAAGAAAAACTAGGATTTTAGGTGAGTTTAGGAGAAATGATTTTCTATTTTTTTATAAGAATATATACTATAAGTGAGTGGGTGCAAACATTCGAAAGAAGTGAGATCTCTCATCCTATTACAATTTAAATAAAATAAAATGACCATTTCAAATCTCTAATATGTAAACGTGAAAATCTCTTATGTATAAAGACGAATATCTCTTATGTATAAAGACTCCATTTTAATGTGTTTTGTTGTCTTCATTTGTGACTAGGGATACAAAATTAAGGGACAAATGACTTTTTAGCCTCTATTTCAATTTATTTGTGTTACTGTCCTTTTTAATCTTTCTAAAAAGAGATATTTATTGCCTTTTTAAAAACTCTTTAATCATAATTTTTCACGTGATAACTTTAAGAACTCAAAAAATTAAATGACATTTCGTTATATTCTACATACTAAGGTTTAAGACTATAAAATTTAGAATTCTTCTTTATTTTCTTAAATTGTGTCAAATCAAAATTAAAACACATAAATGAAGTGTATGCATGTCTAGTCTGATGGAATTTTTTTTCTTCTCTTTTTTTTTTCCACTTTCCTTATGTAATGACCTCCAAGGATAGCTTTAAAGAAATGAGGCAATCGAAAAATCTTCAAAAAAATTTCAGAGTAAAACAATCTTTACGTATTTACACGCTGGATAATGATGCCACAGACTCATCTAGTGATGATGAAGAAAATCTTCAAGGAAAGGAGTCCAAACGACATAAAAAAATTTGTAACGAAATCATCATTGAAAAGGGAAAGACCAAGGTCTTTTTAAAAAAGAATGTCGTCCAAATAGAAGAAAGATATAAGACTACTCCTATAAAATGTAAAGAAGTACGTGGGAGTTAGACAGCGATAATGGGAAAGTGGGGAGCAAAGATTCAAGATGGAACTTTTGATGCTACTATAGAAGCTTCTTTGGCTTATGACAAGGCAATTATTGAAATAAGAGGTTCTAATGCTTTGACAAACATTCTCGAGCTACTACCGAAGGAATCAACCACATCAAGACTGTGCCATCAATATGGAAGACAAATGGCAGATTAATATTTTAGTTAAACTTGATTGGTTCAATTTTTCATAGGCATATTCATTGCACCTTTATAATTATGAGTTCAAAAGTTAATATTTGTTGAAATTTTAGTAGTTGTAGGACATGGCGGTAAATAAGAAAGTTTCGGTAAGAGAGGCAGGGGGCAAACCCCGTATCTTCTTCCCCTTATTAGTAGAAGTATCTAGTAATTGCATATAGTTTTTGTTTTTCATGGTGTTTTTACTTTTTGCTGCTCCATTTTTATTTTGTATCTTAATATTGTACGGTCATTTTTTTTACTATGACAATTCTATTTTCATAATAACTTCTCTTTTGAGCTGAGGGTCATCATAATATTCTTATTAGCATTTTAAGAAAAATAATAAATTATCTACAAATTAATTTATTGATTTACGCTTCTACTGGGCCGATTTCAGATCGGCCCGATCCCATACAATTGACACCCTTAGTTTCAACTATATAAATGAGCATCAAAGATAAGATAATCAACAACAAGGCAAAGAAATAGAATTATTGATTTGTGAGAGTTCTTGAGTTTTTTTTTTCCAGGTATGTTTAATTTTCATCTTCTTTATGAAATGTGACATGTGCATTTCTACCTGCGTTTATTTGAAATGATTCCTTTTTTGTTAGTCCACATATATGATAAGAATGTAAACTGACAGTAAATTCAAGTACAAAGAACTAATGTTTGTGTTTTAATTTCTTAACACTTATATATACTGACGATTGCTAAAGTTTGAATTGTATAAATGACAATCAAAATGTAAAAAATTAAAAGGCAAGAGAAAAGATCAGAGAATTACTAATTTGTCTCAGAGGTTTTAAGGTTTTTTTAAGGTATGTTCTATCCATAGTTTCTTTAACTTTTCTAGACCATCAGTTATAATTTTGAAATGATCTATGTATGACATGTGAATTTCTATGGCGGAGATTTATAGTTCTTTACATATATGTATTCATATTTTACATGTAAGAGATTGAAAATAACATTTTTCAATCTAAATTATAAAAAAATAAAAAACTTCCATTTCTTCGTTTCTATGTGTACTTCTAAACACACATTTTAAACTTTTATGTATGCATATTCTATTGCTTTAGGTTTGATTTTTTTTTCTCCTCAACACTTTATCTTTTGTATAACTGAAATTCATTGATGAATTTATGACATTCTAATAGTGTGAGAAATTTTCTACTTGAAACTCTAGTGAAATAACTTACAAAAGAAAAAAACTAAGATTTTAAGTAAGTTTGAGATAAATGATTTTCTAATATATTTTTATAAGAATATACAATTTAAGTGAGTGGATGTAAATATCTAAAGAAATGAAATCTCTCACCCTATTATAATTTGAATAGAAGAAAAAGATCATTTTAAATCTCTTATGTGTAAAAGAGAAAATCTCTTGTAAAGTCATAAAATTAAAAAAAAGTTTGTAACGGACTAACAACTATTTTTTTTTGTAAATTCTGGAATCTTCATTTATGACAATAAATACAAGATTTAGACACATGATTTTTTAGTTTCTGTTTCAAATTATTTGTCTTATTTGTTCTTTTTAATCTGCTTAAAAACGGATGTTTCTTTCCATTTTGACAACGGTTTAATTCTAGCTTTTCATATGATATCTTTAACATCTCACTAAATTGAATGAATTTTTTTTTATATTCAACATATCTTAGGTTTAAGACTACAAATTTAATTTTTATTTTATTTTCTTAAATTTAATGCCTAATCAAAATAGGAACAAACAAATAAAAGATTTTCCTATTATAAATAGAGTGTATACATGTGTAGTCTAATGGATATTTTGAACTTATTTTTTTTCTCTTTTAATGAAGCTATGACCACCAAGGATGAGCTTAAGAAAAATGAGGCAGTCGAAAAATCCTCAAAAATTGTCAGAGTAAAAAAGTTCACCAAAAAATTGGGTAAAAGTTCTATTATCATGCCGCATGTTATACGTATTTACATGCAAGATAATGATGCCACAGACTCATCTAGTGATGATGAAGAAAATGTTCAAGGAGAAAAGTCCAAGCGCGATAAAATAATATGTAACGAAATCATCATTGAAAAGGAAAATACCAAGGTCATTTTAAAGAGGATGTTGTCCAAAAAGAAGAGAGATAAGAAACGACTTCGAGAAAATTTGGAGAAGTACAGGGGAGTTAGACAGCGAGAATCTGGAAGGTGGGCAGCAGAGATCCGATATGGAAGAAAGGATGCTCGACGACGTTGGTTGGGAACTTTTGATACTGCCAGAGAAGCTGCTTTGGCTTATGACAAGGCAGCTATCGAAATAAAAGGTGCTAATGCTTTAACAAATATTCTCGATCCACCGCCAAAGGAATCAACCCCATCAACACCGTGCCACCGTTAAGGAAGACACAGAAGGCAAATTCATACTTAAGTTAAACTTGATCGATTCAACTTTTTATAGGCAGATTTACTGCACTTTAGTATTTATGAGTTCAAAAGTTAATATTTGTTGAACTTTTAGAAGTTGATGGTCATAACAAAAGCGAAGCTTGGATTTTAAGTTTGATTTTTTTTCAATAAATGATTTAGTTGTATGTGTAGATCAATTTTACATATGTGAAATAAATTAAGATAGTAATGTTTTCTCTTTATTAAACAATAAATGTGACTTGGGTTTCAAATATCATGTGAACTAAAGTGTCATTGATAAAGAGCGTGTTAGAAAAGACGAATCATTGTAAAAAAAACAAACTTACTTTTTGACTGACAAACTTTTAAACTGATAAATTTTTGGAAGAATGAATAAAATAAATATGAAAATCACAAATAGAATGTGAACTACTAAATGAATAAATACAAAATCACATGATACATATTTTAGGCACAATTATGACATAGCAAAAGAAATAGATTTACAATGACTATAGGATTGGACTAAACTTATGTAGGTCAATTGAAAATTGGATTAGAAGAGATAAAATACAATAGATTTCAAAATAAAATAATTATTTATGGTCAAACAATGTTAACCTTTTTATTTAGGCACCTATGTTTTAAAGCAAGATGATCTAAAATCAATGTGATATTTTCTCTATTGAGAAAGCACAATCAACAACATTTTTATATATCAATGAAAAATAACATTTTATGAAATTTCAAAAATGATGAAGATTGTTATACATGACACTAAAATATATTATTTTATCATGTCAAAAACTTTAAATCACAATTTTATTGAGTAATTTTATACAAAAGAAAAACCTTTGATTTTATTGATACAAAAAGAAATTTAATAATTTTGTTATATAATTCTTAAAATTGAATGACATCTGAAAAGTAGAAAGTTATCATGAAACAAATAAGTATAAATCAAAAAATCAACAATAAAAAAATTTCAAGCACAAAGAATTAATTGTTTTTTTTAATTAGTGGATTGGGTTGCATTAGGATGGTTCACTATTAAATATACTTTTTAAGAAAATTATGTAATTATACGATTTAAGCTAATATAATTTTAAAAAAATTCTATAGTTGAATTTCGAATATATCACTTAATTTCTATCAGATACATTATAACTTTGTTTGTGACTTTGTTTGTGAGCAATGTATCTAGTACAATGTTCTTGTTGATACATAACTCCAATTATCTCAACCCAAAATCAGTATGATATAATTATATATTCGATATATTTGTTATGTATATGGCAAAGGGGCAACGTATCTGTAAATTCTAAAAATTTCAAGATTATTGTAATTTTAAAACTTTCAAATAGAATGAAACTAGCACCCAAATTATTAAAGTTCTTGTACTTAATACTAATTTTTAATGCTCAATATTTAATAATCATAAAAAGATAAGTCTTAGCACTACATTAGTATAATTTTATATTTTATGAAGTTGAATAAATTTTTTAGTAAGCAGTCATTATTTTATGTAGATTAAAATTTGAAGAAATCATTTTATAAAGCAACAAACTTCCTAGAATTTTCAGAAAATAATAAAATTAATTAATTGTATAAGTAATATAATGATAATAATAATAATATTCTTATTAGCACTTTAAGAAAAATAAAAAATTAATAACTAATAAAATGTGACTTGTTACTTTTAATAGTTGTTGAGTTCTTCTTAGGTATGTTTAATTTCATCTTCTTTATGAAATGTGACTTGTGAGTTTATATGTGCTTTTATTTGAAATCATTTTTTAGTTTTCTAAAAAAATAAATAGTTTTAATATCCTTTTATAAGATATATACAAGAGATTTGAAAATATTAATTTATTTTATTCAAATTTATCTACAAACAATTTTAAAACTTATCTATGCTTTAAATATGTTTGTGTCTGAGCATTTTATCTTTTGAACTATATGAAACTCATGATGGAGTGTATGAATTTATTTTATTTGAAACTCCAAAAGAAATAACATAACAAAAGTGAATCTTGAATTTTAAGCGAGCTTGAGAGAGATAATTTTCTAGTTCTTTCAAAAGTTTTTTTTTAAAACTTTTATAGCATTTTTATAAATAAGAGATTTTTTTAATTTAAAAGATCTTTTTTATACATACGAAATTTGAAAAATGCCATTTTTTTTGTATTTAAATTGTAAAAAGGGCAAGATATCTTATTTTATGTAAATTTTGGAATCTTCATTTGTGAAAGTGGATATAAATTTAGGAGAAATTATTTCCAACCCTATACAAATTTCTTTTAGTTTAATGACCTTTTTTTTAATAAGAGATTAAATTTTTTTACAGATAAGAAATATGCAAAGACAATTTTCTTTTTTTTAAAAAAAAAAAAGATAAAAAGGCAAGATAACTTATTTCCTTCAAAAGAAAATTATTAGTCATTAAGATATGTTCATCCTTGAAAACATAACATGTTTATCAAGGAAACATGTTCTTTAATAGTGTCTCTATTACAATTTATATGAGATATTTATGACTTCGAAAGTCAAAATTTTCAAATTGTGATAGTAAGTTCAGATATGAAATCTATAAGGTTTTTAAAATAAAATCATATGTTTGAAGATTATGTGAAAATTACTATAAGTCAAGTAATTGACAATTCAAAGTATTTGAAGTTGTATGACAGTTTGAATTTCGAAGTTGACAGTTTGAATTTAGTTTGTTTTTTTTCTTAAATTTTGTGCTCGGTCAAAATAACAATCAAGTTGACAGAGAGAGTGCATGAATAAAAATAATTTGATTATTAATGAATTGCATATACATGCTTGATTTAATGGAATTTCTCTAACTTTTATTTGTTCTCTTTCATGAAGCAATGACTTCCAAAGATGAACTTTACGAAAATGAGGTCGTCAAAAAACCCTCAAAAATTGCCAGAGGAAAAAAAAAGCAACTTGATGGGCGAACGTTTCGTTGTGTTGCCATATGTTGTACGTATTTACATAACGAACAACGACGCCACAGACTCGTCCAGCGATGAGGAGGAAAATATTCAAGGAGAGAAGTTTAAATGACATAAAAGGATTTGTAAAGAAATTACTATCAGAAATGGAAAAACCAAGGTCACTTCAAAGATGGTATCGTCCAAACAGAGAAAAGATACACAACTTCTCCAAGAAAATGTGAAGAAGTATAGGGGAGTTAGACAACGAAAATGAGGAAAATGGGTTGCGGAGATTCGAGATGTAAAAACAAATAAACGACGTTGGTTGGGAAGTTTTGACATTACGCTAGAAGCTGCTTTGGCTTATGACAAGGCAGACACTGAAATAAAAGGTTCTAATGCTCGAGCCACCATCGAAGGAAAGCAACCCCATCCACCACTAAGGAAGACAAAAGGCATGCAAATTCATGTATGTTTAATTAGTTACTTTATTGGTTCAACCTTCCATTGGTTTATTCATTTCATCTATGAAATTATGAGTTCGAAAATTGAACGTTTAGTAGTTGAAAGACATGTATGTTATAAGAAGGTTTTGTTTGGGGGGGGGGCGGTGCAGGGGCTAGCCCCATATCTTCTTCCCTTTATTGGTTGAAGTATTTAGTAATCACATATAATTTTTATTATGTATTGCTTTATTTTACTTTGTATCTTAATATTTTACCGTCACTTTTTTTCTTATGGAAATTTCTTTTTCGTAAAACTTCTCTTTTGAGTTGTTGGTCGATGAAAATAATCTTTCTTCACAAAATGAAAGAAAGGTTAATGTATATTTTTATTACCTTTTCCAAATTCTATTTGTAGAAATACACTATATATATTATTATTATTGTTGAACTAGTTAATAGGAGGAACATGAATAACTATGATTTATGTATTGATAGTTGTTTTATTGTATTCCTTGTAAAGATTTACTTAAAAAACATTATCTTAAAAATGTTACTTTTGCTAGATAAACCTTGGGTTAAGAAAAAGTTTAAACAATATATTTGTGTTTTTTTAAATAGTTTACTTGAATTTTTTTTTTTTTGAAAAGCTAAATTATTTACACGAAGCTATTACTTCTTTGCTTCCTTAACATATCGTGAGAAGCTTGACATAGAAATTTGATCAGAGTTATTTGTTACATTGTTTTATATCAAACATAGATTTTTAATCATTTTCTTCATTAAATAGAGTAGTTGCATGCTTAGGTCAATTTTATACAATTTTTACTAAACTTCAATTCAGTCTTAAAATGAATTAAGGCGATATTTAAATTGTTAATTACTTTTTCTCTGCAATAAATTTAATGTGAAAAGTTCATTAAGATGTCCATAATTAAAGTACTTTTGTCATCCATCGTTGAATTTTTACTCAAAATAGTTACAAAATATAAACAAATATTACCGACATTCAAAATAATAAAACAATAACTAAAGTATATGCATTTAAAACTCAAAGTCATGGCTAAAATGAATTTCATAATTTTACAAAAATTAGACACTAATTAAATTAAAGTAGAAAAAAATAATTATTTTTTTAAAAAAAAATTCACATACACAATGTGCCTGCTTCAGCGTGAAGTCTTGAATTTAAAACTAAAAATCATACCTAAAATGGATTCTATAATTTTGAAAAGATTACACATTAATTAAATTAAGGCACAACAAAAGAAATGCATTTTTAATTTTTTTCGAAACACGATAAAGCAGACACGTCAACGAAGACGGAGACATGCCTGATTCTCACATGACGAGAAAGAGGCATAACATAATATATAAAGCATCTTGTATTTGTGTGGGGTCTGAAAGCGAACTAAAAATAATAGAGGTTGAGAGTATTTACAACTTGAGCCCCGTCCATCGATTGATCACGCGAGTACGCATCCAGTCAGCGCATAGCGAATGAAAAAAGCGTTCATTCTGAATTCTCTTTCTCAAGAAAAATGTTTATCAATTGATCTTTACAGTCAAAGTCTCCACTTTTCATGCCCCTCTACTAAGAGATGCACCATGTTGATAGAAATCGACATAGACCTTCTTGTACACGTCCTCGAGGGCAGCATCTTAATGAAAGTGTCATGAGTATTCACTAATTATATTCTACAAATTTCAATCGATGATTTATAGGTCACATGAATATAACTTTAATTTTGCTCGAGTACTCCATTCACATGAATAAGGAAGAAAGAAAATACAAAGTGTAGCATGAACAATATTTGCATAATTAATTTATTTAAGGGCAATCAGGATACATATTTTATTTGTTTACATTAATTGGTTGTAAGTGATTTTCTTAATTAGATGAGTAATTGAGGATTTTTAAAATACATAGACAACTAATTCTGTAAATTTAAATAAACTAAATTTTCTTAATATAAGTAGAAAATCAAGAATTGTATCTATGTTTAGTTAATTTTAGTTAGTTATTCTTTTAATAATAAATTAATTAATATTATCAATAAAATATAAAATATATATATCTTGGTCAATGTAATTTGATTAGTTTCATTTTATTATTATTAAAATAATAAATTCATTAATTTGATGCATCTCTTATCAATGTATATTGTATTCGACAAATTAAACATTTAGATACACGAGAATCATACAAGAACGAATTGTGTCAAATACATGCGTATATTTCCAATAATGCATAAATCTCCAAATATTCAGTAGATACATACACAAGATACACTATTATAAAACTAGATACATAAAATTGTATCTCGATAATGCATCAGATACAACAATAATGTGTCAAATACATACGTAAATCTCCACTTATTGAAATATTTTTGTTACGGTCTTGGGTGGTCAGGGCATCTCACCATGACAGTGTTTGCTTCACCTTTTGATTCATCGTTGCTTCTCACTTCGCCTAAATTCAACGGGATATATAAGTGATACGAAGTTTCTTGATTGATTCATATTACACAAAGTATGCAATCGGTACTATCGAAAATGTTGATTTTGATAAAGTTTTTGGGCTTGAAATTTGTGCTTACAATGATACCCATTGTCTTTGCAAGCGAGAGGTGTTTCATCTCCTCTTGCAAGAAAAAAATTAATATATATATACTATTATTTAAAAATTACATAAAAAATATTATAAATTATAATTATTAATAACTTTAATTATTTAAATATTACATTAAAATTTGATTGACTCACTAAATTCTATATATGTACATAAAATTAGACAAAAAAAAAACATACTCAATAAGTGCCAAACAGAAATGTCAACTTGAACAAATATTTAAAAGATAAATTGAGAGAAATATTATCTTATTCTTTTTAAAATATAATTAAAGATGGTCTAAGTCATAAAAAATTGGTTAGCTGGATTTTGTTTACAAAGCTATAATTTAATATAATTAAATTTTTTGAAAATGATATTTTTATATTATTATATAATAAGATAATAAAGATTTCTAGAATAGTCTAAAATGGGAAGTAAATTACACATGACTAAATAATTTACTATTTAAGACAGAAAAGAATAATTTTATTTTACGTTAAAAGTCTTGTTCATGCACAAACTAGAAAGATAACATATAAGATATATAAAATCCTATTTTTGATATTATAATTAATTGATTCAAATATATTGGAAAATTTTCTATAAGTTCATTTTAGTCATCAAAAGAGTGTTGTTTTAGGAAAAGATTATTACTTGCATAATTTTATAATATTTATTTATTTTTTATATTCATTTCTATTTTAAGTAGGTTAATTGACTAAATATTATTAAAGACTATGCTTTTTTTAGTATTATACTTTCACTTTCTGTTGTCCAGTTTAATTATTATTTGTAAATTTATATATGATGTGTTCTTATTTTTAATCTTTAATAAATTTTTTCTTAATGAACATATATAGAACTTTTATGTTTCTTTTACTAAAACATGTCATATTTCGAGTTATCATTCAAGATTTATAATTGTAAATTTATATATGATATCTTGTTATTTTTAGGGAAAATGGTCTGAGATATATTTGTATTTTGATCGAAATTGTTGTTACCATACGAAATTTTAGAAAGGACTTTTTACCCCTGCATTATTTAATAGTGTAACTTAAAGTTATATATATGTCCACGTGGACATAAAAAATATTGCATGAATAAAATAGTAATGTGTCAACTTAAGCACATATATACATTTAAATATACTATTACATAGTTAGGGGGTAAAAAATACAGTATTAAATAATTCACAGGAGTAAAAGGTTCTCTATAAAGTTCGATATTGTAATAGTATTATCAGTCAAAATTAAGTATTTTTCAAACTCTTTCCATTATCTTTAATCTCAATACACGTCATATTTCGAGCCATCATTCAAGATTTATAATTGTAAATTTATTTAGGGAGAATGCACAAGTACTCCCTCAATCTATGTCGGAAATTCTAGAGACACACTTATACTATACTAAGGTTCTATTACCCCCCTGAACTTATTTTATAAGTAATTTTCTACCCACTTTCGACCTACGTGACACTAGCTTTTAGAAAAAAGTCAACCAACGTTGGGCCACAAGATAGTGCCACGTAGGTCAAAAAGGAGTAGAAAATTATTAATAAAATAAGTTCAGGGGGGTAACAGGACCTTAGTATAGTATAAGTGTGTCTCTGAGATTTCAGACGTAGATTGAGTGATTTCTTGTACATTATCCCATTTATATATGATATCTTGTTATTTTAATCTCAGTTTCCTCAATGAGCATATAAAAAGCTTTTATGTTTCATTTACTAGAACATGTCATATTTAGAATGTTTAAATGTTAAGTCTTATAAGGTTGCCTATGTAACACACTAACACCCTATTCTCTTTTAGTCTTCTTTTGTGTGCTTTACTTAGGTATCTAAATTTTCATTAAAACAAAAACAAGTCAAAATTCTCTAGCAATGTTAGCTAGGGACAATGATATGACAAAAGGGACAAATAAAAAAAAAAAAAAAGATAAATCATGGTAACAAAAATTGGAGATTTATTAAAATTGAAATTGAAAATAAATTTGTATTTAGTTATATTTTTTCATAAAAAAGTATTTTAAATAATATTCATGTTTTAATATAGACTTAAATAAAACTTTTGAAGTACAATCTTGCCAAACATTATATCTATCATATAATACAGTACAATACATTATGAAACAATGGGTAACAATGATCTAAATAACGCGTAAGTGACCCTTAGTCAAACTTTTTCTCAATGAATATATTAATGTATATCAGGATTTAGCCTTGACTGAAGACCACTAAGGAATAATATTAAACTTTGGGTTAATTTATTCAACTATATAATTTTTTCCAAATATAGACATTTTTTTTCTCTTCTCCCTTCCCTATAAATTTCCAATTTTTATTTTCAAAGTATTATAAATTTCTCATTACAATGGGGAATTGCTCTGGAAAATCTTCAAAACTAGCTCATGCTTCTTCTAGCCTATTTTTTGGTACTATTCCCTTTTCTATTTTAAATTAACTTTACATTTTTTTGCATATATAATTTGTACAAAAAAATGATATTCATATATTGTATATCACCATATCATATTAGTCACTAATAGATTCATGGCTATATTGTTGTGTGTCATTAGCCAAGGCTCTACAAGTTTTGACTAGTCGCGAAGTCAGAAATTTTACGAGGGGTTTTTAGAAAAATACAATACTGTTGTCACACCTAGATTTTGAATTTTTTTTTTATCTTAATTTCAAATAAAATAGATCAAAATAACTAGGGATATTATGTGATTTATTAGTATTATGAATCAAAAAATTTTGTTTAATGCTCGATTTTTTCAGAGGGCAAGACAATATGAATGTTCTATTTTAAAGGGAAAATGCAGAAGCACTCCCTCAACCTATGCCCGAAATATCAGATATACACTTATACTCTATATACTAAGGTCCTATTACCCCCTGAACTTATTTTATAAGTAATTTTCTATTCATTTCCGACATACGTGGCACTAGCTTGAAAAAAAAAGTCAACCATCATTGGGCCCACAAGATAGTGTCACGTAGGCCGAAAAGGGGTAGAAAATTATTAATAAAAGAAATTCAGGGGGGTAATGGAACCTTAGTATAGTATAAGTGTGTCTCTGAGATTTCGGACATAGGTTAAAGGGGTACTTGTGCATTATCCCATCATATTATAAAGAATTTGGAACCCCTAAGGAAAGGGGGTTGGATAAATAGTTGGGGGTTAAATAGTCTTTTTGAGGATAGAGGGACTTGAACCCTCACGATTTTTAAAGTCGACGGATTTTCCTTTTACTATAAACTTCATTGTTGCCGGTATTGACATGTAGAACAGGACCCTATCTTTATTCTCGTCTAATTAATCAATTCTTCAAAAGATCTGTCAGACTATAAAGTGAATGATTTGATCAATGAATATTCTATTCTTTCTTAGCCACCTTTGTTGTCAAAGTTTACAATTATTAGCTTCTGCGTGACGCGCTGCAATATTGAGTATAGAAGTTTGTTGCTTTGGTATATTGAGTTACAATATTTGTTTGGAATTTTTTAGTACATAACTTGTTGTACCAGAGGAACAATAATGATTCATATAGTCGACCTTACACAACTTGTTGTACTAGAGGAACAGTAATGATTCGTATAGTCGACCCGAACTTTGTTTGCAATTCCTGTTTCAGATTCTAATTCTGGCTCTTCAAGAAGTGTGAAAAGGGAACAGTTTCATTCTCATAAACAGTCATTTCATAACAGTGTTCGCGCAAATGATTCATTTGTTCCGAGCAACCTCAAGTCATTTACCTTCAATGAACTAAAAAATGCAACTAGGAACTTCCGAGCTGATAGTCTTCTTGGCGAAGGAGGTTTTGGTTACGTCTTCAAAGGATGGATAGATGAGACTACCTTTGCTCCTTGCAAACCAGGAAGTGGTATGGTTGTAGCTGTCAAGAAACTTAAGCCCGAAAGCTTCCAAGGGCATAGAGAATGGCTTGTATGTCGTAAAGAACTTAAACTATGCCAAGGGTATTGTCCGCTTTGAATCTAACTTCAGGGCGTTATAGTTTTGTCCCCTGGGGATTTAACCTTACAGATGCCCTGAAAGTTGAATTCCTGACTCCGCCTTTTATGATCACTAAACGTCCCCTCTCATTTCGATGTGGGATTGGGCCAGAGTGGACAATACCTTGGCATTTAACATCTTTTGCAGCAATTGATTGTTGTGAGTTAACTTTGTTTTCGACGTACTAAACATGCAGGCAGAGGTTAACTACTTAGGGCTGCTTCACCATGAAAATCTAGTAAGGTTAATTGGATATTGGGCGGAGTTTGATAACAGACTTCTTGTTTATGAAGTCATGTCAAAAGGAAGTTTGGAAAATCATTTATTTAAAAGTGAGTCAAATCTCTTTACATTTGTTTTTGTATGCTTAATTATAAGGTTGAACGATTAACGTCTTTTGTATACAGAGGGAGTTCAGATTATACCTTGGGCTACACGAATGTGTATTGCAGTAGATGTTGCACGAGGCTTGTCCTTCTTACACGGTCTTGAAGCAAATGTTATTTACCGCGATCTCAAGGCTTCAAACATACTACTTGATTCAGTAAGCTCTCCAAAACTGAAATGGTAATGATTAGCTTTTTAAGTCGCGTAAATTTTTTCATTGAACTTCTGCAGGATTTCAATGCCAAGCTATCGGATTTTGGTCTGGCAAGAGATGGTCCTAGTGGAGACAGAACTCACGTCTCGACTAGAATTGTTGGTACTACCGGTTATGCTGCACCAGAATATCTTGCATCAGGTTTGTTTTGTAAATCTCATCTCATTTGTATCTTTTTCTTCCGTTCCAAGAGCTCGTTTGGCTTAGCTGATTAACGATAGTTGATAAGCATCACATATAAGTGATTTGACCTTCAGTGCATAGAATTTAAACTCTATTATATTTTTGCACGCGACTAACGTGGTAAAGGCCTTTCTTCACTAAACTTTCCAATTCAACTTGTTCAAAAACAGGTCACTTGACACCAAAGAATGATGTTTATAGTTTTGGAGTGGTTCTACTAGAGTTGCTATCGGGAAAACGAGCAACGAGTGCTGAAAATGCAGGAGGTGCTGATGAGAAATTGGTGGAATGGGCAAAACCATTCTTATGTGATAGTAGGAGAGTGTTGAGAATAATGGACACAAGGTTGGGAGGACAGTACTCAAAGAAAGGTGCACAAACTGCAGCTTCCCTTGTCCTGAGGTGCCTCGACGTCGATCCGAGACTTAGGCCAACAATGGATGAGGTTCTAGCTACACTAGAACTTGTACAAGCACCAAAAGATGTCATGAAGAGTTCACAACAGATTAAACAAAGCAAATGACAAGTTAGTCTCAAGAGAAATGTCTATCATGTAAATAGTAATAGATAAAGGTGCAAGGTCCCAGAGGCGGAATCAGAATTATTGAAAATTACTTAGTTCGAATGTCTAAATCAAACACATACATCTTCATGTCAAACTAAGCTAGTCTATTAAGTTTAGCTTTAATTCACATTTATGGAAAACACACACATCTTCATGCCAAACTTAGCTTCAATTCACATTTATGAAAACTAGTCTATTAAGTTTAGGTTCGAACTCACATTTATGGTAAATACACATCTTCGTGCCAAACTTAGTTTCATCTCACATTTATGGCAAGTATACACATCCTACATGGCACGAGATAAATCATTTTGGAGTGTTATTTAAAAAAAAAAAAAAAACTATCATATAGAAAGATGAGTGTTGAAACAAGACCCGCGAATTCTAAAAACCTAATACTAATAACTCGCTAAATTAGAGTCATGTGAATTGTGAAAGCATGATGGCCACTCAAAATTTGACGAGTAGATAAAGTGATCTTAACGTACTTTTGTTGAGGATCTTAAGTACATGTATCTGAATAATTAAAAGAGGCAGGTCGGAGGACATCTCTACGTTGAATGTACGAGTAAGTAACATAGTCGAAGCGAAATAACTGAATCAAAGGACCGTAAAAAGATATAGCACAAACTCAACCAATTGTAAAGAATTAAATGAATGAAATCATTTGAACATTACTTACTCATCTCTGAAACTCAACATAATAATTGATATTGTAAAAATACACCTTAACTCTACCTGGAAGATTCTCTAACCGACAACCGTCACTATGAGTTAACTTCCTTTCTGTGGATGAAAGCTCTCAACTAAGTGGATTCACTAAGCAATAAGGATAAATCTAATAAGTATAATCCCTTACCCAAGTTTGCAGATATAGTTTTTATGAAGATTTTGAATTGCCCGATTTCATTTCATATTGATGTTCTATACTACTCCCAAAATATATACTCCTGCTCAAATGTATAAAATTATACTCTTTCTATGTTTTGATGCAATTACTCATAATATCCTCTTAAAACAGGTACTACTCTGAAAATCTTTGAACTCATAACTCATTAGAAATCAAAGATTATCTTTTCAAACTCTTTCTCATGGTTCCTATTTGCTTTCTCAGAACTCAGTTTAAAATAATTATATTTATTTAAAATTTGTCAATAAGAACTCAATGAATACTTAGGTATAGGGTTCATGCTGTAAAATAGACATGAACCATCAACTCAATAAATCCAATGCACAATATACAACAATCCAATAATTATGAATAGAAATTCAATAATCATGAACTCAAGAACTCAAAACGCAACATCAACTCATCTAAAAAATACTCAAATCTAGAATACAACTCTAGATTACTCTTTTACTGATTTAAAAGTAAATATGGGGCGTGAGGATGAACTAGTGCAACACTATGATAGCTTGACATACTTGATTATAAAGCTATAAGAATGAAAACTTTTTTGAAAACTTGATTTTATCTTGAGCTTGAGGAAGAACATTGGTTTTATTGGAGAAAACATTTGATCCTGGAATCTTGGTGCTTGCTCTCGATAAAGAAACTCTTTTATAAAGTTCTTACAGTGGAAGAACATGAGAAAACCTCGGGTGAAGAATTCTCTTAGTATCTTGAATCTTTGACTTGAAGGTTTTAGGGTTTTTGTTTGAGAAGAGGAACCCTAGGTGAGTTTTAAGAGTACTTCTAAGTACTTCAATGTTTATATTGATGATTTCGAGAGGAAAACTAGCTACTTAAATGATATACTCAGTTAAATTTTTTTAAAAAGGGCATAAATAGGGTTAAAAGATTTGGAAAAGGACCAAAATAACCCTAGAATGTGTGTAGCAAGCCTTCACGGAAGGGTCTACGATTAATAAAAATTTCTACTGTCTTGTAGGTCCAGTTGTAGAACATTGACTGCATGACAGACGCTTCACTAAAAAAGGCATAACATTTAACTTCAAACTCGAAATGAGACAAATTTAGTGGCGCTTGGAAAGATGGCTCGTATACTTTAATTTTATTAGTCATGGGCAACCTAATTCATTATGAACTGAGAGATATAGTTGTTTAAGTTGAGCTAAGTAGAATATTATGTCAAAACTTAATCGGTGAGGAAATTTTCAACTCAACTTTGTGCTAGGGGTTTCTTGTGACCTTAATTCATATCTGAATTCATTATCACACAAAAGAATTGAACTTAACACCTAAGTATAATTTTTAAGAATTACTTGACAGGACCTTATACGTAATGAAGAATAGTTTGGGTCTTAACTTAAAAAAATTTAGGATGTAACATCTTTGGACTGAAAAAATATGGTAAATTACGTGGTGATTACAATTGTAGAAGAAGAGGTGCATTTTCTAAAAGTTGTATTACAATTGTATTAAAAGTATATATTAAATATAAACAATAGTTTTATAATAGGGTAACTTTCACATATAGCAAACATAAAATTCATATTTGTTTGTTATAACAAAGTTTGCATAATCGCGCTCCGTAGCAAACATATATATGTATAATTCGTTATACATATAAAATTGAAGAGAATTGTATAAAACGAAGTGTATAAAATGAAGTGTATAAAACGAACTGTATAATTGTAAGTGTATAGGGCGATTATATACAATTTGAATTTGAATAAAATGTGAAAGAGAGAAAAGGCAAAAGAGACTTGGGCAGGGAAAATACAATTGAATCGATTATATACAATTTGTATAAAACGAGAAAGAGAGAAAGGCAAAAGAGACTTGGGCATGGAGTACTTTTATTGTTTGATTATAAGTGTATAGGACAAATATATATGTACGTATTCGCATGTGTATATACAATTTTCTCTCGTTTTATACAATTAGAAACACAATTTATACAATTCTATTGTATAAAGCGAGAGAGGCGAGCGATAGGAAGCGAGTGAGAGAGGGAGAATGGCGAGCGAGAATATGAGGGAGAGAGGGACTGACAAACAGTTTGCTATTGAACACAAATAAATAAAACGATAGCTACTATATTTATTTTATATTATTAGTTTGTTATTCTATACAATTATCCCTTTATAATACAATTTGAATTTGATACTATACATTGTTAGAAATTCGATTATTGTTTTTTACCAAATACAATACATTTCTAACAATATAAAATCAATTTAGATTGTACTGAAATATTTGAAATTCACACATATTATTTATAATATATTTGTATTAAAAATATTTTACTTATATAGAGTCAAACTATAAAAACTTTGACTAGCATCTTACGATGTATCTTTTATCACATTGATATGCAATAAATTGATATTTTATAGTACTTTTTTTTGTATAAATTTTGAATATTTAAATATTTTATTTAAAATATTAAATTAATATAATCTAATTTAACTTTAAAAATTAATAAAATTGACTTTCGAAAAACATAACGAAACAAATAAAAATTTACTAAAGAATATTTAAGTAATTGGACCAATTATCAAGTGTGGAGCAGAAGCAGAATCTTTCATTTTCCAAATGCATTAATTTTGACTAAATTATTACTGTTACTGTAAAAAGATTAAACATAATTTCAAGTTATTTCATTTTGTGTTAATTTCAATCTTACATAGAAATATATTAATCAAATCTTTGAAAATAAAAATTCATATCATGATTAGTAATAATAATTATTATATATATATATATATATATATATATATATATATATATATATATATATATATGAAAGTGGTACCAATTAGCATACTTCATTAATGTGTTTGGTCAAATAGTCTTTGCTTTATTCATATTTTTTCCAATATACATGGAATAATAATCATTTTATTACTAATTATATATAATTTATGTATTATAATTTGTTAAGTAAATCAATAAGTTATGTATTATAATAAATAGCAATAAGTGGCTCTCTAATATTAAAAGTTAGTCAAATCTATTTTTAAGTCAGCTTTAAAATTTTTGATTGTTTGACAAATATAAAAATAATTTAAAATAAGTTTTAAAAAATTACTTAAAATAAGTTTAAAAGTGTTTGACCAGGTTAAAAATAACTTGAAATAAGTTAAAAATCAAAAGTACGTCTCCTCTACTTTATATTTTTAACTTAAAAGTCATTTTAGTTTGACTTGACAGCTATGTTTTTTTTGTAAGTCAATCCAAACAGACCGACAGTCAAACTTTTTTCTCAATGAATATCTTATTATATTAGGAATTTCCCTTGACTAAAGACAACAAAGGAATAATATTAATTTTTGGGTTAATTTATTAAACTAAATATTTTTCCAAATATATATATTTTTTCTGTTTTTTCTCTTATTCCTTCTCTATAAATTTCCAATTTTTTTTTCAAAACATTATTAACTTCTATTTACAATGGGGATTTGCTCTGGAAAAATTTCAAAACTTGATCATGCTTCTTCTAGCCTATTTTTTGGTACAATTCCCTTTTTTATTTTAAATTTATCTCTACATTTTTTGTATATAATTTGTATACAAAAGTTAGAACATCATGATTTGTTATGTGTCATTAGCCAAGGTTCTATGATTTTGCACTAATTGTGGAATGAGAAATTTTACTAAGAGTTTCGAGAAAAATGCAATAATGTCACACCTAGATTTATGAACTTTTTTGAGTCACCTTTGTGGCTATCCTAAAAAACTTTAATTTATTACTGTCAAAATTTACAATTATTAGCTTCTCCCTGACGCGCTCTGTCTTTATTCAGTCTTTTATATTCTGTTTTGTACAGAAGTTTGTTGCTTTCATATATTGAATTACAATGTACATAACTTGTTGTACTAAAGAAACTTAAGTGGAGTAACATGAACAGTAAGGATTCATATACTCGAAAGTCGAGCCTAAATTTGTTGGCAATTTTTATTTCAAATTTATCTTTACATTTTTTGTATATAATTTTGTATACAAAAGTTGAACATTATGATTTGTTATGTGTCATTAGCCAAGATTCTATGATTTGAACTAATCGTAGAGTCAGAAATTTTTACTTAGAGTTTCGAGAAAAATGCAATAATCACATACCTAGATTTTTGAACTTTTTTGACTCACCTTTGTTGCTACACTAGAAAACTTCATTTTATTGCTGTCAAAGTTTGCAATAATAGCTTCTACCTGACGCGCTCTGTCTTTATTCATTCTTCTGTGTTTTGTTTTGTATAGAAGTTTGTTGCTTCGATCGATATATTGAGTTACAATGTACATAACTTGTTGTACTATACTCGAAAGTCGAGCCTAACTTTGTTTGCAATTTTTATTTCAGATTCTAATTCCGTCTCTTCAAGCAGTGTGAAAAAGGAACAGTTTCATTCTCATAAACACTCATTTCATAGCAGTTTTTGCTCAAACGATTCGTTTGTTCCGAGCAACCTCAAGTCATTTACCTACAACGAACTTAAAAACGCAACTAAGAACTTTCAAGCTGATAGTATTCTTGACGAAGGACGTTTTGGTTACGTCTTCAAAGGATGGATAGATGAGACTACATTTGCTCCTTGCAAACCAGGAAGTGGTATGGTTGTAGCTGTCAAGAAACTCAAGGCCGGACGCTTCCAAGGGCATAGAGAATGGCTTGTACGTCGTAAATAACTTAAAAACTCTAACTATCTAGGTCTAATTTTCAAGGTATTGTCCGCTTTAGACCTAACTTCAGGGTGTCTTCGGGATTTAGATGCCCTGAATGTTGAAATCCTGACTCCGCCTTTTGTGATCACTAAAAGTGGACAATACCTTGGGAGTTAACATCTTTTGCCACACTTGTACTATTGTGATTTAACTTTGTTTTTTTCGAAATGCAGGCAGAGGTAAACTACTTAGGGCTGCTTTACCATGAAAATTTAGTGAACTTAATTGGATATTGCGCGGAGCTTGATGACAGACTTCTTGTATATGAAGTCATGTCAAAAGGAAGTTTGGAAGATCACTTATTCAAAAGTGAGTCGAATCTCTTTACATTTGTTTTTTCGTATGCTTAATTATAACGTTGACGATTAACCTCTTTTGTGAACAGAGGGAGATAAGGTTATACCTTGGGCTAGACGAATGTGTATTGCAGTAGATGTTGCACGAGCCTTGTCCTTCTTACACGGTCTTGATGCAAGTGTTGTTTACCGCGATCTCAAGGCTTCAAACATACTACTTGATTCAGTAAGCTCTCCAAAACTGAAATAGTGATATGATTAGCATTAGACAAGTTACAACTTTTTTAAAGTCGCGTAAGTTTTTCATTGCACTTCTGCAGGATTTCAGTGTCAAGCTATCGTCTTTTGGTCTTGCAAGAGATGGTCCTCGTGGAGACAGAACTCGTTTCCCGACTAGAGTTTGTTGTGCTAGGGGTTATGCTGCACCAGAATATCTTGCATCAGGTTTCTATATCTTACCGTCAGTGCATAGAATTTAAACTCTTTGCTACTTTTGCACTCGACTAACGTGGTAAAGGCCTCTTGTTCACTAAAATTTTCAATTCAACTTGTTCATAACAGGTAACTTGACACCACAGATTGATGTTTATAGTTTTGGAGTTGTTCTACTAGAGTTGCTATCGGGAAAACGATCAACGAGTGCTGAAAATGCAGGATGTGCTGATGAGAAACTGGTGGAATGGGCAAAACCATTCTTATGTGATAGTAGGAGAGTGTTGAGAATAATGGACATAAGGTTGGGAGGAAAGTACTCAAAGAAAGGTGCACAGACTGCAGCTTCCCTTGTCCTGAGGTGTGTCGACGTCGATCCGAGGCTTAGGCCAACAATGGATGAGGTTCTAGCTACACTAGAACTTGTAAAAGCACCAAAAGTTGTAATGTCTGTTCACAACAGATTAAACAAAGCAGATGACAAGTTAGTCTTAAGAGAAGACAAAGGTGCACGGTCGATCTCCCGGAGGCGGAACCAGGATTTTCATCGAGGAGAGTCGAAATATAAAGAAGAGTCCAAGGCAAGTACCTTTAGAGAAATGCCCAAGAATGTTCAAAACTAAAACATTTTATTACTTTGTTGAAATATATACAAGTCTATCATGTTAGTCAATATTGATTGGTCACATTTGAATCGAAAATGTCTAATTAAAACACTTTATTTACTTGTTTTGAAATGTCCAATTGGAACGTAACTTTAGCTCAAATGTCTAAGTGAAATATCGGGACAAGTTTAAGTGGTTGACTATGTATTAAGCCGAAACGTTTTGAAAAGAAAAATTCTTATACAAGGAAAAACACTTTCCTAATAGAAATAACGAAATCAAATCCAAGAATAACCTTTGTATACCGAATACAAGAAAATTACTTATTTTTCAGGAAAATATTTTCTTCCGTATGAAACTTGTACAAGCACCAAAAAAACAAATTTCATAAATGACATTACACAATAATTATTTCCTCCCCCACAACCCTAACACCCCTGCCCCCAACTTCATGTTACTTATATACCGAACATTTATTTTCCTGGAAAACATTTTCTTTCGTATCAAACACACCTTTTATATTAGTTCATAAGTTGGAAGGCAAAGAATTCAAGTGTTTGCAATTGAAAAAGGATACTACAATTGTCCCATATCGATATTTGTATAAGAAAGTGGGTGAAGCATAGGGTTACATAACCCGAGGCTATTACATGGTTAAAATTATCTTTGCGCTTGGGGCAATGACGTAGCTAGTGAGGTTCTAACCGAGGCGCGTCTATTGCTGGTTGAAAACTATTTCCAAACCCTCTCATCGGCCTTGGTGTTTGCCAAGGCCGTTGAGAATTTTTGGAAGGGCTTCCCTTTGGAAGACCTTACAATTCAAGTTCAAATTGTTGATCATATGCCTATTTTATGAATTGCGATTCAAATTTTAGAGATATAACTTAATTAAACTATGGTTAATATTACTTCATAAAATTTATTTTTTTTGAAATTTTGTACATTTTTTGTTTCATGTCGCACACTTTGTGATGTTACTTCATGCAATTGAGGTGAGTGAAAGATATTTGAATGACAACAAGTCTAAAAAGGTGTATAAAATTACAAAAGTTGGATTCAGTCTAAAAGAACATTAGTCTGAAGGCGAATGGAAGATATTTGAATGCCAGTAAACCTAAAAAGGTGCATAAAATTACAAAAGTTGGATTCAGTCTAAAAGAACATTAGTCTGAAGGCGAATAGAAGATATTGAATGTCAGTAAACCTAAAAAGGTGCACAAAATTACAAAAGTTGGATTTAGTCTAAAAGAACATTAGTCTGGGGAGGAAACTTGTACATTTTTCCTAATATAATATGATATTCATCTTTTAATTTGGTTATAGTTTGATGGCATTTATGTTATCATTAGGTTGGTTTTAGTTTTCAGTTGATATCTAGAGTCATGTTGACATCTAAAGTTTGAATAAATACACTCGTCTTATATGGTAATTTGAATACACTCATTTTACATGGTAATTTGAATACACGGCTATTCAAACACTCGTCCAACATGGCATGGCAATTCACGTGAGATATAGTTGAATTGCAGTTGCATACACTTGTCTTACATGACAATTTACTCGTTCAACATGATAATTCACGTGAGATATAGTTAAATTGACTTGTAATTCACGTGAGATATGAATTGATTTTGTACTAGGTCGGATATGTATTTATTTGTTTAATTTTAGGTGTTGTAAATATAAAGTTGGAGGGAATAGATGTAGGGCGTGTCTATTTGTACACATTCAAAGCTGAAAGACATAAAATATTAGGTTGAAACCAAATTGAACACGTTTTAAGTATTAGAAGACATAAATATCAAATTGAGATTAAATTAAATGACGTTTTTATGTATTATATGCCTAATTTGCAAGTGTTACATTTTTGCTGCAAAGTTCACATTGATATGAACAACAATAATTATATTCCCCTAAAAATTCCAAGTTAAATTCCATAAAAAGTCTAAAATCTTTCATCAACAACCAAAGACTTACAAATTTTCTTCGCTACTTCCTTTTATGTGATTTTAGGTCTATCAATCTCAATCGATCTTTTTATAATTTATCCATCATGTGTATTTTTGTACGCAGTCATTATTAATCTGGTATAACCGTACATTCGTTTTAGCATTCACATCTCTTCAATATTTTCATGTTATAGATATATTGAACTTTATCAGACTTTCGTAAAAAATAAGATAAAAATATTGCGTACAACAAACCTAATGTGGTTTGAACCTTCTTAGGATCCTGTGCATAAAAATACTTAGTGCATCGAGCTGTCCTTTTTCTTTTTTAAATAATATGATTTTTCAAAGAGAGAAAAAAAAAGAAATTTGAAAAATACAATTGCAATCACAATTTTTCCAAAAAGTGATACAAATCATACAAACTTAATTTAAATTGAAGCAAATTCTACTATTTTTGTCTAATAAAAAACCTACCCCTAATAAAACAATTGGTAAAACCTTAAAAATATGGTCCCAAAATTTTGAAAAAAAAAATATGAAAAAAAATTAAATAATAAGAAATTGCTCTTCATTTTTTTTCTTCCATGTCCTGTTCAGTTTTCCATACAACATTATCTAGGCAGGTTGAAAGATTCTTGTAAAACTGCATAAAAACAAAGAAAATGGATAAAAGACGAAATCAAAAGGCGGCGGGGGGGGGGGTATGCTACGAAGAAATATAACTAATACGTTAATCAATAACTATGCCTTAATTCTAAGTAAGTTGAGATCGGTTATATGAATACACTATATATATCATAGTATTCATGATCATATTCAAACTATTTTTTTGTTTTTCCTTCAACCTACACAACGGTGACCTTAAACCGGATGTGGATGTCACCTACTAAGAAAGATAACTAATACGTTAATCAATAACTACGTCTTAATTCTAAGTAAGTTGAGATCGGTAACTATATGAATACACTATGTATCATAGGATTCATGATCATATTCAAACTATTTTTATGTTTTTCCTTCAACCTACACAACGGTGACCTTAAACCGGATGTGGATGTCACCTACGAAGAAAGATAACTAATACATTAATCAATAACTACGTCTTAATTCTAAGTAAGTTGAGATCGGTAACTATATGAATACACTATGTATCATAGGATTCATGATCATATTCAAACTATTTTTATTTTTTTCCTTCAACCTACACAACGGTGACCTTAAACCGGATGTGGATGTCACCTACGATGAAAGATAACTAATACGTTAATCAATAACTACGTCTTAATTCTAAGTAAGTTGAGATCGGTAACTATATGAATACACTATATGTATCATTGGATTCATGATCATATTCAAACTATTTTTATGTTGACCTTCAACCTACACAACGGTGAGCTTAAACCAGATGTGGATGTGAAACCCCCATCGGATTTGGTCAACTTAACTCGGATGCTTTGACTACATCTATAACCAAGAATACCGATTTCAAGATCCACATCCGTACACGAGTCCAAGCAACTGTGGTAAAACTTCATATTAGGTCAATCTCCTGGGTTTTTTGCTTGTGATTATACGAGTGAAAACGCCTATTAACACCTACGAGTAGTTGTAAACATAAAAATACTACATGTACCTTGTGGAATTCCAAAGTGTCTCCTTTTGACTTCCGCACCTCGACCATATGAAGAGAAGGAGCAACTTGAAACACCTAAATTGAAGATCGAAACAACGTTCAGAATGAAAACAACGAAACATTTTAAAAAGATCAACGTAGATGCACATTTAAATACATTACCTCAGTGGAAACGTTAAGGTTCCCTTTTCTACCGGCTTTCAGATTTTGAAGCCTCATCTGCAGGGACACATCGAACATAAGAACAGTTAAGTGTTTCATTTTCCGGTTATGATCACCATTACACATAGACGTTAGACATCACTAGAGGAATTGACATTGCGATAAGTGAAACTTCATCACCACCTTGTAGTTCTTTTTGTGAACGTCAAAACCGAGAGGCTTAGCAGCCTCTTCAATCTTACTGATTATCTCATTAGCCGGACATTTAGACGTGAACCTTGTCTCTCTCTTGAATCCCTGAGAACAAATAGAATCAACACAGTTTTGTCAAACATATTACGAAGACTAAAATAATGTATGAGAGCATCGTTAATATGTTACCTGTTCGTCGAAGAGATTGCCAAGGTTAAGACCTTGTGACATAGAAATCAACTCGAAAGCATTCATGGAAGTTGGCTTCTCTTCTCTTCTCTCCGTTACGTGATATTCCTGTTGTAATGCCAAGAGAGGAGTAGCACGTGAGATAAGTTTCGTATTGCAAACACTTCTTTCCTCTAAAATCGATAGATGAATGCTCACTTCAGAGTCCCTGAAGACTGCTTCAACGTCATCCAGGTTTGCATCTTCTATTTCATCGAAAACAGGTGGTCTATAATCTTTCTTAAACCATTCATCCTCCAAAATTTCAGGCACGGTAATACGCTGCATATAACATATATATCATGAATACGAAGAAAGTAGAAACTATCGATGTATAGTCACAACACATACTGTAGTAGGATTCGGATCCAAGATGCGAGTAATCAACTTGATAGCACCAAAAGAGATCCAAGGTGGGCACGTAAATTCAGCAGCAGAGATCTGTATACCAGGATACACATTGTGAAACGTAGCCAAACACACAAGATTTAACGATACGAAGTGATGAAGAAAAATACTCACTTTGTTATAGAGGTTCATAAGATTGGAGTCATCGAAAGGCAAGTAACCTGCAAGCAGTACAAAGAGTATGACTCCGCACGACCAGAGGTCTGCTGTTGCCCCATCGTATCCTCGATCATTCAGTACCTAATAACAAAGGAATCCGATTTTTCAGTCACTCAATCGATGCTTTCTTAACCTTTCAAAGATCTTGAGTAAAATTTCGGATCGAGAGAGACTGGACACTACTGAGCATCTGATTTCAAACTACGAGTTCATTTTCAAGCTAACGGAATGCCTATCTGCTAATTCTGTTTCCAGACAAACATAAAACGGAAAGTTAAGTAAAAACCAGTTTGGTTATACCTCAGGTGCAACATAGTTCGGAGTTCCGCAAGTGGTATGCAGTAAGCCATCAGCCTGGAAAATACAACTAAATCAGAGGCGGAGCCAGAATTTTCGATAGAGGGGTTCAAAATCTGAAGAAATAGACACACGAAGTAGTCGAAGGGGGTTCAATATCTATTATATATACCTAAAAAATTATTTTTTAATCATATAAAAATAATATAATTTTCTGTCTAAGGGGGTTCGGAAAATAATCCTGTTTCTCCTGCATTACTAACTTGACGAGAAACGGTAAGTAGAGAAAATAGTTTACCCTGACTTGCTGGGATAGAGCACTCAATCCAAAATCAGAAACCTTAAGGTCACCCGAAGCATCCAACAGTAAATTTTCAGGCTGCGCGAAGAAGAAAAAATTCAATTTCTATGCACCGAAGAAAATGTGAAACACATCATGTCAAAGATGTTTTACACGATAACCAAAACATTGTTTACATTGTCAGTGTATAGACGTAACAGAAATAGAGACAGGAACGAGTTAAGTGCTGCAACGTACAGCAACAACGCTTACCTTTAGATCTCGGTGATAGACTCCTCTACTATGGCAATAATCAACCGTATGAATAAGTTGCTGAAAATACTTCCTTGCCTCTTCTTCACGCATTCGTCCATGATTTACCTTTACGCCAATAAATCACGCGATAAACTTCAGTCAGAGTCAAAAAATTATCACTGAAACTTATAAGCACAGAAGAGGTTTGAACTTACAATTTTATCGAATAACTCTCCACCTGTAACGAACTCCAAAACAATAAATATCTTCGTCTTGCTTCCCATAACCTGAAGGGGCAGATGAAAAAACCAGGACATGATTGAACAATATTAGAGTAAAATCGTACAATCGACAAAAACTGTGAGACAACAGAGTTTCAGAACACAAGTAAAATCGTACTTCGACAAAAAATGTGAGACAGCAGAGTTGCAGAACACAAGTAAAATCGTACTTCGTCAAAAAGAGTGAGACAGCAGAGTTGCAGAACACAAGTAAAATCGTACTTCGTCAAAAAAAGTGAGACAGCAGAGTTGCAGAACACAAGTAAAATCGTTTCGACAAAAAATGTGAGACAACAGAGTTGCAGAACACAAGTAAAATCGTATTTCGACAAAAAATGTGAGACAACAGAGTTGCAGAACACAAGTAAAATCGTATTTCGACAAAAAAGTGAGACAACAGAGTTGCAGAACACAAGTAAAATCGTATTTGGACAAAAAAAGTGAGACAACAGAGTTGCAGAACATAACTATGTGTAACAATATGCAACTCAAGAACTGCATTCGACTTATCTCTTAGCTAGTTTGTTATGTCAAATGTCTCGATTGATCGTTCCAATATAAGTATGGTAAGAGAAACAAGATCAAGTCCAAAGTAACGCGTTGGTTATTAACTCAGATATACGATGGATACACGATTCTGCATTGCCTTAATAAGCACACATACCGATTACTAACACATAGAAGATGTCGAGAAAAGGACAAACCTCGTATAACTGTACAACATGAGGATGTCTGATCAACTTCATTGTAGCTATTTCCCGCTTTATCTGTCAAATTTTGCGTATATCAAAAGCCAACACAGGAACCTAAATAAACCATACAAGAGAACTAGACGTTCAACAAGGCAACGACATACTAATTATAACCGAAGGACGACATAAAAGGCGATAGATCACGAGTGCAGAGTGAATTATGAACTCGAAAAAAGTTACCTGTTCAGCCATTTTGTGCTTAAGGACCTTATCTTTATCGAGAATCTTGATCGCCACACTTTCTCCCGTCTCTGAATTCTTCGCAAACTTGACTTTCGCAAACGTACCCTCACCAATTGTCCTTCCAACTTCATATTTACCAACTCTACGCTTAATTTTGGTCCGATTCATTATCGATACACCAACGCGATTCTGTAGAGGAAGTAGAAAATGTTAGTTATAATTCACACCTCATATCATTTCATACACATTGATGATAGAACATTACTATATACACCCACAAATCACTCTCCTAACTATCAGCGGCGGAGCCAGGATTTTCATTAAGAAGTTCTAAATACGAAACACGAAAAAGCCAATGAGGTTCAACACCTACTACATCTACACAAATTACTCTGCTAACTACTAGCGGCGGAGCCAGGATTTTCACCAGGGAGTTCAAATTACGAAAATGTTAAACTCGCGAAAAAGCCGAATGAGGTTCAGCACCTACTACACATACACAAATTACTCTACTAACAGTGTGAGAACCGCTCGATCCTACCTGGCTCCGCTCTGCTACAATCAAGAGTCTATCATATCCAATTCTTTAATTGATATATTTCAAGATGAGAATCAAGATGACAACATCAGTTGATTAAATTAAGTCATAAATAATATACAAACTAAAAAAAAAAAATCCAAAGAAATTGAATTAAAAACACAGAATTATTGGAACAATCAATTATCCAACCACCTTTTTAACTTTTTTGATTATAATCAATAACAGATAATTACATATCCAGCTAGATATAAAGCTACTTCACAATAAGGGTGGAGCCACAAAACAGTTACGAGTTCGACAGAATTCAATAATTTTAGTTTTTAACCAACTGAGCTATTACGATTCCCTCGTTACTTTTAGCTCCAACTCCTATATTTTTCTTTAAAAAAATAATTTGATATGTATACATAATATGTCAAAAAATTCCAATAAATAAAATAAGAAATTTGATTTAGAATTCATAAACAAAAAATTCTGACTTCGCCTCTGCTTCACAACTAAAGAACCTCAACTATTTAGAATTCGTAAACAAAAAGTCCTGACTCCTCATCTGTTTCACAAATAGAATAACCACAACTTATAAGAGATCATAAACTAAAATCCTGACTTCGACTCTGCTTTATAACAGAATATCTCAACTTTTAAGAGTTAATTAACTGAAAATTCTGGCTTCGCCACTGTTTCACAATGGAAACAAGTTTATAGAGAATATCCACACAAAAATGAACAAAATATAATCCAATTTACCAAGATTCAAAATGAATTTTTTCTTGATAATTTTTTATCAAAGAAAGTAGTATCATTTGAAATCCCACTAACTAAAAGAAGAAAGAAAAGACATAAAACTTTAATAGAAGATTCCCCAAAACACACAATTTTCATAAATCCAACAAAATTCAAAAGGAAAATAATAAAAAAAAAATAACATACACTATGAGTTGAACAGAGCAAATTTCAGAGGAAAAAAAATTAGAGCAATTCAAAATCTTGAAATGATTTTTTTCTTTTTTCTTTTTTTGGAAGTGTAGTTATGGTATCATAGCCACAAGTATATATAAAATATATTTTTTTATATAAATATATATAATAATTATTTATTATTCCTAATTTAATGAAAAAAAATAATAAATGATTACGTTGTATGGTTGTGCATACACGATAAGTATATAACAAAGAAAAAGAAAGACTCAATTATTTATTTACCCAAATAAAATATGTGGACACTCCTGACGATTGAAACTATCCAATGAAGCTCACTGACGAGTTTATATTTCGCTTAGAATTATATCTTGATTAGGATTATAGTATAATTATGATTATATTATTTATAATTATATCATTATTATTATTTTTTTTTTTCTTTTGTTCTTAAGGAATTTATTTTTAAAAGAATATATTTTGATCAATTAAATTAAATATAAAATAATTAAAAATATTTTTCTCCATACCAAACACACCCCTAGTATATTTATATTTTAATTTTCTATTGTTTAGCAAAAACACATTATTAACTATATAAACAAAATACGGGATATATATATATATATATATATATATATATATATATATATATATATATATATATATATATATATATATATATATATATATATATATATATATATTGAATTCCATATTACAATAATACTTTCATATAAAATAGGATGAAAAAAGTGACATCAAAAATAGGAGGCGTGAGGATATAAAAAGAATGAGAAAATGCATAAGTACTCTTAAACACATGCCCGAAATCTTAGAGACGCATTCATACTATACTAAGGTCCTATTACCTCCTGAACTTATTTTATAAATAATTTTTATTCCTTTTCGGCCTACGTGACACTATCATCTGGGTCCAGTGCATGGTTGCAATTTTTTCAAGCTATCTAGTTGATAGCGTCACTAGGCTGATTAGGCTTAGAAAATTATTTATAAAATAAATTTAGAGGGTAATAGAACTTTAGTATGGCATAAGTGTGTATCTGAGGTTTCAAACATATATTAGAAATACTTATACATTTTATTTTATTTTTTATTATTAAATACGTTAACAATGGAACGAAGCTAGATTATGATATATATATATATATATATATATATATATATATATATATATATATATATATACCAATAAAATTACTTTTTTATGTATATATAATAAATATCTGTAATTATAATAATACCTTCGTATAAAATAGGATGAAAAAAGTGACATATATATATAAAAAATAGGTGGTGTGAGGATATTTTTTAAAAAAATCTAAAATTATTTTTTATTTTTTTATTTTTTTAAAAGGGAGAATCTAGTCCACGTGGTATTATTGGAGGTGTGGGGCCAAAATGGTCATGTGAGGAGGAAAAATTAGGCAGTGTCATGCATGTGGATTGTAATGACAGCAAATTTTTTTTATCTTTTTCCTATTTTGTCCTTATTATGTATGTACCGTGTTTATGTACTTGTCCACATCTACATTTATTTTTGGATCACTATCTTATTATTATTTTATTTTTTTACTACATCATAGAGTTAAAAAAAAAGAATATTTTGGATTTTGAACTTTGAGTTTAGATTCATTATTCTATTTTTTTCATCAAATTTACTGACTTAAAGAATTTATTACTTCCATTCGTTTCAATTTGTGCGATTCTTCGTATAGAGGATTTCGAGATGATATATAATGTACTGTTATAAAAAAAATTGACATGAAATATAAATTTAATCGGTATAATATTTAGGTTCTTAATACTGAAAAACGTTAAAGTTTTTATATTATAGGGTCAAAATTAATTGTTTATATATGTATATATACGTATAACTATTTAAATAGGTGTTATCCAATTTTATAAAGAAAAATAAAATAAGATAAATATGAAATTTAAATTCTAATATTACATAAAGAGGTGCACTCATTCATCATCGCATTATATGATACTCTGAGTGTGAGTTCACGTATTTATATTTCAATAAATTTTTTTAGAATATAACATTACTGTATATGTTTTCGAGACAGAAGCATGAATTCATGTAAAACCGATAACACATTTATTATTCCTCTCTAAGTAAGGTTAGAAATTTGAATCTTACATCTATCTTGCTTTATTTTTCTTCCTAAAATTTAGTAATATCTCTAGTGGTTGTTGTAGCACTTTATTTTCAAGTTTATGACATTGAGAATTCCAACAACAAAAAATTAGTAAGAATTAATTTTGTACATATAATTTTAGTGGTTTTTAATAATAAGAACCTAAAATATCAAACAAGTCAAATTTTATCTTAAATATACATTTTCGTAATAGTGCATTCATCATGACAAAATTTTTAATACGCCTCTGTTTATAGTAATTTTAATTTTATATATATATAAATTTTATTTTAAAAATTATAAAAATTTATGTTCGAATTTACAATCAAAGATTAGAAGTTTGAATTTCAAATGAGGCATATAAGTGAAGACAAAAAAATTAAATGTATATGTTTAGTGGGGTTTTTAACACATATTTTGAGCTCATAAGCCAAATTAATCGATGGGTTTATAACATGTTCACTATATAAGTTCATGTACATATAGTGGCGTACGCAGGATTTTTTCGAAGAAATCTCACTATTAAAGGGATAAAAGTAGCTCACGAAAAAATTAATAAAATTTTTGTTTTAGGCCTTTAAATTATTTCATTGTAATAATTAGATATTAAAAAAAACTACTATTATGAACAAATAAAAATTTAAATTCAAGCACGTAGTAAAAAAAATAATAGAATAGCAAAAATATACTAACATGGAGATTCAAGTTGTCGAATATGAAAAAAACGGAAAGAAAATTAAACAAACTCATATATCAGAAATATACTATTACAAAGATTTAAGGAGTCAACACAATTTTTATGTAACTATAATTTTAATTGATAAAAGAGATTTTGAATTTTATATTAATTCTCAAAATAAATAAAAAAAATTAGTTGTTAGATTTTGAATGAATTAAAATGAAACTATAATTTTTAATTGATGAAGGAGATTTTGAATTTTATATTCATTCCAAAAAAAAAAAAGAGTTATTAGATTTTGAATAAATTAAAGTAGGTTGAAGGGTTATTATTTTGAATTTAAAATAAAAATTTAATAATTTTAAGAAAAGAAAAAAAATGTGAATAAAAAAAAATAAACAATATAATAATCGAAGTATATATCCTAAAAAAATAATAATAATTGAAACTATAAGAGCAATACAATTACTAATGGTATGACAAAATAATTGAGGTAATATTTGATCAACCACCGACCAATTAACCTTTTACCTTAATTAATATTTTTTATCGTCTCATATTAAAAATTGTATCATCACGATAAGCTTAAGTTATATCATGTCATATCTGCAATTTCTTATTTAAGAGTACCTTTACTTCTCATAACAAACCTCGCAAAACTCTGTATTAAGGTATTCATATATTTCCTCTTCACATGTATAAACAATCGATCAGCCTTATCTTTCGTATCTTATCAAACCTTATTCTGATAGGTAGAAACAATAATTTTTTAAACAAAAATATTTAAAGTGTAAAATTATATATTCTAACGGAAATTTAAAGAATGTTATTATATTATATATTATATAAAAGATAGAGAGAAAAATATTTTTTTTATATTAAATCAATGTTGAGGACATCAAGTCATTTCTTTTTTAAAAAAATATTCCAAACGTATCAAAATTACGTTCAAAAGTCAAAATTCAAAGTTAAAAAGTTATTTATTTAATGTTTTATCGAATTAAAAAGGGGTTGATTAAATTAAAAATGGATAATTATGTGTCCTATCATAGACTAATAATTTAATTAATATTTAATGAAAATTTTCGAACTTATTATAATTTTTTTTTTTGTTTTGCTCAATCTTACTTACCTTTATTTTATTTTATTTTATTTTGTATTTACTTATTTAATATTAATTATCTCTCTTTATAGTTACATTTTTTTTATTGGACACGTTATTTATTTAGAGCATCGAACGCAGTTTGATAACACAAATAATAAAATAATTATTGAAATTTATGAAATACTACTCTCATTTGTTAATAATTCTTCCTTCTATCCTTTCGTGTTTACCTGTCTGGTATTAATTTGTCACACTCGTTAAGAAATATTAAAAAAATATAGTAATTTTATTATATTATTTATATGTATATAATTATTTATATTTTGAAAAATATATTCAGAAGTCACTATATATATAAAGATAAATTAAAAATTAAGTGATAAATTGTTTCTTGATTTTTTTGTCCATTCAGAAGTAATTATATTTTATAATAAAGATAGATTTTAAATTAAAAAATAAATTATTTTTTAAATTTTTTATTTAAATTGAACAAGTAAAAATTAACGAACAAGACATGATGATCATCTTCATTTACCAGTTACCATGAAGTAATCTTATGAATGAATAAATAATTCATTACTAGTAAAAAAAATCAAAATTTGTATAAATATAATTAGGAAATTATATTTAAGATCAAGTTGGCATGAAAAAAATATGTATATTATACACCTTTCATTCTAATTTAATGTGACATCTGAAATATTTGACACCATATGGTATTTGAGTTTTTCTCAACCACCATTTTAATATTAATTTTCAATATCATTAATTTATCAAATATATTAAATTAATATTCTTTTTGTTCATTTTTATTTATTGTGTTACGCTTTTTAAAAATCAATTTGATTAGTTTTTAAAGTTAAATTAGATTAAATTAATTCAGTATTTTAAACAAAAAAAGTTACATATTCAAAAACTATACAAACAGTATTATCTTTTTCAACTTTTTTGCATATCAAATTAAAAAAATATATCATAATATGTTAATAAAAATTTATAGTTTGACTCTATAAAAAAAATTATCAATATCAAATAAAAACTAAAAGATTGATTCTATTTGTGCACTTCGACCTAGCTTTGGCCCCACGTGGAGAGTTATAATTTAATCTAGTAAGGCAGAAATTATTTAGTTCGAATTTTTATGATAAAAAAGAAGATAGGATTCCTAATTATTCAGATCTTAATCGAATCATATGTACTGGTCAGTATAATCTCATAAAAAATTGCTAAATTTTATTTTATAAATCTTTAATGAAAAGTGAGAATTAACCGCTAAATAATTAGAACAAGCAAAAAGTATTTTTTTTTAAAAAAAAATTAATATTTTTGCGCAATTCAAGTTAAGATTCAAGAACGTAATAAATGATTCAGGTATGTATATCACTGATTGAATTATTAAATTTGCGTATTTATATATATCATATATCATATATAATTCATGTTAATATATATATATATATATTTTTTAATATTTTATATAATATATGAAAATCTTTATATATATTAAAATAAAGTTTGGTCATCTCAATGATTGAACCACTTCTTAGTTGCTTGTCAAAATTTGCTTCAACAAAGGAAGCTTCATTCCTTTGTTTGATTGTTGTTATATTTTTTTACCGATTAGATATTTAATATTTATATTAAAATTTTAATTAATTTAAATTTATTTCACATAATACTGTTTATAAAGAAATCGCTCCTTAACCTCGAAAAAAAGAGTGAGTATATATGAAATACAAATTTAAAATTTTTAATTAACGATGAAGTCGACCTAATATATGAGTATTGATCTTTTTATAAAGTGCTCAACGCTTTATTTCAAAAGGATAATAATAAATATGTAAAAGTCAAAAAAGAAACAGGAAAACCCAACAAAATAATACTCCACAAAAATGATGATATATACTTTTTATTATTCATATATTCCCTACGTTTATCTTTACTCATTAATATTTAACTCGATATATGTCTCAATTTATGCGATATTTTTTATTTCTCAAGAGTCAAACAATTTAAGTTTGTCAAAAAAATTGCACATATAATCTTCAAATATTTTGAAATGAAATGTATATATTTATAAACTACGTAAAATGTAGTATAAGTAACAACAATTCAGATATTTAAAAGATATACGAAAAATTTACGGTAAAAAATGAACTTATTTAAATCTCGAAGTTTGAAATGTGTTACGTAAATTGGGACGGAGGAGTGACAAAAGAGCCGCCTCTCGCCAAAATATGTTCTCCACCACCACCACAACCACCTACTCCTCCGGCCATAACAACAATAATAGCAATATAGTCCGCCTTCATTTTCTTCATAACAACAACGATGTGGAGCCGCTCTCTCTCATCATGCCTCAACAAAACGGAAAAATTCTTTATTACGAAGGATTTCCCTTACTGAAGTAGGACTATTACACCAATTGAAGCTTAGGAAGGAATGAATTACGTATATTCTCGAAAGAATGGATTACGTATATTCTATATTTACTTACGTGACCAATTGTCATTTCTTGGTCATTGTCATTGAGATTCATATCAATTCGGATTAATATTTAGGTATAGATATTATCTCTTTTTTTTCTCCAAATAAAAAGAATAATTTGCTATATCATCTCTATTAATTACAAGTCATTTAAATATTAGAAAATAAACAGTATTTAATAACAAAAAAGAGTAATTGTACATCAAGTTAACAAGAGTAACAAAGTCACTTTCAAACTTTAAACTAAGTTCATTGTTAGAAATAAAAATCAAAATTATTGAAAACATAAAATTTTACTACAAACAACACATATATTAAACTAAAATTAATGAAACAAAACTGTGTATGATTTATGAGCATAGGTTTATATAAACCTTAGTCCTTAACATACTTTGTTGCCAACAGTTTGGTAGAGAGACCTTAGCTGTGTGTTCCATTTATCAATGGCAGTGTACTTCTTCATCCCTTTTGATCTGTGCGCGTAAACGCGTCATGTAAAACAAGTTAGTAGCTAAAATCAGACAGCGTTGGGAAAATAAGCAATGATACGTTGAGGGGTTATGAACTGACCTGTCGCGACACTCTAGCAGTCCGTTCACTTGATCAATGTGGCCATCAATCCGGTTATCCAAGATTAGTGAGACCAACAAGTCCTCAACATCTTTTTCTGGCACATTCAGCTCCTGTACGTCGAGTAATATGAGAAACTAACTAGTAGGTGCATTGGCTTTAGGAGGTTCGTTAACAGCATTTTGTGATAAAGACCGAGTGGTAGCTACATTCACCCTCGGGGAGATCAAGTAGTGATGAGTATGTATGTATTTTCCAAGTATGATCACGTTGTCTTATACAATATTTACGCCATTAAAACAAAGCCAGCTGATAGGGACAACGGTCATCACAAAAAAATTAAGGGAAAAAGGAAGAAAAGAAGACTGAGTTATCACCTTGGATATGAAGGGAATTCGTATTCTTGTGTAAGGCTTGATGAGCTTCAGTAAAACCTGGGTTCTGACCTTCCTTAAAAGATCCTCAATGTAATTCCGAATGAAAGGGTCATCCATTATTGTCCTTCTATTACTCTGTTAAAATTTCGAGAAAAGCACGTTCAAAGTGATCAAAGAAGAGACCCAACTACAGACGGTAGGATCAGCAGGCAAAATATTGAAGTTTACAGAATGACTTTACCTTAATAATTTTCTCGAACTCTAAGATCTCATTTCGTTGATATGCTGCGATAAGGTTTGTCATGGCCAAGATCTCAGGGTCATTTTTGTAACTGAAAAGTATAAAGAGTCATGCACAGACACAATTCAGCTGTAGTCAAGTCATATACGAATGACAAATTGCTGATGTTGAATCTCGCAAACAAAAACTTCTTAGTGAACTTACGGTTTAGCTTCTTGGCCATCAAAAGGGTTTACTTCAGACTCCATCAGCATATTTGCCAGGACCAAGTACCTGTTAAAAGTTAAAGAAACCGAACATAGTGCAACATTAGGAAAGCAGAGGTTTGCAAGGGCAAAAATAGCATTGGAATTCACATATCGTAATCTTCGGGTAGAAGGTGAATGCTTGAAACTTTCACCTAGTACCAAATTACAGAAATTGTTATGGAACGACTTAAACCTTCATTTACATGCAAGTAACAAAACTCAAAGTTTCCAACAAGTGCAAAGCATGCATCCATCAGCGAAAATGTAAGTGAGAACACATCTTAAGCTATATCAAGAAATGGATTTGAAATGTAAGATGGAACAAACTACCAAAAAGGGTGCAGAAATATGCTGTTAGTGTCCAAAAGCACACCGCCATACTGATTATTTCACACACCACGTAACAAGTGGAGCATACACGGACTAAACAAGGAAACGACATCTTGTTGAGGAGCCTTCAGTTTATAATAACGCTCCAAAAACCTCAAAGTCTACCAAGAAACCTTTTTGAAAAGATCTAATAGGGAAAGTAACTTCATTCTGTTTCACACCAGATTAACAGCAGCTCCTCTCCACAAACATAACTTCACAGTAAAGTGTTTGGAAGCTTCAACACTTGGACTGGCCTACATGAGATCGCAAAATCTGCCCCCTTCATCTTCATGAGCTCCAATTTATGAAGCCAATAATGCTATTAAGCATTTCTTAATTTCATCATAATTCTATTCAGTCCTTATTCAACCATGAAAGGCACACTAAAGAAAATTCCAGAAATTGGTACTTGAGAGAACAGTAGGCCAATTTTCTCCAAGTAGTGGACAAATGCATCCTGACATAAACTTAAGTGTTATGTGTGTTTGTATATATGCATTGAATTCATTAACGCACTTCCTTAAATTCTACTTCAAAAGTACCACATAAAAGTATTGTGTGTGTGTTTGCATTGAATTCATCAATGAACTTCCTTAAATTCTATACTATCCACAAGTGTTGTGCGTGTTTACATGTTTGTTCTGAGTTTATAACGAACTTCCTTAAAATCTACTTCTAATGTACTATCTAATATCTGTTTTTATATATATGATTCTGAGATTGATTGAGGCATCATTAAATAGTTATGATCCTCAATCTCACGCCCAAATGAACACATACTTCAATTTCGTGCAGAGATGTTCATATCCCCAGGTGTACTGCAAATCTACAACACCCTGTTTAGATCACATCTACATCCTCTGAGCGAACTGCAACATACTTCACAAAACCAACATCAAGAGGTACATGAGGTACACTGCCACTTCAGGATAAGAAACTACAAGCTTGAGGAGCAAAATGATGGAAATATTTGACACTCTTTTGGTTGGCTTGATCATAAGAACGGTAGCTATAAAAAAAAAGTGAAAGGTGATAACTGTTTCATTCACTTAATTAGAAAATAAAAAGGTAAAAGTCGAGAAATATGCAACCCTTTGAAGGGGAAGGAGGAAGCAAATTTTCCTCATTGTGTAAAAAAGAGAACAATGGAAGAGAAAATCCATGTAGGCAGTTGCACAAGCTGAGATCAATGCTTAATCTTGTTAACACTTCCATTCGTCCAATATTTGCAAGGAGTAAATATACTATTCTTGGGAATCAGTATGTCAGTAGAAAAGTGGAGAACTTCTAAAAGGTTAAAAAACCAAATTTTTGGTGTCCGAAATAGATGGGTCTAATTGGAGCAAAACAGATAGTGACGATTCATATGGCCAACCCCAACTAGCTTGGATTGAGGCTTAGTAGTTGTTTGTTGTTTCATGTTAAACAAACTACCAGATTTCAATGTTAAAACATCACATAGTGAAAGTAAGATCAGTGACTTCCCTTTCACTAATGCGCTCCTCTTCCCTTTGTTGCACCAAACACAGCGCAAGAAATGTGAGAAAATGGTTCAACAACAATTATAAAAGTTTATAAAACATTCAGTTTACAAGGCCATAAACTCCAGGTTAGGGCTCTAGCACATTATTAAGTTAATTGTTAGTGATTAGGTAACGAACTACAGTCTGGGAAGCTTGAACTAAAGATGGCAAATGGAACGGGGCGGGAAGGGGGCGGCTATAAACCCGCAAAGATTAGCCTGCTCCGCATGAACCCGCCCCACATAATTTACTAATTTTTTAGAAGTAAAAGAACGTACCAGTTACCAATCTTTACTGCTAACTTTGAATAATATATATATACACGTATAAAAGAAAAGGCAAAGATGGAAGAGGACTTAAAGCATAGTTCAGTTAATGAACAATAAATATTCTACAACTTGGCTTTCGAATGAAGATATATATATACATATATCTTCATTTGAAAGCCAAGTTGTAGAATATATATAGTTCATTAACTGAACTAAGCTTTAAGTCCTCTTCCATCTTTGCCTTTCCTTTTATACATATATTTGATTAACTGCGTATTAATATATGAGAGTCATTAAAGTTTGTTGAACTAGAGAGGAGTGAAACTAATAATTACGTGTGAGTTAATGATTTGGCACACGTTAAAGCAATTGACTCCTCTAAGGAAACCAATAACTTACTTTGTACAAGACTTTGTTTCACTTTCCACCCAACCCCCACCCCACCCATGTTTCCTAGAATAATTTTTATATAATGGATTTTCCTATTCCAATTAGGTATAGAAATTCTCAACACATTTACCCTTTAGTTTAAATTTCAAAAAAAAAAAAAAAAGCCAACCCACGTACCCAGCCCCGCCTCCTCAAAAGCTGTAACCCACAGTTTCCTGCAAACACGATAACCCGCCCCATTGCAATCCCTATCTTGAATACATAGTTGATGGTCAGTCAAAAACTGCTTGTATCCTTCGCAAGAAGAAAGTGGAAACGCCAAAGGAAACAAATAAATGCACACACACACACAATGCATATGAAGCACACACATCATAAACTGTACACATACTTGAGGCACTGGATACGCCTATGATTCCCAGCTTCATCATAGTTCTTGAAAGCTTCAAAGAAGTCTGTAGCTGCCTCTGCCCACTTTCTCTCTGCCATATGCATTTTGCCTCCGCATTCACGAATGATTCCCATTATTCTTGGATGAGGAATTGCCGACTTGACTGAAAGTGCTTTGTTGTACAGTTCCTGAATTAGACTCATATGTTAAATGAATATGGTATTGAGAATAAGTGAAAAAAATAACTCATCACTTCACGCTATGTTGCCTAGAACCTCCAAAAAGAAAACAACAGTTGTGTATCAGATCTTGGAGGATCCAATATGAGTGTGACAACATTTTGGAGGATCCGAGCAACATAGACATAAATGAAATGTCAAGCAAGTTCTAGACCAAGTATACCGTTGAGATGTAATACTATGGAATACATGTTTTCAAGATATTAATGCAAGAATAAATATCAGAAAGTTTAAGAATTCTGATCAACATACAAATATATACTCTGCATGTAATAAAAACAAATCATTTGAGAGTCTCTCTCTGCAAGTATATAGAGATAGAGACAGAGAAAGAAAGAGAGGGAAATGCCAAAAGTTCCTGGATTTCAACACATGTATGATGCTCTGATAATGTCCTTAGAGTCCTTCAGACTTCAGAAACCCACACTTATGGGCTCATGTAGCTTTCGACAATATATATTATATAAAAGGTGAGTAGTTTGCAATGTTATTTTGCCAAGTGGAAAAGCCAATGGCAATCTTTGGACAACATTTTGTAGTGATTAGTTTTTATTTTCTTTTGATGCAGTACTTACTGGATAGAAATTTTAGGTTTCACTTCAACCTATGCATGCTTGTTTTTGAACTTGAACTGAAAGATAAAAAAATCTAAAAGTTTAGGTCTTCCCTAGAGCATGCCTAAGTCCATGGAAACAACCTCTTACTATTGGACGAATTTAATAGATCCTCACTATTTTCACGAAAAGAAAGGAAAAATCAAGGCAAATGATGTGTTACAAAAACTAGAATCTTCCGAAGAGTCTCAATCACTGCCTAAACCTCACTATTATCTTTTGTGTGGTGCTTTTGTTTCCAAAAAACTTGAGCATCTAGAAATAACACGCTAATAAAAGAGACAACAAAAACCAAGAAGAACTTAGACATAGAGATGTAACTGAATTTGGCATCTAAATGCAAAAAAAAAACTGGCCATAATGAAAGAAATGACATCTAACTCTCTGTTCATCAAATAAATGGGAAGAAAAGGTATTAACATACCTTCAGCTTTTTGTTGTTTTTTGTCTCTGTGTACATTTGAATCTCAATTGCATATACCTCCAACAATTGTGTCCCTTTCTTCTCATCATCAGTGCCATCTTCTTTTTTACAAGATTTGTGGAGCTCTTTCAGAATCTAACAAAGATGTCAAATTATGTTCAATAAAACCTTAGAAAATAATAGCTACAGATGCTTCTAATCTGAGCAAGCAAGATACCTTGCTCATTCGTCCATATTCCCCCATATCAAACCAAATCTTGCAAAGCTTTAGATTCGTCTTGAACCACAACCTCTGTTTAAGAAAGAGGGGATCATGAGACCTTAACGAAAAGACACATGGACTAAGAGAGAAACTTACAGACTCCTATACGCCTCAAAAGTTATACATCCTAACCTCATTCTTCGCCTCTTCGAGGGCTTTCAATGTTGTCTGGTAGAACTCTTGCAAAAGGCTGAAGTTCTGACTAGCTGATCCAGAAACAAAATCCATGATACCGTTTATACACTTCTCACTATAGTTCCGTGTCACCGCTGATTTTATGTAGGTAAGCATTTCTCTATAAGAATCCATCATTTCCTTGAACTTCCCTAGCTTATAGTAAAGCTTAACAGTTTGCTTTAAAGCTTTAAATCCCCTGGAGATAATGATGTTGATAAAAGCAACACAATAGCAAGTTGTAGCTCTAAAATTATTAAAAGCTTTAGGAAACTCATTAGTTGAAAGCATAAAGCTGTGACCTGGATAAGAGGCTTACTTCATTTTAACATTACAAACTTACACTATAACTTAAATTTTTGGATAAGGGACATAATAAGCAAATATACAATTCCAATTTAGAGAAGAGGATAGAAAACCACATGCCAGAAGATGAAAAAACCCAGTTAAAAATAAATGAAAGAGCTTGATCTTCATTAGTGATTTGAAATTTGTTCAATCATATACGCACAAGAAATGAGAGAAAGAGAGGTTTATGAATAGGTACACGTCACGAATTTGGTTTTACTAGCTGATGAGAAGCAAGCTTATTATCTAAGTGAAGAAAGCTAGAGGGCAAGCCCATTATCCAACGAGCTTTTACACCTTGAAAAAAAGAGGCCTGATAATTAATTCTGACCTCTTTTTGTTAACCAAGGTAAGTGTTTTGACTTTCAGGACATATTAAACAAAAGCTACACAAGCAGTAAGCTTTTATAAAAGCACCGTTGAAGACTGCAAATTAAAACTTTCAAGTTTCAACTCCTTACCACTCTGCCTTCTCAGGCTCCATATGCACTACTTCAGCAAAACCCTCAAGTGCTCCTTTGGGATCAGTTTCGACCATACCTATGCATGACATCATTGTAGAATATTACTCCCTTCGATGATATATATGTTCATAAAGAGAGGTAGCTATAGTGAAACACAAATCGATTAATACAAATAGAGAGAACATCTCTAAGGAACAAATGCAACAATTACAAGAAGATGCACAACTTGAACAAAGGAAACAAAAACCAGAACCTACCCTCAAAATGCAGAATGATATAGTGAAAATCACCGATAACACTCAGCTCCCTTTTGACCGTAGATTTTAAAGTTTAAACTCGAAACTTGAAATCTTGAGTTTTTATGCATTTTACTTGGGAAAAAAATTGATTCTTCGAGTAAAAGTGAAATTTCTCCCACAAATGATCAGTTTCGAAACTTGAATTCTTGTTTTATCGTTTTTGATAACCGTTGTGTCCAAGCCAGCTTGCGCACAACTCCACTAATTTCACGTGATACCTGTCACCTCCCACCAGCAGCTACAGGTACCAATTAACTCTATTCACCAAGGCTAAAACAGATAGTGAAAAATCACCTAGTGTTTGGCTCTAATGAATTTGAACCATTAACCCTTCAGGATGGCCCAGTGGTTTGAACTTGGGACTTTCCATGTTGGAGGTCTCAAAGTTCGTTACCACTTGCCAGCAAAAGCAAGCGGTTTTTGCATTCTGGGTCGAGCTCATTACACCAGGCTGAGTTACCTCTCCTGTATGGTTTGCGAGTTATTGCATAGAAACGGGAGTTTTACCGTGTGCGCACCTAAAAGATAGCGGCAGCAGGTTTCCCTTGTCATTAAAAAAAAATGAATTTGAACAATTTAAGTCACAACCTTGGGTGCAGAACTTCAATATACAAAAATCTATGGCAAAACATATAATTTGAACAAAAATTTTCAAAATTTGATCCTAAATGTTTAGCTAAACCTAGCTCAAATAAAATTACCCTACTTATTCAAAATTTCTCAAAATTAAAAGTCATAAAAAAAACCTTTAGAATTGTAGTACTGATTCTCTATATCAACATCTTGTTCTTCCTGCTCCTCGTCCGAATACTCGAATCCATAATCCTCCATATCCGCATCTGCAACATACAAAATATTCACAAAAATCGAACCAAATACACAAAACGAAACCAAAAATTAACCAAAAAAATTATCAAATTTGATGAGAAATCGTATAAGTACTTACCAGAACCCATAGCTGATTTTCAGATGAAAGAGACGATTGAAAAAAAATATATATATAGAAATTTGAAGTTTCGTACTAAAAGGGTTTATTATTAGAAGAAGAAAAATTGAAATGTTTTTATTAACGAGAAAGAGTTCGGATAATCGATTAATTAAAGGCGAAAGTTTACCTAATTAATTATAGGTAACTTTTAGCAAACAAAAAATTCATATTTGTATGTTATAGCAAACTTTGTATAATTGCGCTTTATAGCAAACATAAAAACTGTATAATTATCTATACATATAGAAGTATAATTCGCTGGCCTAAATTGTATAATTCGCTGGCCTATTTCGTTGCAATTGTATAATTCGTTTTGCATACAGTTGAATCGAATTAAAATGTATGCATATTGCATAATTATAAGTGTATAGCAAGAAGATATATGTTTTTCTCGCTTTATACAAAAACAGAAACACAATATATACACTTCGGTTGTATAAAGCTAGAGAAAAATTGTATTTCACTGCAATTGTATAATTCGCAATTGTATAATTTTTTTGCCTTTTTCTCTGCAATATTTGAAGTAAAATGTTTGTAAATTGTATAATTAAGTATATAACACGAAGATATACATTTTTGCATGTGTATATACAATTTTCTCTCGCTTTATACAAAACAGAAACAGAGTTATACACTTCTGTGTATAAAGCGAGAGAGGCGAGCGAGAATGGAGAGTGGCGAGCGAGATTTTTGGGAGAGAGACACTGGCAAATTTTAGCTAATGTTTGCTATGGAGCACAATTAAATCAAACCCTAGCTATTCCATTTAATTTAGGTTATTAGTTTGCTATTATATACAATTTTCCCATTAATTAATGGGTAACTTTTATATATAGCAAATAAAAAATTCATATTTGTATGCTATAGCAAAGTTTGCATAATTGCGCTACATAGCAAACATAGAAACTGTATAATTTGCTATACATATACAGTTGAAGCAAATTGTATAAAACAAAGTGTATAAAACAAGAAAGAGAAAGACACTTGGGCAGAGAACCGTATAAAAATAAAGTGTATAAAATGAATTGTATTATTATAAGTGTATAGAATGATTATATATAATTTGAATTTGTATAAAATGAGAAAGAGAGAAAGACAAAAGAGACTTGACAAGGAATATACAATTGAATCGAATTGTATAAAACGAGAAAGAGAGAAATTAGATACAATTTAAAAATTGTATAAAACGAGAAAGAGAGAAAGGCAAAAGAAACTGAGCAGGGGAGTATTTTTATTGTATAATTATAAGTGTATAGGACGAAAATATATGTATTTGCATGTATATATACAATTTTCTCACGCTTTATACAAATAGAAACGCAATTTATACATTTCGCTTTTGTTTGTATAAGTGAAAAAGGCGAGGGCGGCGAGCGAGATTTGGGAGAGTGGCGAGCGAGATCTGGAAGAGGGGAACAAAAATATATGTATTTATACAGTTTTCTCTGCTTTATACAATTAGAAATAACTTTTATACACTTGTGTTTGTATAAAAAGTGAGGAAGCGAGCGAGAGTTTGGAGGAGAGTGGCGAGCGAGATATTTGGGAGAGAGGCGTCTGACAATTTTTTGCAAACGTTTGCTATGGAGCACAATTAATCAAACTCTAGCTATTCCATTTATTTTATGTTTTAGTTTGTTATTATATACAATTTTCCATTAATTAATTGAAAGTAGTTATTTTATTTTATCTTTTAATTTATGAATTTTTTATGATTTAGGTAAATGTCTGAAAATGGAGAATATATTAGGCATATTTCAAAAATTTTGGGAAATTGTGTGAAGTATATATGTATTACAAAATTATCTTGGTGATATATTAATATGTATTTTGTAATATATTAATGTATAATTAGATTTTTGATAGTATGAATTATAATTTTGGTGAAGCTATATTTATTAGTGAGGGAATAATGAATTCTTGGTGATTTGTTTTTCTAATTAATTGTCTTTTTGAAATATTTTTTATTACATGTTTATTTGAGATTATTTAAGTTTTTATTTTCTTTTATTAAATATGTTAATGATTGAATATATAATTGAAATTTAACGAAGGTGCATATTACCAAATAAATAGCAAGCAAATTGAAATAAGAAAGATAATTGTGAGATCACAAATAACAAAAAAAAAATGTTAGAAGATAATCCAATATTACAAACTACTAGAAAAGTTAGTATCACAAAGACAACATTTATATTAACTACAACTATTAATGAAACTTAATATGATCTGTATTTTTTGTAGACGGTAAAATTTCGTAATATTACAAACAAAAAAGGAAGTTAGTATCATAAAAACAATATTTATATTAACTACAACTATTAATGAAACTTAACATAATTTGAATTTTTTGTTGACAATAAAATTTTATTGTCGACAGAAAGATAATCATAATATTACAAACCACAAAGGAAGTCAGTATCAAAAAGAAAACATTTACATTAACTATAACTATTAATGAAACTTAATATAATTTGAATTTCTCGTAGACAATAAAATTTCACTGTCGACAGGAAAATAACCATAATATTACAAACCACAAAGGAAGTCAGTATCAGGAAGACAACATTTACATTAACTCAACTATTAATGAAACCTAATATAATTTGAATTTCCCGTAGACAGTAAAATTTCATTATTGATAGAAAGATAATCATACAATATTACAAACCACAAAGGAAGTCAGTATTATATGGTTAATATATATAATATGAATTTCTCATAGATAGTAAAATTTCATTGTCGACAAAAAGATAACTGTATAATATTACAAACCACAAAGAAAGTCAGCATCATAAAGACAACACTTACATTAACTACAACTATTAATGAAATTTAGTATAATTTGAATTTCTCGTTAACAACTGTCGACAGAAAAATAATCATAATATTACAAACCACAAAGGAAGTCAACATAATAAAGACAACACTTACATTGACTACAACTATTAATGAAATTTAATATAATATAAATTTCTCGTAGACAGTCTCGATAGAAAGATAACCATAATATTACAAACCACAGAGAAAGTCAGTATCATAAATACAACATTTGCATTAACTACTACCACTATTTATTCTTTTCTTTCACAAACATTTTCCTAGTCAAACCACAATTAAGTGCTTCATTAGGCACATTCTTAACAAGATGAACACCTTCAGCAAAGACAACTCCCATACCTAAATGCAAATGAGGTTCAATATGACAATGAAAAGCCCAAACCCCAGGATTATTTGCCACAAATCTTATTGCTGTCCATCCATATGGAAATATCACAACACTATTCCTCAATGGTGGATTCTTCAAATTAAACTTGTCAACATCTTTTATATGATCAAATTTTCCATCTCCATATCCTAATACCCAAAAATTATGCCCATGTAAATGCCAAGGGTGAATTTCACTTACATTTTCAACCAAGGCATTTGCATTTTGTAGGATTATGTCAATAGTAGTGTTGAATCTCAACATGTAAACCCTATTTCCATATGTTGAATTAGGGTTTGGTGGTGGCTTCATGATGTTGTAGTTTTTTGAGAAAGTGTTTGGTGGAGATTTAGTGTCAAATGCATTGTTTATGCCATGTTTGATTGAGCCTAAATAGGGTGTAGTTGGAAAAACTAAGGAAATGTTGTTGATTGACCATCTTGTGTAACCTTCAATCCTGTTGTTACAAAACATAAGTTATTAATTAAATAGAATGAGTAATAATTAATATTACATCTCTAATAATTTAACATTTAAGATCATTTTTAAATCCAAGTCTTGTTATGATCACTTATCAACAAAAATAATTTTATGTATTTTTATCCAAGAAAAAAAAAGCAATCATTCCAAGCTAAGTAAGGGTATATATAAATAACAAATATAATTTAAGTTATATACATTCATATTCATGTTGCCAATTAATGTTTTCTTACAAATCCACTTGTTATGATGACCTATAAGTCCTTATAAGTATAATAAAATAAATGTGATTATTTGGAAATTATTATTTTTATATTGTATGTCCATATATACTTCTAACTCAAGTAAGTGATACAAGATTTAACAAATATATTTTGGCATTAATTATTAGAATTTTTTATATTATCAATGTAATTTAATAGGTTATAAGTAGCCGTTAACCAACCTTATTTTCTACCTAGGTTACTATAATCCCATTTTTTATGAATGATTAGTTGTAATTATCTTTTGAATTTAACTTATATACACGAGTAATAATCGGAAAAAATATCCTAGTAACGTATTTTAACATATTGTAGCATGTACTATGTATATCTTTTTGGTTATAACTTTTTTAAAGAATAGTTAAACGTAAATATCATCATTATATATAAGTTAAACTCAATAAGAAAAGCTTCATGTAGATCCCATAGATAATTTTAATACTTTCGTTATATTTTTAAGTGTTATGCATGTTCAGTCAAATATCGTCAAAAAAGTACCTGGTTTGCGTATTGAGAAGCAAAATACGACGATTTTGTCGAGTAGGAGGCCTAGGAGTCAACCCCATCAAGCCAAAAATCTTGTTAGAGAAGGTTTTGCTATAGTTATAATCATTCCAAAGAGGTGGCAAAGGTGGTGGTGAATTTGGAATTTTTGAAGCAAAATTAGGAATGTAGTTCAATATAGTAAGGCCTTGTGGTGTTTTTGGTTCTCTTCCTCTTACACTTATTGAAATCCAATAGTTGTTTGATGGATTTTGATCAGTTTTGAAGAGAATTGAATAGCTTTCACCTGAATAAATATCCATATTTTCCACAAAAAATGGTTGAATATAGTTTCCATCTGCTTCAACTACCATCATTTTGTGACCCTATATAGGACATAAAATATCATAAAACTTATATACATCGACAGTGTAATTGATTATCATACAACATATTAAGTTTATATTTTCTCAACTCAATAATTACATCCTCTTACCTCCCCCCCCCACCCCCACCCCTCAAAGTGGAATATTTCGGACTCTAAAATGAATACCAGATCACTTATAGAAAAAAATGCAAAATATCAAGTATATACTTCCTTCGTTCCTTTTTATATGTCACCTTTCGGATTTCAAGAGTCAAACAAGTCTATCTTTGATCATACATTTTTCATAGATCTTTTAAACATTTTGAACTACCAATTGTTGTGGTTCATAGTACTTTTACGTAGTATATAAATATATAAATTTTATTTTAAAAAAATTGAAGATTCCATGCACAAATTTCTGATAAAACTTAAACTGTTTTACTCTCAAAACATAAAATAAGAACTTCAATCTGATGTAATTTTAAGTTTTTGTTATTTTAGGACTCGTTTGATCATGAATTTTCTTTTTACCCTTTCTAACTTTTATTTGGTGGGTACAAAGGTCCCTATTTCCAAACTACTCAACTTTCCTAAAGCTATCAAATTCTCTTTTTAAAAGGTTTGAGAGGATATAAAGAAGATTTGTGTGATTCTTGAGTAAGTATCAAATCTAATAATAGATTTGATATATAATATATAATCATGACTTTTAATTTGAGTTCAGCTGGTAATTTTGATTTTTAATTTTGAGTGTGTACGAGTAAATACTTAAAATTGTATAAAATTAAAGAAATAAATACATTCATTTTACATGACACCCTACAAGGTAATTTTGTGTCCTACGTAGCATCTTACATGTATTATGTCACGTAGGGCACATGTGTTTACTTGTTTAATTTTATACAAGTTTAACTATATATTTGTGCATTCTCAAAGTTGGAGGGCATAGATGTCAGCTGAAGTCAAATTAAGTGTCACGTTTATGTATTATACCTTTAAATTTTGATATTGACATGTAATTTTATTCAATTTCAAATAAAAATAAATGAATTTTTATAATGAGTTGACTCACTCTTCCTACTTTTAAAGATAGATAAAAAAAAAATTACACGTTTGAGTTTGAAATGCAAGTAAATTGATTCTGACAATATCTTGATGAAAATAAAAGACAAAGAATATAATTGACTCGTCCATCAAATGACTTTAAAGTTGTAAATAAAGAATAATAACTTTGTAAAAAGTGAAAAAAAAAGAATAATTATTTTGACGTGACACAAAAGATAAATAAAAGTTATATTAATTTTAAAGAATATAACTGACTCGTCGAACAAATAACTTTAAAGTTGTAAATAAAGAATAATAACTTTGCAAAAAGTGAAAAAAAAAGAATAATTATTTTGACGTGACACGAAAAAAATAAATAAAAGTTATATTAATTTTGTGGCTTTACCTCAATGGCCAAGTTGAGTGAAGCCAATGCTGTGGTGCTGGCAACCCTAAGTCTATAAGTCTTGTTTGGATGAACTTTGAAAATTTGGGGTGCGTATTGTTCATCCCCTCTTAACTTGCACTGAGGAACGGGTAATTTGCTAAATTGCGCCGCAATGGAACAATTGAATTGACCTCTTCCATTCATTAATAAAGTCTGATTTAATTTAACAATAACAAAAAAAAAATTAAATAAGAAAAGTGGTTGCAATAATTCTTTTAAATATAATTGATATTGTTAATTAATTACTATATTTGATTTTCAGAAATTGTATTTTTCTTTTGTGTAAAAAAAAGTGCTCTTTTGATCATATAATTAAGGGAAAAAGGATAAATATACACCTGAACTATGTAAATGGTATGCAAATACCTTTTTTCATATTTTTAGCATATTGGCGTTCCTGTTGTCTAAAAACTAGAGCGTAAATGTCTTTCACTCTAACGGAAAACTAAATAGGGATATGTGATACAATCTTATCCGTCGATCCAATATTTAATAAATGTCGAGTCGATGGATAAGATTATGACACATTTATGTCTGTTAGTATAAATGGTATATATAATCTAATTTTTGAACGGCAGGGACATCAATGTTCTAAAAGTATAACGGAGATTACCTACATACCATTTACGATAGATCGAAGGTATATTTATAATTTTCCATATTTAGTAAGTTAGATGATTCAAAAAGGAAGACTAATGATATTGTGAAGAAAATATAATAGAAAAAACTACCTACTATATTATAAAAAATTATCTTTTATCCCTTTATTAAGGAGAGAGAATTATTAGAGAAATTGAACTTGTACCAAAAAAAAGTGAAAGTTTAGATAGTTAATAATATAAGCTACTAAGATTATATGATACTTTATTAGCAAAGTACAAGGATAAATCTTGATTTTCTTTTATTTTTATATTTGTAATTTTTATACCTAAAAAGTTTTATAATTCATGGTTATAATTGAAATTTCAAAACCATATTATAAGAAAAAAGAATTGTTTCGAACTTTTATCAATTGTGTCAAAAAACCTTCATCTTTAGTTATAGGTTTCAGGTTTGAAATTTGAGTATGAAATAAACTCTATTATCCAATACGCAAATTCTAATTAGTCATACTCCAATACGTACCTGTGGTTCACCAATCCAACGAAAAGGCTTAGAAGAAAGATCAATTTGTTGGTCATGATAACTTTTATGCCACCAATCACTAAGTAATAAATTCAACTCTTCATCATAATGGAATGGTTCTTTTTCATCTTTTGGTACTTCAACTATAAGTGAACCATATAGTCCTGCTGATCTTTGCATTCCATAGTGTCCATGATAGAAATATGTCCCTGCCTAATGTACTTCAATTGATTAGTCAAAACATTATTTTTTTAAAAAAAAAATGTAAGTTTTTAGTTGGATAGATATTGAGTTCATATTGCAAAAGTAGATAAAGGAAAGACTGATGTACAAAGCATCGTGTGTTCACGTATGTTTAGGAAAGGGCATGATTCAAAGCATATGATGTACTTTTTCCGTTTCAAAAAGATTGACCTGATTTGACTTGGAACGGAGTTTAAGAAAAGAAAGAAGACTTTTAAATCTTGTGGTTCTAAATTAAAGTTATGTCAAATGTACCAAAATACTCTTTAATCTTGTGGTCTTAAATATGTCACGTGGAAAGTTAAAGTTAAAGTGTTGACAAAAAAAGAAAAGGGATCATTCTTTTTGAAACAGACTTAAAAGGAAATAGGATCATTCTTTTTTAAACGGAGAGAGTAAATAGTTTATTCTAATGTAAGCTCAACGTTAACAGTTACATGGAGACTACTTAATCGTTGTTATAAGGTTTCATGCATGGTGCTGAGATAGGATCACCTCAAGAGCAGGGGCGGACCTAGAGTCAATCGATGGGGTTCGGGTCAAAAAAAGTTTGTTGTATATTTAAGGTAGTTTTAACAATTTTTATGTTTATATATTGATTTTGAACCTCCTGAATATAAGATTAGATGTTGGCTTAGTGGTTAAAGGGTTCAAATCTTAAGCACTATTCTTTTTTTTTTCCGAACCCCCTTAATAGAAATTCTGGATCCGCCACTGCTCAAAAGGTGTGATATAGATAGTCTACCTAATTATGCAAACAAATATTAATGATTGCTTTTACGACTCGAACTAGATCAAAATATAAAATAGAAACAACTTTATCGTTGCTCCAATATAGTCCTCCAATAGTGTCCATGATTGAAATATGCCCCTTCCTATTGTATTAAATAAACTTAACACATTTATTTTTTGAAAAATGTAATTTTTAGTTGGATATATATTGTGTTCATATTACAAAAGTAGATAAAGTAACGATTGATATACAAAGCATCATGCGTTTACACATATTTAGGAAAGGATTCCTTTTAAAGTATATGATTTAAATATTTTATTCTAATATAAATATTAGTGGTTGTTTTTATTATTTAAACTTTGACTTATAAGTTACACGAAGTTTATTTTATCGTTACTATAAGGTTTCATGCACGGTGCAAAGAAAGGTTCACTTTAAAAAGTGAGATGTAGACAGTCTATCTAATACAAATAAATATTAATGGTTACTTCCACGACTCAAACTAAATTAGATGGAGACAACTTTATCATTGTTTCAACGGAAAATGCACAAATATCCCCCAACCTATGCTCGAAATTCCAGAGACACATTTATACTATACTAAAGTCTTATTACCTCCCTGAATTTATTTTATAAATAATTTTCTACCCCTTTTCAGCCTACGGCTTGAAAAAAAATATATCAAAATGGGTTGAGCCTACAAGATATTGTCACGTAGACCGAAAAGAGGTTAGAATTATTCATAAAATAAATTCAGGGGGTATTAAGACTTTAGTACAGTATAATAAGTGTGTCTCTGAAATTTTAGACATATTTTTGAAATACTCGTGCATTTTCCCGTTTTTCAATAATCATGCTTCACTTATTTAACATATTACTAAAATTTCTACTAAAAATTTTCTTGTTCTAAAATTAAAATGTCAAATATTTTGGAATAATAAAATCATTTTTTTTTTCTTTTAAGAGTGAAATAATTACCTTGTCAACTTTAAACTTATATAGGAATGTTTCTCCAGGATTAATGGGACATTGGGAGATCAATGCAGCTCCATCAGCCCATGGTGTTCCAATCTATAATTACAAAAATTCACCAAAAAAACAAAAAATGTTATATATAAGAAATAATTATCAACATTATTAAAAAAAAATCACTTTTTCCCATTGAATATAAATTTCCTTATCGAAAAATATTCAATGACTATTTTCACAAATATTTTAATTAAATCAGTAAAAAGGGAAAAAGAAAAAGACTAGTGTTTCAATGTGAGTTTATTTCTCGATAGGTATCTTTAAGTACGTTATTTAGTGAGAATAGAATTTCTCGATAGGTACTTTCAAGTAAGTTTATTTAGTGAGAATAGAATGAGAAAATTATATTTTATAAGATGAACTTTTCATTAATTTGAGATGAAAAAAGCATGATAATTATAATTAGCTATATATATATATATATATATATATATATTAATATTGAAGAAATTTGTTATAATCTTCTTTCATCACATAAATTAGGTCACCTAAAAATTAATTACTAATAACTTTTTATAAGAATGATGAATTGATAAGCTGCAAAAATATATATAGAGTACTAACTGACTTACACTAGTAGTGTAAGAATCTTCTTTTAACACTATGTTAGGTATAAATTAATAGAAAAACAAGTTACTTAAAAATAAGAAAAATAATTTTTCTTATAAATATAAAAAGTAACAAAAATTCATGAGTAACAATATTTAAAATATTTTATATATAATATTTTCTTTCAAATATTTCTAAAAAAAAGGACTGGACTTTTTCAGAGGTAAATATTAAAAAAATAAAAAATCCTCGTACTATACATACTCTGATATTTATGTCAAAATTATTGTGTATATAATATATACATCAAATCGAAACACGATCTTACTGAAATCTCTGCATCACCACTTATAGTATCAACAACAACAAATTCAGTAAAACTTTACATAGTATTTTCCTCGATCATTCCTGCTCCCTACTCCGCACCCCCATTCAAGACCCCTCTCATCCCATATAGTATTTTGTTATATTACATAAAATTACTTTATATATAACATTTTCTTGCTTATCTATCAAATAATTTTATTTTATTTTATTTTTAAAAAAAGAGACCTTTTTTCAGAGGTATGTGTTGAAAAATATTTTCCTTCATACTAAACACACTCATATATACATATATATCAAAATTACTTTACATATAACACATACATAAAATCGAAACACTCTTATTGAAATTTCTTACTTCACCACTTACACTATCAACAATAATAAATTCAGGAAAATTTTATGTAGTGTGTACGCAGACGTTATCCTACGTACCTGTGAGATTCCATGCCAATGAATGACTAGTCCTTCAGTATGAAGATTATTGGTAAGGTGAACAAAAATGGTGTCACCAACAATTGCTCTAATTGTTGGACCAGGAAATTGTCCATTGATAGATATCACAACACCATCCACACCATCTGGACACCAATGCATGTACTCAACTTCCCATTTATAATCCCTATTTTTGGCTGAAATTGATGACAACAATAAAAACAAGTACAAAAACAAGAAGATGCCTAATAATGAAGACATATTTATATTATTATTATTATCAAACTAATTAACAAAGGGAGATATATAGAGAGAGACAATCAATAAGTTGTCTTAAATTTATAACATTTTTTTTTGTGTATAGGTATTTGGCCAAAGAGAATCTGATGAGCTGAGGCTCTATCGAAAATAATTGATATTAGTCTCTTTATATATAAGGGTGGAGCCACTTTAGGTGCAAGGTGGTGTGGTGCACACCTTTCGCGAGAAAATTATGTGTGTGAAAAGGTTAAATGTTAGTTCTTATGAGTGTATAGGAATAAGGCACTAGTATCCCCTAAACTATGATCGAAATTTCAGAGACACACATTTACTAAACTTAGGTCCTATTACCCCCTTGAACTATTTTTTTTTGTAATGTTGTACACCTTTTTTCTTACGTTGCACACTCCGTGACTCCACGCAACTGAGGTGCGTAAAAGATATTTGGATGTCACGTAAGCCAAAAAGGTGCACACAATTACAAAAAAATGGGTTCAAGGGAGTAATAGAACCTTAATTTAGTTAAGGTGTGTCTCTGGAATTTCGGTCATTGTCTAGGGGGTACTTGTACATTTTTCCCGAATGTATATTCAATTTTGTACACTCTTCACCAATTTTTTAGCTCTGGGCACTGTTAATATATCTTCATAAAGCGGACATAAGATTTGTGTACATATCTTTTTTTTTATTTAGAATCTGTTTGTGAAATTACACTCAATATATTGTTATTATTGTTGTTATTGTTCATGAGGTGTTAATTGGCCGAAGAACCGAGGATACTCTTATTGGACCCAACCTAGCTCTATACCTCTTCTTATATTTGTATTGAAATTCGACTTAATCTAAATTCATGCATTGTAAGTCTTACTTTTACAGAAAACATTTTCAAATAAGACTTTTTTCTTTTCTTAAAAACTTTAGACCTGAATTTCATTTTACGAAGAATGAAGGAATCCGAACCGCCCCATCCATACACCACAATCACGTTACATGATGCATACAACATATATTCCTACACATCATTCATTCGTACTATGTGGTTCTAATTGTTGTATATATTTTCATTTTTTAACTCTTTTTAAATAATTTTTAAATGAATTTGGCCTTAGATTATATAGCTTATATATAACACTATAAAAAGAATAAATTCGTTATAGTACATTTGTATATATGAAGGAATTTAATCCATTAATTTGGTATAAAGAACATAATTCATGACTTTTTTGTTACTTTCTCTTCAATAGAATTATCGTTATGAAATTAATTGTCTTTCGAAAAAAAAGAATCACGAAATTAATTGGACCAATAAAAATAAATATTTATAATATAAGGCTATTCAAAAATATATATTTAATAGGAAGAAAGTCATTTATACCAAATGTATCCTAAATGTTAATAGAACTCATAAACCCTAACAAATAGCTCTAATTAATTATTAGTACTTTATTCTAACTACCATCTATGATTGACTAATTATAATATCAGTATTAAGTATGATGATATTTTTTTTTATAATCTAGTGATAAAATGAGAAAAAATATGCATATACATCCCTACGACACAAGGTTCGTCAATGCCTTTAAAAATGAGACATATATCTTAGACCTTCAAAATCGAAGGGCCTACTTTTTTTTAGTAATAACAAAATTATCTTAAGCTTTTTTTTTAACAAAAAAAAAACAAATGTTTTAATTTATTTCGAAACATTAAATAATGTTTCTTTTTTATGGATCAATTTTAAATTTAACTTCCACATAGTATGTTTAAGATCACAAGATTTTATATATAGAGAGAAAGAGTTTAATATCATAAAAAAATTATCAAAAAAATTATCAAAAAGAAAGAAATAACTTGAATCTCAAATATAAAAAAAAAAGTAATTAAAATTAAGACATTCAACTTATTTTTGACTTAAATTACTAATTAACTTGAGCCGTCACGATATTCTTATTTAAAGTTTGTCATAAGGTAGATACATGAAGCAGTAAACAATGGCATGGTAAGTGATGAAATATAATATTTTGTTCATTTTTAGAGTCGTTATTACTGTAAATTTATTCGCTAGGTTGAAATTTTGAGTCTGATTTATATGTAAACGTTGCCTTAAATCTCAACCATATGCTCCAGAATATGTTCTCTTTAACTTTCAATAGCCAAGTTCCTCAAGGTGCTCAAGGTGACCAAGTCCCTATTGTGAGTGGAGGTAATGAGGTTCCGGTGGTTCCCCGGAGTTGAGTAATAGTGATATTAGAGAGATTTTGCTTGCTTTAATCCGAGCTATGACTACTTAAGTGAATTTGAGTATAGTACCTGGGGTGAATGTTGTGGAGAACACTATGACGTCTAGGTTGAGAGACTTTGTGAGGATGAATCCTCCTATCTTTCTTGACTCTAAGGTGGGAGAGGATCCCCAAGAGTTCTTAGATGCTGTGTACAAGGTGTTGATTGCCATGGGAAAGGATAATAGGCCGGAGGAGTCGGATCCTATTGAGTGGAAAAAATTTAAGGAAGATTTTCTTGGTAAGTACGAGGAGAGAAGTTAAGGTGGAGGAGTTTATCAATCTCAAGCAAGTCAATATGAGCGTTGAGGAATACTCTTTGAAATTCTCTATGTTATCTAGATATGCCCCAATAATGAAATGTACCTTTTAGCATAATTTCATGATATGTGTGCACATTGTATCATACTTAGTACAATTGGTGTACTAACGCCATTTTCTTCCTTTTTCCCTAACATTTTAGGTTCCGGTCGTTGAACGGCTTTGACGACGACTTTGAAGAAGACTTGAAATTCTCGACCTCACTTTCTGAGGACAATGTCACTATCAAGCTTATGATGTTGTTCTAGTTTTAAGGCTCTTATGTTCTTTCCTTTTTCATTTGGATACTAAACATTGTATGACCTATATGTGGTCTTATTGTATTGATGTATGGGCTAGGCCCAAATTGTTACACTCTTGCTAGATGGTTATGAGATGAGACATGCGTTTGAAACTATATCATATTTTATATATCTATATGCAATAAAAGTAGAAGATTAAGTAATCTTCCTATACGAAGGATCTATGTATACTCGATATAAATATTATGTGTATGTAGAAATCTATGTAAACCTCAATGTAGAAGTTATGAAAAGTTTTTAACAATTTTGCATTTTTAACCTATGAATCTAATGATGTAAGCTAAGAGGCTAGTCTTAATCCTTAAAGAGGCCGCCGCCGATTACGTATAGGGGTTGCTCCCGAAATGTGACAGTGGGATTGTTGTAACCCTTCTCCAACTCATTAAGGGGTCCTCTTGTTATCTAATCAATTAATATCATGTCATCGATATTTCCTACACTGATGACTTATCAATCACACAAATATATCACAAACACAAAATTTTGAGGGGTATCAATTTCATTATTTTCATCACGTTTTGGTATCTACTCTACTTTTACAATCAACATCCTAAACACGCCGGCTCAACATAAAATAAATATTCCTAGGGTAAAAATTACGTAGGCAAGATTTTTCTCTTCAGATAGCTTTGGTGAGCATTCTTGATTTTCGGAGGATTTAAAATTTATTTCATGTTATCGTTTATTTTTTGTGGGTGTTGTCTCCACATCTATCATAATATTAGAGGCTTCATAGGTTGTTATAGTTGAGGAATTTCTTAGTACTTTCTTTCCTTTAAAGATTGTTTTACAATGTATTATTATTATTTGAATTAAGCAGTTTCAGACATTTCAATAGATTATACATTGAGATAAATGTATGTGCTAAATCTATTATCGTTTGAGTCTTTCACTAAATAGTCAGTCAGATCAAGGGTTCACTTCAGGATCGAAAATGATTTTCGAGTGTCGCCAAAGTCTAGGGTGTAAGCTCGGAAGGTGACAATAGATTCCATAGAGATATTAGTTTCTCCAGAAAAATGTCGAAATTGCCCCGATATCATAAAAAAAGTTAAAATGTATTCTTCATCTATCCATTTCTTTTAGAAAAAAAATACCCCTCTGTTTACATTTTTGTCTTAGGTATATCACAAGATTTTTCTCTTCAGATAGTTTTATCGCTTTATCAACATTAAGGACCGTTAGTATTGTATATCAAATTTTAAAATATTATTGTAAATATGAGGGGGAAAAAAAGAAAAGAGTTTTGCATAAATATTGTTATCCCCATTTTTTAACACTTGTATAAACAATCCACCTTTGAAGATATTAGGGGAAGTGACTTAACTTTTAAATTATATACTATATGGATCGATTCGGATAGTGATGAAGTCTGTGTCTCATTTTTTGAAATTTCACTGTATATGTTGTGTATGAAGCCAATTCGGATAGTGATAAAGTCTGCATACAATAAACTTTCTAACACTCAACCTCCTTAGACCTCATTTAGTGTATACACTCTATCTTCTTTAGACCTTATTTACCGAAATTTCACTGAGTATGTTGTTGTATGGACCAATTCGGATAGTGGTAAAGTCTGCATACACTCAATCTCCTTAGACCTCGGATGGTGAATAAATCTACACACACTCAACCTCCTTAGACTTCATCTAGTGGAATTTCACTGAGTATGCTATTGTATAAACCAATTCAAGGAAAGGATTGAAGATCCCAGACCTCATTTAGTGAATACACTCTATCTTCTCTAGACCTCATTTACCGAAATTTCACTAGGTATGTTGTTGTATGAACCAATTCGGATAGTGGTATAAACTCAACCTTATTAGACCTCGAATAGTGGTAAAGTCTGATACATTCAACCTCCTCAAACTTCATTTAGTGAAATTTCACTGGATATTTTATTGTATAAACCGGTAAAGATTGAAGATTCCGAACCAACGACAATAACATACTCAGTAACAAGTGAAATCAGAAAAGAACAAGATGTACGCAGACGTTACCAACTATCTTTCATGACTAAAAACATCACAAGGTAAAATGATTAAAGGTCATAAATTTGTAATCACTACCTCATAATTGCAAAGATTAACCAACTTCAAATCTCATGGAGTAGGGGCAATAATATTAAGATTGACAATTGAAATGTTAATTTTTGGGTAAATAACATTGAAGCCAATCTCATCAATATTTCACTAAACAATAATCTAAAAGTACAAAACAAAAAAAGTTCTTTTTCCTAACCAACAATCTCTGCATCAGTTGGAAGGTCATATATCCCTACTGTAACTCTTCTTAAAGCCTCACTCTACTTTCTTGCTCTCTTCCGCGGCGACTTCTTCAGTGCTCTGTGTTTTCGACTCATCGAACTCCAACAACTGTTCAACCATAAAATCAAGAAATACAATTCAAAGGTTTAGAAAAGCCCCATCTAGTGTTGTTGCTCTTATAAGAAGGAGAAAATAAAACAAGATTAGAGATTAGTCTTTGCTTAAACGCGTATGTATGAGAGAAGGCCACATCGTGGCATGGTAGTAGTCAATGAAATGAGATGAAAACCGTGAGGAAACAGAGTTCAAATCCTAGAGGAGGCACTGCCTGGCAAACTTATTCGAGCCGATGGGAGATAGCAGGTACATGACAGAATTGAGGTGTGCCCAAGTTTCCGTGGACACTACCATTATCAAGAAAACGTTAAAAACGAGAGGAGGAAACTACACAATTATGACAATCGCTACTACTTATCTAATCCTACGCGATGTCACTGAGAGAAATCGACCGATAAGACATGCTTGGGGCCTAAAACGACGTACTATTATACTTTATGACCGAATCACCAAGTACTGAATACACAGCAATTTAGAGTAAAACAGTAAACAGACACTCAAGGCCCATATAAAGTAAGACGGAAACAAATGGAGCGAGGAAGTTATAGATTAGATTATAAAAAGAAAAGTTTACCGGCTTCACATCCCCATTCCAAATGCAGTGCACAGCCACAAATCCAATTACAGCTGGAACAATATACAACAACGCGGGCTGGAACAAAAGGAGTACGCAGAGTGCAAGGTTAGAGAATATCGAGAAAGTTGAAAAACAAGGGCACTGTAGTCCTACTACAGAATCAAAGAAACAAGCGTTTGTGAGACACCAACCTGTGCAGCTTGAAACCAGTTCATCACAATAATGGTTGAAATCACACCAACAGCATATCCCGAAAATGCACTTATAAAGTATTGAGGCCCCTTTCCTCTGGAGACATCAAAGCGGAGTGCCAAAGCCACAAAAATGCCTGAACAACAAGATAATTACTAGTTTATGACAAAAAATAAATAATGGGAGGTTCGCAAATTCATATATTGGCTTTTGTAGAAAGGTCATTTAAAAGCAACAGGTCTTTATGGTAAAAGAAAGATGTTATACCAGGAATTACAATATCTCCGAGACCCAACATTGAAAAGGGACGTTTCAAATCCGCTGTGGGGAACAAAAGCTGCAAAAGGAAACAAAAAGCAAATTCTAATTACAAACACTAAAAACGACGAAAAAGGTCAGTATTCACATATTGGAAGAAAAGCTAGATGAAAAGAAAAAAACTATACACACCTTGATAGGAGCATCAAACGACTTAGCAACACTAACCATCACTGGGGTAAAAAAGACCCAAAAGATGTCATACACAAAAAGTCCAGCCTGCAGTTAAGAACATAGTATTCATTCAGCACAAAGACGGTGATTTGATGCATAGAGAAAATGCCAGAACCAACGTCACATAAAGCTAAGGAAACTCTATTTATTTCTCGATCCACCATGTATCATACATGGGAAAAAGGATGTGTTTATGTAATGCAAACTTAGGAGATGGCTCATTAAAGGTTCCACTTCAACTATTTAGTCGTGCAGTATGAGCCCAATAGGAATAACAGAATGACACCTCTGTCCCAAAATAAGTGTCACCTTAGGAATTCATGACAAAAAATTGTTATGTTTTTTTCAACTACACCCTTATACACCATCTTGTTTAAGTGTCAAATTCTCAAGAAACATTTATAGAATCAGGGTAGTTTAGTAAACAACACATATTATTTAATTTCTTAATGGACGAGATTTTTGCTAAAGTGACACTTATTTTGGGACGGGGAAAGTACATATTAAAGTAAAACTTCTCTCCTTACCAATAGTATGGCACCAGTCTTAAATGATCCAAGGGAAAGCATTTCAATCCCCTGCACGTTCAAACGGAAAAATAAAGACCATTATTCAATACTTCAGTTATACAAGGAAAGTAGGGGCATGCCACCTTAACTTTCTATCTATCTATAAACAGCAAACATCAGTATTCGGTGGAGAAAATCCAAATGGTAGCTATAAGCTATATAGACCTATGGGCTATGAGCTTCTTCAAAGAATATCAAGGACGCTTTTGGAAAATAAAGGACTCATAGGCAGGTGAACTGCAGTAAACTAGTAATAAATGTAAGTTGAACCACCAATCTATATGACATATCTAGAAGTAACGATCAAAAGGAGTGGCCTAAATTAATTGGACTTCGATGGTTCACAGACATCAAATGGAGAGAGAGAGAGAGAGTGCACATTCATGTCACGGACCTGATCCTAGAGAATGATTGATGCTAGCATGTTTTTTTGTCTTTGCAGGGATTTGAACCTGCGACCTCATAGGTCTCACCCACTTCATTGACCACTAGGCCACACCCTTGGGTGCTAACTCTAAGAAAATCTTATGCATAAAATGAAGCCAAATCAACCAAAATCACTATTTCAACTTCAAATAATCAAAACAAGATCTACTGTTCATCGGACAGAGAGAGAGACACACAATGGTAACATAACTAGCTGCAACAGTGTGACAAGCTTTTTTTCTTTGAGAAAGAACGACGTGACAAACTTTGTTAACAGAAACAAACATTCAAGTCAGTGTCCAACCAGCAGATAGAAAAAAGATGATGCAAGAAGGTTGTTTCAGGATCTTAAAGCAAACAGATAATGTAACTACGCTAGTTGTGCAGACAAACCTGAATAGAAAATGCAAGGCCCAATACATTGTTAGCTAGCCAATGCTTCTGTTTAGCATACCATACACAGAACATGGTTCCAGGAATTGCAGCAACAATCTGGGACCTTGTGAACTCAAACTCCAAAGCTGAGAAAGAAACAAATAAACATCATCTCCAGATAATGATTTTACAAGGGTGGGGGGAAGAAGAAAATCCATAGTGAGTAAAACAAGATTCAGATTCTTTCGGGGAGAAAAAGCCGGTCGCCAACTAGTATTTTCAATAGGAAAAAGAAGTGGTCCATTATTTTTGTCTATGCATCTAGTTGATGCTATCAATGAAATCATATTACTTCATTTAAAAAGAAAAAAAAAGAGCCGGTCCATACAGCGGAAATATGGGAAGTGCCATATTACGAGATCTTCATTCCACTTTTCCGGCAAGAATCGTTTGATAGCAGGTAACAGTGTTGCACTGCAAAGGCCCAAAGAAAGAGATGATATTAAAACATATAATGAAACTACTTTTTAGAAAATTGCATAAAAATATATTAAGCATAGTAGAATGATCCATACGGAAAGAACATACGCAAAAGCAGCAATGCCAAGTACAAAAAAGTAGCACGTCAATACAGCATTAACCAGGTCTTTTGAGAGGAACTTAAAAAGCAAGAACAATGACAAGAGCATTGCACTTCCAACCAAGGGGAATCTCATTGCATGTTCCTTAGACATTGTCTCCTACAAAGTAGAACAGAATAAGTTTAAGAAACATCAAAACAGATAACATATAAAAGCGAGACTGCAACTTAAGAGTCGGGGAATATACCGTAGGTGGAGTTGGCTTAACAGAACGGTAGCAACCCACAAAAACAGTGAGACAAGCCGTTAGCACGACATTCAAATTTGGGTCCACATTCACAACCAGTGGGGCCAAACTCAAACCTGAAATTCACAACCAAAAACACAAGAGTTCTCAAGGTAATTCAAAAACATGAAATCAAGAAAGAGATTTGGAATAACCAGCAGCCTTTTCTCCTCTCCACAGACCACACACAACCAGAAACTTTTTCTAATCATAAAGATGATGCATTGGGGAAAGGAGAGAAAAGATGAAAAGGGACAACAGCAATAGAGCTCCCTGAGGTGTGTCGACTGAACTGTCCTAACAGGAGGCCATTTGATTGATTGAAGCATCCAACACTAAGGAAAAATCTTAAAGTCCCTTCAATACATATTCATCAATGTACACCCACAAAGTTGGACCTATTAAAATACAGGAAACTAGGTAATGAGCAGACACCCAACAGGCAACAGAACGCGAGGAAACTTTTGAACAGCCATCACAACACTATATCAGCATGTACTCTATAGTCTAAAATGACTTGATGACAGCACCTAGCTAACAAGGAAAGTCGATTGCAGAGAACACCAACAAGAAGAATCCACAAAGATTGTGATATTTGAAGGGAAATGGCCAACCATGGGAGGGTGCTAAACAGCAGCATATCAATCAATCAATCAACTAGGCCTTATACCCAAACTAGTTGGCATCAGCAAGGGCCAAACACCAGTTAACCTAACAAAGTACATTTTGCTGAACATGCATTGAAGTTCAAGAGTAACAAGGATGGTCCCGTAGGCCCCTTGAAAATAAGCCAATGCCTACTTCAGACGCATAAATACATAAAATGATGCCTGTGTGCCCAAATCATCAGACCATTTGATTGAACATTGTATTAAAATCATCAAACTTAAGAAAGACAGTAATGTGAAGCCAATGAAAATTTCCCGAGGTTTGACCTCTTATAATGAGCAAAAAAATATTATGGCAGCTATAGAGTAGGATATTTGGTCTTAACTTTGACAAGCATAAGGGATAAAAATTAAGCATAGGAATAAAGGAACTGTTCTGTTTTACAACACATCTGAAGTGAGGAAAGTATAATAGCAATAACAAACACAAAAGAGAATCATACATATACAGTTGTAGCATCTATTTACTCCGCAAATCTAAATGACACATATCCAAACACTCATAAATCCATTCTTCATAATCAAAGAAGAAACTTAAGAATTATGAGTTCTAAAGATTTATCAAAATAATTTCAATCGACACCGTTGCTCATCTCATATCCTGCAGATGGATTCCTTCACTTCCAAATTCCAAGTTATCACAAAACAAATCAAACTCACTATACTAAACATTACCAAAAGAAACATTCATGAATTGAGTTGTGCAAGATAAACTCATTTTACTATGTAATCCAGCTACCATTACAAAACGCGCATGAATCAAATCGAACCTGCTAAAGCAACATTTGCTAATCGTTCAATATTCATCATCCTCACAGACTACTAACTCACACTTAGTTTTCTTCCCACAGCAACAGAGATAATCTGCAACAAGCCCCAAAAAAAAAGTATCAGTAACAATAATCAACATTAACATCTTTTCAGATCCTAAAACATTAATCTTTAAAAAAAAAAAAAAAGATTCAATCTTTAACAATATTTCTCACCAAATTTATCAAGATTTTGTCTTTCTACACATTTCAACAAAAACCCAATTCTAGGATATCAATAAATTTGCCTCTTAACATACAAACAAATCAATTGGGATAAAAAAAGACCCCCAAATCTCTTAACTACATTAATTTACCTCTAACACACATGAAAACCCAATAAACTGAAAATTTCAAAAAATCCAAATTCTCAACAAAAACCCAATCCTATAAAAAGCATAAAAGATTGTTTTTTTAGGAAAAACAAAGAACCCCAAATCAAAATATTAAGTCAAAACACATATATCATAAGGTTTTTCATTAATTTTTACCTTACAAAACAGAAGTAAAATTGCTGATCTCCGAGTAGACAGATCAAGATGAGATTTTTCAACAAGATAGAATTTTTTGTAACGTTTTTGGATTTTTATTTTTTTTCTTATTATTTATATATATATATTTTTGGGAAAAAAAATAATAAATCAAAATAAGGGTTTTAAGATTTGGGTCAAAATATAGTCATTGGGAGAAGCACGTTGAGATTGGTTGTTTCAACCAATAGGATATCGCCACGTCAACATATTGAGAAATTATGACACGTGGAACTCTCCCAAATTTTATGGTAAAATTTTCATTCATTAGATACTTGAATTATACTCGAAACTTTTACGCGTATTCTCAAGTATTGATCGTGTAAAGACGTTAATCGCTTAAAAATGACATTCTTTAATTATATGCGTTATCGTTAAATCTTTGAGTATGATGTAATGTAATACTATTAGAGAAGATTATATGTTTTTTTGTGTTTAACTTAATTATTATATAATAAACACTTGAATACTTTTTCGTATGTTCATATATTCAATTGAAATAAATGATGGTTTAAATGTTTAAAATAAAATTTATGACGAACTAATAAAATTATCTGCGCGCAAATTTCAATACCACGGAATTTATAAAATAATACTTAAAACTTATCAGTCATTAAAACTAATACATTATATTATCTTACATACAAGATTACATAGTTACGAACATTAATGATTTTATAATTTATTTTTTTCTTTCACGAAGTGTTACTATTTGATATTTTGGGGCAATCAAATGAATATCAATATGAGATAGTAATTTTTTTAATAAAAAAAGAATCATTGATGAAGGAATAAATAAGTTTTAAAAAAATGATAAAGTAAATAAATATTCTAATTTTAACGTGTAAAAAATTTAATCATACCTTTTGCTTCACATATACCATTTTAAAGTTCATAATTAAATGTATCATAAGAAATTATTGAAATAAAAATTTTAATACATGTATGATGTGTGTATTTTGCCTTCTTTAAAGTTTAATGCATGTATGATGGAGCAAAAATAGAGCAAATAATAATAGGATCAATAAACCAAAAAACACTTGAACAATAAGGTTTATTCATGATTTTTTTCTTGGGCAACTTTCACATATAGCAAACAAAAAGTTCATATTTGTATAATATAGCAAACTTTGCATAATTGCGCTCCATAGCAAACATAAAAACTGTATAATTCGCTATACATATACAAGTGTATAATTCGCTGGCCTAAATTGTATAATTCGCTGGCCTAAATTGTATAATTCGCTGGCCTATTTCGCTGCAATTGTATAATTTGCTTTGCATATAGTTGAATCGAATTAAAATGTATGTATATTGCATAATTATAAGTGTATAGCAAGAAGATATATGTTTTTCTCGCTTTATACAAAAACAGAAACACAATATATACACTTCTGTTGTATAAAGCTAGAGAAAATTGTATTTCACTGCAATTGTATAATTCGCAATTGTATAATTCCTTGGCCTTTTTCTCTGCAATTTTTGAAGTAAAATGTTTGTAAATTGTATAATTAAGTGTATAACACGAAGATATACATTTTTGCATGTATATATACAATTTTCTCTCGCTTTATACAAAACAGAAACAGAATTATACACTTCTATGTATAAAGCGAGAGAGGCGAGCGGAACACCCTTGTAAGCCCCCAAAAGAGAACTAAAGTAGGGGCCTACAGACTTTTTCAGCGAGAATGGAGAGTGGCGAGCGAGATTCCTGGGAGAGAGACGCTGGCAAATTTTAGATAATGTTTGCTATGGAGCACAATTAAATCAAACCCTAGCTATTCCATTTAATTTAGGTTATTAGTTTGCTATTTTATACAATTTTCCCTTTTTTCTTTTTGTGTTATATTGAAGTATTTGAGTAGACAAGGAGTTTTAAGATAGAAATAAGTTAAATATATATATAACATACTAAATATCGAAAACTAGTTTTAAAAGTATCTTTATTTATCTTGACCTAAACTGATATCGATAGTCATGATATTTGTCATTGTCTATTGTTTAGTGTATGTCTGTGTGTGACTTGGGGTCAAGTAACTACAAATTTGGTTCTTATCTCCCTCCATAAGAGTCAATCGTACATAGTGACTCGGTGTGAATATTTTTAGCTTATCATCCGAGCAATTTCTTAGGAGTATCCCTTTAGTGATTTTGTGTTTATTTCTTATTGTTTAGATCCCTTATCTAGTTTACTATATATGTGAACAAATCACTTGTCCATTTGGTTTGCGTCGAACTATCAAGAAAGATAGCTCGTCATATTTTTGTTATTAAGTTATTAATATGATAGTAAATAAATGGAAAATGAACTACAATATGATAGTTAATAAATGTCAATATGTTTCTACTACTTATAAATAAAAGGCAATAAGCACACAGCCGAAGGTCAACATGTCTGCTTCAGCTGTGTGCTTATTTATATAGCTAGCTATTTGGCCTATCAGATTAGGCTTCATATTTTAAATCTAAGGTTTGGGATTCAAACCTTGTCAACATCATTTTTTTAATTTCTATTTTAATTTCAACCTTGTCGGTATCAAAATAACACAATTTTGAGTATGAAAAGTGAACTTCTGAAACATATTATCACACAATCTATTGATCTTTAAAATGCAGAATCCATCTTCGCAAGCTTCACAATCTATTGATCTTTAAAATGCAGAATCCATTTGGCCAAAGTTTGGTATCGTAAAAACTATTTTGGCCTAAGTTGAAGAATTTTTCTAAACTTTTGCCCTAATTTTTTTCTACTAGAGTCGACCCATTTTCGTAAAAATCAAATCTTATTCGAAATCGCAAATCAACCGCATTATAACAACACGACTCTTCGTTCATGACATTATCTTCTTCTTTTGCAAGTAATTCACAATAGGATCACAATAAGGCAATTCACAAAACAGCATTTTTAACAATAAATATAATGATGTTTTTTTCATTAATCCTCATTTTGTTCATTAGGATAAATTAAGTAGAACGAAAAATCACTCACATTATTCCGCAACATACACAGTGAAGGAAAATATACAAATTCTACTAGATTTACAAGGTTTAGGAGATCACTTGTTTTAATCTGTTCAATTAATCAATTCAAGACTTGTATTTTTCTTCTTCCGAACGACGGCCAAAGCCACATAATCTATTTCAATCAACTATATACAATAAAATTTCGAAATTAACAATGCTCAACTTATATATTTTGAAAAAAAAAACACAACAGGTTAATTAATCAACTCAAAATTCAATTTCGAAAATGATGTTTGAATCCAAAAATTTTTACTTGAAGATGTTACCTAAGTCATGCAATTTGTTGGTGAAAACTGTTTCGAAAAAAGATGTTACATTCAGTTCACAATCTCAATTCTAGTTTAAAACTCAAGTTCTTGAGAAACCTTGTCATTAGCCAATCAAAATCTCAAGTTTTGATGTTAAACATTCATATATAATCAAAGGAGACTAAAGTTTAAGAGTCATAAAACTTACCCAAATAATTTAGTACAAGAAATCTCAAAATCGCCTCCAAGGATTTTAGCAAGGTCAAAAATGAAAAATGGGGTTTAAACCCCAAAATTTACAGCTCAAACCCTCTCTAATGAATAAAAAGCAATCACTTTTTCGAAAAAGCGAACCCCAAAAATAATTTCGACCTTCACTTTTGCAAAGGTCGCCATTGTGAATAGGTTCTTCGCGATCGTGAAGGTCAAAGAAAATTAAACCTTCGCAAAAGCGAATCAAACCTCGTTATCGCAAGCCTCACCAAAATGAGCCCTGTCTAGCGATTGCAAGATGCATTAGAATCCAGACCTAAGTAAAATCAGTCAACTCCAAAACATTGAAATGAGCCTCAATATTCGTTCAGAATGTCGTACATACAAATTATATATGAAATTTAACTATATTCAACATTTCAGACTCAATGGAACCATCAAACGTGAATTTGATGTCTCCTTGACCCGAAACTCGTGAAAATAACAAGAATTGAATATAACGCCTAAAAAAATACCAAATCAAGCTCGAGACCTCTAAAAATTCAAGTAAAATCACACGTAGGTCTAAAATCTATCCCCCGAATTCAATAGAACCCTCGGAATTTCGATCTAAACATTCGAACTTCGACTATTGACCAAAGTCAACCCAAATTACCATCAACTCCTCCTATCTAGGATCATATTCTCGATATTAAAAACAAAAACACTAGACCATTTTTTCTCATCGATTTTAATAAAGCCATCTATCTATACATATATAACTACTCAAAATATTTCAAAATATCATTCTTTTTCCCTCTCTTTTAAGCCGGCATAGGGTGGGGGTTGACGTAAGGCGGCGGGTAGGTGGAACCCTAGATAAACATTGGTGGTGTATACAACACTTATCCTTCTTTTTCCCTCCATTTTAGGCCATGTCTACCGTTGTCGAGCTTGAGATTGAGGGGTCAGAACTCTTGAACAACTTTCAGGATTTGTCTATTGGAGAACAGGTAATTGTGGGGTTTTCTTCAAAAATAAAGATCTATCTACCCTGTTGCGAATTTGTGCATATAATTCAGTTTCTTTGCTTTATAACTGGTAGAATTGATGTTATGTGATCAAGAGGTGATGGGTTCGAGCCGTGGAAACAGTGATATATCTTGAATGTTGTTTAAGAGTTTCAATTAATTGAATTTGATTGTGTGTTTGCAGTAGTTTTTTTTAATTGTTTAGTGGTTTATAGAGGTTTAATTGATTTGGGTGTTAGTTGGATTTGATTTAGAGACAAATTAGAGGTTTAATTGATTGGTGTTAGTTGGATTTGATTTTAGAGACAAATTCAAGATTTTTAGGTTTGTGGATTTTGAACCCTAGTCCTTTTTTTGTTGCTTAATGGGTTCAAGATACTTTATTTGTACATATTATTATCTCAGTTTCTTTGCTTTCTATAACTGGTATAGTCGATGTTATGTGATTAAGTAGTGACAGGTTCGAGCCTTGGAAACGGTGTTGAATTGATACATCTTGAATGTTGTTCAAGAGTTTTGATTAGTTGTTTTCCGTTAAAAGTATTATGTGTTTGCAGTATTTTTTCTTGGTTAGTGTTTTATAGAGGTTTAGTTGATTGGGTGTTTGTTGGATTTGATTTTAGAGACGAATTCAAGATTTTAGGTTTGTGGATTTTGAACCCTACTTTTTTTTTGCTGCTTAATAGGTTCAAGATACTTTATTTGTACATATTATTAAGTAACTCAGTTTCTTGGCTTAACTTGTAAGTTGCCTCTCCAGTTAAGGCTGTAGGGTAATGTTTCTTCCTGTTCCTATTCTGGTACATGATAATGGCCCGTGTAGCGCTGCTTTTTATCATTTGGCGAATAAAATATAATCTTTCCGTTGTACAGGCTTACTGCTGTGTTATTTGATTAGACGATACAAGTTAAGCTGATTGTTGTGGATTTTTGTTTCAGACTGAAATGGAGAGCAATTCTGAGGAAAGGTACCAAGTTGATTGTGAGAACAATTATCATGGTGACTGTGCCATATGTTTGAATAAGATAGTGCTCCAAGAAACTGCTCTTGTAAAAGGTTGCGAGCATGCTTACTGGTATGTACATAGAACCAATCTCCAATTATTTACTGCCATTTTGATCATCACGCCCATGATGGAATTATATCCAATTTACTGTTTTGGATAATTTCGATCACTTAAAGTTGGTTCCGAGCTAATTAGCCTACGTCTTGTTAGTTATCTCCTGCAATATGATCCGCATGCCTCTGATAGGATTCATCCAGTTTACTACTTAGGTGAACAAATCACTTACATTTGGTTCTGAACTATCAAGAAATATAGCTTGTTTTTTTTTTGTTATAAGTTGACTCTAAATAAATGGCAAATGAACTATAAAGAAAAGAAACTCACATGCCAGTGATACCAAATCCCTCAGAAGCACCTCTTCATCAGCAGGGTGAAGAAGGAATAAACTTTGTTGGCATTATTCTGTTTTATTGATGCAGGGCAATTTTTGCTTTTCTATGTTGGGTGAACACAAGAAGGGAAGAAAGGAAATTCACTACGTCTGGCGAGTCTATGCTCAATTACTCAGCCGGAAGATTTTTTGTTTCATTAGTTGTATTAATTAATAGCTTATTTATTGCTCTTGGGGGATTCAGTTTAGTTATCATTTATGATTGACTTTTGCGCATCAATTGCATTAATCTGTGCTAGTTTGTTTTTTCCCAGCTTGACCGAACCTTACTTTGGTGCAGTGTGACATGCATCCTTCGGTGGGCAACCTACAAAAATGAACCAACATGCCCTCAGTGTAAACATCCATTTGAATTTCTCCTTATCCATCGCTCCCTTGATGGAAGGTAACTGATTATTTTGATTCAACTTTCTTTTAGTAAATGTGATTCAAGATGATGCTAATAATGTGTGGCATATGTGGTATTTAATGTACATCCTTAGTTGCACTTTTACTAGTAAATATAAAACCATGTGCATAATTCTCCGAGGAGGGATTTAAGTATTTGTGACTTCTTTTCTTGATCAGTCACTTCACTAACATAATGATCTAATTAATTATCCGGTTGATTTTTGTAAGAGGTCGTGGAGCTGTATTTATTGCCTTGGTAACTAGACCAGTAAAGGTGGGCTGTGGTTAATGTTGTCTCTTATTTTTTTGTCAATTGTGGTGCAACCTGGAAAGGGTAGCATACAGAATTTGATCTAGAGAGATCCTCAGCGCTACTTGATTTTATTGCAAATTCCATGTTCTGTATATGCCATAAGCTGACTTTTAAAGATTCTGACCGTTGTTGGTATTACTAAGTTCCTAGAGATGCATCCAATTGACCTCTGAATATCTAATTTGAGGTATGTGTATTGTCAAGAATAGGGTTTGTTTGTGATAAAGCATGTTATCGGGTTGTATTGAGGACCAAAAATCTTGTCTGGCATCGTCTTTTCCTTGTTTTTTTCCTGTAGTTTTTCTCTTGAAAACATCCCCATAGTTGTGGTTGGTTATTTTTATCCTAAGAAATGATAACATTGTTTCAACAGTATCCAGGACTACATGTTTGAGGAGAGTGTCTGCCTTCTACTGAGAGCATCATGGTTTGAACCCTCTGTGGAGGAAATCGATGATTACATAGATTATGAGGATGATGAAGAGCTAGAAGACTTCCATGTTACTAGTTCACCAAGTCTCCGCATAAGCAACAGGAGATGGGGCAATAATGGTTACGTCAGGGCAGGAAGGCAAGAAGCAAGTCCTGCTCATCCACCAAGCTCCCATGACTCAAGCGCTGGATCATCACGCCAGACTACGAAGAATGAGACTGCTGTTTCTAAAGTAACTGTTGGTCGGCGTGCAAAGAGGACACTCAAGCGTGAAGCTGCTGATAAGGCAGCTGCAAAAAAGCACCAGTCGCATTTACTGAGGCTGGATCGTACATGAGTTTACTCCATCTCTAACCTTGAAGATCATGACATAGTGAATCACACCACTGTACAATATCTCTAGGTCCTTCCATTTGTAGAGTAGTGCCCACCGTTTAGACGATGAGTTTGCTAGATGGCATGAACCATTTTTATGCCTGTTGATATCTCTTATTTCCACCATTTTATGTACATTGTCAGGTGACTATTTTCATTTAAATCTTCCATTGTTGGAATGATGTATGACATGACTGGAGGATTTAGCATTACTGGTGTTCGTTTTGCTATATTGAGTTTGTTCTGCATAGCTTTTAGACTTTTAACAGTGTTCTTTTTGTACTTCTGAAATGTTTTTGTCAATTCGATTGAATGTATGAACGCGTTTCAGCTACAACTTTGAATGTGACAAAAAGTCCTTCGGAATGACTCAGTTGGTTTTGGGGTGGTTGTCCATAGGCCCATTTTACATCTGCACAAATAAAGAACAAAAATAATAAATGTTATCAGTTGACTGGTTCAATACCAATAATTTAGTTCTTTTAAAAGCACATAGACAATTCTTTGTTCATCAGATCAAAATTTCAACTAATTTAGTAAATCCATGGCATCTTCTTCTTCTTCTTCTTCTTTTGTGAGTAATTCACAATACTTTCCTCGATGGAAGTACGATGTGTTTTTAAGTTTTAGAGGTGAAGATACTCGTAAAACCTTTACAAGTCACTTGTACCAAGCTTTGAAAAACAAGGGAATATTGACCTTTCAAGATGATAAAAGGCTAGAGGATGGCGATTCTATCTCAAAAGAACTCTCGAAAGCTATCAAAGAGTCTCAAGTTGCCCTCGTAGTTTTCTCGAAGAATTATGCTACATCAAGATGGTGCTTGAATGAACTAGTGAAGATCATGGAATGCTACAAAGATGAAGATGGAAAAACAGTCATACCGGTCTTCTATGATGTGGATCCATCACATGTTCGATACCAAAGTGAGAGTTTTGCAGAAGCTTTTGCCAAACATGAATTGCAGTTTAAGGATGATGTTGAAGGAATGCAGAAGGTGAAAAGATGGAGAACTGCTCTATGTGAAGCAGCAGATCTGAAAGGACATGACATCCGCCAACGGTGAGTATAATTACATAAACGTGCTCTTTAACTTGACCTCAACTGACTTTAGGTGTGTATAAGTAGACACACAGATCCTACGAGTCATATACAAATTAGTTCGAGTGTATCATCTTTATGCTCACTTATATATAGTACTTGAATTTCTTATTCTTATCTACAATTAATCTTCTTGTTTATGTAGGGTTGAATCAGAGAATATTCAACGAATTATTAACCAAGTTTCGTCCAAATTATGCAAGACTTCAGTATCTTATTTGCAACATGTTGTGGGAATAAACATTCATTTAGAGGAAGTGAAATCCCTACTAAAGCTTGAAGTCAATGATGTTCGTATTGTGGGGATCTGGGGCATGGGGGGAATTGGTAAGACGACAATAGCAAGGGCAATTTTTGACACACTCTCGTGTCAGTTTGAAGCTGCTTGTTTCATTGAGGATGTTAAAGAAAACAGATGTGGAATGCATTCTTTGCAAAATATCCTTCTCTCGGAGTTGTTAAGGGAAAAAGATAGTTACGTGAATAATAAGGAGGACGGAAAGCACATGATAGCTCGTAGACTTCCTTTTAAGAAGGTGTTAGTTGTGCTTGATGACATAGATCACAGAGACCATTTGGATTACCTAGCAGGGAATCCTAGTTGGTTTGGTGATGGAAGTCGAATTATTACAACAACTAGAGATAAGCATTTGATTGGGAAGAATGATGTAGTATATGAAGTGTCTACACTTGTTGATCGTCATGCTATTAAATTGTTCAATCAATATGCTTTCAAAGAAGAAGTTCCCGATGAATGTTTTGAGAAGCTCTCATTGGAGGTTATACGTCATGCTAAAGGCCTTCCGCTAGCCCTGAAAGTGTGGGGCTCTTTCTTACATAAGAGGGACATAACTGAATGGAGAAGTGCTATAGAGGAAATGAAAAATGAGTCCAATTCGGAAATAGTTGAGAAGCTCAGAATTAGCTATGATAGACTGGAGAACATACAACAAGAGATATTTTTGGATATAGCATGTTTCTTTCGAGGGAAAGTAAAAGATCACATCATGCAAATTCTCGAGAGCTGTTATTCTGGAGCAAATATTGGATTGCGTGTCCTAATTGACAAATCTCTCGTGTTCATCTCTGATAATAATACGATTCAAATGCATGACTTGATACAAGAGATGGGTAAATATGTGGTGAAAATGCAAAAACATTCAGGAGAAGCTAGCAGACTATGGGACGTTGGAGATTTTGAAGAAGTGATGGTCAACGATACAGTAAGTAAACTAAACAATGCAATATTACTATATCCGTTTATCTTATGTTATTAAGCCACAAATTAGTCTAGTGTGGCCATTTGTATCCAGGAAGACCTGAATAGTATTCTGAGCTAAGTTGCTCGGACTCTCCAAAATTGTTGCCACACCCTTGTCGGATCCTCAGAAAATGCACTACTTTTGAAGGATCCGACAGTCACCTGATGACATTTTTGAAGAGTCCGAGCAAACATAGATGAGCAATCCTACTTTTCATATTAGCAAGATGTGATGCAACTTCAAATTAACGAGAACATAACCTTAGATTGGAGGGACACAGACTAAGGTACGTAGGAGATTAGTTGGATAGTCGAATGTTGTCTTCCTGATTCTTCTATACTATTAGTCGTAGTATAACTCTTGTAGTTTCTTGTCCTTTAGGATTGATTATTATCTGTCGTTTTATTTTGTTATGACAACTGTTTAGGATCAGTCGGATGATTTGTCAGGTTGTCTATAGTAGTTTTCCATGACTATCTTCATTTCTGCTATTTCGTTTTATATAATGCTTTGTGCTGACGGTCTATGGGAAACAGCCTCTCTACGTAGTGGTAAGGTCTGCATACACTCTACCCTTCATAGACCCGGCTGAGTATGTTGTTGTTCTAGCTCATCAAGAACTTCATGTGCAATAATAAACGATACGAAACATGGCACTAATGATCCTTTTATCAGGGGACTAAAGCAATGGAAGCAATCTGGCTACAAAATATTCAAAACCTATGCTTTAGCGAAAAAGCCATGAAGAATATGAAAAGGCTTCGGATATTATATATTGGTGGTTTTCAGATACATGTTGATTCCATTGAGTACCTTCCCAACAGCTTGCGTTGGCTTGCCTTTTATCACTATCCTTGGGTGTCGTTGCCAGAAAATTTTGAACCCAAAAGACTTGTTCATCTTAATCTCCGGTTCAGTTTGGCGTTGCATCATTTATGGACTGGAATAAAGGTACACTAGCTAAATTGCATTTTCATTTCTCTCTAATAGATAGACATCTTAACATTTTCGTGAGTTTTAAGATATGAAAAGAATACTTTCTGTGTTCTAAACAGCATTTGCCGTCTCTAAGGACGCTAGATCTTAGCTACTCTACAAACCTGATGAGAACACCAGATTTCACGGGGATGCCAAATCTGGAGTATTTGAATCTATCGTATTGTAGTAATCTAGAAGAGGTTCACCATTCCCTCGGATGTTCAAGAAAACTCAGTTTGTTATATTTGTGTTTTTGTACACTCCTTAAGAGGTTTTCATGTGTTAGTGGGGAATCTCTTGAATATCTGTATCTACAAGATTGCTATAGCTTAGATACATTTCCAGAAATTCTCGGAGGAGTGAAGCCGGAGTTGAAGATTAAGATGGAACGATCTGGAATAAGGGAAATACCGCCATGTATTCAGTACCTAACTCATATTACCAAGCTGAACTTAAAAGACATGAAAAAACTTGTATCTCTTCCTAGCAGCATTTGCATGTTGAAAAGCTTGGTGGAGCTAGATGTGTCGTACTGCTTGAAACTTGAAAGCTTGCCTGAAGAGATAGGTGATTTGTTAAAGTTGGAGAAGCTTGATGCTACATGCACTCTAGTTTCACGACCTCCATCTTCTATCGTCTGCTTGAACAAGGTTAAGTTCTTGAGTTTTGCAAAACGAACTTCAGAAGTAGGCCTTGAAGGTGGAGTGTTCTTTGTGTTCCCTCGAGTGAATGAAGGGTTACGCTCATTGGAAGATTTGGATCTTGGTTACTGCAATCTAATAGATGGAGGACTTCCGGAAGACATTGGATCCTTATCCTCGTTGAAAAAATTGCATCTTGATGGAAATAACTTTGAGCATTTGCCTCGAAGCATAGCTCAACTTGGTGCCCTTCGATTCTTGTACTTATCAGATTGTCCGAACCTTAAAGAGTTCCCTCAGGTGAACGATGGATTACGCTCACTAGAAGATTTGGACCTCAGTTACTGCAATCTAGTAGATGGAGGACTTCCGGAAGACATTGGATCCTTATCCTCTTTGAACAAATTACATCTTGATGGAAACAACTTTGAGCATTTGCCTCGAAGCATAGCTCAACTTGGTGGTCTTCGATTCTTGGACGTATCATATTGCACGAGGCTTAAAGAGTTGCCAGACTTCATGTTAATGCCTGATTTGTATTTTTTGCATCTGATAGATTGTATGAGTCTTGAAGAGGTTCATCATTCCCTGGGATTTTTCGAGAAACTCACTCACGTATGCTTGTATAACTGTAACCGCCTTAAGAGGTTTCCAGGTATGTGCATCGATTCCCTTAAATGTATCCGGACATGGGGTTGCTCTAGTTTAGAAAGTTATCCTAAGATCATCGGTACCATCAAAGTGGAATCAGAGCTTCACATGTTAGACAGTGTAATGTGTGATCTGAATTCGAATAGTTCATTTCCACATTCCTTGTCTCAGAGGATCGTTTCGTTGCAGCATGACATCTCTGCTTCAGATTTCTTATCACTAATTAGAGTGTTTACGGTTCATCATCCCGAGAAGAAGATCCCAAGTTGGCTCCACCATCAAGGAATGGATACAAGTGTTGTATCCATCAATTTGCCTGAAAATTGGTATGCACCAGATAACTTCTTGGGATTTGCTGTATGTTACTCTGGTGAACTAATTGACATCACAGCTCACTTGATTCCGTTATGTGATGATGGGATGTCGTGGATGACCTTGGAACTGAACTTATCCCGCGATTCAAAATGTTATACAAAATTCTCTGATTATTCGGAATGTGAGACAGAATCATCTGACTATTCAGAATGTGATACTGAACTTACTCTTCATTTTTTCTTGGTACCTTTTTCAAGCTTATGGAATACATCTAAGGCAAATGGTAAAACACCGAATGACTATAGGCTCATTACGTTATCATTTTCTGGAGAAATGAAGAAGTTTGGATGTCGTTTGTTGTATAAAGATGAACCTAAGCTTGTTGAGACCTTGTTACAGATGAGGGAAAATAACGATGAACCAACAGAACGTTACATTAGGATCAGGAGCAGTAGATATAACAATAGTGAACATCATGACTCCGTCACCAATGAAGCCAGTTGCTCCTCTTCTATGAAACAAAGGTCACGTTCTAATATTCGTGGGAGTGTAGCCCGTCTCTTCAGAAACATTGCAACTCTTTCTTGCAAATCGAGGAATTCAGCTCAAATATAGGTAAATATACACATGCAACTTGCATCATGTATTCTGCTAACTAGTATTCGATCTGCTTTTCATGTGGAATGATGTCTCACAGATATAACGATATCACTAGAGTATCGTTGATAGATGACCAGTAACACTGCGTATGAAGCTCACACGTTTCATTTCCTGTGTCTGAGAAACAGATTCGCGAAAGAACTTAGGTATGCTATAATTCCTTCTTCTTACATTTCATTTTCGATATATAATCAGATTTAAACATTTACTAACAAGTATCTGCCTGGAAAAAACAAATTGCAGATGAATGGAGCCCTCTGAAACTCTTAGTAAGTCGCGTCACATCACAAAGAAAATGGATCAAACATAGACTATTTCCAGAACAGCAATGATCGAGCTCAAATAATTTCGATTATAATGCACCTTTGAACCATATAATTACATCATAATATGGCTTCAGTAATACCATATTTGTACATTATTTCATTTTGATTACATATATCTTAAGGTTGCAAATTAGTAGATGATGATCTTGTAGTGAGTGAAGGCCTCATTTGTACAATTTGTTCTTCATCAACACCAATTTTCTTGGCAGCTAATCCAGCTTCAAAGAAGCGTTTAACCGCGTCTTCCATATAAGCTTTCCCTTCTCTTACAGTCATTCCTTTGCCTATTTTTTCTGGATAACTTGTTAGTAGATGATCTCCTTTTAGAACCGCGGCGAGTTGAACTAGTTCTTCCTGGAATTCACTTATGTTTTTATCTTCATTTGCTTCTCCCTTTCTTATCTTTGTTGGAGTTGGAAGTTTTTCTGTGGAGAGTGTACACAAAGTTAGGTTGAACAAAGAACATAGACAATCAATAGTACTTCCCTCTGTTCCAATCAGTGGCGGAACCAGGAATTTGACAAAGGGTGTGCAAAACTAAGGGAAAAAGGATAATGCAAATACACTTTAGGGACATTGTGCCCCTGTCGTCCAAAAACTAGAGCATATATACCCTTTATACTAACGGGCATACACGTGTCATAATCTTATCCACCGACCCGATATTAGATCGATGGATAAGATTGTGCCACGTATCTCTATTTAGTCTGAGTGAAGGGCATATACACTCTAGTTTTTGGAAGGCAGAGGCACCAATGTTCCGAAAGTTTGACGGAAGGTATCTGCATACTATTTACGATAGTTCAGGGATATATATGTCCTTTTTTCCCAAAATCTAAATGTATACTCGTAATAGCTAACATTTAACCTTGGTAGACTATATAATTTTCCGAGGAAGAGCGTGACTAACCAGGACAATCAGTTCTAGGCTCCTTTCTTATCTGTAGAATGTGTTCAAAAGTGCCAGCCCATGCATCTCTTTTAGTAAGAAATGGTGATGGCAAATCAAAGATCTTCTTCACTGTTGCTGGGATTGATGAATGTTCATATTCCGACGTCGGAAACGGAGAGCCATTAGGACCATGAATAACTGCAAAAAAATAAAACAGTTTATCGTATTTTCAAATTCGAGTTAGATTTTATGTGTAGCATCTCGTATTAGCAGAGTTCAGAAAAAGGATGGTGCCCTAAGGAAAAGTTACTTGTGTTGGTTTTTAGTTATGTGTGACATAAGTCAAAAGAAATTATTAATGTTTAGTTTTAAAATTTTAATTATGTGTGACATAAGTCAAAGAGATTATTAATGTCTCTATATTTCTTTTCTAACAAACTAATGAAAATTACAAAATAACTAATTGATTGATATATATATATATATATATATATATATATATATATATACCAACTGTTACAACTATAAAGTAGTCATATTTCTCTTTAACTAACAATTATATATGTTTTCTATGTAATTTGATAATATTTCATTTCATATATATATATATATATATATATATATATATATATATATATATATATATTCTTTAACAATGTTTTTCACTAGCTATAATAAATGTTGAAATAAATGATACTGTTATTAAAAGATATTATTTTTGATGGAAAAAAAAAGATAAGTGGAGACAACCAACAATATTGTCCTCTTTCTAGTGTGAAAATGACTACTTTCCCACACATCTTTTTCCTAAATAATTCACTTATTTGTGTCTTCACATGTTAACATCACAAGAGGTGTAGGGACACATTAATTAACTTTGGATTTATTAAAAGCATTTCACACACCATTAATAAAAATTTATATTTTTTTATTTTTTGGGGTCCAAAACTTTAATAAAAGTTTGTGAAGTATAGCTATCTAACAAGTGATAGTGTGACATGTTGACACATAAATAAGCATTCATTTGTTGACAAAAACTCCTAAATTTCATTAATTCGAAAATAATTATCTCATATTAATTGATCACTTTGCTAAATAAAGAAAATATTTTTTTTATAGTACCCCTCCAATTAATTTTTTTAAAAAATATTCACATTTATTTATAAAATTTTCAAAAAATAATAAATTAAATTCGAGTATTGAAAATAATAATATATAGAGAGTTGAAGTGATTGTACCTGTGCCTTTTTCGATCCAAGGAGAGATCATAATAGTAGGAACTCGAACTCCCAACCTATCGAACTCGAAGTTAAACGGTTCGGGTCCTACAATTCCATCCGGGCTAGGGACCCCGGTGACAGGTGTAGGGACGTGATCGAAGAACCCACCGTGCTCATCGTAGGTAATGATGAAAAGGGTTTGGTTCCACTGTGGGCTTGCCCTTAGGGTTTCATATACCTCCTTTACGAACATTTGTCCCTGATAAACGTCGTGTGATGGATGATCATCGTTAGCCGGTATTAACTTTGAGTCCATGTATCGCTGCTCCACCACAACATATCCTGGTAATAGGGCCGCCACATTTTAGCTCATTTAATAGTTGATATTATTATTCTTACCAATATTTAGAAATGCATTTTCAACGTGAGGATATTATTCATATTATGCAGAAAGACTGAAACTCTATATCCTTTAATGGGAAAATTACGTGGTTAAGCAAACTTATACTACTTATTACTCATCATAGTTATAGTTTGATATAATTACCACTCGCGACTAACATTATATATTAACTATGTGGGCTGACTTCGAGTTTGTATAATTAGTTACGTTTGTATATGTATAATTCGTTAAAATATACAAATAATATAATATACAATTATCTAATCGATATACATATATAATTCACCTCTCTCCCACTCTCTGCCCTCTCTCTCGCTCGCCTCTCTCCTCCCTCTCTCAATCTCTCTTGTCATATATGCAAATACATATGTATAATTTACGATTATCTAACCAATATACATAAACAATTCATCTTTCTCCCACTCTCTGTCCTCTCTCTTCGCTTCTCTCCTCTCTCTCTCCTAGTCTCACTCGCCTCTCTTCTCCCTATAACATGTAGCTACGAATTGTAATTATCAAACTAAAGCTATGAAAAGTAATTAGACTATTTTTGAGTGACTATATGTGAAAGTTATCTATTTTAATCAATATTTTTAAACGTATATCGAAAAGAAAAAAAACGAAAATCATCACATAAATTAAAATACGAACTTCTAGCATTCATACCTGGTAGTTTTCCTGATTTAGCATCACTTTTGAATGTGAGATCATAAGGATGGAATTTTCCGACGTACTTAAGCTTTCTCAAATTCAGGTAAAATAGAGTCGCCGGAATATTCTGATAATAAATTCCAAAATTTACTCCGGCGTCGTCAAGATTCTCAAAAATCGTTCTTTGTGGGTAACCTTTAGCTAACAACGCCGCGATGTTAGAGGTGGCGCCGTGAGATGTGCCTGAGTGAACGTAGAGTCGATTCGGCTGAGTCGACGCTGGCACCGACGCAAACCACCGGTCGAACACCGCAAATTCCGATACTAGAGTTTTATATACTGACACCTGAAACAACAACACCACTTAATAATTTTGACGTAATTCGTAATCATGTGATCAGAAGATAACGAGTTTAATTCGTGCCTTTCATTAAAAAAAAAAAAAGCACACGCATTATAGAAGTTTTTCAAATATATAAACTTATTTTTAAAGATTTTATGTCCAAATTAACGTCAAATAAAAACGATTTTTTCATTTTTAAAATTTGAACTATACGATAAAATTAAAACGAAAAAAGTATTTAGTTAGTTATAGAAAACAATACAAAACAATTGTGTGATACATATTTGGTAAACAAATACAATATATTTATTAACCCAAAAATTATAGTGTTTATATATGATTAAAATAATATATATAACACGATAAATAATGAAATTTATTTTACGAAATTCAGACTGCGTCATTCACTAAAACAATACAATATAATATAATCATAAAAAAAGTCATTTTAATTATTTGAGGATATAGAATAATTATTCGTAATTGTACTTCCCTAAATACTTCAAAAAATTAACAATTTATTCCATAATTTCGAATTTCAAACTTTTTAAACTTTAAAATAATTTCAAAATTAACCGAATTTTTTTAAAAAAAAAAATTGTAGTAAGAGTAGTAGTGAACTACGCTACTCAAAAACTCTCCAAAAATATTACTGCATCGTATCGTATCGAATTCTCCGAAAATGCAGTCGGCAAGTATATATTAGTTTATATTTTCGAAGAATCCGAGCAACGGATACTTACCATTTGAGGCTGAAAACCATTCATGACTTGTTCAGGCATATTAGTATCCATTGAAAGAGCTTGTTGAACAAATCCATTCATCGGAGCTAATTTTTTCGAACTTTGATTTGATCCGAAAATCTGTTCACGTATAGCTTGAAATGAATGTCCTGGATCAGGATCAACGTAATGTGATTGATCTCCGAAGAAAATTCGACGGGAATTCGGATCCGATGTCGAAATCAGATTCGATTCCGACCCATCGACGCCATTGATTTCTGGGTTCATCTTCTTCATCCAACCTAACATATGGTCGAACGATCTGTTCTCCATTACCAAAACCACCACCGTTTTTATCGGACTACTGCTGCTGCTGCTAGCAGCAGCAGCAGCAGCAGTAGTCCAGTTACGGTGGTGGTTTGACAGTAGAATTACGAGAATGAGTAGTCCGACGGCGACGGTGTTCGTCGCCGGCGATTTGGATTTGGGTGACATTTTGTGAGTGTGAATTTGGGGAATTTTGGAGTGTAAACAAAATATCTCACTATAAATAGTGTGGTATATGGATATAATATAGATGTAATATTTTTATAATTATTGGTGGGTCGTTAATTCATCAGTTTAGAAAAGAAAGGATAAAATTTGATTTTTGCTTGGAGTCGTTAGTTTAAAACGATTGATAAGGTCATTTACTCGATTTTTCCTTGGAATGTTTGCTATGGATGGTTTGTCTATCGGGTTAAAGGTGTTGCTGGTGGATATGATAGCGATGTTCTGGCTTTGAATGGTATTTAAAATTCAAAAAAAATGAAGGAAATTTTGATCAAGGAGGTAATTTTTTTTTATTTACTCCATTATAATTATTTGAATCACGTAGCGTACAGAGATGCGTTTTGGATGTAAGTCAATTTGAAAATGTTTAGTTTATATATATAAGAGGATGATTGTTGAAGGTCATATAAAGAGATTACTAAAAAAAATTCATCTGGTGTAAGACTTTTTAATATTTGACCTCACGTCTAGAGCTGAATAATTGATATGTGGGAAACTCAATACGAGCACCAAACATTAGTTAATAGAAACTGTGATGAGCTATGTTCTAATATCATGTGAAGAAACGAAATAATTAAGTTAGTTTATGAGGTCGCAGGGACTATTCAAAATTATATAAAAGGACCACTCATATTTTATTATCTGACGTGAGTCTCCTCGACACGTAGATTGACTAAACTTGACAATATATATATATATATATATATATATATATATATTAGGTCAATGTAGAGGAAATTAAAAGGGAGTGGTATGGCCTAGTGATAATAATTAGGGAGATTCAAGTTTTTCAGCAAAGGATGGGCATATGCATTTAAAAATGTGACAATTCTAAAAATTATCTTCCTATGTCAAATTCAACAAAAAAAACTATATTTTATATCAAAATTAATCGATAAGGTGCAGAAGATGAGATTACTATTCTTTTAATTAGAAGTCTTCATATTAAATTACAAATATGAAAAGCTTACTGATAAAAAACGTTTCTCTCAAATGAATCTTACGCGACACAAATCTGAATTAGTCGGACTCTCAGTTAAAATTAGCATGTTTATTGTTATTGGGGAAAAGCTCACATGAATCTTTACATAGTGCACTTGATGTAAATTCATTTTTTTTGGTAATATAATGTTATTGTGACATCAAAGAGCATATGGAGGTTGCCATTGCTTGCATCTCACCAAAGAATGGAGAAATGGCATTTTTGCAAGTTTTAAATTTAGAATAATACAATCTCGATGTGTTTGATCAAGTTTTTGAAAAATTAAACGTATTTTAATTTTTAAAAGAAATGAGTATTTTAAAAAAAAATTAGGTGTTTTGATCAAATTTTTCATAGCAAATAAATGTTTTAAGGGAGTAGTAGAAGTTATTTTTCATAAATTGAAAAAAAAAATCACAGAGTATTATATTTTAGAAAAATACATTCATAGATTATTTGACCAAATTTCTTAGAAGTGAAAAGTAAGGGTATGAATTGATCGGTTTGGTTTGATTTTAACTTTAATGTATTATCAATTTAGTTTATCAGTTTTTAATTACGCTAAACTAATAAGAGTTTTTATTGATTTTATCGATTTTGATATTTAACGGTTTGATTTTTGATTTTATAAATAAGAAAATGCTTATAAAATAAATATATGACTTCAATTTGATGCGAAAAGACAATAATGTAGCTTTATAACTTCTCATAAAATAAAAAATGATACTTATTAAAATGAAAAAAACTATACAAGTGTAACGCAAAAAGAAATTAAGAGGAATATGAACCTTGTTTTAGATTTCGACGTTTTGTATAATGTAAAGTTGTAAATATAAAGTCACTCTAAAGTGTGAATTGAAGTCGAAGTAATTAAGGTAATAACTAATAAATAATAGTGTGAGATTAATATTTAATACTTATGTACGAGTAAAGTAGTAAACTATTATAGTATTAATAAGTTATCGATTTATAACTTAACATTTAAGCTATCAAAATCAAATCAATAACCCAACAATTTTTTTTAAATAAAGTCATTAAAAATAATTAATCCAATAAATTAATAATACTTTTTTCAATTTAATTTATCAATCTTTTTTAACCTTCTATCGAAAAGTGTATTTTTTTTATAAATAAACCTATAATAGAGACAAGATTTATTACATAATCAAGAAGGCACAAAAACCACACATTTTTTTTTTAATAATTCAAAAACTTATTATAATCAAAATGCTTAAGAAAATATAAAGAAATTGTAGTCAAAGAAATAAAATTCTCTCTTGGTATTTCATGTAGGATAGATTAGAATTATTTGGAATAAAAGAACTTCGTTAAAACTTAAATACACATTTAAATTGTTAAAATATTATATTAATTAAGATTTGAATATTGAATAATTAGATTATACTTGAATATATAAATTTTATTTTAATCAAAAAATTATAAGTAAAAGTAATTAATACTTAAAATCAACAAAATATTTTTTAAAGATTATAGTGTGGTAATATGGATATAATATAGATGTAATATTTTGTAATTATTGGTAAGTCGTTAATTTATCAGTTTAGAAAAGAAAGGATAAAATTCAATTTTGCTTTGAGTCGTTAGTTCAAAACGATCGATAAGGTCATTTATTCGATTTTTCCTTGGTTTGTTTGCTATGGATGGATTAATTATATGGTGTTTGTCTATCGGGTTAAAGGTGTTGCTGGTGGATATGATAACGATGTTCTGGCTTTGAACGGTATTTAAAATTCAAAAAAAAATGAAGGAAATTTTGATCAAGGAGATTTTTTTTTATTTACTCCATTATAATTATTTGAATCACGTAGCGTACAGAAATGCGTTTTGGATGTAAGTTGAAGTTCATATAAATAGATTACTAAATTTTTTTTCATTTGGTGTGAGACTTTTCAATATTTGACCTCACGTCTAGAGCTGAATAATTGATATGTGGGAAATTCAATACGAGCACCAAACATTAGTTAATAGATACTTTGATGAGCTATGTTCTAATATTATGTGAAGAAACGAAATAATTTAAATTAGTTTATGAGGTCGCAAGGGCTATTCAAAATTATATAAAAGGACCACTCATTTTTTATTATCTGACGTGAATTTCCTCAACACGTAGATCGACTAAACTTGACAATATATATATATATATATATATATATATATATATATATATATATATATATATATATATATATATATATATATATATATATATATATATATATATATATATACATGAGGTCAATGTAGAGGAAATTAAAAGGGAGTGGTATGGCCTAGTGATAATAATTAGGGAGATTCAAGTTTTTCAGCAAAGGATGGGCATATGCATTTAAAAATGTGACAATTCTAAAAATTATCTTCCTATGTCAAATTCAGCAAAAAAAACAAACTATATTTTATACCAGAATTAATCGATAAGGTACAGAAGATGAGATTACTGTTCTTTTAATTAGAAGTCTTCATATTAAATTACAAATATGAAAAGTTTTTCTGACAAAAAAATATTTCTCTGAAATGAATCTTACGCGACACAAATCTGAATTAGTCGGACTCCTAGTTAAAATTATCATATTTATTGTTATTGGGGAAAAGCTCACATGAATCTTTACATAGTGCACATGATGTCATTTCATTTTTTGGGTAATATAATGTTATTGTGACATCAAAGAGCATATAGAGGTTGCCATTGCTTGCATCTTACCAAAGAATGGAGAAATGGCATTTTTGCAAGTTTTAAATTTAGAATAATACAATCTCGATGTGTTTGATCAAGTTTTTGAAAAGTTAAACGTATTTTATTTTTTAAAAGAAATGAATATTTTAAAAAAGAATTAGGTGTTTTGATCAAATGTTTCGTAGCAAATACATTTCAAGGGAGTAGTAGAAGTTATTTTTCATAAACTAAAAAAAAAATCAAAAAGTATTGTATTTTAGAAAAATACATTCATAGATTATTTGACCAAATTTTTTAGAGGTGAAAAGTAATGGTATGAATCGATCGGTTAGATTTGGTTTTATGTATTATCGATTTGGTTTATCAGTTTTTAATTATGCTAAATCAATAAGATTTTCTTTATCGATTTGGCGGTTTCGGTATTTAGCGATCTGATTTTCAATTTAATCAATAAAAAAAATACTTATAAAACAAATATATGACTTCAATTTGATGCGAAAAGACAATAATGTAGCTTTACAACTTCTCATAAAATAAAAAAATAATACTAATTAAAATTTAAAAAAAAACTATACAAGTGTAACGCAAAAAGAAATTAAGAGGAATATGATTCTTGTTTTAGATTTCGACGTTTTGTATAATGTAAAGTTGTGAACTTAAAGTCACTATAAAGTGTGAAGTGAAGGTGAAATAATAAAGATAATAAATAATAGTGTGAGATTAATATTTAATACTTATGTACGAGTAAAGTAGTAAACTATTATAGTATTAATGAGTTATCGATTTATAATCTAACATTTAAGCAATCAAAATCAAATCGATAATCCAACTATTTTTTTTAAATTAAGTCATTAAAAATAATTAATCTAATAATACAATAATAATAAACTAACAATACTTTTTTCAATTTAATTTATCGATCTTTTTTAACCGCCTATCGAAAAGTGTATTTCTTTTTAAATAAACCTATAATAGAGACAAGATTTATTACATAATCAAGAAGGGACAAAAACCACACATTTATTTTTGTAATAATTCAAAAACTTATTATAATTAAAATGCTTAAGAAAATATAAAGAAATTGTAGTCAAAGAAATAATATTTTCTCTCTTGGTATTTCATGTAGGATAGATTAGAATTATTTGGGATAAAAGAACTTCGTTAAAATTTAAATACACATTTAAATTGTTAAAATATTGTATTAATTAAGATTTGAATATTAAATAATTAAGATTATACTTGAATATATAAATTTTATTTTAATCAAAAAATTATAAGTAAATGTAATTAATACTTAAAATCAACAAAATATTTTTTAAAGATTATAGTGTGGTAATATTGATATAATATAGATGTAATATTTTGTAATTATTGGTGGGTCGTTAATTAATCAGTTTAGAAAAGAAAGGATAAAATTCAATTTTGCTTTGAGTCGTTAGTTGTCACGACCCAAAACGAGTCGCGAGTGGCACCCACACTTATCCTACTATGTGAGCGAACCAACCAATCTAAACCCCAACATATTGAACAAAATACAATGCGGAAGACTTAAAACTCATTAACGAAATCAATTAAATAACTTCTAAAATTTATAAATCATTATCCCCAAAATCTGGAAGTCATCACCACAAGAACATCTATCCTCAAATTACTAAATCTAAGAGTATCTAAGAAGCTAAAATAAGTAAAAAGCTAGTCCATGCCGGAATTTCAAGGCATCAAGACATGAAGAGGAAGATCCAGTCCAAGCTAGAAGTCATAGCTCACCCTGAAATCTGGCTTGATGAAGACTGGCTAGAGTTGCGGTTGAGTTGAAGACGACGGTACGTTTACTGCACTCCACAATTAACAAAGAAAAACAAATACAAGTAGGGGTCAGTACAAGGCACAAGTACTGAGTAGGTATCATCGGCCAACTCAAAATAGAAAACAATATATATCAGATAATAACATAAAATCAACTAATATTCTTAACAGGTGACAACAACAGTTACCATAACCCTTGGTCACAACACCAAGCACATCTATGAGGACTCAAGCCTCCACACCCTACTCATTTGGGAAACATGTTCTTTAGATTGAGTATATTAACATATTTCAAGATTCATTATCTTTATTCCTCTTGTGTCGGTACGTGACACTCCGCTCCACTACTACTATCCTGGTGTCGGAACGTGACACTCCGATCCATTACTATCCTGGTGTCGGAACGTGACACCCGATCCATATACTATCCTGGTGTCGGAACGTGACACTCCGATCCATATACTATCCTGGTGCCAGAACGTGACACCCGATCCATATACTATCCTGGTGTCGGAACGTGACACCCGATCTATATACTATCCTGGTGTCGGAACGTGACACTCTGATCCATATACTATCCTGGTGCCGGAACGTGACACCCGATCCTCTATTACTTTAGTTCATCAAGCCTTCTTTTATACCAAGGCATCATCATTAACAAAGTAAATTTAGGATTCAAGATTCAATAGCCTCATCATGCTAATTTATAACAATTATATAATCACATCATGTAAACACACAATTAAGCATATAGAGACTTTATAATACTACCCAACACATATCATTCGCTATTAAGAGTTTACTACGAATAGCATAAACCATAACCTACCTCCACCGAAGAATTGCGATCAAACAAGCTAATTCCCCAAAGCTCTTTTGTCCTCTTCGTTCCTCTCTCTATCTCGATCGATCGTTTCTCCCTCTCTTTGTTCTTTCTATTTTTCTTATACAAAATCTTTTTTCTTTTACCCTAATTGTAATATAATTAAGTATAAAAGATGATAAAAATAACCCACTAATTATTTCAAGGTTATCTCCTTTAACCCCCAAGAAATTGAATTATTAACATTAATCCACTAACTTTATAATTATAAGCATGAATAGTCCAAAACGCCCCTTAAAACTTTTAAATAGAAATCCGACCCAGTCAGGGTTACGCAACCTGTGACGGTCCGTCATGGCTGTGACGGTCCGTCCTGCAGGTCCGTCACAAAGTTCAGAGAGTTAGTTCTGTGGAAAGATTTGTGACGGTCCGTCGTGCCTGCGACGGTCCGTCCTGCCATTCCGTCACGAAGTTCAGAGAGTCGATTTCAGTACCCAAATTTCAGAATTCTAAGTGTTTTGGAATGAGACCCCCTCTACGGTTCGTCGTGCCCATGACGGTCCGTCGTGGAATCCGTCGGCCAAAACAGTTTTTCCAAAAATAAAATCTGCTGCTCAAAACGACTAAACAGGTCGTTACAATAGATACCAATTTAGCCATCGTTCGTCCTCGAACGATCAAAAGAAGAAAAACAAGGACGAGAAGGAGTACCTGAATCTGTGAACAGATGCGGATATTTTTCTTGCATATCAGCCTCCTTCTCCCAAGTGGCCTGTTCAACTGGTCGATTCTTCCATTGAACTTTGATGGATGCAATCTCCCTTGATCTCAACTTGCGAATTTCTCTATCTAGAATGGCAACAGGCTCCTCCTCATAAGACAAATTCTCATCAAGCAGAACCGAATCCCAACGAATGATGTAGTTTCCATCCCCATGGTATCTTTTCAACATAGACACATGAAATACCAGATGCACTCCTGACAGTACTGGGGGCAAGGCTAATTCATAAGCCACCTCCCCTACTCGCTTAAGTATTTCAAATGGTCCGATATATCTCGGACTTAGCTTACCTCTTTTTCCAAACCGCATCACCCCTTTCATGGGTGAAACCTTCAGCAAGACTTGTTCACCCTCCATGAACTCCAAGTCTCTAACCTTTCGATCCGCATATTCCTTTTGCCTACTTTGCGCCGCTAAAAGCTTTTCTTGGATAGCTATTATTGTATGAAAACTCCGCTAAGGGTAAGAAGTTATCCCAATGACCACCAAATTCTATCACACATGCACGAAGCATATCCTCCAATACCTGAATCATTAACTCAGACTGACCATCGGTCTGAGGGTGAAATGCAGTACTAAGGTCCAACCTAGTACCTAATTCAGCATGCAATGTTCTCCAAAACTTAGAAGTAAACTGCGTACCTCTATCTGATATGATGAAAAGTGGAACTCCATGCAATCAAACGATTTCGGAGATATAGAGTTTGGCTAACTTCTCCACATTGTAAGTCACCTTGACCAGAATGAAGTGAGCAGACTTAGTTATTCTGTCCACGATTACCCAAATAGAATCAAACTTACCCAATGTCTTTGGAAGACCAACCACGAAGTCCATTGCAATTCTCTCCCACTTCCATTCCGGAATGGGCATTCTCTAAAGTGTTCCTCCGGGCCTCTGGTGTTCATACTTTACTTGTTGACAATTTGGACATTTGGCAACAAAATTTCTACTCCACCAAAAGTGTTGCTTTAGGTCACGTTACATCTTGGTTGCACCAGGATGTATAGAATATCCAGAACTATGAGCCTCTGTAAGAATAGTGTGGATCAAATCATCAACACGGGGCACACATACCCTTCCCTTAATTCTCAAAACACCTTCCTCATCAATTATTGCCTCTTTAGCCTCTCCTCGCAATACCATATCCCGAATTCGGCTAAGTTTCTCATCATCAAACTGTTTTCCCTTGATCTTGTCAAGAAAAGAAGATTTTGCCCCCACACAGGCCAAAAATCCTCCTTCCTCTAGTATTTCCAGTCTCATAAGGTCCTTAGCCAAGTTTTGGAATTCTCTAGCCAATGGGCGTCTAGAAACTTGTAAGTGAGCTAGGCTTCCCATGCTCCCTGCTTTTCTACTTAAGGCGTCTGCCACAACATTCGCCTTTCCTGGGTGATACAAGATGGTAACATCATAGTCCTTCAGTAGTTCCATCCACCTCCTCTGTCTCAAATTCAAATCCCGCTGAGTAAAGACATACTGTAGGCTACGATGATCCGTATAGACTTCACACTTAACCCCATATAGATAGTGTCTCCATTGCTTTAATGCAAACACTACCGCATCCAACTCCAAATCGTGGGTCGGATAGTTATGTTCATGCACCTTTAATTGCCTCGAATCATAAGCAATTACATTCTTCTCTTGCATTAGCACTGCACCCAAACCAAAATAGGATGCATCACAATAAACAATGAAATTCTTACCCTCTACTGGCAAGGTAAGGATAGGTGCAGTAGTCAGCAAGGTCTTGAGTTTCTGAAAGTTTTCCTCACATTCATCCGACCATACAAATGGAACATTCTGCTTAGTCAAGTTCGTCAATTGGGAAGCAATAGAAGAGAATCCCTTGACAAATCGACGGTAGTAACTGGCTAAACCAACAAAGCTCCTTACTTCTGACACATTAGTAGGTCTTACCCAATTCTTCACTGTTTCAATCTTAGAAGGATCCACCATCACTCCATTCTTAGAAACCACGTGCCCCAAGAAGGACACTGAATCTAGCCAAAACTCACACTTGGAGAATTTGGCATAAAGCTTTTTCTTCCTCAACAACTCCAATACAATTCTCAAATGTTCCTCATGTTCCTTCTTACTCTTGGAGTATATCAGTATATCATCAATAAATACGATCACAAAGAGATCCAGATATGGCTTAAAAATCCCGTTCATCAAGCTCATGAAAGCAGCAGGGGCATTCGTAAGACCAAAAGACATTACTACAAATTCGTAATGCCCATACCTGGTTTGAAAAGCAGTCTTTGGCACATCCGTTGCCCGTATTTTCAATTGATGATAACCAGATCTCAAGTCAATCTTAGAGAAGACACAAGCACCTTGTAACTGATCGAACAAGTCATCAATGCGAGGAATGGGGTACTTGTTCTTAATAGTTAACTTGTTCAACTGCCGGTAGTCTATCCACATCCTAAAACTTCCATCCTTCTTCTTCACAAATAACACCGGAGCACCCCAAGGGGATGCACTTGGTCTAATGAAGTCTTTACTTAACAACTCTTGAAGTTGGCCTTTAACTCCCTTAACTCTGCTGGAGCCATTCTATAAGGGGGTATGGAAATGGGGCGAGTATCCGGCTCCAGATCAATGCAAAAGTCAATATCTCTATCCGGTGGCATACCAGGAAGGTCTGCAGGGAATACATCCAGAAACTCACGGACTATCGAAACCGACTCAATTGAAGGTACTTGGGTAGTATCATCCCTGAGGTGTGCCAAGAACGCTAAACACCCTTTACTAACCATTCTCTTAGCACGAAGAAAGGAGATGATACGAACTGGAGTGGAAGTGTAGTCACCCTCCCACACTAACGGATCTGTCCCAGGCTTGGCCAACGTTACAGTTTTAGCATTACAATCTAAGATTGCAAAATTNTTTGGCTAACTTCTCTGCATTGTAGGTCACCTTGACCGGAATGAAGTGAGCAGACTTAGTTAATCTGTCCACAATTACCCAAATAGAATCAAACTTACCCAATGTCTTTGGAAGACCAACCACGAAGTCCATTGCAATTCTCTCCCACTTCCATTCAGGAATGGGCATTCTCTGAAGTGTTCCTCCGGGCCTCTGGTGTTCATACTTTACTTGTTGACAATTTGGACATTTGGCAACAAAATCAACAATGTCGCGCTTCATTCTACTCCACCAAAAGTGTTGTTTTAGGTCACTGTACATCTTGGTTGCACCAGGATGTATAGAATATCCAGAACTATGAGCCTCTGTAAGAATAGTGTGGATCAAATCATCAACACGGGGCACACATACCCTTCCCTTAATCCTCAAAACACCTTCCTCATCAATTATCGCCTCTTTAGCCTCTCCTCGCAACACCATATCCCGAATTCGGCTTAGTTTCTCATCATTAAACTGTTTTCCCTTGATCTTGTCAAGAAAAGAAGATCTTGCCCCCACACAGGCCAAAAATCCTCCTTCCTCTAGTATTTCCAGTCTCATAAGGTCGTTAGCCAAGTTTTGGACTTCTCTAGCCAATGGGCGTCTAGAAACTTGTAAGTGAGCTAGGCTTCCCATGCTCCCTGCTTTTCTACTTAAGGCGTCTGCCACAACATTCGCCTTTCCTGGGTGATACAAGATGGTAACATCATAGTCCTTCAGTAGTTCCATCCACCTCCTCTGTCTCAAATTCAAATCCCTCTGAGTAAAGACATACTGTAGGCTACAATGATCCGTATAGACTTCACACTTAACCCCATATAGATAGTGTCTCCATTACTTTAATGCAAACACTACCGCAGCCAACTCTAAATCGTGGGTCGGATAGTTACGTTCATGCAACTTTAGTTGCCTCGAAGCATAAGCAATTACATTCTTCTCTTGCATTAGCACTGCACCCAAACCAGATAGGATGCATCACAATAAACAATGAAATTCTTACCCTCTACTGGCAAGGTAAGGATAGGTGCAGTAGTCAGCAAGGTCTGGAGTTTCTGAAAGCTTTCCTCACATTCATCCGACCATACAAATGGAACATTCTGCTAAGTCAAGTTCGTCAATTGGGAAGCAATAGAAGAGAATCCCTTGACAAATCGACGGTAGTAACTGGCTAAACCAACAAAGCTCCTTACTTCTGACACATTAGTAGGTCTTACCCAATTCTTCACTGTTTCAATCTTAGAAAGATCCACCATCACTCCATCCTTAGAAACCACGTGCCCCAAGAAGGACACTGAATCTAGCCAAAACTCACACTTGGAGAATTTGGCATAAAGCCTTTTCTCCCTCAATACTTCCAACACAATTCTCAAATGCTCCTCATGTTCCTTCTTACTCTTGGAGTATATCAGTATATCATCAATAAATACGATGACAAAGAGATCCAGATATGGCTTAAAAATTCCGTTCATCAAGCTCATGAAAGCAGCAGGGGCATTCGTAAGACCAAAAGACATTACTACAAATTCGTAATGCCCATACCTGGTTCGAAAAGCAGTCTTTGGCACATCCGTTGCCCGTATTTTCAATTGATGATAACCGGATCTCAAGTCAATCTTAGAGAAGACACAAGCACCTTGTAACTGATCGAACAAGTCATCAATGCGAGGAATAGGGTACTTGTTCTTAATAGTTACCTTGTTCAACTGCCGGTAGTCTATGCACATCCTAAAACTTCCATCCTTCTTCTTCACAAATAACACCGGAGCACCCCAAGGGGATGCACTTGGTCTAATGAAGCCATTACTTAACAACTCTTGAAGTTGGGCCTTTAACTCCCTTAACTCTGCTGGAGCCATTCTATAAGGGGGTATGGAAATGGGGCGAGTATCTGGCTCCAGATCAATGCAAAAGTCAATATCCCTATCCGGTGGCATACCAGGAAGGTCTGTAGGGAATACATCCAGAAACTCACGGACTATCGAAACCGACTCAATTGAAGGTACTTGGGTAGTATCATCCCTGAGATGTGCCAAGAAAGCTAAACACCCTTTACTAACCATTCTCTTAGCACAAAGAAAGGAGATGATACGAACTGGAGTGGAAGTGTAGTCACCCTCCCATACTAACGGATCTGTCCCAGGCTTGGCCAACGTTACAGTTTTAGCATTACAATCTAAGATTGCAAAATTTTGAGAAAGCCAAGTCATACCCAGAATTACATCGAAATCAACCATCTCTAAAATAACCAAGTCTACATGAGTATTGCTCCTCACAAAAGTCACCAGACACGACCTATATACCTTTTCAACTATCACAGACTCACCCACCGGAGTAGAAACACGAATAGGCATGTCAAGCAATTCACAATGTAAATTAAGACCAGTAGCAAATGAGGAAGATACATATGAAAATGTGGAGCCAGGATTAAATAATACAGAAGCCATGCAATCACAAACCAAAAGATTACCTGTGATAACCGCATCAGATGTTTCTGCTTCAGATCGCCCGGGGAAAGCGTAACAATGGGCCCTATCACCTGTCTTCCCGTTGCCCCTACCATGTGGTGTTGTAGTAGCTCCAGTTTGCCCATAACCCCGGCCGTTTTGGTGACCACCATTTCCTCGGCCAGCACGTCCTCCCGAATGACGGCCTCTTCCATGACCACCTCTCCCTTTGACTATTGGGGGTCTGTAACTCTGTTTTGGACAATACCTCTTAATATGTCCAATCTCCCCACATCCATAACACTCTCTGGATTCAAGCATAGGTCTCTGTGAGAATGACGAAGTCTAGGGATAACCTCTAAACTCGGAGAAGTGTTGACTGGTCTGCGGTGGACCCCCAACTACAGTCTGCAGTGAAGATTGAATAGGTCGGGCTGGATAACCTCCGGAACCCTGCCCTCTGGAGTAAGAACCATTAAATTCACCTCCCTTATGAAACCTTTTAGATGTCGATGCCATGGTGAAGTCATCTGGCTTCACTCCCTCCACCTCTATCACGAAGTCTACCACTTCCTGAAAGGATTTTGCTGTAGCCGCTACCTGTAAGGCTGAAATCCATAATTCTTACCTCAATCCTTTCACAAAACGGCGAATCCACTCTTGTGGACTAAAACAAAGCTGGGTGGCATACCTGGATAATTCCCGAAACTTAGCCTCATACGCAGTAACCGATATCCTGCCTTGCTCTAGGCTCAAGAACTCATCTCTCCTCCTATCCCTCAAGGTCCGGGGGATATACTTTTCCATAAATAAGCTAGAGAATGACGCCCAAGTCATAGGTGGTGCCTGTGCGGGTTGACACTCAACATGTGACCGCCACCACATTTTGGCATTTCCCTGAAACTGATAGGTTACAAACTCAACGCCAAATCGTTCCACTATGCCCATTTTATGTAGTAACTCATGATAATCAACCAGAAAATCGTAAGCATCCTCAGATTCAGCACCCTTGAAGACTGGAGGTTTCAATTTCAAGAACTTACTGAAAAGTTCATGTTGATCACTTGTCATTATAGGCCCTGTAGTCAAACGAGGAAACGTGCCTATTTCCAATGAGGCATCCATGCGGGGAGCCTCAACAGCGGCCTGTCGTACTTCCGGAACCTGAGGTGCTGGTGCAGAAAACACTGGAGGTGTCTGGCCTTGATCAGATAACCCGCTAAGATAACCAAGAACCTGATTAATCATCTCTGGGGTAGGTTGGGGGTGGTAATTCCTCATTCTGCACTTGCTCACTTTCCCCTTCCGCACCCTCTCTTACTACTTCCTCAGTCGGTGGAGGAGTCACCGCCCTAGTACTAGATGGGCCAGGTGCTTGTCCTCTTCCTCTAGAGGGCGTCCTCCCGCGACCTCTACCACGGCCTCTTGTAATCCTCCTCGAGCTACAGCCCCAGTGGCTGGCTCAGTTGCATCTTGTCTTGCCGGTGTTGGTGTTGGCGCCGCTGTTGCTCTAGTTCTAACCATCTGCGAAATAGAGTGAAGATGGTCAGATACCAATTTGTATCACCTAGATACCAATTGGATTCAAGTAATAGCACGAAAGAAAGAAAGAAAGAATAGAATTTTCCTAAAGTCTTATAGCCTCTCAAAGAAAAGTAAAGGCATCCCCCTACCGTTCCTTAAGACTCTACTAGACTCGTTCTTGTGTGATGAGATCAACGAACCTAATGCTCTGATACCAAGTTTGTTACGACCCAAAACGAGCCGCGAGTGGCACCCACACTTATCCTACTATGTGAGCGAACCAACCAATCTAAACCCCAACATATTGAACAAAATACAATGCGGAAGACTTAAAACTCATTAACGAAATCAATTAAATAACTTCTAAAATTTATAAATCATTATCCCCAAAATCTGGAAGTCATCACCACAAGAACATCTATCCTCAAATTACTAAATCTAAGAGTACCTAAGAAGCTAAAATAAGTAAAAAGCTAGTCCATGCCGGAATTTCAAGGCATCAAGACATGAAGAGGAAGATCCAGTCCAAGCTAGAAGCAATAGCTCACCCTGAAATCTGGCTTGATGAAGACTGGCTAGAGTTGCGGTTGAGTTGAAGACGACGGTACATTTGCTGCACTCCACAATTAACAAAGAAAAACAAATACAAGTAGGGGTCAGTACAAGGCACAAGTACTGAGTAGGTATCATCGGCCAACTCAAAATAGAAAACAGTATATATCAGATAATAACATAAAATCAACTAATATTCTTAACAGGTGACAACAACAGTTACCATAACCCTTGGTCACAACACCAAGCACATCTATGAGGACTCAAGCCTCCACACCCTACTCATTTGGGAAACATGTTCTTTAGATTGAGTATATTAACATATTTCAATATTCATTATCTTTATTCCTCTTGTGTCGGTACGTGACACTCCGCTCCACTACTACTATCCTGGTGTCGGAACGTGACACTCCGATCCATTACTATCTTGGTGTCGGAACGTGACACCCGATTCATATACTATCCTGGTGTCAGAACGTGACACTCCGATCCATATACTATCCTGGTGCCGGAACGTGACACCCGATCCATATACTATCCTGGTGTCGGAACGTGACACCCGATCCATATACTATCCTGGTGTCAGAACGTGACACCCGATCCATATACTATCCTGGTGTCGGAACGTGACACTCCGATCCATATACTATACTGGTGCCGGAACGTGACACCCGATCCTCTATTACTTTAGTTCATCAAGCCTTCTTTTATACCAAGGCATCATCATTAACAAAGTAAATTTAGGATTCAAGATTCAATAGCCTCATCATGCTAATTTATAACAATTATATAATCACATCATGTAAACACACAATTAAGCATATAGAAGACTTTATAATACTACCCAACATATATCATTCGCTATTAAGAGTTTACTACGAATAGCATAAACCATAACCTACCTCCACCGAAGAATTGCGATCAAATAAGCTAATTCCCCAAAGCTCTATTGTCCTCTTCGTTCCTCTCTCTATCTCGATCGATCGTTTCTCCCTGTCTTTGTTCTTTCTATTTTTCTTATTCAAAACCCTTTTTCTTTTACCCTAATTGTCATATAATTAATTATAAAAGATGATAAAAATAACCCACTAATTATTTCAAAGTTATCTCCTTTAACCCCCAAGAAATTGAATTATTAACATTAATCCACTAACTTTATAATTATAAGCATGAATAGTCCAAAACGCCCCTTAAAACTTTTAAATAGAAATCCGACCCAGTCAGGGTTACGCAACCTGTGACGGTCCGTCATGGCTGTGACGGTCCGTCCTGCAGGTCCATCACAAAGTTCAGAGAGTTAGTTCTGTGGAAAGATTTGTGACGGTCCGTCGTGCCTGCGACGGTCCGTCCTGCCATTCCGTCACGAAGTTCAGAGAGTCGATTTTAGTACCCAAATTTCAGAATTCTAAGTGTTTTGGAACGAGACCCCCTCGACGGTCCGTCGTGCCCATGACGGTCCGTCGTGGAATCCGTCGGCCAAGACAGTTTTTCCAGAAATAAAATCTGCTGCTCAAAACGACTAAACAGGTCGTTACATTAGTTTAAAGCGATCGATAAGGTTATTTACTCGATTTTTCCTTGGGATGTTTGCTATGGATGGATCAATATATGGTGTTTGTCTATCGGGTTAAAGGCGTTGCTGGTGGATATGATAGCGATGTTCTGGCTTTGAACGGTATTTAAAATTAAAAAAAATGAAGGAAATTTTGATCAAGGAGGTAATTTTTTTTTATTTACTCCATTATAATTATTTGAATCACGTAGCGTGCAGAAATGCGTTTTGGATGTAAGTCAATTTGAAAATATTTAGTTTATATGTATAAGAGGATGATTATTGAAGGTCAAATAAAGAGATTACTAAATTTTTTTTTTTCATCTGGTGTGAGACTTTTTAATATTTGACCTCACATCTAGAGCTGAATAATTGATATGTGGGAAATTCAATACGAGCACCAAACATTAGTTAATAGATACTGTGATGAGCTGTGTTTTAATATCATGTGAAGAAACGAAATAATTAAGTTAGTTTATGAGATCGCAACAACTATTCAAAATTATATAAAAAGACCACTCATATTTTATTATCTGACGTGAGACTCCTCAACACGTGAATCGACTAAAATTTGACCAAAAAAAAAAGAATACTTCTCCTATATTCTTTAGTCCAAAATGATTTCTACTACTACAATTTAATATATATATATATATATATATATATATATATATATATATATATATATATATATATATATATTAGGTCAATGTAGAGGAAATTAAAAGGGAGTGGTATGCCCTAGTGATAATAATTAGGGAGATTCAAGTTTTTCAGCAAAGGATGGGCATATGCATTTAAATGTGACAATTCTAAAAATTATCTTCCTATGTCAAATTCAACAATAAAAAAAATTATATTTTATACCAGAATTAATCGATAAGGTACAGAAGATGAGATTACTATTCTTTTAATTAGAAGTCTTTATATTAAATTGCAAATATGAAAAGCTTTTCTGATAAAAAACGCTTCTCTAAAATGAATATTACGCGACACGAATCTGAATTAGTCGAGCTCCCAGTTAAAATTATAATGTTTATTGTTATTGGGGAAAAGCTCACATGAATCTTTACATAGTGCACATGATGTCAATTCATTTTTTTGGGTAATATAATGTTATTGTAACATCAAAGAGCATATGGAGGTTGCCACTGCTTGCATCTTACCAAAGAATGGAGAAATGGCATTTTTGCAAGTTTTAAATTTAGAATAATACAATCTCAATGTGTTTGATCAAGTTTTTGAAAGTTTAAACGTATTTTAATATTTTTTTAAAAAAATGAGTATTTTAAAAAAGAATTAGGTGTTTTGATCAAATTTTTCATAGCAAATAAATGTTTTAAGGGAGTAGTAGAAGTTATTTTTCATAAATTAAAAAAAAAATCACAAAGTATTATATTTTAGAAAAATACATTCATAGATTATTTGACCAAATTTTGTAGAGGTGAAAAGTAAGGGTATGAATTGATCGGTTCGATTTGGTTTTATGTATTATCGATTTGATTTATCAATTTTTAATTATGCTAAATCAATAAGATTTTCTTTATCGATTTGTCGGTTTTGGTATTTAGCGGATTGATTTTCGATTTAACCAATAAGAAAATATTTATAAAATAAATATGACTTCAATTTGATGCGAAAAGACAATAATGTAGCTTTACAATTTCTCATAAAATAAAAAATAATACTAACTAAAATGAAAAAATATTATACAAGTGTAACGCAAAAAGAAATTAAGAGAAATATGATTCTTGTTTTAGGTTTCGATGTTCTGTATAATGTAAAGTTGTGAACTTAAAGTCATTGCAAAGTGTGAATTGAAGGCGAAACAATAAAGATAATAACTAATAAATAATAGTGTGAGATTAATATTTAATACTTATGTACGAGTAAAGTAATAAACTATTATAGTATTAATGAGTTATCGATTTATAACCTAACATTTAAACAATCAAAATCAAATCGATAACCCAACTATTTTTTAAAATAAAGTCATTAAAAATAATTAATCCAATAATATAATAATAATAAATTAACAATACTTTTTCAATTTAATTTATCTATCTTTTTTAACCTTCTATCGAAAAGTGTATTTTTTTTTATAAATAAACCTATAATAGAGACAAGATTTATTACATAATCAAGAAGGCACAAAAACCACACATTTTTTTTTAATAATTCAAAAACTTATTATAATCAAAATGCTTAAGAAAACATAAAGAAATTGTAGTCAAAGAAATAAAATTCTCTCTTGGTATTTCATGTAGGATAGATTAGAATTATTTGGAATAAAAGAACTTCGTTATAATTTAAATACGCATTCAAATTGTTAAAATATTGTATTAATTAAGATTTGAATATTAAATAATTAAAATTATACTTGAATATATAAATTTTATTTTAATTAAAAAATTATTAGTAAAAGTAATTAATACTTAAAATCAACAAAATATTTTTTAAAGATTATAGTGTGGTAATATGTATATAATATAGATGTAATATTTTGTAATTATTGGTGGGTCGTTAATTCATCAGTTTAGAAAAAGAAAGGATAAAATTCGATTTTGCTTTGAGTCGTTAGTATAAAATGATCGATAAGGTCATTTACTCGATTTTTCCTTTTGGATGTTTGCTATGGATGGATCAATATATGGTGTTGACTATCGGGTTAAAGGCGTTGCTGGTGGATATGAATAGCGATGTTCTGGCTTTGAACGGTATTTAAAATTCAAAAAAAAATGAAGGAAATTTTGATCAAGGAGTTTTTTTATTATTATTTACTCCATTATAATTATTTGAATCACGTAGCGTACAGAAATGCGTTTTGGATGTAAGTCAATTTGAAAATGTTTAGTTTATATATATAAGAGGATGATTGTTGAAGGTCATATAAAGAGATTACTAATTTGTTTTTTCAGCTGGTGTGAGACTTTTCAATATTTGACCTCACGTCTAGAGCTGAATAATTGATATGTGGGAAACTCAATACGAGCACCAAACATTAGTTAATAGATATTGTGATGAGTTATGTTCTAATATCATGTGAAGAAACAAAATAATTAAGTTAGTTTATGAGGTCGCAACAACTATTCAAAATTATATAAAAGGAGCACTCATATTTTATTATCTGATGTATATATATATTACATTTTATATTTATATATATATATATATATATATATATATATATATATATGGTCAATGTAGAGGAAATTAAAAGGGAGTGTTATGGCCTAGTGATAATAATTAGGGAGATTCAAGTTTTTCAGCAAAGGATGGGCATATGCATTTAAATGTGACAATTCTAAAAAATAATCTTCCTATGTCAAATTAAACAAACAAAAAATTATATTTTATACCAGAATTAATCGATAAGGTGCAGAAGATGAGATTACTATTCTTTTAATTAGAAGTCTTCATATTAAATTACAAATATGAAAAGCTTTTCTGATAAAAAACACTTCTCTGAAATGAATCTTACGCGACACGAATCTGAATTAGTCGGACTCCCAGTTAAAATTAGCATGTTTATTGTTATTGGGAAAAAGTTCACATGAATCTTTACATAGTGCACTTGATGTCAATTCATTTTTTGGGTAATATAATGTTATTGTGACATCAAAGAGCATATGGAGGTTGCCATTGCTTGCATCTTACCAAAGAATGGAGAAATAGCATTTTTGCAAGTTTTAAATTTAGAATAATACACTCTTGATGTGTTTGATCAAATTTTTGAAAGGTTAAACATATTTTATTTTTAAAAAAAATGAGTATTTTAAAAAAGAATTAGGTGTTTTGATCAATTTTTTCATAGCAAATAAATGTTTTAAGGGAGTAGTAGAAGTTATTTTTCATAAATTAAAAAAAAAATAATCACAAAGTATTATATTTTAGAAAAATACATTCATAAATTATTTGACCAAATTTTTTAGAGGTGAAAAGTAAGGGTGTGAATTGATCGATTCGATTTGATTTTATGTATTATCGATTTGGTTTATCAGTTTTTAATTATGCTAAATTAATCAGATTTTCTTTATCAATTTGTCGGTTTTGATTTTCGATTTAATCAATAAGAAAGTACTTATAAAACAAATATAAGGCTTCTCCAATAATTTTATGTGAAAAAATAATGACGTAGCTTTACAACTTCTCATTATATAAAAAAATGATATTAATTAAAATGAAAAGAACTATACAAGTATAACGCAAAAAGAAATTAAGAGGAATATGAATCTTGTTTTAGATTTCGATGTTTTGTATAATATAAAGTTGTGAACTTAAAGTCACTGTAAAGTGTAAATTGAAGGTGAAATAATAAAGGTAATAACTAATAAATAATAGCGTGAGATTAATATTTAATACATATGTACGAGTAAAGTAGTAAACTATTATAGTATTAATGAGTTATCGATTTATAACCTGACATTTAAGCAATCAAAATCAAATTGATAACCCAACTATTTTTTTAAAATAAAGTCATTAAAAATAATTAATCCAATAATATAATAATAATAAATTAACAATACTTTTTTCAATTTAATTTATCGATCTTTTTTAACCGCTTATCTAAAAGTGTATTTTTTTTTTAAATAAACATATAATAGAGACGAGATTTATTGCATAATCAAGAAGGGACAAAAACCACATTTTTTTTTGTAATAATTCAAAATTTTATTATAATCAAAATGCTTAAGAAAATATAAAGAAATTGTAGTCAAAGAAATAATATTTTCTCTCTCTTGGGATTTCATGTAGGAAAGTTAAGAATTATTTGGAATAAAAGAACTTCGTTAAAATTTAAATACACATTTAAATTGTTAAAATATTGTATTAATTAAGATTTGAATATTAAATAATTACGATTATACTTGAATATATAAATTTTATTTTTAATTAAAAAATTATAAATAAAAGTAATTAATACTTAAAATCAACAAAATATTTTTTAAAGATTATACTGTAGATTCGTGGAAGTGGTAATTACCAGTGATGATTGTAAATGCCAATTATAAATAATATTTACTGCGTGGAATGTGAGTAATAGCTAGCGGTAATGATGATAGTTGATAGTTGTAATGGATGATAATGATCGTTAATGATGCTGGTGAATAATACTCTCTCCGTCTGAAATTGTTTGTCATGTTACGCTTATCGAAAGTCAATTTAACTAATTTTTAATGGCAATAGATCACATTAATTCGATATTTTTTTAAAAAAAAATAGATATTCTAAAACTATATGAAAAGTACTATAAATTACAAATTTTTACATATTAATATGATGAAAAAATATATCTTAAAATATTAGTCAAAATTTTTATAGTTTGACTTTAAAAAAAAATCATGACAAATAATACTGGACAGAGAGAGTAATAATGATTATAGCGGTGGTGATCGATAATTAATTTTTTAATGATGGTCTGTAGTGATGATTATAACTTATGACTAATGATGATCGGTTTTGATGAGTATAAATTCAATAGAACTATATCATACCTACTATGTTTTTGGTTGTGTTGCCCCATATAATTTTTTGAAAAAAGGATTTAAAAAATATTTCAATTTTAATCAAAATTATTGTTACGATATCAAATTTTATAGAAGACCTTTTGCTCCTGAACTACTAAATAGCCTATTCTAAATGTACATATGTATCCACACGAACATCAAACATATTATGTAACTACAAAAAATAACAGTATCGTAACAGCAATTTCAATCAAAATTTGGATATATTCCAGACTTTTATCCTAATTTTTTAATCTAGTATATGATTTGCCCACAAGTCTAATTTTTCAAAAAAAAAAAAAAAAACTGGATCCAAACATTCTATACTATAAAATAGCAAATAATTTACACTTGATGCAAAGTTTACTGATAATAATATACAAACAGTGGAATAACTGCACAACTAATTATATCATAATGGAGTTCTACAGTTCCATTCATTTCCAATATCATATATACATCTATCTTATCTTAAGACATTATGGAATAGACTTGCCAGAAATGTCTTGTTCTGCACCATAACGAAAGCGCGGGATAGTTCACATACCTACTTCTGTAACCATACGAAACGATCTTTCAAGCATTTTGCAGGTTCCATGATACCGCCGAGCCATCCAAATCCAAAACACAGTTGCTTAGATTGTAAGGTAATGAGTTGTTGTCTGTAAGGTATCAATATGTTCCTAAGGCCTGCATTGAGAACAACTCGAGTTGCCAAATCAGTCATCGATAGTTGAGAACAACGTAGATACAGAACGGTTTTATGAAGTGGTTTATTGTACCTGATGTGCACATAGTCTTGTAAAGTAGAGCTACATGAGGATCTCCTCGCGTACTCATGTTTGGCTTCTCCAAGCACTCGAGGAATGCAAGGTCTGCTTTGAGAAGTTCAGCCTGATCATGAGAATCGTAGCCCATGTCGTGACAATAGCAGCAAAAATCCAACCAATCAATCGGTCTTCTGTCCCAAATTGGTGACCCTCCATCTTTTCCACTTGACCAGTTTGGTCCACAGTAATGACCATATCGAGGGAAAAATTGAGAAAGAAAAGCTCGTGGACCTGTATGCCATGGAACTTTAGAAACATATGGTCTGAAGCGTATGGCTGACTTTCGAGCTAGAGAGTCTACACCTTCACGAGACGGACGTCGTTTCAGTTTCTTGTTGACAGTTGTTGGCATTTGAATATTACCCTCAGCTACTTTAGCCCAAGGAAGAAATGAAAACACAGTCCATTTCCAAAACTTAGCATCAAACTGAGCATTTTGTTTAGGTGTTTGCATTAGGGTGCTAGTAGATGCAACTGTTGATGCCATATCATTTGCAGAATGGGGTTTGAACCACGGGAAATTACCGAAAAATGAAAAATCCATTGCTAGATGATGGAAGCCACTGCCGATTACGCAACTTCAGCCACCAGAACTTGTACAATCAGAGGACCTATATCCACACATCATTGCATCAAATGCAGAGATAATTTTTAGTTACAATTAAAAAAGAATGAACAACAACATACACAGTGTATTCCCACAAGTGGGGTCTGGGAGGATAGAATGTGTGCAAACCTTGCCCCTACCTTGTGGAGATATCGAGGCTGTTTCCAAGAGAACCCCCCCCCCCCCCCGGCTCAAGTAACACGTAACAAAACAGTATAAGAGGTTCAAAAGACAAAAAAAATGAACCTGGTTGCTAATTACCAGCTATAATAACAAACTAGAAGACAATATATAGTCAACGAGTTGATAAAAAAGGGGAGGTTGTTCCTGTTCATATGGAAAAGAGACCTTGTTTTCGTCTTTCTTCCTTTTATCTCTTTGGTTGGAGAGTGAAGATTGTAACTATTTTAGTAACACATCATTTATCCCCTTCTAGCAGACTAGTATAGAGAAGATTTTGCCATTGCGTTGACCAATGAGCATTAGATAACTAGTACAGTCCATTTCATCATAGACAATTTATCTATATTGTGTGCATTAAAATCACACTATCATAGCATTAGCAGTTTTGCACACAGCACATATACAGAGGTAAAAGTATACCTTCCTGCGGAACAGAATACAACCGTTTAAATGTCAGTTTCTTCGGAAGAAGAGAGTGCACAAAATTAGGAGGTCAGAAACCGAGTCCAAATGACACCTAATTCATTGGCAATCAATAACCAGTCAAAAAAACAAGACCTGTAGGGGGGAGGAGGGGCACAGGCATAACGTGAGTAACCACCAGCGGATTTCAGCTCCGGAGAGATGGAGGTTTTGCTTAAGTCATCTTTTCTAGGTAAGGTATAGAGAAATGTTAGCCTATGAAAGTTATAAACACGTGGGAGCGCGGATCTCACAAACATTCAAATCGCACATTCGTGTAGAAAGGGATATAGGGGGTGTTTCGATAAGCTTTTTTAAGCGACTTTAAAAAAGTCAAGCCAAAAGTAGGTAGCTACCTACTTTTGACATTTGACTTTTTTTTTTTTTGTACTTTTTAAGCCTAAAGTAAAGTGCTTTTAAGCACTCTGTGTCTTTGTCAAACACCTCTAAAAATTAAGAAGTGCTTAAAAGCCAAAAACACCTAAAAATAAGTCAATCCAAACACCCTCATAATCTTAGTAAGAAATGGGGCATAGTAGGGTAAGATCCCCACTACTTGGTCCCTGGTGATTTCGAAAGCTCGTCTCCCAGAGATTTTTCTGTTATGACGAATAGTAAAATAGGGCACCAACTAGATGATTCTGTCTGCCAGGAAAGTAGGAAGATAAAAGATAAAAGATAATCTGGTCATCCTATAGAATAAATAACAAGATGTGTGGCAAAGAACATGAGATTAAAGCCAATAAGTTTAAGCTGGAACTTAGCAACAAAGTTACGCTGCCATCAGACTTTGGGAGGCCTTTACATGATCAAATAACTACTAGTTGAGATTTGCAAAAAGAAAAATAAATGAAGTCCTCATTCTAGGACACTGAGAAACTTCAAAGACTCGTTTTTTATATTTTTTCGATAACCGAGAAATCCGTCTATGACACGCCCTTTGGACCAATCACAGCGACTCGTCTTTTATTTCACACCTTATTACACCATTCTCCATGTGGATGAGGAAAGATTAACTCAATATCTATTCAGACGAGTAGAATCCCTCAAGAAATCCAATTCTTACATAGGCTTCTCTTCAACATTTCTCGCTATGTACATCTAGTGAGAAAATAATGTATTCGTAATGACTAATGAGAAGACTCAACATCTTGCTTTCACACAGTACATCCAGTGAGAAAACAATCTATCGTAATGAGAAGACCGAGTTACTTTTTTTTTCTCAACTACTTGCTTTTGCACTGTGAAGCTTATGCTACAAAATAAGCAAATGATGTTCCCTCTAACTGGATGCATCTGATTATAGATAACGCAGTAGAATCTTCACCATCTCCATCTGGTTGATACATTTTTAGTGACATAAAGAAATATAAGAGTTATTGCTGTGAGACTTGATGCCTTCACCTAGGTTAGGACTTTAACCTTCTTAAGAACTTACTTCTTGCTAGCGCTCTACGGAATTGATTCAATAACATGATCAAACCGCACGAGTTGTGTGATACATGCATGTCACGAGTTTACGAGTTTGAATCTTCCCCCGTTCATTAGTGTGTATTTAAGTGGACAATGATTAAGTGGAAGATCAATTATCCACCGAGTTTCAAATCTAGGTGCAATGATTTTCTTGGTTATTCAAGAAAAGAAAAAACATACTTGCTCACAAGTCAAATGACTAGACGATCAACTACGCTTAAATCCTAAATTGCTTGGGATAGGAATAAGAATACTCCATTGTTGTACTACTTACAGGTAAAAGCGAATCCTCCATATCCATTCCACTTTGCTGCTTAAGTGGTTACATCTGATGTATTCACCATTTAGAGGATCATCACAATTAGGTTATTTATTATACTAGTACCGCAACCCTTATCTTTTATCCAGGCTTCTAACTGGCTGTACTTTGAGAAATTTACACAAGTAGTACCACTACTTCTGGATTATCCGACATGCACGCGTCAACATTTTTGAAGAGTCCGAAAAGCATAGATAAACAACATAATTTTCTTCCGAATGCGTTCGGATTGGCTCCGCCTCTGAACTTAGCTTGAAGATCCTAGTACAGACAAACAAAATTTGCCTATATGGGTCTTTATGTTCTTATATTTCTATAATCTAAATTCGTTTAAGAAAAAAAAAGTTTTCTTTTTTCCATTTCCCTCCTCCTCCTCCTCTCCCAGTACTCACCACCAATCAAGAATGAGTAAAACCCACATCCCAAAATAACATAAAAATTCTATAACACAACACAAAAAAAGACATAAAAGTTGAATGCTATCACTATTAAAGACACAGAATTTGCAGTGAAACTGAATAATAAACCATAAAACAAGAAACTTCACAATTTTCATACCCAAAAGAAGGTTTCTTTTTACCATTTCCCTCCTCCTCCTCTTCTCCCAGTACCCACCGCCTCAACGCCAATCAAGAATCAGTATAAACCATATCCCAAAAACAACATACAAATTCAATAACACAACATAAAAGACACAAAAGTTGAATATCATTCACTATAAAGACATAATTTGCAGAGAAACTGAATAGTAAACCATAAAACAAGAAACTTCACAATTTTCATAACCAAAAGAAGGTTTCTTTTTACCATTTCCCTCCTCCTCCTCTTCTCCCAGTACCCACCGCCTCACCGCCAATCAAAAATCAGTAAAACCCACAACCCAAAAACAACATACAAATTCAATAACACAACATAAAAGACACAAAAGTTGAATACCATTTACTATGAAGACACATAATTTGCAGTGAAACTGAACAGTAAACCATAAAACAAGAAACTTCACAATTTTAATACCCAAAAGAAGGTGTCTTTTTCCCACTTCTCCTCCTCTCCTTCTTTTCCACTACTCACCGCCTCACCGCCAATCGAAAATCAGTAAAACCCACATCCCAAAAACAACATACAAATTCAATAACACAACATAAAACTTGAATACCCTTTACTATAAAGACACATAATTTGCAGTGAAACTGAACAGTAAAACCATAAAGCAAGAAACTTTACAATATGAATACCCAAAAAGAAGAAAACCCATTTCTCTTCTTCTCCTTCTCTCCCACTACTCACCGCCCTCACCACCAATCAAGAATCAGTAAAACCCACATCCCAAAAACAACATACAAATTCAATAACACAACATAAAAGACACAAAACTTGAATACCATTTACTGTAAAGACACATAATTTGCAGTGAAACTGAACAGTAAAACCATAAAGCAAGAAACTTTACAATATGAATACCCAAAAGAGGAATTTAAGGAAAACAAGAATCACAGAGAGAATAGTACCTATAAATCTTCATTGATTTAGCACAAAAATGAGTTCATCTGTACAGAAACAAAAGGAAAAAGGGAGTTTTGTTTTGAGTATTTCTTTGGTTGGAATTTGTTGGCGTGATTATGGGAACATGTGACGCTCAGATGAGATTTTGAAGCTTCTACTTGTTTGACACTTGTTCTACCCAATGACTTTGTAAAGGAAAATTTTCATAAATACAATAATTTGACTTCTATTTACAAAATATAGCAATAGTTTTGTACTCCCTTCCGCCTTAATTACTTGTCTATTTCGACAAATCAAGAAAATATAATTTTTTTAAGAGAAAAAGGATAAATATATCTGAACTATCGTAAATATTATTTAGATACCCTCCATCATACATTCGGGATATAGTGTCCCTGTCGTCCAAAAACTAGAACATATATATCTTTATACTAACGGACATACACGTGTCATGGTTCTTATCCATCGATCCGACATTGGGTCGATGAATAAGATTGTGCGACATATCACTATTTAATCTTCCGTTAGAGTGAAGGACATATATACTCTATTTTTTGGACGGCAAGGGCATCAATATCCCAAAAGTGTGACGGAGGATATATGCATACCAATTATGATAGTTCAGGGATATATTTGTCATTTTCTCTTTTTTTACCTATTAAATCTAAATTAAATGACTAATTACTTTGAAAAATGTAAAACTTTTCATCCATTTCATAATTAGTAGGGGTAAAATGGTAAACTCACTACGTCATTAATTATTTTCTTAATAGGTGTGTCACTTCAAAAGTGGATAAGTAAAAAAGATCGGAGAAAGTATTAACTTCAGGTCAGTTGATAACTATAACCATTGATTTTAAGTGTGCACAAATAAATACTTAAATTTATATAGAGTTAAACAAATAGACATATTTATACAATATGACAATTTTGCTATTTTATATATTATGTCAAATAAAATATTATATATCTACTTGTGTATATTTAAAATTGACGGGTATAGTTGTCCATTCAACCTAAATAATTTTCAAAATATAGTAGTAATAGTTTGTGTATGTATGTGTTAATAAAAAAATACACTATATTTGTGTAAGAGTAGAACATTGTATATGGCACACACTTCAATACGCTTTAAACTTCCTCCGTTTATAAAAAATAATCTGGTTTGATTTGACACGAAGTTTAAGTAAATAAAAATGACTTTTAAATCTTGTGGTCCTAAATCAAAATTATATTAAATATATAAAATTATTTTTTAATCTTATGGCCTTAAATATGTCACATGATAGGTTAAAGTTAAAATGTTTACTAAAAAAATGTCATTTTTTTAAACAGATTAAAATGTAAAGGAGGTCATTCTTTTTTAAACGGAGGGAGTAATAACTATCCTATCACGAATTAGGAATTAGGAATTATCTCAATTTTTTATAATTTTTAGAAATATGTGTGATCGATTTTGTTTGAGTTCAAATTTTGTGCATCCATTAATTATAACCTCGGTACATTTGTGACGATAAGCAAAATACGTTTTAAGACTTTATGTATCACATAATTATCTTTGATAATTAGTGTACATTAACATCATATGTTTTCTAAAATAAATGTGATCGACTCTATTTGAACTATGTGCTCATTATTATGGCCTATCAAATCATACTCATTGTTTTTTAAATCCATTTTGGAGTTTGTATGCCAAATAAAAAAATGATTTTTTTTTAACTTTTCGTGTATACTAACTCATGAATATAGTATAACCAACCATAACAATCATTTTTTCAAGTTCGTATCATAAAATAATAGAAATTTAAGATTATCTTAATTTTCGTGTGTATAAATTCATGAATTTTTGAAATATGTATAAAAAGATTTTATTATTTTTTGACGACAAGAAAAACCCACAGCCGCTACCTTTTGAGTGTGCGTGTAAAACCCCGCTCCTATTCAATAGCTCACAATCACATAGGAAAGGTAACCCACACCAGGCTCGACCCAGAAGGCAAACCCCTTGTTTTCGCTGGCAAAGGATTTCACACTTGAGACCTCCAACATGAAAGAATTTATTTGAGCTCAATTTGTGTGGTTCAATTGGTTTTATGACAATTATCTAAGTTCCAAAGTATCAAGTAACATGACAGGCCTCAACAAACTTTTTTTTTTTTGAAAACCGAGAAATCTGCCTGTGACCCGCCTTTAGACCAATCATAACCTCGACAAAATTACTAACAACAAATATACATGAAAAAATATTCAACTGCACACAGCAAAGGTGCTTTGTCTATTAGACAACACAATAATATACATTTTTATTATGTTACAGTATGAATTTCAGAATCAATGAGATCACTAACAAGACACAGATAACAACAATACAACCAAAAAAGAAAGGACAGAGATGAGTACAATAACGATATCTCGAAGTATACAGTACGTAAGAAACCTATACGCTATAATACACAAAGGATATACAGATGATGGGAGCGTTGCAGCTTCCGTTTTGCAATTAGTTCCATGGAGGAGATGAAGGTTTGTACATAGGTTGATGAGATGTTGATCCATAGTTTAGGTCGAGGTTATGGAGTTGTTCCATCAGCTGAGAGCGTCTTTCCTTGAAGAAGTCTAAACGTGTTGTTAATTCAACCAAAGTGGAAGATGCAGCCGAAGGGTGTCGTGTATAATCCATAGCCTGCTAAAACAATGGTCAAAAGACAACACAAAATGACACTAAACATTTCAGCATATGTACCAACTTCATCTTAAACGAGAGCTAACTCTATGATGTATAGTTCTACTAAATTCTCATACGGCTAGATTTAAAAGTGATACAAGCAAACTGTGGTCCGAGTTTGGCTAAAGTGGTATTTATGGGTGTAAACCATGGGAACCAGGGTTCAAATCTCTACCTAAGCCTTGGTGAACAAAATTACTCGATACTTATACTAGTGAGGTGTGGAACAGTCAAGTCGAGGTGCGCACAAGCTACCATCTATAGAAATGATCTAGCAAAATTGCGATGTATTGTCTCTACATCAGTAGGGTCATCCATATGTGCTGATGTGTTGGAGCCTTCGTGTGCCCACTCGTGCATGCTTTTGTGTGAGATTAAAAAGATAAAAGTTTTCACTTGTTACCTCAGTGCCCTTTGAAGTGGGATGCAGGGGGGAAGAATCAACAGCATCACATTCACCCACAGACAGACCAGTTGATGCTTCAGTACTCTTAGAATCACTTAAGCTTGTCTCTCGGAGTTGTTTCCGAGTAGGCTGCCTCATACCAGAGGTGGATGTCAGTACTTGTCCTTTCATATTCCTTAAATCTGATCCCAGCAATTCCTGCATCGTTTTAGAACGTTCACTATATGAGAAACTCTTATAAACTACAAACATAGAATCAACAAATCAATTTAAAACTCCACAACCTAAGCATCTAGAATGTTAGCATTTAATTCTTTATAAATGAAAGAAAATCTCGCAACTTCCAGCATCTAAATTCTCTTCTCTTTCGCGAATGAATAAATTAGTCAGATAAACATTCACATTTTTCAAGTCCATAGAGCTCAGCCATAACAACTCTTAAAACCCTTTCAGCTTTTGCGAATTCCAAATGGAAAAAAAAAATTATAGCATGCTCCCTGGATGAATATGTCATAGAGAGAAAATTCAGTTAATATTTTTCAGGTGTGGATGAGGTTTAAGACTGCATTCATTCACATAAATCCACTAATATTTTTTCTTATGAATAATAGGCCATCACATTTAGCGGTAAAAGTATTGAACTTTTAAAATATCAAGGGAAGGAGATCTTTTAAATTAGCTCACAAATTATATAAAGTAAAGCAAGATAAAGCGCAAAGGAATCTATTCACAACAAGCAGTCGCCCCTAATGGCTTCTTTCTCTTTCTCCCCTCCCTTTCATGCTGGTGTTTTTTTCTTTTTTAGTTCTATTGAGTGATCAAGTGCATGACCAAAAATACAATAATGTTCAACTTAATAGCTCAAAAACACATCACTGACAGCATGACCAAGAATATGCAAAACCAGAGAGGATGTTGCATGTTTGACTTTTATCACGGAGACATAATTCGAAAAAAATGTGAAAGCCGAAATTGTTCATACAAAATGCATGACCACTAATATGTGCTTATATTAACCCATTATATACAGGAGGACAAAATCACCTCATTTCTTTGTCTTCTTTCATGATTACAGAAAGCGAGCGTCGTGTCAAAATCTTGCTGGTAATATTTCCTACAGACGGAGAATACACTTGGTAAGTAAGAGAAATTTATCAAAATATAAATATTCAAAGAAACGGAAAGTGCATGCAATGCTCCAACTAGGATCACTTCCTCGTTCTTATTGAAAAGGGACAGTGCATCTGTGTACTCTTAACATGAATGTCGTACAACCAAAAAAACAGAAAAAAATTTAAAAAAAAAATCAGCTGCTATATATTTAAGGCTTGAATATTTCATGTAGAAAAAAAAATAACAATGCAGAGATAAATGTACATCTTAGAAAAAACATATGTCTGCTTGTGCTTATGGCATACTCAATGAGTGTTGAGTAGCTAGTAACTGAAAACCTGCAACATCCACCACTAGACTACATAACTAAAACTTACTTAGACTTGTATGTTATAAGACAAGCACTTCTCAGTCAAATTTACTACGATAGAATGACATCAAGTACGTCAAAATGCAGTACTTAAAAGAGTACTTAGAATTGAAGCTAATCAACGAAGCAATCCCATATTTTCACATACAGGGACCGTCAGATATGATATATAACACTACGCTTAGTGTCCCACATTGAAAATTAAGTACTTAGTACTGTGGAAAGTATGCATATAATAAGGGCTTTGTGTAAGACAGGAATGTTGCGCATCTTAATAGTACTCTCCCATATCTTAATTTCTCACTGGGACATATTGATTCTTTATTTCTACAACATACCCAGTGCAATCCCACAAGTGGGTTATGCCCTAAAAATCTCTCTTATCCTTTTCCTACTGATTTACCAAGAGCTATCATGAAAATCTCAATTATTGGCAGCATCACTAGCAGTTGCAATGATTCAAGTGATTTTCTGGTTATAACAAGGAATAAGAAAAGATATCATTAGCTTGGGGAACACTTGGTGCTGGAATTAAAATTTGATTTACAGTTTAGATAGTCATGACTCATGTTGACATGATAAAATGGAACAGCCCATGATCAAAATGGAATTCACTTCTAGTCAGTTATAAACATCAATAGCTTCTCAATTATTGCATTTGCATGCCAATAAGAAGCACTTGAAATTGAAACAAGGACACTTGAAAAAGTACCCAAAAAAACTGAAATTACACTCACAACTGAGAATTATGGTTTGGCCCATTTTGATAACGATCACAAGCATCAGCTAATGAGCCATAATGATGCTGCCGTTGCTGATTAAGTTGATTGTGCAACTCAGCAACTTTCTGCTTTAATCTAGCCACATCTGCTTCCGCAAGGGCTATTTCTTCAAGCTCAGCCCTAGTCTTCATAAAAGTAAAATACCTTATTAGAAATATAGCAAATCAATGGGAAGGAAAATGCCAACAGTTACTAGATCATCAGTACAACCTTGGAATCCATTGCACGAGAACCTGACAACTGTCCAGAAGACATGCTCAAACCAACTTCTAGTGCAGCTCTCAAGTCTCTCTCAGCTTGTAACTGTTCTTGTAGTCTAGCCACCTTCATAAAAGTTACACGTGGTTTAATAATTTACCAGATAAAAAGTGTGAACTTGTGAGTGCAAAAACTTCAGTCTACAAAGTGCAGAACACATCTTAAGAAGAATTAGGAATTATACAAGAGTAGCAAAACCAGCTATATTTACAGTTGTGACCAAAAGATGAAAACTTGGACAAAGTAGAGAAGAAACAGATGATTGGTAGGGATACTAGTAAACAGCAGCCAACTAACCACATAAAATAAGGGAATTTTTTAGAAATTACAATTGATATGCATATATAGAAAGGAAAAGAAACAAAAGGTTATCAAGAATCATGCAATGCAATTGAGTTTTGCAGTTGCTACATTATTAAAGAGAGAATAAATAAATTAGTTTAAATGGACAACACTTTGTGGTATTAACAGGGGGTAATTACTCTCATACATCTTGTTCAAGGGCCAAGCGACGCTCGTGCAAAGCTTGTTTTCGTCTCTCCAGGCTTGCTTGTAGAATCGCATTTCCTCTTGCCTAAACACAGGTTAAAACTAAATGGACTTAGCAAAGAAGAGAATGAAACTCATGAATCATAAGATAGAACACAAACTGGGATCTATACCTCCTTCGCAATCCTATGGCGCAAGTCATTTTTTGTTATCTCAAGTCTCTGTATAGCAAGCCTGTTGACATGTCAAAAGGCCCATCTTAGAGACTTTGAATGATAAAAGGATGAAACAAGGTGAAACTAACAATGTACTTTGCCCAAAAATTCATTCATAGAGGCCATCTTCTAAAGTTTATAACCCACGAACAAGCTTTGAAACAGGAAATTTAGTGTCACTCCAGCTTACCTGAAGCATTGTCTCTTCCAGTGTTGAATTACAAAGAGGATACAAATCAACAGTATACAAAATTTAAATTGGAAGGCACAGAGAAATAGATGAGCATTGAGTCAATGAAATATCAATGCAGAAATTGTCAGCTAGCAGGATACAAGCATAATATGCATATTTGCAAAAATAGCAAGTGTTGACATCAGATGGCATTGGTACACTGACAAACCAATGCAGAAATTTCCAGATAGCACAATACAAGTAGTAAAAAGATGCCTATTTGCACAAACATTTCATTTAAATAAAAGCATTATTTTAATCGCACGATGTCCCCCCTCCTTTTGTTTCATTAGATTAGAGATCATAAATTTTTGATAGGAAGAATACCTAAAACTTCCCTAAACTTGGCACATTTAATTGAGAGCACGCCAAGACTTTGCATTGACGTAATCACCTTGCCTCACACCCACCCTGAACTTGACTATTTATTAGTATCTTCCTTCTACTAGTTTAGTTGAAGGACAAAAGACTAGCCTAAATTCAGCTACAAAACTATTTAATGTATTATTATTTGTTACTACTTGCCCAATCTACAGCTCCCACATCCCAGAATCTTATCTTTCTCCCAACTTTGACCAAAAACAAGATATACAATTTATAGATAATTAAACCATCTAGATATTAAAGAATTTAAAATCCTTTTTGTACCATAGAGACACCCATCATAATTCTTCTTCAATCAAGACGGAGACATATTTCAATTAACTCAAATTCTAAAATAAGTCTCTAAATACCAGGAGAGAGAAGAAGCCTTACTCTTCCTCTCCAGAAGAATCAATTGATTCTGTTGATGGAGTACTTCTACCCTGTGCAAAAGTAACAATCAGAGGATTAGATTCCTTATTCAGCAATCATGATACATCTAAAGAAGCAGACAAATTATCCTGTTTATATTTGTTATAATAGATACAGAAGCAGATGTATATATTCAATGATTTTATCAAATTTAATCTCAACTTTTCACAGATGAGGAGGGTACTGATGTGTTCTCCACAAATAATAATGTTTATGAATGACAATTCCATTATAATCAGCACGCACATTTAGCTGTTGTCACCATTATGTCAGCAAGAAATGAGTACAGGTATGCTTCCCATCATGCATATCCTAATCACCAGCTCTATCAAAATGAAGTCACAGACTCACAGTTCAAACATATAGGATCTAGTGTAGGCTATTCTAGACACGAGAAAATCTGTGGATTTTTCACATCAATCCTAGCATGAGCAAAACAGCACCTGCTCCGGAATGCTTTATGCAACAAAAATCAACATTCTAACGCAATCATGGATTAATGCCTCATATTTTGCACTAAGAACATTGGGTATTCATCGGAAAATGAAGTTCACTAATAAATGCTAACACTCACATTGCTTCTCCCCCAAAATGTTGACCTTTTAACATTCTGATTAGAAGGTGTTAGCTTGCCACTCGGTTTCTCTATGCCAGAATCAGGTACAGGGACACCCAGGGGTGGCCCAGGATCCATAGATGAGAGTATCTCACCCATAGATCGCTGAGACTCAGTAACAGCTAATTCGTGAAAAGCATTTATCTCATTTCCACGTCTTTCCAATTGTTCATGCAATGAGACATTAGAGCCTGCAAGTGGCTGAGGGTCCACTTTCGGTTTCAATTTCACTCCTTGTAAACGACCATCTCTTGGAGATCCAATATCTGAGTCATTCCCTCCAACCCCCTGTGCAGAAAATCAACGCAATCCAAATAAATACTCAACAGAACATAGCATACAGAGGCTATAGGGGTTCTAAATTCTTCATATCCATCTAAGAAATTTAACAATTTTTTTTTTGATAAGGTCTAAGAAATTTAACAATTATAAGGGCAGATGACACAAATATCAAAGTAACTTCCTCAGAGTTTCTACCAGCTTATTATGGAGTTATTTTTCATGCCTACATGATTAAGGAGTAATAATGGACACACTGCAATTACATTTTGTGCAGACTGTCACCCATTTGAATTAAGTCCCATAACATGACTACTTCGCAGGAAGTCTAGAAGTAATCAATGATGACACTTAATCTACTAAGAAAAATGTGGTCGTAACCTCAGATTCCATTCCATAACAATTCAAATTGAGTCATCACAAAAACAAGTGACTTTTGTCAAATGAAAAAAGAAAGAGGAGAAAGAGAGAACTTCAAAAGTTATTTAGAGGACAGTTTTACAATCGCCAAACTGGTAATAAATAATTATTTTTTTAAAAGGAAACAGAGTTATATTCCATTAGCAAAAAGGCAGTGCTAAAAGCCATATTTACAGTAGCCATATTAACAGGTTTTAGTTGCTTGGGGTAGGTGGAGAGGGGGTCGGTGTGACTGTTGGCTCTAGAAAGGGGGTTTCCCTGGATTCTATTGAGGAACATTCTTCTAAATCTCATCCCTTTTGTCTTGACCTCTGCTTTGGGTAACAAGGAGTAAGTACTATTTCAGAAGGAACCAGGTCCTTTAAAACAGCATCTCTGCCTTCACAAGGTAGGGGTTAGGTTTGCGTAGCCTATGTAGATTATCATTCTCTAAGAAAACACAACAAATAGCTAAGCACGTCCACCGATACACATTGTTGTAGGATTGACTATGTTAAACCACTGTCCCCAAACTCCACTTAGTTGGATGTTGTTGTTGACTTCTCAAAAGCTTGGACAAACAGACTATTTATTAAGATTACAACAACATACCCAGTATAATCCCACAAGGTGAGGTCTGGGGAGTGTAGGGTGTATACAGACCTTACCTCTACCTTATGGAGGTAGAGAGGCTGTTTTCTGAAAGACCCCCAGCTCAAGTAACAAATAGTCTATTAAGACTAAAAAGGAAAAATAGGAATACGACAAAATGGAAGACACAGAATCTTTAGTCATGAGAATGAAGGGAACAAGAGAGAACCTTATAATCATAAAGATCACTGGCAGCGGAACCACTGCTTTCGCTTAATTTACCACTCAATATGCGATCACAATCATCATCGGTATCTGGGTCAACCTCATTTTCAGCATCATGATAGCCATTGTCCTTCATATCCATATTCTCATTATCTGATGATTCTTCACTCCCACTATGTCCAATTTGAGAATCCGCTGAAATAGAGCACCTATGTAGATTATCATCCTGTAAGAAATACAACGAATAGCTAAGCACGTCCACCGATACACATTGTTGTAGGATTAACCAAGCTAAAACCAACAACAGTAAATCAAGGGGAAAAGATGAAAGAGATAATCTTAAAAGATTTTCACTGTTTTACTTTTCATCAATGATTGTGACTTACATCGAAAATATTCTCATACTCCTCGAGAAGAGTAGTAATGATAGCCTGCGCATTATTGGCTGCATTAGCAGCAGCAAGAAGCTGAGCAGAATTGTCACCATTGAAGTCAAAATCATCCTCCAACTCACATTCGCCAGCTAAAAGAGGCCTTAAAAGTAATGGTGCCATACAAGCAGCAACAGCAGATGGTGTCATCCGATTTTCAGATTGATGTGAAGAAATTGTATACATCATCTTCAGAATTCTGCACTAGCAACTTCACAGGTTAGGTTGGCAAAATGATAGGTTTCTTTTAGTTAAACAAAAAACAAAAAATATCTGCATTAGCCTACAAAATTCATCTTCTTCAAATTAAGACAGAGGAAACTAAAACAATGTACAGATCTAAAGTGTATTACTAGAAAACTGAGGATTTAAAGAGCGTCTCCTCTCATAACTAATCTTCTTGGTTGAAAAGTTTGCAAAATGGACGTACAACATGGCAGTAAAAGGAAATATCTAAGATTGGCCAGAATAACCCCAGGGATTAACCACCTCTCATCAGGATAATTGCAAATAGAGACACAGAGGGCAGTCCAGCATAAACCAGTGAGGTGCATTAATTGGGTGAAACCATTTGGAGAAAGGGGGAAAGGGCAGGTTTATAGTTGTGTAGTGACCAACACGGACTTATAACTCCACACCAAGTTGTTTTGGTATAATTAATTCTCTACCACCAATAACAGGCCAAACTGCAAACAGAACATTATAATCAAGTAGATCAACTTTGTCCTTTTGAGACTGAATGAGCTTTAATCATCAAATAGCTCTTTTGAAGAATATAGAGATTCCTCAGTCAGTTCACAATAGTACACTGGAATCCCCTATTTAATTTTGGAACTATAGATGATCAACTGTACTTTCTTTAATTTTGCCTATTGTTTTATACCATAATTTAGTATATTTATTATTTTATAAACCTCCAATAAGATGTTCATGAAAATATATAAACCTGTACCTTTTGACTACTTACTATCATCTGCTCCTCTAAAATTCAATTTCATTCAGTTCCCCACTTTCTCCAATGAAGTTTCAGATAAATGAAGTTCATTTTAGACTAAAAGAATTAATCAATCATTACAATGGTGAATCACATCACATGAATATGGTGCTACATGAAAAACTGCTATACAAAAGAAAGTTTTTCGTCCCCCCCACACATTTAACATATGGAAGCAAATCAAGGGCCTGAAATGTAGATCCTTCTTGTTTTTCCATTTATTTTCTTGACATTTTGGCGATGATTAAACTAATGTCTTAACCAAAAATTAATGGACAGACAATGAAACCATTGTCCAGCAAACCATAACAATTTCAAATCCAGATAAAATACAGTTTGTCTCAATAAAAAGTTAATGGACAACAGGCAGAAACAATTGCTCAGCATACAATACTGATATATCCAAATAAATTTTTGTTTCTTGTGACAGTAACAAATCAGTAAGATTTCCAAGGATTTATTTGGGCCAAGAAATCAAGGAATTACAATGATCCACTCAGCATTACATAAAACAAAGAGATTGTAAGCATTCAATTGCCAAAACAGATCCATTATATATCATAAACAACTTTTCACCTAGTAATATCATTGGCCACATAAAAGATAGTAACAAAAAATAAAAACAAAGGATCAAAACAGAAATACACAACCATATCAGCAGATCACTAAAAGAGTATACCTCTGTAATAAGCGCCTATTCGGATCAGGAAATGTTTCGAGAATGGCAGAACGCATAGCATTAACTCGGGCTTCCTTTCGATCAATTTCTTTGGGCCAAAAAGAGAAACAAGTAGAAGTTAGAAAACTGATTTGTTTAAGTTTTACCTGACTAAACTGAAGAATGTTAACTAAATACAAGCAAGTAGCACATGTAACCATAATGAACAGAAACAGTTCTGGCAAACAACAAATGGACCAATAGATAATTTCATATCTTGAAATATACGACTGACAAAGAAAGAGATGAATTAAGTTCCTCTCAAAGTTCCAAGAACTTCAATAAATCTTAAACTTCTCAAATCTTACTACTTCAAAACTTTTAGCCTTTGATAATTGGAAGCCCAAAAAATTTGAACTATTTATTAAGGCACTCTCTCTATCGGATATATAATAAGAAAACAAGCAAAATTGTGAAAAAGAAACTACTAGAAACATCAGAAAGGGAGCTGTGATGGTTGTTAGAAATAACCGCAAAGTAACAAGCACTTGAATACTCTAATAATTGTAAAAAAGTCTTAACAAATGTTGGCAAGTTTACTTACTATAAGCTTCCAACAGAGCAGTACAGCAGGAAGCAGGAACAGGAGATGAGGGAAGCTCACGAAGTACATGCTGCATAAAGGGTAGCTCCAATCATAATTAAAAGAGAATTAAGATATACAACACCAGAATGAGATGACAGGATCAAACAAGTAATAAGTTCATCAGACCAATACCTTAACACAGTCACCAATTACATGAGCATCCTCTCCAGGGCCAAATTCAGTTTTGCCTTCAAACAGTTTGACATGGATTAGCAATAGAAAATAAGTTTATTCTAAAACAGCAGGGCTGAGGGCACGTAATAAACCCCTACAAATTCTTAGTTCGTGTTCTCCAACGGTGTAGCATTTAGCCAGACCATATTTCTAAAACACCAAAGACAGGATAGGAAAAGAAAGGCAAGAAAAGGATAGTAAGTGAATCACATTTTAATATGTCTACAGAAAGTCAGCATTGCATGGAAATATAACAAGAAAAAAGGTATCAATGAAACAAGTAAACTTCAGCCTCTATGACTGTCTCTTGTGGCATGTTTTCAACCAAAGGAAAGCGGCAGTCTAGCTGGCTAAAACTAGATGGATCAACATTTAACCACAAGAGACCCGAAACGGACATGAAGGACAAACATAAGTTTGTTTTTAGTTCAAACACGTATTCTAACTAGGAAAGAATTCACTACTGCATAATTATAGTATCTGATTAATTGATTCTAACTAGAAAACACAACTTTTATTAGATAAAGAAAGGGATATTCATTTTAAAAAGCTTCAAGAAGATGCAGAAAAATAAATGTTACAAGAGAGAGATTGCGTCTGCTCATATACAAAAGTTAGACTATAGAACTACTTTACTCAATATTCTCAATGGGAAATATTCCATCCAAACATGCCAAGCCATTACATATTTCAATTCTTCCCGTGTGAAGAAAAAAGATAGCATCAGACAACATACAAGCTTTCTTCCAAATGTTTCAATATACAAGGAAGATGTCATTCATCAAACAAAAAATTTACCTTCTTCATATTCTTTTACCCTCCGCTCCACTTCCTCGACATCTGCAGACTGCCGTAATATACCTTCGACCTTGGTACCTGCGAAAACAGAAATTATATAGCCAGATTCAATTAAAACAGAATCTAATTTTCTCTGCACCCATTCAGCATCTTCAGTAAGGACAACAATGCACATGCCTTACTGCAGAGTGAGAATGTTTTAACAAATTCAATGTAATTCTAAGATTATCCACCTTTCCATCAGTTAAAATTCTTGTCCTTGGATCATTCTTCTTTCTTCCTAATTAGAAAGTTTTCTTACTATAAAAAGGAAGCTAGACCATAAATGTAACCGCAATTGAAGAAAACTAGCCATCATTCCAGAAAGACAGATGGTTGTTGTACTTAAATGATATTAAATAATACTAAAATAACCAAAAAGGTCAAGCAATAATGTCACAGTGTAACCTACATCAAAGGCCTTCATAATGGATCAAGGGTGGGCTTACCATACTTCTCAAGAAATTTCAGTGCCTTCTCAAGAAAGGAAGGGCCTCCATCTATATCTTCTAAGGCAAGCAGAATTGGTCTCCCAACAACAAAAGATTTAACAGGGTGTTTATCCTTCCCTGAATGAAAAGTAAACTTCTTAAAATAATGAAAATTGAACAAATCAATGTTCATCTGCTCATCGAAGATGAAACTCAATGAGTCTAGGCAGATAACAGTAAAGAGTGCACTAACATTGGTGGAAAGACCCTTCAAAGGAATCACTAGCGTCATTCCGGAAAATGCCATCCTGTCCCATCACCAAAGCAGCACTAGGCGCTTGTGCAAGAGCATGCTCGAGCGCAGTCTTCCACTCATACAAATCCTCTGATGTCTCTGCCTACAGTAGAAAGCTTGGGCTTAGTAGAGAAAATTCAATTGATGTGTGACTTGAGGTATATATAAATATTAAACATTCAACAAGATTGCATTTTTTTCCGGGTGTCGGTGTAGGGAGATTCCATATACATTTATTGTCAGTGGAACAATTCAACACATGTAAAATGAGTTATTTGTCAATATAAGAAGATAAGATGCCTCACCAATTACTGATTAAAAGAAAGGATACCAATTTAAAAAGAAAAAAAAGATGCCTCATCAAAAATAGTTTCAGAAAATTAATTATCAATACTATTTCGGCAGCACTGCTATGATTAGCAAATTCAATACTCAGATTATGAAGTATGGAATACAACACATACTGAATTACTGATACAAAACTACCCAAAGAGGCTTATAAAAAACTTAAAAGGCTTATTAATGATGAAAGACCTATTCTGCTAGCAACTGGGTCATTTCTCAGATACATCACAAGTTCTGAGTTTCTGAGAACATTTTTTAATGTAGAACAGTGTGTGCGTCAGTGGGTGGGTGGGTGGGTGGGTGGGTGTACGGTAGGTGGTGAGTTGGAGGGGATTCAATCAAGGGGAGATAGAGAGGCAGAAGCACCTTAAGTGTAAAAGCTCGTCCATCGCGTCCATCTGGAAACAGTACAGTCAATAGCTTTTTATCTTCTCTGACAACAACACTGAACAGCAAGCAGTTGTTAGCAGAAAGATACACACAAATTAGATGACCAGAATATGATGTGTGTATTACCTCCCTGAATTATTCAAGTCGATTCCCCCCAAAGTTAGATTCACTTCACCACCTCGCTGAGGAAGTGTGCTCTACATGAGGAGCATTAACTGTAAGCATTTATGTACAGAAATTCAAACTTGACATCGGTAATTAGTAGAGACTTGATAATCAAGTACACAGAGACAAAATAAGACATAGTAACTAACCACCAAAAATTTAAGAGAGTCTCAACAAGCTAATAGTGAATATATTAATAGAGAAAATAATTACATGACATGCAAGTAAAATTAAAAACTCGACTACTAGTTGACAAAATAAAGTGTGATCCTTCAGCATATTGTATCTCTTAACTTTTTCGGCTCTCCGTGTTTCTGGGAAACCCATTTGATAGGTTGACAATGATAAAGAGATGTTATGGATTCAATACATCAAGGTCACTCACATCCAAAAGAAAGGACGAAAACACTAAAATAGAACTATTCAGATGGAATTGGTAATTGAACATGAATCACTTGATTCCGAGAAAGAAAGGAAAAAGAAGCAGGACCAAACTGTGAGGTCTTGGACTCCACGGTGTAATAAGACCTCACAGAATGGTCCTCCTTCCTCCCAGTGTTCCATAATCCCTTCCACCTCCTATATAGCCCTCCTATAAGTAATGCCCCATGAGATCCCTTGGTTTCCTCTCTTTTTTTTAATTAAGTAATCCTTGGTCATTTATTGTTAGTAGTCAAATAACATAGTATTCCTACTATTTATCACTCTACACCTAGAGGATATGATTTCCTGTGAAACCAATTTTAAAAACCTAAAGGAAATGTTCCTCTAGAGGTGTTTCTTGCGAATTGAATTCTCCTGCCATTGTATTGGGAAAAAGTATATTTTCCCGTCGTAATATCCTTCGACGAACCAACTCCAAAAGGATTCATTACCTCTTTGAGAACAACCAATCAATGCTTATCCACATTAAGGAGTTATATCCTCTAGGTAATACATTCTCCTCATAGGAAAATCTTGATAACTATTGCCTACATAATGCCAATCAGAATGTTGACAAATGTAGAATCCCAGCAGTCCAGCACCCATTCATTGAGGCCTCTATTGTCTTCCATTGAACCAAAGATGCTACCTTTTATTCCCCTCCTCTACATCGCACAAGAAGTACCTCCGCATCTAATCAACCAAATGATACTTTTTATTCCCCTCTTCTTCTTTTTCTGAAAATATTTATTGCCCTCTTTTTCATCCCCCCACAAGTGCCATATCAATTTCTCCAACTTATTTGGTACTGCTTGGCATACAGAACAAGAACCATGTAATATGTTGATTATTTTAGGTAAAATGGACTTCACAAAAATGTTCTCTCCCTTGGACATATTGCATATTTAATCCACCCAACCTTTTTCAACCTTGTCAGGTGATTCCATAAATCTCTATCTTCAACCTTTCTCCTAAATGGTAGTTCTAAGTAGGTCATGGGAAAATCCGTCACCTTATAGCTTTGCTGTTACAACTTGAAGAGTACTACACCTTATAGCTTTGCTGTTACAACTTGAAGAGGACTATATCCCTTAATAGCTTGTGCAAGGATAACTATCCCTCAACCATAAGAAACAAGATCAGGAAGAAATCTTGAAGCCATGCAATTGACATTTACATCATCTCTTAACGAGAGTTTTCCATTAAGTCAAGTATCAAAGTATTTTCAATTTAAAAAAAGATACTTCTTGATGCCTCTTAGGATAGTTCACTTTTCAGCCACTAAAACAAAAGTACAAGATGGAGAGATCTGGAAATCCTTAAATTAATGAAATCCTACTTCACATTATGTAGTCTCTAGATTAATTAATAAACTTTCTTGTTGTTACTCTTTTAAAAGAAATAAATCAAACAAGTATCGACATTGCCTTGAACTTGTACAAAAAGAAACCATCTCTAGATGATTTATCTAAGTAAATCGTGTGCCACCATCAATGCTTGAAACATCAACTGTTCATATATATTTCTTTGATCAACTACGCTGCAATCCCAAACTGACAATTTTTACACATTAATACAATTTATTGATCTAAATAGAGCATCCCGTACAGAAGCAGTACATAAAAGCAGAGAATTTCACACAAAATATGACCTCCACTAAATGCCATACCAACCGTATACAATTATTGGAATCTCATAGGTAACAAAAGGTCATAGACATGAACATCATAGGACAAAAGTAGCTCTAACTTCAACAACTTGTCTGTGTACAAAGTTTGAATGAGATAGTGAAGAGCAAGTTCAATGTGATCTTCCATTAAATAAAAGTCAGTATCAGGATAAAAGATACTAACCGGATCATGCTTGAAAAAGACCAAAGATGTGCGTGTAAGGATGAACCAGCGCTTTTTCCAAGACTTCCAACCTAGTCCTGCAGGAAGTTAAAAAATCCAGTTTACACCATCAACAACCAACATTTAGAACTTCTTCATGCGGTAAGTTGCTCTTTGGATTTTCTTTTGTTGGGATAACGAGTCAAAATAATAAAGGAAATTCAGATTGTAAAAAATAAATAAAAGCACAGAAGAATTCTATCAATTACAGAGAATCAGAAAGTTGTAAAGTATGGGACAAACTTTTGCTTGGATAGAAGGGAAATCAAAAAGACCAATCTATCACAGGCACATGGGGGAATATAATGATCTTGAAGATTCAAATCTTTTATAACCCAAAATATAATTATTTTTCACTTGCTCTTCCAAACAGTTTTTCGCTCCTCCCAAAATATAATTATTTTTCACTTGCTCTTCTCCTTCTTCATCCCCATACCCCCATTTTTCTTACTTTATATAGGGAAGTCATTTCCCCTAAATTGGAGGAAAATAAGTCCATTTGGAGACATTTAAGCCATCAAACAAGAGAAAACTAGAAAACACCTACATACTAAACACACCCTATATGATCCCTCAATTCCCATATTAACACATTCTTATGGGTGAAATATGAATTGAAGCCCAAATTTTACTAATTAAAATATGGGCAAGTTGATAAAATATGGGCTTATTTTGTCAGCATTACTCCTGTAACTATCTTGGGAGAGAATATTTTCTACTCATCAACTAAGTATTTTCAAAATCTCTTCTCCTTTAAGATAGTAATTCTTCAACATTAGCTCTCATGAGTGTATCTCGGAAAAATATCTTCCCTCTTCTACAGTTTGAATTGAACTGTGCTCTCGTCATCCATTCATTCAAGGAATAAGTAGTTCTACCATCGTGTACAAATACTTAGTAGGTCCAAGACCACCAGATCTTTATGTTCTACGATGCCTGATCCCATCAATTAATTATTCAAATGTTATCATGGTCATGATAAGCATCCTTCTAATTATCTGCTATCAACAAACTGTTCTTCCAATATTGGATCCAAAAGAGATGGGGCAAACATAAAAAATCTGCCCTTCATTTAACCTAAAAGTCCAGTCTAGCAAGTAGAAGTTTGATAATGTTCTGAGTTACTTTGTAAGCTAGAGCATGACCAGTCTAACAAGCAAAAGTTTGACAATGTTCTGAGTTACTTGTGTCTCGGGCATGACAAATCACCATGGACCATAATATCCAATTATAAGAAGGTCTTAAGGAAATTAAAAACATCTTTACTGACCTTTGGAAGAGATGAATAGTGGTCCACTCTTGAAAACCTGCAGATTATTACATAATTAGAGCTTTAAGAGCAAGAAACAAAGTAAAAGAAAATTAGAAGCATTTGCATGTAACAAACATTTTGGAGAAAATATGGATAGAGACCATGAATAATAAAGGAGATATTATGTTTATAGGCTTCAATAATGACACCACAGAGTGAATTTGAAGTTTTTCATACTGTAGGAAATTTTAGATCTAAACAGAAGTAATTCTTTTGCTCCATTTTGTTTCTAGATGAAGCCATTACGTACAAGAGAAATTTGTGAACTCAAGAGGAAGGATCCTAGTATTTCAGAGGATACAGGGATTGGGTCCACCATCCCTAAGTTTCTAAATTAAAACAGTGAAATTTACCGGTCAAAAACAAATATTGTATCCTGTCGAGAATAAAGAAGGAGATGAAGGATAATAACAAATTTCGAACAATAGAATAAGAACAACAACATGAATAAACCAAGGAAACAATAGAACCCCGTTAAGAACACCTCCATACAACCAAAGACTTGGCTTGATGACCATTAACAGAGATAAGAACTTGGTTATCAAAAAGAGACAAATGTCGACAAGGTGTAAACTAGAAAAAAAAAAAAAAAACACAGTGCTCTCTCTCCAGCATTTGGCATATAAGAAATGCAAAAAACAAATCACTTGTTCGTCACTAATTTCCCTTGAAAGACAAATTACTTTAGTACTGAGATGAGATGGCAATGGAGCATACTTAATATTCAGGATTCAAGTAATCCATCCCAATTATTCTGAGATTTAGCTATACTACCTATTAATCACAGTTCGACCAAGAACAATATTTTGAGTAAATCAAGTATAACCCAATTTAGAGAACTAATCTTTCTGAACGAAAATCATTTGACCCCAAATTTTCCCTTTTTTAATCTTCATATTGAGTTAAACAAGTACAACCTCAACAAAAGAACAATGTTTTCCTCATTAGACTATCATTGACTAGGACAGAAGACATCTTTGATGTGCTAGATTGTTCATAGGCAGCAGTTTAGTCTTCTATTCTGTAAGTTGTAACACTTTCAAAGGGGAACTACACTTGTATACCTGTGGATATATAGACTAAAGTTATCAATTTCAAAAAAAAAGACTATCATTGACTACACAATGACCCCAAAATTTCTCCTTTTTCAAACTTCTTACATTTCCAACAAACAAAACCCAGCAAAACAAGATAGACAAATACAACAACAACAATATACCCATTGTAATCTCACAAGTGAGGTCCGGAGGATAGACTTAAGAGTATACAGAAAACTTACCCCTACCTCATTTGACTATCATTGACATCACAATGACCCCAAAATCTCTCCTTTATTTCAAACTTCTTACATTTCCAACAACCAAAACCCATCAAAACAACATAACCATTGTTATCCCACAAGTGAGGTCCAGAGCTCATTTCACTATCATTCACATCACAAATGACCCTAAAATCTCTCCTTTTTCCCCAAACATCTTACATTTCCAACAAAACAATATAGGCAAATACTACAACAACAACAACAACAATAGACCCATTCTGAGGTCCGAGGAAGGTAGAGTATACACAAAACTTACAGATATTTTTTGACAAAATAAGTAAATAGCAAAAAGAACAGAACTTTACCGCAGAAGAAGAACCAATTCTTGGACGCTCAAATGCAGCAAGTGAAGCAGACATTTCCCTTCTTGGGGGTTCAATAAACTAAAGCAAAAAACATAAACATTGCACCATAATACAGCAAAATCAAGAAAATGGGGTTGTTTCAGATCAAGAAAAAAACTCAAACAACTGATGAATCAGAAGAGATCTGATAAAAAAAATAAAGTTTTAGGGTTTTGCTACACACACACAAAGAAAAAGGGTCTATTTGCTCCTCTGTACAGTATTGTCTGGTTACTTTTGTTTTCTTGTTCATCTGGGGGTGGGTGGATTGTTGATTAAGTGGCGTAGATTGTAATAGTAGTAAAGTACATTGTTAGGAGAAGTAATTATTCTATGGAAACTAATACTAAATTTGAGTAAATTTTGTTATTTATTTTGGTTGCTTTTTCACCTACTTTTGGCTGTGACTTGCTCTGTATATTCATTACAGAGAGAGAGAGACAATGGAGGGGAAATGTGAGAAAACAGAGGAAAGTGGGGTAGGGGGTGAGGGGGAGTGGAGACCACGTTAGTTGCTTTTGGTGGTTTGGAGGGGATGAGGTTAAGGTAACGAGATGTTCGATCATGAAATTTTTTCGTACAGTTGAATTTTGAAAATAATGTTTAAGGTTGGGGGAGGGGGAGAAGTTAAGATAGCGAGATGTTTTGATCGTGAAGAGTTTTTAGAGTTGGATTTCAAAAATATGTTGAAAAGTGAGGGTGTGAAAGGACATGTATCAGCGTATTAGGTTAAAGGTAACGAGAGAGAGGAGTTAAAGGTAACGGGATGTTCGATCGTGAATTTTTTTTGGAGTTGAATTTTGAAAATAATGTTTAAGGTTGGGGGACGGGGATGGGGAGAAGTTAAGATAACGAGATGTTTTGATCATGAAAATTTTTTAGAGTTGGACTTTTGAAAAATATGTTGAAAAGCGAGGATATGAAGGATACGTATTTGCGTAGAAGGTTAACAGATAGCATAGTATTGTTTGCTGGATAAAAAGGTTGGTATTTGTTATTGGGTTAGAATAATATTTAAACTGTCTCCTTATTTTAGATGTGTCCAACGTTTAAATCAATGCATCAAAATTTTTTGTGTATCTAGATATTTAATAAAAGTATATATCGTGTCTCGAGGTATAAACATACATAACTTTCGAAAGTTAACACGTGCACCCTCAGAGGCCACGTACGTCCGCCTCTAATCTATTAATGCAATGTTTGTGTTGATATTTTGATTATTACAATATTCTATTGTTACTTGTTATGTTTAAGTTGTCTTGGTCTTTTTTGTATCTGGATTTGTTGTACTTGAACAGATGATTTTACAGGAACAGACTTTTTATCTCTGTGAGATATTAATCAGATCTACGTATATTCTATTATTTTTTAAATTTCATTTATAAATTTCCGCTCTATATTTTTTTCTACTATTTTTCTTTTTAAGATTTAATATTGAAGTAAATAGTGTGAGGTGGGGTGGGGTGGGGTGGGTGGGTGGGGTGGGGCTGGGGGTCCCCTGTGGTCCACAAAGTGAAACTGATATTGACTGTTGTTTGGCATATGACTCACAATTTATTCTATGTGGTATATTTTCCTCACAAATCCAACTCAAATGTGCAATTAATTTATGATGTGATTTTACAAAATTATATTTGGAAGTTTCCATTGAAGTGTAAGAAAAATGTAAAAATTATTTTTAAAATTATATAATCTGTAATAGTTGTGATTTTTAGTTTTAAATTGATATTCTTTAATTATAGCTTTATTATTTTGAATGACAGTATTATTTGTATATATTATTTTGAGTAAAAATAATGACCAAAAATATTTTTAATTATAAACATCTTAATTGACACACTTATACTATATTAAGGTCCTATTAACCCCCTGAACTTATTTTATTAATAATTTTCTACCCCTTTTCGGCCTACGTGGCACTATCTTGTGAGCCCAACGATGGTCGACTTTTTTTTCCAAGCTAGTGCCACGTAAGCCGAAAAGTGGTGGAAAATTAATAATAAAATAAGTTCAGGGGGTAAATAGGACCTTAGTATAGTATAAGTGTGTCTCTGAGATTTCGGACATAATTTGAAGGGGTACTTGTACATTTTTCTTATTTAATCCAATACCACTTCAAATTTATCAAATAGTTATTTTACAATTAATGAAATGATTTAATATCATTTAATTAATATCACTTTAAAATAAATTTGTTAATAACTATATTTGATATTTCTATAAGGAATTATTTTCATAGTTCAAATTCATGAGCTTCTGATCATATAAATTATAATGGTTATTCTATTTACATACATTTTAAGAAACAAACATAAAGAAGTGGATTTTTTTTTTCCGTATTTCATCACTTGAGGTTTTGATTTTTTTTCCACTTTTTTATTCTTTGGCCTTTCAAAATAAAAATAGCTTATTTTTCAATAGATGTCGACTTTGATTATTCATTGCTATTTGACTCGGATCTGTTCTAAAAAAGTCGAGGTATTTCGAATTGTTTGTTGACACGGACAAAGTCAGGGAAAACCTCTGAAATTTGAATTTACATTTTGTAGGGTCATAAACTTTTTTATATTCTAAACCTTAAATTCTAATTTTTTAGTTAAAGAAAAGAATATACATTTGTTGTATTACATTAATTTATACGAGAATCATATATATATATATATATATATATATATATATATATATATATATATATATATATATATATATATAAACATTGGATTTATGTTCTATTTGATTTTTTTATGATAGCGCGTACTCTCTCTGTTCATTTTTATTTGTCACTTATTTCTAAAATAAATTTTCATTATTACTTGTCATTTTCAACAAATCAAGAGAAAATAATTATCTATTTCATGATTTGTCTGTAGCATTAAATACTATTCTCCAAATCTTTTTTCAAAACTTGATATTACTTCCGTTCATTTTTAGTTATCATGATTTCATTTCTGTAGAATCAAATAAATAAGTACTTTGACTAACATTGAGTTAATACCTTAGATGATCACTCAATTATGCACTCTTCTCTTAGAAAGTCACTCAACTTTCAATTTACACTTAAAAGTCACTCAACTATGCACTTTTTTCTCAGAAAGTTACTCAACTTTGAATTTTAACTCAAAAGTCACTCAACTATCCACTCTTTCCTCAGAAAGTCACTCAATCAATTAAATTATTTTTTAATTAAAATTTATTGATATTAATTATTTATATAACAAACCAAATATTTTAAAAAATAAATTAAATGATTTAGTGATCCACCCACCTAACTCGACCCATTAAAAAATATGATATGACCCATTTTATTTTATCTTTAATCCTAAATTAGTCCCTCTCTTTAAACCTTGAATTAAGATTAAAGACAAAATAAAATGGGTCATATCATGTTTTTTAATGGGTCGGATTACGTGAGTGGATCACTAAATGGTTTAAATGGTATTTTTATTTTAAATTTTTTTTGATATGTTATATAAATAATTAATATCAACAAATTTTTGTTAAAAAAAATAATTTAATAGATTGAGTGACTTTTTGAGGAAATAATGGATAGTTGAGTGACTTTTGAGTTAAAATTCAAAGTTGAGTGACTTTCTGAGAAAAAAGTGCATAGTTGAGTGACTTTTGAGTGAAAATTGAAAGTTGAGTGACTTTCTGAGAGAAGAGTGCATAGTTGAGTGACCATATGAGGTATTAACTCGACTAACATTTTACATTGTATTTATTGATCATATTGATATGCAATAAATTAAAATTTATAGTACTTTTCGTATGATTTGTGAATATCTAAGTTTTTTTTGTTTAAAATATCGAATTATTATAATCTAGTTTAACTTTAAAAAATAATCAAATTGACTTTCGAAATGCGCAACATGATAATTAAAAGTGGATGGAGAGAGTACTAAACATCATTTAGTGGAATAATAAGATAAACTACATATATCAATAATTATTTTTTTAATAAATATATCAAATCGAACCGTGTAAAAATGATCGTATTTATATTTATAAATATTAATTGCACCACTTTTGCTTTGGTTGTTACTCTTGCTCAATTAATTAAGCATTTAGTAGATCATTAATTTCAATTTTGACTAATTAAATGTCATAAAGTCGTTATCCACCTAAGTTCATTTGAAAAGTTTGAAGGGTTGATTCTTCTTTAAATCTAAATAGCCATTCACCCTTTTTTAATAAATATTTTAGAGTCTTAGTCAAATTGTTTATTTTAGAAAGCATTTTTTTTTTTAAAAAAAAGAATTTGGGAAAGTGTTTTTTTTGGCTAATTTATTTGAAAAGTGTTTTTGATAAGTAAATTATGTTTGACTAATTCTTTTAAGAGTCAAAGTATGAAAGAAGACAAACATCCGTTTGATATTAAAATTATTTTATACAAAGAAACAATTTTCAATATAAAAAAAACTTACCTAAACCAGGTGTTTACACCAAATTCATTATTATGTGATTTACTCTCTCCGTCCGAAAATATTTGTCATGTTGTGCTTATCAAAAGTCAATTTGACTAATTTTTAAATATAAATTAGATTACATTAATTCGATATTTTAATTAAAAAAATTAGATATTCTAAAACTATATGAAAAGTACTATAAATTACAATTTTTTGCATATTAATATGATGAAAAAATGCATCTTAAAATGTTAGTCAAAGTTTTTATATTTTGACTCTAAAAATAGAAAACATGACAAACAATACCGACGGAGGGAGTAATAAAATAAAATACATGTTAATTAATTAAAATTGAGTAAAATAAACTTTAAACACGTGACGTATATATATTGAATTGATGCAAACACTAACCCTTTAAATATCTATAATAAAATTTTCAATTGACTTTTTTTAATTACGTTAAATTATTATACCCTTTTTTGGTTGGGCCAAAATCTTAATTTGCTGTTTTTTTTTTTCTTTCTATTCTTACAAATATTTTGAAACTATTTTTTTCCAGTCCAAAGTTTGATTTGGTGTGTTTAAAAGAACAATTCTATCTATGCTTATCCATGTATTATTAACAAAGCACACAAGCTATGGCACAAAAACCTCATACATTTACTTATCGTAAGAGAGAAACTAACGGCGTTGAATGGTTAACGCGCTCTAGAGCAGCTAGAAAGAGATTCTTTAACCAAAAACAACTCGATTTATAACACTCGAGGCAACACTTCAACCATCAGTTTTCCTTTTCTTCTTTGATTTTTGATCTCGAGAGTGATCGAAGGATCCTGAAGAGGTCAATACACTACGACCACTTTTGCCCGAATCTTGAACAGATTGGCCATCACTGTGTTTTCTAATGGTCGATTTGGATGAACTCCCTGATCGCATAATACTCCGCGTCCTAGTACTTTGACTAGGAGTTGCAAAACGACGAGAAGAATTGGTCAATGTAGTAGTAGTACCTGATGATCTCTGAGCCATCATCTGCTTCAAGTTTATGCTGTTCTGTTTAAGCTCACTTGGTTCCGGGTAGTGGATAAGGGAAACACGTCGCGAAATTTTACCAGCTGCCAAAACATGCAAAAGCATTATTAACCATCTCACATGGTGCTTACTGCTAAAAAATTATAACAGTGAGGGAGAAAAGGATCATAGTATAGTTTCGTAAACAGGATAGTCTTCGTAAAACGGGATAGTATTAAACATCAGAGAGAGTCTTGAAGAAGTGGACACTAATTGACATATGATTATACTGTTTGAATGCAATCCATGCTCGACTCTGTGTGCAATCTTTCGAGAACAATTTCCTCGATAAATAAAAGCTGGAGTCATAGGTACAGTCTAGGCGCAAATATCTTACACGTAAAAGTTCTTTATATTGCTCACTAGAACAACTTCAGAACAGATCACTGTTAAAATCTGCTCAAACGACTTAATTTTGTGCTTGAATGGGAAATTAGCAGCATTGGATCATATAGAGGTTTTACGTTAAGGAATAACAATAAGCTTTACCAAAAATATAAACAGAAGAGCATTAGTAGTTGGATTATGTGTAAGTTCCGCACAACTAAGAGAGCAGTAAAATTTCAATATGCAAACAAAACAAGCATGTCATATATTGAAATCATCAAAGATATTGAGTCACATTAGCTTTAGTATTCACATGACAACAACGCATCGTACAAACATAATGGTTTGTACCATGCAGAATTGCATGTTTTGAGTATTGCAAGATCATGAGTGAATAAGCAGACAAATAGACAGCAAAATGCAAAGGAACTAAGAGTTACCAATTTTTGGCTCAGACTGGGAAGATAGAAAGACTATTGCATCTGGGTCTTGTGCTCTACAACTGACCACTTCATATGATTTACCTGTTATAAAAAGCAACAATTGAGCAAGATGTTCAGAAATTAAAAGCATCTTTCCTTATATTTTAAAAAGGCTGATAAAACTACTAGATTTGTTGAGGTGGGGAGACAAAAACTCAATTATATGTAAATGTTATTCTTCAGACTATACATGCCAGATGAATCCTCAAAGCTGCCCATATGCCCATCATGATGGAGCTTCAACGAAACTTCTTGCCCATCAAGACCTGGATGCTGGAGTAGCCAATTGGAAATGTCATAACTCAGAACCGTAAATGACAAGGAATGAAAAATGTATTTACAACCTCAAGTGCACAATCATTCTCATTCCATCCAAAATCATAGTAAATCTCATAAGTAAACTCTCTCTTTTTTAAGAAACTAGGGAAGGATGGTCAACTTTTAATGGCTTTTCCCAGAAAAGGAAATAGAGAAAGACAGAAAATCTCTTCACTTAGAGAACATGGGATCTGATTTTCTACCCTGAGATCTCTTATTTGCTCCCTGCATTTATGAAGTAAAGGAAAAACTTTGTCTCACTTTCGCCGACATTTTGTATTCCTTTCCCTTTCTCACTTTCCAAACAAAACTTCAAGGATTATAAGATTATCTTCTAGAAGAAAAGATGCACAAATGCCCTAGTGGAGAGCGAGAGGTTGGCTATAGTAGATGTAAGGAGTGGTAGAGGCAAAGAAGATGCACATATGCCCCAATGAGAAGTGAGAGGTTGACTATTGTGGATATTAGGAGAGGTAGACTGAAGAAGTTATGGAAGCGGTAGTTAGACAAGACATGGACCAGTTATAACTTACAAATTACATGACCCTAGCTAGGAAGATATAGGAAGATATGGAGGTAGAGTAAAAGGTTAATAGGTCGAGCCTTGTCTAGTTACATTTCTAGTATTGTTATTATTCTTCGATTTAATTTTCCGCATGACTTCTTTGCGATTGTATTTGCTTTACATACTTGTTTTTTATATGCTTTACTTGAATCAAGAATCTATTTGCTTTACATACTTGTTTCATTTTCATCTACCGTTCTCTTCTTATTGTTGTATGATGAAGAAATTCATCTTTTCTTTGAATACGTAAATAAGGTCTCATAGATAAAGAAAAAGAGAGACAATAATGTACATCAAACTATGATAATGTGAGAATGGTCCTTAGAGACTATGAACATGTAAGAAAAGAATATCATCTTTTGTGCACTAACACACATAGATGTTGAAATGAACTTGTTCCGATATTATTTTCAATAGTCACTTGAATGATTGGGGAAAAAAGAATGCACCTTATTGCATCCTAAAATTAGAAGAACAATAAATTCTCATGAATCTTACTTGATTAAAGGGCCACTGTATAAGCCAGAGCTCAGTTGAGTCTGCAATGTTAAGATTGACAAGTGAATCCTTTTTGACCTCCTCAAATTCCGGGGGTGGTTTGTAGCTCAGTTCATTCAGAGCATCCATAATGATAGAATATAATCAATAAGAGCACTTGAAAATGGCAGACAAAACAGCTCCTGAACGAAAGGTTTACACAGAAAAACATGAACAACGTAAGCTAACTCGAAATTTTAAAATCTTTCGAGAGTTGATACACATTTGACCAACAACAACAACAATAACAACAATAAAACCAGTGATATCCCACAAAGTGGGATTTGAGGAGGGTCGAGTATAAGAAAATACCATTATCACTTGTTTCCGAAAGAGTAGTATAAGAACTAATAGCAACGTATTTAAAAGAACTAATTGCAAAGTAGTGTAAGGCATATACGCAAGAAATCGTAAGATTAACAAGAAGTTGCAGTCAATTAAACACAGTAAACTATTGGTATAGATGATAATCATAAATCCAAATCCCGTTAGCTGAATATATCAGCAAGAAAATTCAGTTATAAAAATTATTTTCCAGTCATGATCAACTGCCTCATAGTTAAATCAAAAATTTGCTTCTAATCTAACACTAAGCGAGATTCAATGTCAATCGAATGCCCAATAAATCCTTGTTCCAATAAACTTTATAATCGATTCCAGTAAAATTAATTACAAATCTGTGTGTCTAACACTAAGCGAGATTCAATGTCAACCGAATGCCTAATAAATCCTTGTTCCAATAAACTTTATAATCGATTTCAGTAACATTAATTACTAATCTGTGTGTCTTACTCCTAATCAGATGCAATAAATGTGTATTAATATTAGAAAATGAGAAAATATTCCTTACATTTGAGATTGCAAAATGGGTAATCAAGCAAAAACTTCACATTAATCAGCAAGTAAGTATTATTATTGACGATATCTCACTGAGATTTCAAAAGTAACAACAAGTTTACAATGTTCAATCAGCAAACGATAATTGACTTCAATGGAATTATTGTTCAAGTCTAGATTTAATCCTACAAAATAAGTTTTCACGGTGCTGAAATCACCGGAGAATGGTCTTAGAATTTTCGAAAATTAAAAAACCCTACCTCCGACGTGCGGTGCCGCTGCAACTTCCGGTGCTGCTGCGAGGTGAGAGAGGAGCGGCGCTGCTCGATGTGGTGTTGCGAAGGTTTAGTGTTGTAGAAAATTATTGATTAATAGGTATATTTTTAAGAGAAAGTGGATAAATATATTATGAATTATCGTAAATGTTATGCGTATATCTTTTATATTAAAGAAAATATACGTGTCATAATTTTATCCATCTATCGGACATCGAATGAATGGATTAGACTGCATCACATTTTCGTATTTGGTCTCCCGTTAGAATAAAGATATATATGCTCTAATTTTTGGAGGACAGTGACATCAATGTTTCAAAAATATGACGGAGTGTATTTGCATATCATTAAGATAGTTCGGAGATACACTTATCCTTTTTCACTATTTTTTAAAAAATAAGGTTTTAGATGTCGATTTTATTAAAAATAATTAGATAAAATAAAATATACTGACCTCCGGATATTGATATCAGTTGAACTTTAATAATAATAAAATTAATCGTGTTAAATTAAATAATATTGATATTCAAAGGAATTTTGTTCTTTTGATAATTGGATTACCGACCATTGTAGGTTGGTTTTAATAAAACTAATTAAACAAAAATAAAGATATCGACTTTTATTAGTCACTATATAAATATTTTAATAAAAATTAATTTAATTACGTAAAATTTAATTTTATCAACTTTTGAAAGTTGACATTATGATTTTTCTTTTGTCTTTTATTTTTCACATAATTATCCTCCAGAGGACGGTTTAATTAAATTTATCATATTTTTTTTTTCATTTTTTCATATTTAATTAAGATAAAATGAAATACTATTATTTATTTATTAATTCAATACTGATTACAAGCGAAATGTATTTCTCGTATTTATTTATTTTTCGTGAAAATTTTCAACCTCCGGATGTCTTTATGTGGTTTTTTTACATTTTTTTTCTTGCATAAAATTTGATTTTAGGGTGTCCTTTTTTTTTTATATATTTTTTTAAAACAATACCAACTTCCATTGGAAATAGATAATTTTGAGAACAGTGTTCACAGTGTTTTTAGTAGTACTTTTAATTTATTTTATTTTTTTACATTTGAGCAGGGTAGTTGAAACAGAGGCTAGCATTATCCACTTTTCTTAGTCACTGAGTATGAGATTAGGCTTCGGTGATATTGTTTGATAAGAACTATTCACTAAAGCTTATATGTAAGTTCTACATCGTGATGGTCAAACTTATTTTGTTGTATGAGGCAAAATGTTAGTCAGTCATGAACACACACATTAAGAAGATGAAGATCGTGACAATGAGAATACTCTGATGAATATGTGTGAGTATGCTAAGATAGATGAGATTAGAAATAATATTATACGTGACAAGGTTGGAGTGACCTCTGTGGGGATATGATCAGGAAAGCGAGTTGAGATGGTTAGGACGTATAAAGAAAATGTGCTCAAATTAATGTACTAATTAGGAGGTGTGAGAGGTTGTCGGTAACAGGCTATACGACATGTAAAGTAGGCTAAAAAAATATGTGTGAGGATATAAGATAGAATATTACACATTTTTATCTTACGAAGGACTAATTTTAGATTAAAAGTGTTGAAGGTCGAGAATCATGATAAAATTGCAAAACACATCATATCTCGATCATGGAAAAACAACGTTTGCTTTAGTAGTTGAGCATTTACATTATCAATTGATAAGTTGTGAATTTAAATCACGTTTAAAAATAAATGAAAATACTATTGATCTTTCTGTACCTGATGAAATAAGAATCGTGTTCAAATCAAACCACCCTTAAAACCAAATTGGATTTTTCAACATACCTATATAAATTCTACAACCTTATCCTTCTTTAATTTCATCACAACAAATAATCTATTGTCTTTTTGATTTATTTTTTTCATACATTTTTTCATTGATAATGAAATTAATTACTTTATGCTACAAATGAATCCCTTCTTTTTCTTAGATTCATTGTTGCTGCCTCTGGATTTCCTTTCTTCATCATTGCTACAAATTCATCATAATTGATTCGACCATCCTAAAAAAAATAAAATACATTATGATCAATAAATCGCGAAATTAATTAATAATTACGAAATTGATTATATATATAATTTGCTGTTTAATTTTGACTTACATGATCAGTGTCAACTTCGTTAATGATTTCCCTTAGATCATTTTCATCATCCATACCAAATTCTCTAAGAGCTTGCTCTAACTCTTCTCTTGATATATATCTAAGGAAAAAAAAAATAACGTTCGTAATTGAGAATACGTCGAATTTCAATATTCATGTAAAAGACAACTCATTGCATTAAGCATCCACATTCAATGCAAGGTATGGAGAATAATCGCACGCACCCCAAGGGGTGTGATACAAACAACCTATAATGATACAAATATACTATTGATTTCACTACTCGAACTCACTATGGAGTCTGATCCAGATAACATATACTATTATGAGTATCAGTGACTGATTTCACAGCTCGAACTTATGAGGGATGTGATGCAGACAATCTGTGTTAATGCAAGCATCTGATTTCACAGCTCGAACTCACTAAAGGGTGTGATGCAGACAACCTATGTTGAGACAAGTATCGATGACTAATCTCACAGCTCGAACTCATAAGGGGTTTGATATATATAGATAGCCTATACTGATACAAGTATCAATTACTGATTTCACAACTCGAACTGATGAGGGATGTGATACGGACAATCTATGTTGATGCAAGTATATGATTTCACAGCTTGAACTCACTAAAGGGTGTGATGCAGACAACCTATGTTGAGACAAGTATCGATGACTAATCTCACAGCTCGAACTCACTAAGGAGTCTGATGCAGATAGCCTATACTGATACAAGTATCAATGACTGATTTCACAACTCGAACTTATGAGGGATGTGATGCGGACAATCTATGTTGATGGAAGTATCTGATTTCACAGCTCGAACTCACTAAAGGGGGTGATTGCAGACAACCTATGTTGAGACAAGTATCGATGACTAATCTCACAGCTCGAACTCACTAAGGAGTCTGATGCAGATAGCCTATACTATTACAAGTATCAGTGACTGATTTCACAGCTCGAACTTATGAGGGATGTGATGCAGACAATCTATGTTGATGCAAGTATCTGATTTTACAGGTCGAACTCACTAAAGGGTGTGATTGCAGACAACCTATGTTGAGACAAGTATCGATGACTAATCTCACAGGTCGAGCTCATAAAGGGTTTGATATAGATAGCCTATACTGATACACGTATCAATGACTGATTTCACAACTCGATAAAATTAAAAATAATCACATCTATGATTAAAAAAACTTACCCACTATGATCCTTATCAAAATATTGGAATGCAGTGTAAAGATGTTCTTCTCTATCCATTTTGTTCATGTGCACTGTTGCTGTGATGAACTCTTCATAGTCTATTGTTCCATTTCCATCAGCATCAGCCTAATTTTATTTTTTTGCAATATATATAAAAAAAAAGGTAATTAATTAGCATTAGAATAATAATAAAAAATACTATGTCATGGTAAATAATTTAGGTTTAAAAAAATTAAAGAAAAAAATCATTATTGAATATGTACATGTATTATTTTTTAAACTCATAAAAAGATAGTTCGAGTCAGTATATATATATATATATATATATATCGTCAATATTCATTTTAAAATTCAAAATGATAAAACTTACTGCTTCCATTAGTTGTTTAATCTCATAATCAGATAATTTAGTCCCTTGTTTGGCTAATCCTTGTTTTAATTCCTCAAGTGTTATTGTTCCACTATTATCAGTATCCATATTTTTAAACATTTGCTTCAATCCCATAATTTCTTCTTCTGATAAACATCCTGCAATAACCTAAAAAAAAAAAAAAAAATTTAGTCTATTTTTGAAAATACTTAACATAATATCTGACGAATAAATTTTATAGCTAAACAGTAAAATACAGTATTACCCGAAGAGCGACTTTCTTGAATTTGTTCATAGCTCTAAATTGTTTGAGTCTATGTAATACAGCATTATCAAGAGGTGTGTCTGGTGCTTCTCCATCTTCTTTGATCCATGAATGATCTTAATATATATATGTATACAACAATTTGTTAGACATGAACATGAAGATTTTAAAAAAATTTAAAAATGGATATTATTATTATTTTATATAATATTAGTTGAATATATATTTTATTTAGTTTTTCATTTACACTATGTCTGGATCATTGTTACCATTGTATTGTATTGTATAGTATCGTTACTGTAGCTACAATGTTTGTTTTGATTGTTACTTAAAATATATTGTACTGTATTGTTAAATTTCGTTGTTACATAACATTGAAAACTCCTATTTTATGTAATAGCCGATTTGGTGTGTTCCCGTAGTTACTTAATTTCTTTTTCCAATTATCAAAATACTATTTTACCCTTCACCTTAATTATTTAAATCTAGTCAAACCTCCTATTCTAGAATAATTAAGGATATTTTAGTAAATTTATAAATTACAATACAATACGATACAATCAAACCAAACAACTAAAATGTTATTAAACAACAAAAAACAATACAGTCTAGCCAAATATTGTATCTACCATACAATACAACATATTAGCGTACAATACATTATGAAACAATACATTATGAAACAATAGGTAACAATGATCCAAACAAAGTGTTAGTGTTTGATTCACCTTCAAGGCGCGACTAATAAAAGATAAATCACTCATATCAAAGATGTTATATTAAGGGCTCGAACCAGTATTCTTTAGTTAAAGATAAAAGAATGTTTATCATCTCGATCATCACAATCTTGGTTGGTGTATTTTAATATACAAAAAAATATGTATTAATTATGTATCTTTATAGTTAAATATATCCCTAGAAGTAATAAGTAGCGTGATCAATTCTACCAAAGATGACTTCATTTTAAGAGTTCGAAGCTGTAATCTCTAATTAAGAATAAAAGAGTATTTATTTCTCTTGATTGATATATAAATATACAAAAAATTTGTATCTTTGTAGTATATATATATATATATATATATCAAAGTAATAAGTAAAAATAACTTACTTAGGACTTGCATAGCTGTTAACCTCTGCCTAGGGTCAACAATTAACATCTTTCTGACTAGGTCTTTTGCTCCACTTGAAATTGAAGGCCATGGATCACTAGAAAAATCAATATGTCCACGTAATATTGCATTGAAAATTCCATTTTCATTTTCTGAAAAAAAACAAATAAAAATAATTAAAAAATATTCAATGAAGTTAACCTAGCTATTGCTATTTTTTCATTATATATACGAGAACTATAATTTCTCATGATAGATTGATTCTACTCACTGTTAATTGTGCAGTTTTCTTTCAGTGACAAGATTTTCGGGTAATGAAAATATTAAGGTCTTTCACTTGAGGTCCCTTGTAAGTAGGGGCAAAGCTATAACCACCCCAGAGTATTTAACTGGACACCATTCGTCGGAAAATTACGTTAATATATATAGCGAGAGTTGGACACGCTTGACAAAAGCTACACCCTGGCACAGTAGTAATGGGTGACCATTTGAATCAAGAAGTTCCAGGTTTGAACCTCAAAAAGCATAATGTTTTTTTTATTATTATTTAGACAGCCACACACTATTATTCTTGGACACCTTGGTAAACTTTCTGGCTACGTCACTGCTTGTGAGTTGGGAAACCCTGCATTTCTTTTAGAAATCAATTTCCTAATTGTTCCACAGCAACTAGAAAGAGATTTGTTTAACCAGAAAGAATTCTGTTCCAATATACAATATCTATCCAGAAGTTTACGTAACTCAATCATATTACTAAAAGGTAGTTCGGTGCACTAAGTCATGTCCACTGAAATAAGGCCTAAAATAAAAACGAAATAAGTGTTTCCACGACTCTACTTTATTCACGGCGACGTATCTTCCTAACTAAGGAATGAAAAATTCTTTCTCATGTTATATCAATCCGAATTTCATTTTCGTCTGAGATAATTCTCAATAATGCACGTGACATTTAATCTAATAACACTTTATCAGAATATCATAGCGCGGGGTTCGAAGAAGGGTAGGATTTATCTCAATAATTATATATGTAGTGGTGTAAAAATTTTACCTGCCCAAAAAGGAGGAACTCCACAAAGAAGAATATATAACATAACACCAATACTCCATATATCAACTTCTGGTCCATATCTTCTTTTCAATACTTCAGGTGCTATATAATATGCACTACCTACAATATCCTTAAATACATCTCCTGCACAAAAAAAAAAAAATTTAAAAATTTAATTTCATATATATTTTTTTACAAGTTATTGAAAAATTGCTTAATAACACTAATCATAAGGAACACTTGACTAAATTATCCTGTATAAATCTTCCTTCATGCTGTAATTATATGTTTTTTAAGGAAAATAAATAGGTTTCTTACTTATTTTCTTATGTCTGGCATATAAGCAAAAAATTGTTATTCGTATCTGTATATAATCTAGACAAATACTATAAAAGGTGAGATGGAGATAGAGGTGTAGGTGAGGTGGTGGGGTTACGGAAACGGGGATGTGCATAAGATGTAATAGAGGATGTGGAGAACACAATCAATATGAAATGTTATTTATGTAAAACTTATTTTCTATACTTTCACTGGGAGAGTCATTTTTTTCTGGAGAAATTGTTTTCTTATGTCTGGTACCATGGTACGTAAGCATAACATGTCATCCTAAATGTATTTGTATATAATATAGACAAATACTATTAAAGGTGAGACGAAGATATAAGTGTACATGAGGTAGTGAGGGTACGCGGGTGAGGGGTGAACATGAATTGTGCTGAAGGGTGGGGAGAACACAATCAATATGAAATGTTATTTATGAAACTTGTTTTCCATACTTCTACTGATAGAGTTATTTTCTCGTTATTCTTAAGAAACTGAACATGAGAAAATTGAAAAATATATTCCTCCTTGTAGAACACATTTTATAATATGCCTTGTTGGAGTAAATACTAAATAGGATAGAATTGCAACAAACCAAAAAACCCTAACTTTTTTCTTAAACTTTCTAGAATGACTTTCTAAATACATTTTTCATTGAAATCATCGGTCCTAACGTCCAACCAATCATAATTTAGACTATAAAACGACAGATAATAATGATCGATATATACATACCTTGCTTATAAAAGACGGAAAGACCAAAATCGGTAGCCTTAAGAGGTGCATTCTCATCTTTACTAAGTAGTAAAAAATTTTCAGGCTTAAGATCTCTATGTATAACTCCCATAGAATGACAAGTATCAACAATTTGAACAATTGTTCTTAACAACGAAGCTGCAGCGCGTTCTGTATAATGTCCTTTCGCGATAATTCTATCGAAAAGTTCACCACCAGCACATAATTCCATGACCAAATGTACACTATGTTTGTCTTCATAAGCTCCTTTAAGTTGTACAATGTTTTCTTGACCTGTTAAATGATGCATTATTTGTACTTCTCTTCTAACATCTTCAATATCTTCCTTGCTTACTAGTTTTCTCTTTGCTATTGTTTTGCATGCATATTGTTCATTTGTTTGTTTTTGTGTACATAAATGTGTTACACCAAATTGTCCTCTACCTAGTTCTTTACCTATAGTATATGTTGATCTAACATCTTCCATTGGTCTACCTAATACTAGTCCTATTGGTGATTGTTTTGAGGGTTTTGATGATGGACTTGGAGATGTTTTTGTTGGTGTTGGTGTTGTTGAACTTTGATCAAGATTGTTATGTTGTGTAGATGAATTGTTTTCTACATTTTTAGGGTTGTTGATTTCGTTGTTGTTGTTGTTGTTGTTGGTTGTTTCATTTGGTTGTTGTTCTTCTCCATTAGAGCAACAATTCCCCATTTTTTATTTGGGGATAGAAAAAAAAGAAAGGAAAGTAATTAGAGAGAGATTACGTAAGGATAACAATTATTACGTCTCGATCTGAAATAGAATGAAGGAGATTTGAATAGATTTAAATGAAAAGTGAGGAAATTATGGAGAGATTAGCAACGATGCAATGATAATAGTTGTTACGTCTTTAATCTCAAAAAGAGAGAAGGAAATTAGAATGAGCTCTTGAATGGAAATAAATGAAGGTGAAGAAACTACGAATAATTGTGAGAGATTTCAACAACGAAGACGTAATGACAACAATTATTACGCCTCAATCTTAAAAAAGAAAGAAGGAGATTAAAAAAAACCTAAATGCAAAGAAATGAAGGTGAGGAAATTACACAATAATGGAAAGAGATTTCAACAACGACGTAATGAAAATAATTATTACGCCTCAATTTCAGAAAGAAATTAAAAACAAACCTAAATGTAAATAAATGAAGGTGAAGAAACTACACAATAATGGGGAGAGATCGATTTGACAACGACGTAATGTCAACAATTATTACGCTTCAATCTCAAACAGAGAGAATGAGATTGCAACAAACCTAAATGCAAAGAAATGAAGGTGAAAAAACTACAGAATAATTGAGAGGAGATTCAACAATACCGTAACGATAACAATTATTACACCTCGATCTCAAACATAGAAAAAGAAAATTAATTAGAAAAATAAAAAAAAAATGTATTAGAAACAAATGAGTGAAAAATTAGGGGGTCAAGAAAAGAAATAATTATTGTTTAAAGATAAAATATTCATTATGAATTGTACTTAAGATTGATTGTGAGAAATTGTAGGAGTAAAAAATAATGTTTTTTTTTTCTTTTCAAATTTTTGGTTTTCTTTCTTTTGTATTTTTTTTTAAAAATTAAATAAATTTCTTAGTGTTCCTAATTTGTTTTTATAAAGAGATGAAAAAAGAAATGTTTGTGATAAATATGGAGGGTTTAGAGTGCTTTTCGAAATTACTATTTTTAGTAAATAATAATTTTATAAGTTTATTGTTTATAGTAAGTAAAGTTTAATAAACGTACACAAAGTAATTTGGGCAGGAGGAGTATTAAGTTTTAAAAATTATGTTAAATTTTTTTTTGTCTAATATCTATAATAAAAGTTTTTTCATTACGAATTAATGAGAAATTTATATAGTAAAATATAATTTTTTATCACCTAATTTACATCTATAAAAGAAAATAGAGGGTGCAAAAATGGAGTTCTCTTCGTACTTTAAGGGAATATTTAGCCTTTTTACACTTATTAATCGAAAAAATATATATTTCTAAACTATTATAAATAATATGCATATATATATATATATATATATATATATATATATATATATATATATATCCTGTCTTATATTTTGAGGTAGTATATATTTTTATCGTCATTACTTTAATCCATAATATCTCTAATCCAAATAGAACGACATGTGTGACCATTTAAACAATTTATTCATATTTATTTTAAATTAATTTTTACCCAAAAATTAAGAAAATATCAAAGAAAATGTCATAAATAGTCCCTTAATTGTAGAAGTATGTCTAAATTAGACTCTTAACTACACTTTTATTGATTTATTCCTTTAACTATTTAAAAACTTATCAGATTTGTTTCGTTAGTATAAGCTATTTGTAGTAATATTTAGAAAAATGATTTACATGGTATCACATGTCATTTCATTTGTCTTAAAGATATATATGATCTAAAAGTATATCGATAAGGATATATTCAACCCAAAGTATAACACAATGTATATGTATATCATTTATAATAATTTGAGAATTTATTTATTTGTTTACCGCTTATTATTTGTCTAATTAGTGTGCTGTCAAGTAAGAACAAATTTAAATCAAACTATTGGACGATACTCCCTCTGTTCACAATTAATTGTTATAATTTTTTTTTTTAAAGTGTTTATTTTGATCAATATTTTACGATGTACATTTTTACCATATTGATATGTAAAAAATTACAATTTATGGTATTTTTCTTATAGTTTTTGAATATTTATTTTTTTTCTTAAAAAAATATTCATATTATAATCTAATTCAACATCAAATATTAATCAAATTAACTTTCGAGAAAATGTACAGAGTAAATACATGTTTGTGATAAAATATTAGAGACGGACATATCCACTCAATTTGGCTAAAATAATTAATATTTTCATAGAAAATTAATATAATTCATAGTGAAACAAACTATAGTCTATATGTATAAAATAACACCCCACCCCCACGCCAACCCCCACGCCAACCCCCACCCCAACACACAAAAGAAAGAGAGAATGAAAAAAGACTCGAAAGACTTCAGTTTTGTTTTTTTGCTGAAAAAAACTTTTGTTGATTTCACTGATTTACCAAACTTTGAAGAAGAAGAAGAATAGGGGTGCAAGAAAACAAGAGAAAGATTGAGTCTTTATCATCTGATTTTGGTTTATCTGTTGAAGTCTCAGTTTTTTTTTCTTGTCCAACAGACCCTTCTTGTTTTTGAACTGTAAGTTACTTTCCCCTCTTTATCTTCAGTTATCATGTATTTAGATGCTTTTTATGTACTATTTTTAGATGAGGGTGTCTGTGTTTTGGGGCTGAAGGTGCAAAGATTTGATCTTTTTGAGGATTTGATGAATTGGGTTTTATTATCTATGTGATGCAAATGATTCTTGATCATATAGCTCTGAGGCTTAGCTTGATTTTAAGTTTGTCTATTGGGTGATTCTTTAGCCTGGATTGTTGTATTTTCAAGTTGTTCTTCCTGCTTGTTGCTGCTGTTGTCTTTTCTTTTATCTGTTTTGAGGGGAGGGTCTATCGAAAATTGTCTATCTACCTTAGTTAAGGTAGGGGTAAGGTGTGCATATACTGTGTACCCTCCCCAGGCCCCACTTGTGGGATTACAATGGTATGTTGTGGTTGTTGAGATGCAAATGATTCTTGATCATATAGCTCTGAGGCTTACCTTGATTAAAGTTTGTCTATTGGGTGCTTCTTTAGCCTGGATTGTTGTAATTTGATGCTGTTCTTCCTGCTTGTTGCTGCTGTTGTCTTTTCTTTTATCTGTTTTGAAATCGAAAATTGTCTATCTACCTTAGTTAAGGTAGGAGTAAGGTGTGGGTATACTGTGTACCCTCCCCAGACCCCATTGTGGGACTAGAATGGTATGTTGTGGTTGTTAAGATGCAAATGATTTGTGATCAAATAGCTCTGAAGTTCAGCTTGAATTTAGTGTGTCTATGGGTTGATTCTTTAGCCTTGATTATTTTATGGATAATCTAGATTGACGAGACCTATCTAGATTATCCAGAAGTTCAATATTATTGGTAGCGCATTAATTTTAAAATGGAGAAGGCAATGAAAAATTAATGAGAAAATGATGATTACGAAGAACTTCAGCATATGCATGTACCACTATTAATTTCACATTAGAGACTCAAAACAATAGGAGATCATTTGATTAGAGGCACCACCCAATCAGAGAGTAGAGCACTATATGCTAAAGGGTTCTCAAAAATGTTGAATCTATGCTATGTTTTTGTCTCCTTGTTCAGCTTGCAATAATTCTAAGGCAGTTGGCTCTCTCACGTGTTTCTTAAATGAGTGTTTCCTTGAGCTTCTTAGAAGAATGATTAAATCTTCTTGTAGGTTAATTTGTGATGCATGAGATCTGATGGCCAATGATAGTGGGGCTGAAGCCTAGTACTAAATATGAGATAGATGTGATTTCTCTTTGCTATCGCTAAATGTTTGGCACATTAGCTTCCATTATAGTATACAAAATCTAGTGTTCATGAAGTGCTATTTTTCAGTACTCATCTTTAATTTGCTTTGTCTGGATTCATGTCTGGTATACTTTGCAAAGCTCAGTAGGTGAAGTTTCTTTTACATTTTGATACTGTTGTACAGTATCTTTCTGCAGTTGTCAACTTAATTTCATCAAGTCTATCCTCATTAGACATCATGTTAATCAGTTCTTTTACAGAAATAAACGAGTTCCCAATCTGAAGTGGTTGTACGTGAAATTGGTGGTACTACACGATGGCAGACGTCAGTGCTATGACTGACACATCAACAGATGTTGATACAGATGATAAAAACTTGAGGGTATATCTGTTATTGCTTTCTTATCTTATTTAATGTTTTCAAATTTCGGCTATAGCTTTTCTAGATTTAAATAAGCATTTATCTGAACATTTTGATTGATAATTTCTGGTTATCTTCATTCAAAGTTTGGTTAGAGTCCAGTTGGCTCGCCAATGTTCTTTTTTTTATAAAAGTAAAATAGGCAGTTCTTGTGCTTTTATTCTTGACGAGTTGAACAAAATTCTAGGCAATAAATATAACTTCTTTTGATTTTTTTCTTAGTTTTATATGTGAGATTCTATCCCTGTAAATTCTGTTACCTCTATCTACTTCTACAAAAATCTGAATGATTCACCTGATATAAGATAGTTCCAGGCCAGACATTGCCAGTACTGTGCCATATGTTAATTAAAAATGAAGTTATAAGCTTATTTGTCTTCCGTTAATTACCAAGGGCAGTGCTTAAGGATAGTTTGTGGTGCAGTGGAAGGAAGCACCTGACCTAATATAAGCTTTCTAACATGACAAAGCTTTAACCCCAAGTAGTTGTTATCACCTATATAAATCCATTATGCTCTATTATATATCGTCTCCCTATGTTCTAAAGTTACTTGGAGGGAATTTTTCTTTTTCCTGATCTGCAAAACTAGTGCATGTTATCTATGTGTTTCAGGAAGAAAAGAGGTGTACTTAAAAAAGAGCAATTAGATATTGGAAAAAAAAGCATACTTTATTTCAAAGATTAAATGGCTCCAGAACTTTCCGGAATCTTGCTGTACTTTTAAGCTAATCTGTACTTCAAATTTTAATGAAATTGTTCTTCATCATTCTTGGTGCAGTATCTAAACTCTCTAACATTGGGCGCCACTTCCGATGCAAGTGACAAAACCAGAGACCAAAAGGTTATTCCGTTGTGCACATTCAGAATTCGATTAGAATAATGATTGGAAAAAAAGGTTTTCTAACCGAGTTGAACTCTTCTTTGTGCAGACGCTTCGTAGGCTTTCCCAAAATCGTGAAGCTGCACGAAAGAGTCGTCTAAGGAAAAAGGTAGATTCTCTTACGGTTGCACTGTTGTTTACTTTATATATAATTCCTTTTGTACTTCAGATTTGATCTGCAAATAGGTTATGGCTTTTTCTTTTTTATTTAATGATAGAAGTACATTTTTTCATTTTTCTAAAAGCACCGAACTATTTGAGAAAATGATTATTGGTCTTGCCATAGTACAAAGTGGTTTACTTTTCAGTACTTTTAGTCACTTTGGATCAATACTGGAGTAAGAGAACCACAAAACTTCGATGGAAGTTACGTTGTGCTTTAGTATGGGGACAACACCAAGGATATCTTCAGGAGATATACACCTCTAAAGGTACAATTTATTGAATAAACAGAACCTCTGATATCTGTTGCTCTGGTTAACCTGATGAGCAACTGCTCTCTGGTGCTGGATACATGGACTGTGTGAGCTGCTTTGTATTTTGTGTAACTATCTGTCCGGTGTATAGGTAGGGTACTGAACAGTGCAGTTATACTTAACCCTAGGTATTTTCCTTTTGATTTTGATTTCAACTGAAGTGAATCAACAAATTCATAATCTCAATTACACATAGCAGAAATGAATACGATTCACCAAATTTAGGTCCAGAAATAACCTTTTCACCGAAGAATTCAAGAACCTCCTTTTATGGATAGTACTATTATCTCCAAATGTGAAATTTATAAATAATCCAAGAATCTATAGTAAAACTCATGTTTCTAATATCATATGTTTGCAATAGGATCCATTCTTCATTCACCTCAGTGTATTGGATTGAAGTAACACAGTTCCTTTCTTACAATATTGAGTCCTAGTGTCTTCGAATGAGTTGTGAATGCAAAATTCCATGAAAGCAGGCTTTTATAATTTATTTCCTGGGACCTTGATGCTATGGCGTCAAATCTAATAATTTTCCCTAATGATTGAGCTTACCTCATCTTAGTTTTATCTTCTCATAGACTGGAGTCATTGTTGAAGACTCCAATCATTCTTGATAGAAATAATTATCAATAAAATGTTCTTGCTAGAGAGATTCCAAAAATCATGTAGAAGCGAATCTACTTACTATTACACCCAAAGTCCAGTGCATGTTCTGCCTAAAAAATTCCAGTAAAAAAATACTACCTTTTTCTATGCAGGAAATTTAGCATGTCTGCTGACAATAAGTTTTACAACCGGCATGGCCCTTCTGCAACTCACACTATTATTTTTGGATTACGCTTTCTCCAATTGTTCAGGATTCCCATCGTAGGGTTCCCTTAATTCTTCCAAGTGGAAATATGGACGTTGTTTCATCCAATGAGACACTATGATGTCTTAATTCATTTATTGTCCTGTTATAATTTCACTCAATCTTGTTGAAGCTCCATCATGTCAGTCCAACCCAATGTGCCTGCCTCCCTTGCTTATCACTACCATTGGTATGTATTGTAGCGTGAGTACAAACATCAATGAGCTTCTGTTCAGGTTTCATTTCCTTATCCCAAATTCACCCAACTCATTTCGTTTTCAAACCAAACTAGCACTGGTGTTCGGGTTTCCTTTTCTTATATCAAATATACCTCCACTCATTAGTTTTCAACCGAAAACAAAATGTGACTCTTAACATACCTTCGTCATTCCCTCATGGTCAAACACATTCTTAGTCACACTACCACATAATTATACTCGTCTTTCTGATCAATAGTACTAGCCAGTAATTCTTACATGTAAATGATGAGATAGGGCGTCACCACTTTACTTTCATTATGGTCTGTTCATATTTAACTCTGCATTAATTGGAAAGATTTTAGATTATCTGAGACAACTTCTCCTAATACGATTTTAGGTCTACCTTCAATCATCACACTCAAGGATTGATATTTTCTGGTCTATGTAGAACATGTGAAACTATCTTTGGCGACCTTTTCTCATTATATCCTGTTTTTCCTCCTTGCACCCTGTGTTGGATGTGGTTGTTACTTTTATCCCCTATTTGTATGGCTGAACATCCATCTTAACATTCTTATTTCTGTACCTCCTTTTTTTGATATATCGGGCTTTAAAGGCACAACTTTTCTTGTTGTTGAAGACATTATTAAGAAAAAAAGTCTCTCTAACAACTTAAGCTTTTAGATGAAATGGTCACATACTTCAATATGGTAAAGGTCCTGAGTTCGAAGCTCACTGCCACCCATTATCAAAAAGAATTTTCATGCAATTGATCATGAAAAATAATCTAGCCCACATGTGAGGGGTGTGTTGAAGACATGATTAAGAAAATAGAAGTGAGTTCTCATATGGTCACATACTTTTGAAATTGGTGACGTTGTATTCCTCAGCATTAAGGATATTCTGTAGCCTTCAAAAAAAAGCAAAAGAAGAGAAAAGAAAAGAAAAGAAAAGAAAAAAGAGTAGGAGGAAGCTACTCCACAGAGATCCTAACAAACCTGTTAGTTCTAATTCATCTATTTCTATCTTTTTACACCAATAATAAAGAGATACAATACAATTCCATCTAACTTTATCTTTTTAAATTTATGCTCTACTCTTGGTAAAAGTTCACCTGATTTGGATTTGTACATATAGGAATAGGACTAATGCTCCTATTGCCATTTTCTTTTTGTATTTTTTTCAGTTCTTTTATACAAGTATTTATTCTTGTCATATAGCACTGCAGGTCTTGCAACTATTTTACATTTATTGCCTTTCACTTTGTTATGTATCATATGTAGCATCATTTCACATCTTTATTCATCCTGCTGTTCGCTTGCAAATTGAGCATATGTATGTGCCTTTTCTGTTTTTTTTTGCAGCATAATTATGTCTAATTCTTCACTTCTGTTATTCTTCCGGGTTTCTTTAGTTGCATTGTACTACATTTACTATTAGCAGTATTTGTTACCAATTTTACTCTTTAGTCCTTATAGATCTTATATCAATAATAACGCCAGTATTTCGTATGTTTTCCTTTTGTGGTGATCTAGGCATATGTTCAACAGTTAGAGAGTAGTAGAATGAAGCTGACACAGCTAGAGCAGGAGCTTCAACGAGCTCGACAGCAGGTTTGTTTAGCAATTGTTTTATGGGTCTAATTTGTTTCTCTTACGCTCTAAAACTGGCGACCTGTTTAGTTATTAGCTAGTTCCCCATAAGATGATAAACATTTTTGATAATTTTTTTCTTAATCCAAAGGGCATATATGTTTCAAGTTCAGGAGATCAATCACAGTCAATGAGTGGAAATGGTATGCTTATCTCTTTTGCATTTCAACTTTTGAATTCTCAAATAAATTTAGTTGCAAAAGGTTGCACGTTAATAAAGTATGACTAACTAGTAAGAAGGAGACAAGCTAGAACGATCTTATGTATGGGTCTCGGTCATTATATCTATATCTATATCTCTCTATATGTATTGACACTCTAACCAGTTTTACTAGAAGCTAGCTTGGGTTTAGCATTCCGGAAAATTATGTAATATTAACATCTTTATTTTTTAGGAGCTTTGGCGTTTGACGTAGAATATGCACGATGGCTGGAAGAGCACAATCGGCGTACAAATGAGCTGAGAGGAGCTGTAAGTTCTCATGCTGGTGATGGCGAACTGCGTATAATTGTGGATGGCATCTTGGCGCACTATGATGACTTATTCAAGATCAAGGCTGATGCTGCAAAGGCTGATGTTTTTCATATATTGTCAGGCATGTGGAAAACCCCTGCAGAAAGATGCTTCTTGTGGCTTGGTGGATTCCGTTCGTCGGAACTTCTCAAGGTGGGAAATATCCTTATAAAAAACGTGATACAACGGCTTGGGATACCCCAATCCCCGTACTTGAATTAACAAAATAAAACAAATCTGAACTGATGTGAAGGTTTACGACATGATTGGTAGTTGTCCAAATTCAAAAGAGTTACCATTTTGAGGAAATCTTTTTTAGAATTTGGCCTAGTAAGTTAGCTTAATCTTCATATGGAAGTCTAACTATTTTGTACCTTCACCATGAATTATAAAGGAAAATCGACTACTTCTGACCTTAGTTACAACCACTTTCTTGATGAAAAACTTCCCAATACTTCTCTAGGCAGAAGTTCTCGGTAGGATGCCGTCCAAATTGAATGTCCTTGCAGCTTCTGTTTGTTCTTCCGGTGATGGTTTTCTTTTTTTGTGCGTTGAAAAGCTTTTGAATTTCTCTGTTCCCCTAAACTGTCTTGCTTTAGATGGAACTTTTCCTCTACTGTTACCCTCTCTCATTTTGGTGCCTACTGAAGAATTTCCATTTGTTACTTTTAGATGACTAAATCTTTGGATGCTCCCTTTATTTTCTCTTTTCAAGGGCTGGAGGTGGTCAGAAGGCAGATTGTTTTACTTCCTTTGGCTCATTACCTATTCTTCCACTCTTAAATTTCTGTCTTCTTTGTTGCAGCTTCTCATTAATCAGTTGGAGCCTTTAACTGATCAACAATCGTTGGCAATCAACAACTTGCAACAGTCATCCCAACTGGCTGAAGATGCTTTATCTCAGGGAATTGAATCACTGCAACAGTCATTGGCTGAGACCCTGGCAGGGTCTCTTGGACCTTCAGGGTCATCTGGGAATGTTGCTAATTACATGGGTCAAATGGCCATGGCAATGGGGAAGCTAGGAACACTTGAAGGATTCATTCTCCAGGTGCTTAGTGTTTTATCATGTGTATCCACTATTTTCACTTAAAAAATAGACTTGGTTATCTAATGCATTTCTAACAGCCTCAAATTTATCATTTATATATCAATTACACATCTTTTGTGGCACCCGGGCAGCCCCTCGAGATTGAGAATGAATAAACTAAGAAGCGTTAAAGAAGAAAAGTCATATATTATTCCAAGTTCCTCGTGAGATATTCAATTCTAACTCCATCCAGATAGACTCATTTACTGCATCATATGGAAGCCTTTGAAATGTTTTCATTCCCAACCAAATGATCACTTGTCCATTCCACCCAAAAGGGTACCTGCCGACCAACATCCCTAATGGACATGATTTATCCACCTAAAGTATCTTATTCCATCTTCATGACCAAAAACATTCAGTTTGCTGTAATCCTGAGAGGAGAATAAGGAGATGGAGAGAACTAGTAGTGTTTTTTCATAACTTAAAAACTGGCTGACTCTCTCTGTTTCATTTTTTATGATAGTGTTTGATTATGAACGATGTTTGATTGGGATACTTGCCACTTCCCAGTCTCCCACCAGCAATAGGTACTAGGAAACTCTATCCACCAAGGCTAGGACAGATGGTAGAAGTCACCTAGTGTTATTATCTTTGTTGGGATTGAACCTGAGATCTCATGGTTCTTGACCCACTAGGCAACACCCTTGGGTGCAAAAACATATCGAACTACTTATTCGTTTATTCTATCATTTCTTTTTTCCTTTTTTTTCCTTCTAGGTTTTGATATTAATGTTTCTCCTGATGAGAATTAGTAGGAAACAAAGAATGAAGTTGAAGCAACTGTAGTTCTGTATCTCGTATAGGTGCTGGGCTATTTTCTTACCTAGAGAAGGATGCTACTAAATTACTGAAGATATTTGCCCATGTTTTCTTTGCACATGTTCCGAAGATAGAAAGGATGTATGAGGGGGTTTAGGGTGTCATTCTGATTGTATTTCCTAGTACAAAGTCTCATAACTTCCCGTCTTATTTTTTGTAATTTCACTCTTGATTTTATAGTGGTAGTTAGAGACAACTCTGCACTGAGGTGTACCAATTGGAAAAACCGGTACAATTATTGGCATGGTGCTAATAATTATGGTTAAAAAGGTTTAAGTTAGAGGTGAGATTTGCAAAACTGTGCTAGTTAGGTTGACAAACATGCTTCCAGAAAGAAAAGAGGATCTTTTTATCGTTGAAAGATCTTGCATTGCATTAGAACCATCTCCATATCTTTTATGTTCTGAAATGCAGCAGTTTAGTTGGGTTAGAACTTAGATGGTAACTTGTATGCATGAGATGCCATATACACAAATATGTGTTTGCACGTTCGAGTACATGTTGGTACCATTAAAAATTGCAGTACTTCTTTTTTTTTTTTTTGTGTAATATTGGTTTGAGATGAGTTTAAATGGAGCAACATGGTCAGTGAAGATTCATATAATGACCTCAACATGCTTGGGTTTGAGACATAGTTGTGAGTACGAGGATAGCGAATGTAAAGTCACAATCATTTAAGCAAGAGGGTGCATAGGTACTGGAAAGTGAGACTGGTAGGTTTCGATGGCTAGTGGAGATATTCGTATCTGCTCTGACTATCTTTGTTTTGAGTACATGTTGAAAGCTATCCCAGTCAGGCATACAAAAAACTGACCTATGAAAATGTAAATGTCAGGCTGATAATCTACGACAACGGATGCTACAGCAAATGCATCGGATATTGACAACTCGCCAATCAGCTCGTGCTCTTCTTGCTATCGGTGATTATTTTGCCAGACTGCGAGCCCTTAGTTCTCTCTGGCTTGCCCGTCCCCGAGAGTAACAAGTAACCAACTTTCTCCTGACATTAGCATATGTGAACCTCTTCCTGTAATGCTGCTGGTTTCATTTGTTGTAATGGTATATCAGTTATCATATATAGTTAGATGGATGTAATTATGTTAACTAGCTTTATAATTTCTATTCTTTGTCATCTTGTGTTAAACTTAATGTTCATCTTATAGTATATTTCAGATTAATGGAAATGGACAGTGGTTGACTTGCTCTCTAATCTGTGTTGTTGTATCTGCTGTTGAATTTGGAACTATATTTCTCTATTTCTCTTTATTGACATGTATCGTGAAGCATCAAACATGGGTTGTGGTGCACTGGAGGGACTTGGGAGTGTTTCACCCTTAACCAGAAGTCTCGGGTTCGAGCTCTGGTATGAAAAAATTCTGTTGGGAGCGGCACCACTGAATGGGCCCCAAGTGTGCGATCCAGATTTAGTCGGAGTTTCATTGTGGATTCGGATGGGTTGTGGTCAACTCGTTTTATCTTATCTTACCTAATGGGGGTGGGAGTTAGTTATAGACCTCAACGCTATTGATATATTTTTTTTTTTATTTTCTACCCGATGTTTGGTATTTGCAATGGAATCAAATAATTTTGTATTCTCGCCGCGTAGGGCTCATTCGGAGAAATACTTCCTATCAAGGTTTTTTTATATTCAAGCTCAAACCCCTTGTTTGCGAGAATTTAAAATTGGGCAAATCAAAATATAATGTTCATTAGATTAGCCTAAAATGCTTCTCGATTATTTGATTTGATACAAAACTACGATCCATCCATTTATGGGTCCTCAAATACTCTCGACATTAATCTATTGACCAAAAAATACTCTCGATATTAATCATTCACGCACATGTTCATTACTATCTATCATAATTAATAATGGTGCTTTTGCCATTTTACCATATATTTTGGGTAAAAGTCAATTTTATTTAAAAATTTTAACTTCACTTAATCTCGAACAATCAACACTTTCCTTTTATATGTCATTTAGTTAATTTATATCTACTCTACTATTGCTATCAATCTATATCTTATTTTTTTTAATACTCCTTTAAAATCACAATATTTATTTTTTTAAAATATTACAATAAATTTTACATGAAAAAATAAATATTATAAAGATAATTCTATAGTAAAATTAACATGTAATACTTGTAGGTTGGATCGACTGTTTTCTGGCCCACACTAAAAATTGGCTAGCCTGACCTGAACCGTAAAATATCAAAGCCTATATGTGTTAGCGTGAGCTAGTCCATATTGACAGATCTACTATCAATGCATCGAGTATATTCTCTACGCAACATAAAACAAACAAGTCAAATACAACAAGAGAAAGATCTTCAAAAATCTCAAACAATTCCATAAAATTTTCAATAATATCAATTTTATGTTTCATAAAGAGAATCATAGCTTAGATAAATTACAATAATCTTGATGTTTTGAATAATATTAAAAAATATTATTGTAATATTTTTTTTTTAGGTTACTATGATAATTTAGAGAGCCCAAGAGATTGTAAGAGTATAACTCTATCTGTTGATGGGCTTACTTGTAAAACCACTTCATAACCATCACCATAATTTTCCATTCCTTGATCCAATAATTGCCAAAAAAGCCCACCACCACATGGGCCTCCATTTTTAGCACAATTAAAAATATTTCCATATATTTTTCCAAAATAATTATCTCTCATTTTAATATTATATCCTGTCGTATTTGAAGATTTGCCAAATTCTCCAATTAATATGGGCTTTTTCAACAATTTGGAGTCATCTATATGGGCTTGGATCCATTGTGAAGCCCAATTGTCTTGGGCCTCTGGAGTTGATCCTGGTAACCTGTAAGTCCAAAAGGCCCAATTAAGGGTACAAACGTTATTGCATCGTGTACTATGCCTCAACATTTACGACTAAGAGAAACTCTGTTATAGCAATTTATGTACATTCTACAGATAGAGGAATACATAGAGTTGAACGTAGTAAATTAAGAAATTCAAAGATTTCGTAAGCTAAATCATCGGTTCTTCTCTCTCCATTGGGACAATAGGGTTGTTATGCCTCAACATTTACGACTAAGAGAAACTACTCAATGTACTATACGAATAAAGGAACACATAAAGTGAACATAGTAAATAACAAATTCAAAGATTTCGTAACCTAAATCATAGGTTTTTCTATCTATTGAGACAATACGGCCGTTATGCTGCGTCAACATTTACGACTAAGAGAGACACTATTTTAGCCATTTTTGAACAATAAATGTACTATACGGATAGAAAAACATATATAGTAAAAATCAAATAAGAAATTCAAAGATTTCGTTGAAAGTAGAAATTTTCTGAAAAAGCCCTAATCGTAGGTTCTTTTCTCCATTGGAACAAGAGGGTCGTTATGCTCGTTACTAAATTTGTTGAAGAGATGAAATATAAAAATGATATCAGACGTTGAATCAAAATGATCTTTCACACAGTCTCTACTGACATCAACCGAATATCTCTTGGGAAATATTTTTCTTCGTATCGAATACTAGTATAAAAAAATCATAAAATGATAATGAGAGGGTACAATAGTGTATATAAATGAAGAGGAGATTAGAAATTACATACCATTGATCAGGGTAAATATGAATTGTGGTAAAATCAATTTCTCTAATTTGATTATTGGAGATAAAATCAGTCCCATAAGTGATATAATTAGGGTTATATTGTTTTTTGTCATTCCCATAAAATCCTTCAAGTCCAATCTCCAAGAGATGATTTGTATCTATTGATTTCAAATATCCCGCCATTTCTCTAATCCAGTTCTGCAAAATATACGTCCAACAAAAAAAATAATTATTTCATATAAAATATATAGTAAAATCTTAGAAGGTATATTATACTATATATTCACACACATATATATATCGATTCAATAAATACATTACACATTTATGTCAAATCATAATTAATCAATACACATTATATCTTATATATATATATATATATATATATATATATATATATTCACACCTATTGATCATATTTTTTTTTTCAAATTCGTCAGATACGATAAAAGTTATTTTTTTTAAAAAAAAAAATCGTTTAAAAAAATTAAAAATATAACTAAAAAATGTAATTATTTTTTATCGATCGATTAAATATAATATTACCTGTATTGTTTTTCCAGAGAGATCAGATGGGCATCTAGGCTCATTTATTAATTCCCATGAAAGAATTGTTGGATCATCTTTATATGCCACATTGGTTATTTTATTAACTCTTGTAAGCACATCCTATATATAAAAAAATAATTAAAAATTAAAAAAACAAAATAATATAAATACTATAATAATAAATGAGTTCATAGTCAACATATTATATGTGTGCTGAATTAAATTATTGAGTTCACGTGAATCAATAATTGATCTTTAAAAATCTGTTCTGCTGACAGCTCCACGTAAAGTAAAAGTATTAGGAGTAAAATGTAATAATTCCGCAAAATATATAAGTAAAGAATCTTATTATTAATTTATTTACCTTGATATAATTTTTGTAGAATTCTTTGACCATAGGATTAGTGAAGAAATCATCATCACTTGTTAATTTTTGACCTTTTTGCACTGCCCATTCTACATATTGTTTTTTTCCTCCAAAAGCTTCAAAATTATCAACTAATGAAAGAATTAAGTGAATTCCATAATTTTTTGCTTCTGATATCACAAAATCCAATCCCTAAATAAAACAAAATAAATAAATAAATAAAAGCTTGTAAAGTGCATAGTGAATTATTTTATTGAAAGTCATAAAGGAAATAAATGTGATGATAATAAAATTAATAAATTGATTTGAATGCTTTAGTTTGACTAAATAAAACCAAATGAATAAATCACAATTAAGAGAGAGTTACAATTATCTGATTAAATAGATGAGATTTTATTAAATTTGATTTTTTACAATAAAATGAGATAACAAGAATATAATTATAACCAAACTTGGGAAAACAAGATCCAATAGTTATAGTTACACTTTATATATATATATATATATATATATATATATATATATATATAGCAAATGATAAAAATTCAATTTTTAATTATTAATTAAAATTTAATTTTGGTCCAAAACCCTAAAATATTTTATGCAATGACCAAACCATAAATAAAAAGTTGTTAGAATTTCAAAAAGTGTTTTTTTAACATTTGTAACAATAGAAAAAGAGACATAAATGAAATTAATTATTATTTTTTTTAAAAAAAGCATAGAGAGAGCTTGGGAAACAACAAAATAATTAAATCAAATTGCCATACACATATAGAAAATATTGAAAAAAAAGATATTTGTTTTACTCGAATTATAAATTATTTTAAAAAAATAGCAAACACTAGAGAAATATTATTTGAATAGCAGTTTTCAAACGAAGGATTCGTTCCTCTATAAAACAAATAGAAAACAATAATTTTTTAACCTCTATTAGAGTACCTGAAACATTTGCTCGTTATAAACGCCAGGTGCGGATTGTAAAGGTGTAGAACCACCATCAGCAAAAGCCCAAGTTCTAGCAACATTCATTTTATATTTAGAAGCTTGTTGAAATATATTTGTAACTTTATTTCTTGTTGATGGATCAGAAGCCATATACATTAACCAATAAGAATTAAATCCATTTAAATAAAATGGTTTTCCTTCTAATGCAAAATGAGTTCCATCTATGTAAACAAAATTAGAGTCTAAAGAAGCTTTAATAGGGTTGCTAAATTCATTTAGAAATATTGTCAAAATAGATACCAAAATGAAGATAAATGAGTTTTTCATCAACATTATTTATTAATAATGTCAAGAAACAAAAATTTAAAAAGGGAAGTAATTGGTTTATGCTTGGTGTTGTACTAATGTTTTGGTGTTGTGTTTATATAGGTAAAAAAAAAATTAATTTGAAAAGTTACAATTAAGATTTTAATATTATAGTCAGGGTCATAATTAATGAATAATTAATTACTAATAAATTTAATTAATTTTGACTAATTTTAATGGCTTTCTAGACTATTCCCTTCTTTTTCTGATTTATTACCAATTGTTTCATAATGTATTATATTGTATTGTACTCTATTGTACTGTATTTGTATTGTATGATAGGTACAGTGTTTGACTAAATTGTATTGCTTGTTGTTTAGTAACATTCTAATTGTTTGATTTGCTTGTATCGTACTATATTGTAATTTATAAATTTACTTAAATATTCTTAATTATTCTAGGGTAGAAGGTTTGACTAGGTTTAAATAATTAAGGTAAAGGGTAAAATAATATTATGAAATATTATATAAAAATCTAATTGGAAAAAGAAATTAAGTAACAACGGGAACACACCAAATTGGTTGTTTCATAAAATAGGGGTTTCCATTGTTACGGAACAACGAAATTTAACAATACAGTACAATACACTTTAAATAACAATCAAAACAAACATTGTAGGTATAGTAACGATGCAATACAATGGATAACAATGATCCAAACATAATGTTAAATTCAAAATTACTAATCCAATATTTTAACATACAATTTTTTGCTTAAAAATATTTTGCTTGCAAAGTAAACTAAATTTTAAAAAATGATTGGGGTTAAAATCTAGCAAATCAAATTTTTCTAGGGTGTAGAATCTTATAGTAGCACACAAATTTAATCATTTTATATTATGATCTACCTAAGATGAGCACTATTTTATTTTTTATTTTCAAGATTTTTTTTTCTTTTTTACTATAATACTAATTTTAATTCATTTCCAAATTGTTTTCAACACATAAATCATCATTTTAAACATAGTTTCAACATCACACTCAATATGAAACAAAGCAACCATTAAATCCAAATACATTTCAAAATTTTATGGGTGCTACAATTTTAAAGATCAATTATAAGTTTGATATCCTAAATTGGGTTAAAAAGGACACTATTATAGCTTTTATCTTCATTGATTAATGAATGCAACTAAAATTATCTCATTTTTTGTACTTAAACTAATCACTTATGTTTCTCTTTTCGAATCTAATAAACCTTTTAAACTATGTAAATATTGTTCGAATAATTATTAATCAATATTAATAACATATCTGGTGAAATTCCACTAATGGAAATTGAAGAGGGTAAATTGTGTTGGGGTATATTATTAACTACGTGGTTGAGTCATAGTATTTTATTGGGAGACACAAGCATCTCCTAGACTACGATCGGAATAACATTAACACACATTAAGTAAACTAAGGTTCTATTACCCCTCTGAACTCATATTTTTTTGTAATTCTGTACACCTATTGTCTGCGTGACAGACTATGTGACCCCACAGTTGATGCGCGTGAGAGATATTTAAATGTCACGCAGATCAGAATTATAAAACAAACTACACATATATTATAATTTCATCAGCATTAAGAGTATAAGTACATGTAAATGGACTAGAGATATCGTTTATTAAAATCCAGAACCTAACTTATATCTCCATTTGGTCCGTTCGATACATACTAAATGCACTAGCACACGAAATTTGAATATTACCATTCCCATAATCAAGATCGAATTATAATTAATCTTATGCTACAATCATCAAAATGTTTGTCCAGCTTCATCTTCAATCGCAAACATTAAAGAACCAACAATTTTAAACTTCCCCTTATGAGTTAAATAACTCGATACACAAAATCATCTACTGTATAATGAATTGACACGCATATAAACACAATCATCTATTCAAACAAAATATTTTATTTTATTTTAATATATAACATGTATACAAAGTCTTTATACATAGTTATAATCAATACTATAACTCAAACCAGATTATTAATAGTATATGCCAACCCAAACAACTTTTCATAGATCTTAAAAATACTACTATAGCCTTCAATCTATTTTTGTTTCTATGATATCTTTGAGAGCCTAAGAGATTGTAAGAGTATAACTCTAGAAGTTGATGGGCTCTCTTGCAAGACCACTTGATAACCATCATCAAAATTTGACATTCCTTGGCCCAATACTTGCCAAAAAAGCCCACCACCACATGGGCCTCCACTTTTGGCACAATTAAAAATGGTTCCATATATTTTTTCAAAATAATTATCCCTCATTGCAACAGTATACCCTGGGGTTTTTGAAGACTTGCCAAATTCTGCAATTAATAAGGGCTTTTTCAACATTTTGGAGTCATCTATATGAACTTGGATCCATTGTGAAGCCCATTTGTCTTGGGCCTCTTGAGTTAAACCTGGCAACCTGCAGTCCAAAAGGCCCAATTAAGGGTACACAATATGTTATGCGATTTGTTACTTATTTTCTAGTGTTTGGTAGGTAAATATTTATACGTAACGTGTCAAAATACTATGAAAATGAGATGGGATGTAAGGAGTAGGGGTTCGAGGGTGACGAAGTGTGAGATGGTCAAGGGGTGGGGGCGTTAGGTAGCAGGGAGGAGACAATAAACTTCGAATGTCATTTATGCACTTTTATCATTGAAGCCATTTTTCTTATTTTTAAACTGATGAGTTTTCCTAGTAAAAAAGACATAACATATAATACTCTAAAAAGAACAAAATTCAATAACCTAGAAACAACATGTTAAAAACACAAATTAGGTAATATTTTCTTATACTGTCTGATTATACAAGTTAAATTCATTTATACAAAACCTTAGCCAATTTTTGATTTTTTTGGTTGACAAAACTCATAAACTTTTAACTTCCAAACGACTATAACAATAACAACATCTCAATAACTCAATTCAAGCACGTTCAGATAAACTGTATGAATCGTCACTAATCATATACAAATATGAATTAGGGTTATAAATTCTCACTAACCATATACACACATATACAGATATGAATCCTCACTGACCATATACAAATATAAATTAGGGGTGGGGGGTAAAAATTAAAGAGATTTATTTACCATTGATTAGGGTACATATGAATTGTGGTAAAATCAATTCCTTGAACTTGATTGTTGGAGATAAAATTAGTCCCAAAAATGTAAGAATTAGGATTGTATTGTCTCATGTCATTCCCATAAAATCCTTCAAGTCCAATCTCCAAGAGATGATTTGAATCTATTGATTTCAAATATCCCGCCATTTCTAAAACCCAGTTCTGTAAAATATAAATTCAACAAAAAAAATATGTTTACTTCATGTAAAATATAATAATTATTTTCGATCGATTAATTAAATGTGTAACTTTGCCAAAATATAATACCTGAAATGTTTTCCCAGAGAGGTCAGATGGGCATCTAGGCTCATTTATTAATTCCCATGAAAGAATTGTTGGATCATCTTTATATGCCACTTTGGTTATTGTATTCACTCTTGTAAGCACAACCTTTATACAAAAAATTTAAAAATTAAAAATAAGAACTTGAAAAATTAAAAATAAAAAAATAATTCTAATTTTAACCCTATTTTTTACTTGGTATATACTATAAGTGAGGAACTTTCATATATAGCCACTCAAAAATAGCCTAATTACTGTACATAGTCATAGTTTGATAATTATAATTTATAGCTACATGTTATACGGAGGAGAGAGGTGAGCGTGACTGGGAGTGAGAGAGGGCAAAGAGTGGGAGAGAGGTGAATTCTATATGTATATCGATTTAAATAATTGTATATTTTACATATGTATTTGTATATATGACAAGCGAGATTGGGAGAGAAGGAGAGAGGCGAGCGAGACTGGGAGAGGGAGGAAAGAGGCGTGCATGCGAGGGCAGAGAGTGGAGAGAGGTCAATTGTATATGCATATCGATCAGATAATTATATATTATACATATGTATTTGTATATTCTGACAAATATTATATATACAAACGTGATTAATTATACAAAACTCGAAGTCAGCCCACGTAATTAATGTATAATATTCGCGGCGAGTGGTAATTATAACAAACTATAGCTATGACGAGTAATTAATTAGTATAAATTTGCTTAACCACGTAATTTATACACTTATTATAAACTCGTTATACGCATGATACAAACATTTATAACAATTACAAATTATTAGGGTTAGGCAGGTAATTTTTTTTTATAGATTTTTACGTTGATTTAGATTTACAATATAATTATAACCGATCCCACCATCAAACATTTACAATTTCTTTTATTGAATATTTATATATACGTTATTGAGTTCACGTAAATTCATAATCGATTTTTACCTTGACATTATTTTTGTAGAATCCTTTGACCATAGGATTAGTGAAGAAATCATCATCACTTGTTAATTTCTGCCCTCTTTGCACTGCCCATTCTACATATTGTTTCTTTCCACCAAAAGCATCCCAATTATTGACTAATGACAAAATTAAGTGAATTCCATATTTTTTAGCTTCTGATATCACAAAATCCAATCCCTAAATAATCAAAACAAAACACAAAAAGGGGTCAAAAAGAGGGAAAAATATATATAATATTTTAACGTTTATAATATTACCTGAAACATTTGTTCGTTATAAACACCATGTGCAGATTGTAAAGGTCTAGAACCACCATCAGAAAAAGCCCAAGTTCTAGCAACGTTCATTTTATATTTAGAAGCTTGTTGGAATGTATTTGTAACTTTAATTCTTGTTGATGGATCATAAGCTACATACATTAACCAATATGCATTAAAACCATTTATATAAAATGACTTTCCATTTAATGCAAAATGAGTTCCATCTGTATAAACAAAATTATTATTTGAAAAAGCTCTAGTAGGCTTGCTAAATTCATTTGGAAATATTATTAAAATAGCAACAAAAATTAAGATGATTGAGTTATTCATCAATATTTTTTTTAATAATGCAAAAAGGAGAAAAAAAAATAGGGAGGAAATTGGTTTATGTTTGATGTTATATTAATGTTTTGGTGTTGGGTTTATATAGGTAAAAAAATTAATTATTTAGAAAGTTTCCAAGTGAATAAGATTTGAGTATTAATATAGCAATGTATTGATTAATGAATAACAAATTACTATAGATTTTATTTTGACCAAATTTAATGATTTTCTTAAAACTATCCTTTATTTTCTGGATTTAGATTTTGTTTGGATTGATTTTTGATGTTTGATTTAGTCAAAAATCATAAGTTAGAACAGATTATTGATATCAAAGTTCAAAATTATGTTGTTATTTACTAGTATATATTTTTCTTTTACCATATATATAAAAACAATAAATTATTGCGTATAAAAGTAATAAATTATTGTGTGTATTTAGAAAAAAACAAACATAATAAATATAATAAGGCTCTATAGTTTTAGTTTTAGTAATTATGCTATAGTTTAATTTGCTATGAAGGCCGCAATTTATATATTTCTGCCTGTTTGTATATTTTGCTTGCGAATATACAAATAGGATATATACAAATTTTATATTTATTCATTTAGGAATTTATCAGAACTTTCTTTGTATATTTTGCTTTCCAATATACAAACCGGGTAATTAATCATGAATGATTCAGAAATCCTATACAAATAACTAGGGTAAACGTATACACAATTCTGTATTTATAGAATCAGCAACAGAATTATACAAATACTAGATTTATACAAATCATACGAATAACAAATTGAAAAAACTGTAGACACGAATTACAATTTCTTAATGTAGCTATAGTACTTAATATATGTCAAAATATTTGCTATTGTACATAATTTTCCCATTATAAAACTGAATAACTTCTGATATGATATCATTTGAACCAAATAGAGATACTAACAAGCAAATCAAACGGTTAATGAATAACAATATAACCAATTATTATAAAGAAATATTAACATAGTTTTATTTCAATAGATCATAATAAAACAAAAAAAAAAAAGATCATTATATTATATCCATAAAAAAATGATTTAAACGATTGAAATTTTATAAATCAACAAACTTATTCGGACCGATCTAAAAACAATCAATGATGTCCAATAGTCCTTATTTCTCATTTTCTAGATTTCTTTAATTTGTTTTGTTTTTTTTTCTCTTCTTTTTTCAATTTTCGTCTCTCGTCCTTTTCTCCATATTTTTCCAATTTTTCATCTCTTCTTTTTTCGTTTTTCGTGTATATTGAATTTGTGTTACGTGAGGAAGTCAGAATTTTAAATAAATATTTTTAGATTTATGAATATTTTTTCCGTTTTTTTATCTTTGATTTCTCTTGTTTTATTTTTTCCCTGAGGAAATACAAATAACAAAATATTAATTAACTACTCTTCAATTAAAAAATTGAAAATTTAGTTCAAAATAAAATATGTAACAAAAAGAATTTACTAAAATCACTTGTTGATTTACTAAAATCTAAATTAAAAACAACATATATGTTTTTGTAAATTTTCTTTTTATTTAAATAGTAGAAAACTTGTTGAGCTAATCTTCATTTCATGGAGCTAATAGACAAAAAAATAAAATATACATCTTATTGTGTCTTTTCTTATTTTGTTGGTTTTTCTAGAAATGGAAAAGAAAGTAAATTATCAAATACAAATTCCAAAAAATTAATGAGCTAGGGACATCTAATGCATTTGCTCAATTATTTAATTGTATGGAAAAATTAAGTGAAAATTATGTAATTATGCGATTTAAGATAATATAATATCTAAAAAAATTAAAATTTGAATTAATTATGAAAATCTTCTTTTTTCTTCTCTCTTAACATTTTAATACATCACTTCATCTCTGTCAAATGAATTACAATTTTATTTGTGTATAGTGTATCTGGTACAAATGTTATAGTTGACACATAACTTCAATTACTTGGAAATTAGTATGAATTTAGTGTATAGTTATATATATAATACATAACTCATGATGCATCGGTTGCTATATATTGAGCATAGGAGTAATGTATCCGTGAATTCTGAAACATCTGAAATATAGTAATTTGAGAAACTTTCGAAATAGAATATAATTAGCACCCAAATTGTTGAAAGGTGACACCACTTGTGAAAAGTCTTGTGTACGCTACTGCACATAGCCTTTTAATTTGAATAAGTCTGAACAAAAATTAGAGATTATATATACATATCAATAACTGATACATGATATATTAAATAATTTGTAATAATTATGTATCACATAAATAGTTAAAAGGCATGAGATACACATGTTTAGATATGAAAATAAACCAAAATCTATGTGTATCAGAAAAAAGACTAACAACAAAAAATCAAAATAAGTTTGATATATATATCTAGTAGTAAAACATAACAAATAGATATGAATCAAATACATAACTATGAACATGATATATAAATTAATTTGTGTTTCAATTAATTAAGGTTATGTATCAAAACTGATATTTAAATACAATACATTATGCATGATGAGATTGTAACATATCATGTTGTTGAAATAAATGTATTATACATCAATTTAAGAAACAAAAACAACTAGATACATCCTTCTCAACTTTCACTTTAGAAAACAATTGTACATTCACGTTTTTCTACATCATTTTAGAAGACGAAGATAGGTCCTTCTTCGCCTTCGCCTTCTCAATGTTCTAATTCGTCATTGAGACTAGATCATGCAATCATTTAAATTTGTTTTCAGCTCAATCATCATCATTAAAATCATAAGCACGATTAATACTAATTAAGGTTAACTGGGTAATCCCAATACTAAAAGAAGGAGCAACATATATGTATTAACACTTTGATGATGAAACAAAAATTAAAGCAAAAAGTAATGAACTAAAAGATGGAGAAAACGGAATACTACTATAAGTTGGATTCAATTAATCAGAGATATAATTTTTTTGAAATTCGAATTGTAATGAAGAAAGTAACTATCAAGATTGTGGGAGTGAAAATAGAAAGAGATCAAAACTCTAAAAATATGAAGAAAGAAACGTGTATTTGGAGTCCAAGAGTTATGTATCTGAATGAGTAGGGTTTTGGAGGAAAAAGAGAGATTTTTGTAAAGTTTTAGAATGGTTGGGAATAATAGAAAATACGAAAAAAGGTTAAAGTTATCTCTGAACTATGCGAAATAGACCAATTATATCATTCATTACATTTTAGGATAAAAAATATCCGTCGTTATCCCAAGAGATCACCACACATACCCTCAACTTTTAACCGCCTAATTTTTTAGTGAAGTGGCAAGCAACATAGGACTCATCTCTCCATCTAAGTATTGTCAACTTAGACTTACTACAAAAGAACTAAACCTTTATCGACAATAAAAGTCAAAACAAAATCTTAAAATATTGTGATTTAGTAATTTTAAGTAGCAACTATGACCACAACAACCATTCCTTAATATAACATGTTTTTTCAACAAAAAAAATATGATAATTAATTTTCAATTGCAACCCAATTTTTAAAAATAATAACATGCATTATCAATATTAAAACATCTAATATTATTATAAAAATTATCAAAATTACTTCTCGATTCGAATCTCCTATTTGTATAATGCATCATTGTACATTTTATACATTTACATATGACATAAAAATAGAATATTTAGTGTCTTCGAACTTCTCCTTAATCGATATAATTTGAGATTTTTTAAAAACAATAATGAAAGAAACACAAAATTAGAATTTAATGTTAATAATCAGTTAAACGATATTCTGACTTTTGTGGTGATTTGAGTCGCCGTTAAAGATCATATTCTTTTGTAGTAAATTCGAGTTGATAACGTTTAAATTGAGGAATTAGTTTCACTTGAATTATAACGTAACTAAAAATTTGAAATATTAACTCTCGAAAAGATATTTATGATCTCTTAGATAACGGCTCTTTGATTTTCGTCAAACCATAGGAGAAAACATTTCCCTTCCAAAATACTATAGGAAACGAATCTTGAAATCCGGCGCCGGCGGCGGTCTATCTCCGGCGAACTGGGTTTCTTCTTTCTCATTCTCATGGAATCAATTATCTTACAAACTCAACCATTACAATTCATGAACCCAATTACTTCAAAATTCATTCCCACAATTCGATTTACTGCTTCCTCTGTAGCATTCAAGCTCTTCTCATCTTCATCTTCAGCAGCCATTACCACAGATTCCCCTGTCATAGAGCAAAACCCATCTCCTAAACCAGCTATTTCTCCGAGAAATGGGGTTGTAAAGTCTAGGGTTAGTAAAGGAATTTTGGAAGCTCAGCTGAAAATGGACTGGTTGGAGTCTTTGTCTTGCCCATTTCCATGTACAAAGCCTATGGACAGTGGTTGGGTTATTGGGGTTGACCCAGATACTTCTGGTGCTTTGGCACTCTTGAAACCAAATCAACCTCCTCAGGTAGTGTAAAGTTTCATTCTTTTTGGGAAAATTGCACTCTGTCTATTTGGGAGAAAATATTTACACCATGTAGATTGTAGCCCATAATTGTGTCTAAACAATACACTTTTGTTGGTGTAATGTTGTATACTAGGCTTATGTTGCTCGGACTCTTAAAAAATGTAGAAGAGTGTGTGTTGGATCCTCTAGAAATAGTGCATTTCCAAAGTATCCAACACGAGTATGGCAACATTTTGAAGTGTATGAGCAATATAGTATTGAGCTATGTGGCTCTATATTTTTGAAAGTTCCCTTGTTTGTTTATAGTTGCAACCTACAATCCCTTGGAATCCATGCAGACCTAACGAAAAATAAGGCACAATATGAGTCGAAGTTTGTTGTCTTAGTTGCTAGGCTAAAATTTTGAAACTGCAGTAATTGCTGAAACAAGTGAGGGGCTGCTTAGTGATAATAGTCGTTCCGGTTCTAACCATTAGGTTGGTAGTTTGAGTCACTAAAGGTGGAGAAACAACGGGAGAGGGTAACCACATGTGATGCTCCTGGGGTTTGCATGGGGTTGGGTTAATCAAACAGCTAATAATTGCTGATTGGAGCTTACATGAGTTGAGTATGTATATCCATCAATCTCAAACCAAAGAAGGAAAAAAGAAAGATAAAATCTTGTGCTCTTTGGAGTTAGTAGCTTGTTTACTGTTTTATTTACCTTTAAATCTGAAGTGTACTTGTGTTGACTTCCTATTCCAATCTCTAGGTGTTTGATTCTCCTCACTTGAAGGTACTTGTTGGAAAAGGAGTGCGGAAACGCTTAGATGCAAAAGCTATTGTTCAGTTGCTTCAAAGTTTTGAAGCTCCGTTAGGTACAACAAATGCTTTCATGTTGGAAGTCTTTCATATATCTGTTCTTAACTTCCTTAGTTATCTGGTCTGAATGACTTGTGCAGTAGATTCTGCTATTTCCTTGTGATTCTTGTGCTAGTTTTTTCTTTTGGCACTACAGGTGACAATGCTCTCTTTTTATTTTTTCCCTTTCACCAAGATACTAAATATTTGTACTTGCACTTTTCCTAATTGGCTGTCCTATTTTCTGCTTCTGGATGTAACTGTGGGATGGGAAGGCGATTGATGCATCTTTTATATGAATTCTGTTGGGTTTGTAAAGATTCTGAATATATTATATAAGTTAAATCACTTCAGTGCGTTAACCTGGTTGTTTGAATAAGTGTCCTTTATGCTGCATTCATATAACACTGCAAGGAGTGATGCATGCAGTACTGGAGAGAGTTTTAGTAAAACACCGATATATATATATATATATATATATATATATATATATATATATGAGGCTGGTATGAAGGATTTTAGTTGATCATTTCTCTCCCACTTCCCCTCTTTTTGGGGTTCTATTGAATAAAATTCTTGTTGCTACTTCCGAAACAGTTTGGCTTTCAGCTTTTTGATATGAGGAATGCCTTGATAATCAAAGAATAATCCTTTTATTTTCTAGTGTATTTTGTAAAATTGATGTCTGTGTACTGAGACTTAAAGCCGATCCCAACTAGTTGAGATCATGTAGTTGAAATTGTAAATTTCCTTGTAGATGATCAATCTGTTCCTGTTTATGGTCTTATCAAATTTACTTGAATTATTAAATTCACTATCTGATGGATTCTAAACTGGAATCCTCAGAGGCAAATTAGATATTTTTTGGGGATAAGTATGTAGAGTAAGATGAGATGTTTCATTTTGTTTTCAGGAACAACTGTGTATATTGAACAATCAACTCCGTATCCACAAGATGGTAAGCAGGTTAGCAATATTATCAACAAGAATGCCAGTATGTACTTCCAGTGACCTGTAGCCTATCAGTTTTATTCAAATGTCGATGGCTATTTTCATGTCCACTTGCTCTTTGAAACTTGCACCATCATATAATTCTGTATTTGTTAGAATGCTTATTACTTATTACATATGCACCATACATATCGATCCCTTCAGAGCTTCACCAGATAGAGTCAGTCAACAATGTATTCATGACATTATCTAGCAACCAGCATCAATTACTTTGGACTTGTTTATTATGCTAAATAGGGAAACACATTTATGTATAACATAATTTCCTGAACAAAAACTTCAAAAAGTAATATTTCAACTTCTTGTTGTGGTTGGTCGAGAGAGCCATCCAATATTCTCATATTTTTCTGGGAGATAATTGTATTAAGGCTTTACGTATAGCTAAGGCACTTGGAGTAACTTTAGATTTTTGTGCTTCTTATTGGCAAAGGGTTAGTGATGGGTGAGTTTAGGTATACTTGGAAATTTCCTTTTTGATTGTGATGCTCTATTACTCTATTCTGTAGGTAGTATAGGCATCATACATTTTTCACCCTTACATCGTTTCAACAATCTAGTATTTACTTGTTCAAAAAAGAAAGTTTGCATCATTAAATACTTCGACAGAACTTTTCTAGTGTATCTTATTTGTGTTTTAATTTGTTGTTACACTATTTATCATATATCTTTACTGCATCAAGGGATGGTGGAGTGGAGGATTCGGCTATGGACTATGGATTGGTTTGTTAGTTGCATCCGGATTTTCCGTTACTCCTGTGCCATCAAGTGCATGGAAGAGTGAGTTTCGACTTACAAGAGAACGCTCAAACAAGGTTACTAAAGTTCCTGCAATTAGTTTAGTTGAACACAAATAGATTAGAGTTACTTTATTACGTCAAGTCTTTTGCCGTTTTTCTTTCATATACTCCATCTAGTTAGATTTTTCAGTTTTGTACTAAGAAAAAATTCTTGCTAGATATCATCATCTGCAGATTTTCTGACGTCATCATCTAATGTGTGTCGTTCAATCAATTTGATTTGCAGGATTATAGCAGGGAACTAGCATCTTCATTGTTTCCCTCTTTGAGTTCTTCATTGAAAAGGAAGAAAGATCATGGTAGGTATACTTAGACTTCATCTGCTACGCATTTTTACTTCTGAAAAAGATTTACGTCTTCTTATTTTTTCTGGTTTGTGTAACTAATCAAAAGGAATCATTTCAGCAGACTATTCATCTATCCCAAAAGGTAGTATGACGGGCAGTGATATGTTGATTCTTGTAATGATTAATGGTTAGTGAAAAAAGAAAAAAAACTTCGGCTTATACTCAACGTCTCAATCTGAGCCTTTTTATTGTGGATGATGTCCTTAAATCCGACATCAATTTTTGACATTCAATATCCCTAGTCACTTTTTCAATGTTCCTTGTTATAAGTCCTTGCTGATCTCAGGCTGTAAGGGGAACTCAGGGTATCACATTTTTATCTAATCTTTTCTTATAACCAAAATAATTCGCTTTCCAGCTTCTGTACTTGGTCGATAATGGGTCTGCCCCTCTATCCTTCTAAATACCATACTTGGTTCACGACACGATTCAAATCTGTGACGTGTGCTCAACACAAATCCCGTGTGTACTAACCTTTGCAATTGAACGAAAGCTCTAAGGGCTTCACATTTTAGTTCATCTTGATCCTAAACATTTGTATATTACGGTTTCATTAGAGCCGTGAATATGTCATACTTGCTCCAGCATGTAGTATATAAGTTTGTCTCCTCTTTTTCTTTCTTGCCATTCACTTTACTTTTCGTAAAGTTTGTAGTTTTGGCATTGAGTACTAAGTTGGAACTCATTTCCCAGGACTTGTAGTTGGTGCAATTCCTATATAGAACCTATCTAGATATTGCATCAAGATCTTATTTGCCATAATCCTTTTCACATGTCTTTACAAACAACGTCATACCCAGTGTAATCCCACGAGTGGGGTTCGGGGAAGGTAGAGCACACCTTACTCCTACCTCGTGGAGGTAGAGAGACTGATTTTATTTGTGTGTCTTTACCCCATCTAAACATCTAAATGTTATTTCACGATTCTTTCTTAACGTTCCAGGTCGAGCTGAGGCTCTTCTCATTGCTGCTTATGGCAAAGGCATCAAGATAAATTCTGATTCTCCTTGCGCGGTAGAAAATTTAGATGCTTTAGCAACCGGAGAAAAGCTAGTCAACGAATTCCATCTTTTATCAACTCCAGCGCTTAACAACTAGTCGATGAGGCTTTTCAATGAATTCGACTCTTTCCAGCTGACTCCATGAAATCTCAACGTAAGCATTGGCGAAAATCGAACTCATCCTTTCTGTGTTTAACTTAATTGTTAGCTCTGATGTAATGTAGTATCTTCATCTTAGATTGTAGGATAAGTAGTGTAGTTTCTTTCATTATAGGGAAGGAGAATTAGAGATCTTAGTTCTTGGCCTATATTGTTTCATCATTTGTATTGAATGAAACATTTAGCATGAAACATTGTTATGTATTTATTTTCATTCACATACATATACAATGTGTTGATGGTCTATCGGAAACAACTTCTCTATACCACAAAGTTAAGAGTAAGGTCTGCGTATATCATACCCTCTGCAAACCTCACACGTGGAACTACACTGAGTATGTTGTTGTTTGTTCAACTATAGTTTTGCGGTTTTGGGTAGTTTGGGATTTTGTTATACCAAATCGATCTCTGTCATTTCACGCGGGAAATTGTCCATTTTGAACGTTTGAAGTGGATGAACAATCATCATATGTAATCGAGTTTCATGCCATCGTGTATGAAAAAAACAAGAATAGATGAAGTTAATGTATTCCACCTCTTAGTTGTCAAGTAAATATTCCAATTTAGAGAGCGTATATCTAGACATCTCAATTTGTCTCGGTTGTGTCAATTGAACATTTCAATTTACAAAATAATTTTGATATCTTTAAAATTCATGTGTCACATCAGCATAAGGTGTTCATGAAACAGTGAGAATAAGTTTGAAGTGTTTGATTGTTAGTTAAGATTATGTTTAGATGTGTATACTCTCTCAAAAATTGAAGTGTGTCAAAGTCATTAGATTAGTTTTATAATTAGTTTTAGAATGAAAAAATCACTTAATTTTATTTTAGTATTATGAAAACCACTTAATTATATTTCATAACAACTATGCCACTAAACTTTGTCATTGGGAGGACATAAAACAAATATTTTTTTGTGATTCTTAAACAAAGTTGATTGTCATTTTTGATATACCAAATAAAATTATTTTTATTTAATGACATTTTGATATTTAAACAAAGCTAAACAAAATATATTTTAACGACTTTAAAATCATACCGTTAAAAAATACTCGTGAAGTTTGATTGCTATAAATACTTTATTGATATAGATTTTTGGGTCAGTAGTTTTATAAGCTTACTATGATTAGGTCACATAATTTTTTTTCTATTCTTTGAATGTGTGTACGCGTTCAATAAATTTTCGATTCAAATAAAACAGTTTCGACCCATTAATATTCACTAAATACAGTAGTGCTCACTCCAATTGGTATATATTTTTTTTATATGATAATATTTTATTTGGTTGACAATTTTTTTTCCCCATAGTGGAATAATTATAATTGCTTTTATGAGCTGGATATATATACATACAAATGAATTGCAAATTTCAAGTGCTAGATGATATCACCATCAATGATTTCCAAATAATTTTATTGTGGAGTTTGCTTTTCTTTTTTCTTATATTTTAATCCGTTTTATTTGTTATGCTGTTAAAATTCTTAAAAATATTGTTGTATTTATATCGGATTTTAAAAAAAGTACTATAAAGCTAACATGTTTTATTAACATTCTTAAAGAGTTCAAACAACTGAATAATCTTAATAAAAACTTATGATGAAATTTTGGGATGACTTGTACCATAATTAAAAATTTCATATTTAAGTCATGAAATGAAAAAAAATCTTATTTGGAGAGTCGTTTTGAACGTCGTTTTCAGACATGACCACTACAATGTTCAAATTTAAATTTTATCGTACTTTAATATAAATATCCGATGCGACTAGCGCTTTTAGGGATTAGAAACAAACAAATTAAGAGTATAGTTATCCTATTTTCAATATATCTAAAAAGAAAAAAATTGGACATTTTCCATACAATCTAAATTCCTACCATTTATTAGGCATTTTTTTTTATTTTAAAAAAGTGGATTATATCAACACTATTGTTACATGCTTTCTTTCTAATGCAATTGAAGGTTAAAAAAAATTCAATAACAACCAGAACAATAACAATAATAGCTTAATATATTCGGTATAATTTCACAACAGAACTTTAAAAAAAAGTAATGTATATATAGATCTTAATACTTCTAACGAGATAATTCTCAATTAATTCTTAATTCAAAAAATAATGCACTAAACTTCCGCTACATGCGAACTCCGAAGAAAGAGTGGATAAATGTCCATTTAATATAAAGGGATTTTGTGCAAATTTTGACCAACCAAATTTGAGTTTTGACTTTTATCAAATATGCCTTCTGCCAAACACACTTTGACTCCTTCATGAGATTATACCTAAGTTTAACAACCATAAAAAGGAAGATTTTTTTTTTTTTAACATGTTATATAAAACAAACAATAGACATTTTTTTTTTATATCTATAAATCATATTAATTTCTTTAAAGTTATAAATAAACTATAAAGGGATTGTTTTAACAATATTTTCACAAACTTTTTATTGATATATTGAGTTTCTTCTTTATAGATAAGTCCAAGGTAAGTCTTTGTTGTTCTTTTTTTGGCTTTGTGATCACATTTATGTGTATGGCTTTCTTGTGTATGAACACGTAGACACCTCAACTCGTCTTCAATCTGTCAGTTAAACACTCTAATTTACAAAATGATTAGACACCTTCCACATATATGTGTCGCGTCAGGGTGTTCAAAATGACACTCTGTGGACGAGTTGGAGTGTTTAGTTGTCAGTTGAGACGAAAAGTCAAAAATGTGTGCACTCTTACTTGCCAGTTGAGGTCAAGTTAAAGTGTCTAGTTTATGTATTATGCCCGACATCGTTTCAATGTTTGATCATCTGTCTGTTGTATAGAATTTTTTCCTTATCCGCGGATGTTTCACTTTGTATGGCTTTCTTGTGTAGTGAACATGTAGACACCTCAACTCGTCTTCAATCTGTCAGTTAAACACTCCAATTTACAAAATGATTAGACACCTTCCTCATATATGTGTCGCGTTAGGGTGTTCAAAATGACACTCTGGGGACGAGTTGGAGTGTTTAGTTGTCAGTTGAGACTAAGAGTCAAAATGTGTGCACTTTTACTTGCCAGTTGAGGTCAAGTTAAAGTGTCTGTTTATGTATTATGCCTGACATCATTTCAATGTTTGATCATCTGTCTGTTTGTTGTATAGAATTTTTTCTTTATCCGCGGATGTTTCACTTGATTCACCTGGATCAATTTTAGAAAGAATTCATATCGACGATACTAGTAATGGTGTCCAATGTAGAGAAAGAAGCTTCTTAGCTTACCAATTGAATTCACTCGATGAGGTCTCGAGTCCAGTTAGAAGAGAAGTAGCCTACAGGTGTTGCCAGTTGATGCCTATGTCTTCATCTTTTGTGTTATTGCCTTCCATGATACTCCTCCCGTATACATTGATGGTATTCACGAACCTGTTTCAGAGTCGTGTGGTAGCTGGTTAGAGTTATGCAGACATTAATAATACCAGCTTTCTAATTTTATTGATATTTTGTTTCTTCAGACCTTTTTTCATGATGGCTGTAAAACGAACTGACAACGATGTTGAAAATGGAAAGTTGGAGATCAAAGAGAAGTCGAAACGTAACAACATGATTGTCACAGTGCAGAACAAAGCGTTGCTATCAGGAATCGCATACTGTATATCTTCATGTAGCATGATATTAGTTAATAAATACGTCCTATCGAGCTATAATTTCAATGCAGGGATATCATTGATGCTCTATCAGGTACCTTTAATCTTTTAAACTATTCGATAAATTCCATATATATTGAGAAATGAATTAAAATTTCAACTCGTTCTGCAGAATTTCGTCTCTGTTGTTGTGGTTTCTATATTGAGCTTCTCTGGTGTAATTTCCACGGAGCCACTCACGTTGAGGCTGATCATAGTCTGGTTGCCTGTTAATGTTATATTTGTCGGAATGCTTATCAGTAGTATGTTCAGGTATGTTGAATAACACTTGCGTTTCACCAATGTGAAGTTATTTGTATCGTAATTTTGTAAAAATGATATGATGATGTACTTGTGGTTGTTATATTTGCTGCAGTTTGAAGTACCTAAACGTTGCTATGGTTACTGTTCTGAAGAATGTTACTAATGTGATTACTGCTGTTGGTGAAATGTATATATTCAACAAACACCATGATAGTCGAGTGTGGACCGCTCTTTTACTGATGGTATGCTCGTAGCTTAAACATGAGATCTCTTCTTCGATTCATTCTGTACAATTTATGCTTTCGTTGTCGTCTTGACATTGGACTTTGTGTTGGAGAGATAGAGAGTTATCGCGTAGTTTTTTATTCTTCAATGAGTATTACTATCTGTTGTTGCAGCCTAGCCTGCACTTGTCTTGTATGTTGCTACTTTGCTGTTTTTAGTTTTCTTATAAACGCGTGTTGGTTACACTTCTTTTGAGCCGAAGGTCTTATCAGAAACAACCTCTACTCAAGAAAGGTAGGGGTAACGTTCAGAGGTGGAGCCAGGATTTTCAATAAGAGGGTTTAAAATATGCAGAAATGGACACATGAATTAGTCGAAGGGGGTCGTCTCATGTCGAAGGGGACACATGAAATGGACATAGAACCCCCTTCATACAAGGTAGCTTCGCCCCTGGTAACGTCTCTATACATCTACCCTCCTCAGACCCCGAGATTACACTGGGTATATTATTGTTGTTGTATATGTCGGCTGAGTTGTACTAAGCGCGGATCTTTTGATCATGGACGTAAGTCACCTAAGATCCCGGCTTGGTACAAATCGGCCAAAATGTAGTACAACAACAACATATCCAATGCAATAAAAAAGTAAGGTCTACGAAGGGTAATGTGTATGCACACCTCACCCCTACTTGGGAGGTAAAGAAGTCGTTTATGATAGACCCCCGACGACTCAAGGAAATAACAAATAGCGAAGAAACCAAGACAATATTGAAAAAGGAATAGTAACTATAACAAAATAATACGATAACAGAAATCAGACTCGAGATCAAAATTTGAAGACAGTAACTCTGTAGTTTGCTATGCAGATTGTTTCAGCAGTCTCTGGAGGAATTACAGACCTATCTTTTCATGCTACTGGTTATACATGGCAGATAATCAATTGTTTCTTGACAGCATCATACTCTGTAAGTGAATATTCCGTCAGTTTCAATTTGCTTGTCTTACGTTCTTTTTTAGTTTCTTTAAAAAAAGAATGCATCTTTCTTTTTTGGGAAACTCGATCTTTACTTCTAAACTTTCCTCCGTACATATTTAAGAGCACAAGATTAAAAAATATTCTTGTACATTAAATTAAAAAAAAGAAGGAAAGAAAAAAAACTATCTACTCTTTATTAATAAAATGTTTTAGAACTTTGAATTGAACCAATCAAATCTTATATATTAACAATTAAAGTTCTTACATCAACGTCCAGCGTGATTTATTGCAAATAAATGTCTAATATTTTATTAATTAGAATTAATCTTTACTTTTATAAATAAAAATATTACTATGTAAAATTAAATGTTTAATGTGTTTAATGAAAATACACTAAATACAAGTAATAATATATAAGAACCAGAAAAAGACAATCCTAAATTGAAAATACTTTATGTATGTGTTTATATATTTTATGTCTCTTACTATAATTTATTTTTAAGCCACTAATTTTATTGAGACGCATTGACACAATATACTATTTACATTATTTTATTGATTACTTTGCTTTGGCACACTGTTCATCTAGGAAAATGCAATTCTTTATCTCGTCTTTTAATTTTCTCTATACAATAAATTTTATCAATATTTACGAGTTTCAAATTAGCACGTACATAACATGGGAAAGTATAAACTTCATTTCATATGGTTTTGGATCCGGCAATCGCTTTTTATCAACAAATTTTATGGATTGTAAATTGAAATCTGTTGTTTTGTATAGCTTAATAACAAAAGTTGTTATTTATATAATTATTAGTACTCAAATATTTCAGTGTTCATGATCGTAATTTCTTGCCATCGAATTTCATTAGGTCAATAATGTTCGAGACAACAACAAAATTTTGATGGTTGCAAATTTCTTTATGAATTATGTAATCCCAATAGTGCTCAGAAGTTCAGAACTCGAATGAGTATGAGCTCGTCTCCTCTACTTTTGTTTCGACTTATATACAAGACGCCATAGTAGGGTTCAAACTCGTGAAATATGCCTAATACTTTTTTTTCCCCAAAATGACAAGCAGTTAAACTGTCATGTTTTTGTTTTTATGTTTCAGTTGACTCTACGTAGAATCATGGACACCGCTAAGCAAGTAACAAAATCAGGAAACCTGGACGAATTCTCAATGGTTCTGTTAAATAATACCCTTTCATTGCCTTTAGGCCTTCTCCTCGTACTATTGTTCAATGAAGTTGATTACCTCTCCACGACGTGAGTTCTACTATCTCACTACATTACCCTCTTCGTTTATTTTTGTTTGATTTTACGCTCTAATTTAAGAGTTTATAAGGAGATAACTTTGGTATACATGTGTATATTTGTTTTACAGACCACTATTACAATTGCCAACATTTTGGATTGTGATAACATTAAGTGGATTTTTGGGCTTAACTATTAGCTTCACATCTATGTGGTTTCTTCATCAAACAAGTGCAACTACATATAGGTATCACTATATTTCTTCCTTCGAAAATGTTATCACATCCGTATCAGATTATTTAAAATTGCACTATTTTTGAAGGATGTGATACACATTCGTATCAGATTATTTAAAATTGCACTACTTTTGAAGGATCTGATACGTACCAGACGAAATTTACCTAACTTCTTGACTTTGCATTTTTGCAGCCTTGTGGGATCACTAAATAAGATACCTCTCTCTGTTGCTGGTATTTTCCTTTTCAATGTCCCAACTAGTCTTGACAACACTGCAAGTATTTTTTTTGGTTAGTAACAATTTTTTTTTCTTTTCTCAATTGAAAATATGTTTTTGTTTAGCCAAAAAAAAAATCATGAAAAAAAATGTAAAACAATTTGCAGGCCTCTTGGCTGGAGTATTTTTCGCCCAAGCAAAAATGCAGGAGAAATCTCAATCCTAATATAACAATATATTCAGTGTAATTCCACAAGTAATTGAATCTGAGGAGAATGATGTGTATGCAGTCTTAATCCCCTATCAAGATAGAAAGATTGTTTCCGATTAAAAATCTCAATTCTAAATTGTTAAAAACCTTTTCTTTTTTGCTTCATAGATTAAGCTTTTTGAGTTGAATTGTAAAACATGTATAGTCATAAACATAGTGATTCTCTCTATACATTGAACACTATTATATTAAAGAGTTTAAAAAGAAAAAAAAAATCTTACCTAAAGTATTTCGATTTCTTGAGTTTCATACCTGAATAATTATTTGCGTGAATTTCCTACTAATATTATAACAAGTTTGACTCTGATTACATCTTCGATATCATGATATTATACTTAAAATAAATAAAAAAATTAAAATGAATTAGCGACTACTAAATTTCAAAATTAAATTCCACTTATTACTTTTAATTTATAATCATAGAATAATCATTTTATCTTTTTGAATTTTTTTTTTAGTTTAACAAATTAAATTAAAGTAATTGTTATTTTCAAGTGCTAAGGAAAAACTGAGAAAGATTAAAAAAAAAAATTAATTTTCCTTTCTCTTTGGTTCCTTCCCTCTTCGAAAGTTACGAATCAAAATCACTTCGAATCAAAATACAATAAACAAAATCGATTTGTCAAAAATCTCACAAAATTATTTTCACTAATCTGACGAAGAATTATAACAAATCTGATCCAAAATTAAACTTTTGGTACAAATCTGAGGAACAACAATGGAGATTATTTCGTTATTATGATTTTGATGAGAAAAAAAAAATGAAATTTTTTCTCAAAATCTGAGATTTCAGATCCATTTTTTTGATTACCGGCGGTGATGGATGAGCTAGAATTCCGACGGCTTCTCGAACGTTTTCCGATCGTCCGATTTCGAGATTATCATGTAAATTAATCTCTCTCTTTTTTTTTTTTTTTTTATAATATATATTTATCTCCTTATGAATCTATTTTTACTTCTTTTTTTTTTTATAATTGTTTATTGAATTTTAAATTGATTGGCATTTTCTTGATTTTTTAAAAATTATTAAAAGAGGAAAGATGGATTTTCCCTTTATTAATGCTACATTTTGATTGGTGGTACTCGTTATCACGATTTGAAATTTATGAGTTCGAAATTATACAGTAAAGTTGTATATGTTAAAAGATAAATGTAGTGATTGAACCAAAGTTATACACTACAAGCACAAGTATTAATTAACTTTTGACTTCCAAGAATTTTTTTTATTTTATAACTGTGGTGTTCGAGCCCGTTTTGAATAATTTCACGTGATACGTATCACCTCCTAGCAGCAATAAGAAATCAACTACTCCATCTGTGTCATTCCATTTTATATGACACTATTTTCTTTTTTGGTCAGTCTAAAAAGGAATGACACATGTTGTTATATGATAAGTATTTAAAGGTACAATTTCTCGTTTATTCTTGTTGGCCCCATTTAATCTTAAAAATAATACTTTAATACATTTATGAGGAGAATAGAAAAGTGAGACTACTTTTTAATATGACTATTTTTTTTTGTCTCTGTTGGGATTTGAATGTGGGACCTACTTCATTGAACACGAAACTACACTCTTGGGTGCAAAAACCTTGCATTTTTTTTAGCTCTAGTCTCACCGTGTTTTTCATCCACTTTATTGATCATTAGGCCTCGCTCTTGGCTCAAGATTTTGCTCAAATTGGAGTAGACATGTGAATGTAGAAGGCTGTACCTATTTTGAATTTAGAATTTGTTGAAGCAAACTCTCATTTTCTTGTTTATCATCTGTTTGTTACATGACTTAACTTGTTATGTTAACTTAACAATAAAAGGGCTTACTTTATGCACAAAAAATGCTCCTCAGATAGTGTAGGATCAGAGGAGAGTGGTTGAATACCTGTGAAAACTTCTCTCATTCTTGCAAAGAGATCATTTTAACGCATTGAACCATTGATATATCCTGTTGTAGACTCTCCTCGTGACTTGAGTTACGATGCTCCAACATGTTTTCTTGATCCATATTGTCTTGGTTTGTCATGGTTTGATATAATCTGTTTTCTTGATCCAACATGCTAACGTCGTTACTCTATATGTCTATGCCTTTTTTACTAATATGTGCTTGATATCATCTAACTAACCTGTGCGTATTTCACAGATTGATTCAGACCCATCGAAAAGATCAGCTTCTCAGTCGATAGAGAAAGAGGAGGTAGAAGAGAAGTTTTTCCGCGTAAAAATTATCTTTTGTTTCAGTTCTTGACTTTTTCTTCCTAATAGTAAATATTGCATCAGGAAAGACAATGGAAAGAGACATGGAGTAAGGGACATAAACCAGAGACTGGAATTCAAGCGATGCATCGTGGTAATATGGACTCTCTATCAATTGTTTTTGCTTGGAAAATGAATAGAGATCGCCATAACTTATTTGTTATACAACTTGCAACGAAACTTCTTAGTTATAGAATCATCGTGGAATAAGGTGTACGAGTCAAGGAAGAAACATTGAGATTAAGTAATAGAATATAGATGCAAGTAAGCAGTTATCGAGTTTGAAATAAGAGGAAGTCGTTTGAGATATATGAGTATTTCATCTATATGTGCAATACTATGATGATTGATGGAGCTAAAACGGGATGAGTTTGAATCTTTAATCTATATTGACCTCGCCTTGATGGTGAATTCTTAACCTTTTGTTGACGATTGAGTAACTATATCGACTTAAACGTTACAGGTCCATTTTGGGGCAAAGTGAGAGAAGCTGCTGAGAAAAAGGTGAGTCGTGTTATCATCTTTTGCTATATATAATGTTTTCGTGGGGTGATCGTGAACAGTCTTCATAATCCCATGTTATTAGAAGTCGATGTAGCCTTAGAGGAACAAAACTTGAGTCGAAGGTCTATCAGAAAGAGCCTCCTAAATCCACAAGATAGGGCTAAGGTCTGTGTACACCCCATCCTCCCCAGACCCTAGAGTCGTACTGGATTTGTTGTTGTTGGCTTAGAGGAACAAGAAAAACCATTTTATAATGCTCTTATGATACATTATTGAACATCTTTTCAAATGTATATGATGAATTTTCCATGATATGATTGGAAAAATTATGGAAACAACGACAACATAACCAGTGAAATCCAACAAGTGGGGTCTGGAGAAGGTATAATGTATGCAGATCTTATCTATTACCGTTACCTCGTTGAGGTAGAGAGGCAAAAGGAGGGATGCAACACTAGGACTTTCCAGAGGTCACTCATCCTAGTACTATTATCGCCCAAACAAACGTAACTTCTCTTTGATATGTATTTCAGATATTGAAGGAAAATCTTCTAGCAGCTTTAAGCGCTCAATCAGGAATCCAATACGATCCTACGGAGGGAGTGATGATGGCTGCTCGACACATTGCTGATCAAAGGCATGCTTCAAGTGGTGCAGGTCCATCTCATATACCGCGTTCTTCAGACTATGCATCATCGTCAATACCAAACCGAATGTCATGTGTTGAGGAGGATTTGGATCGCATACGCCATTTTCAAGCCTATCAAGTGAAACACAATCAAGCTGTTGCTGAAATGCTGCGAACAATGGCACTTCATCATGGAATGAACATGGATAAGTTTCCTACTTGTCCGTCATATATTCCCCCTAGGGATGATGATGATGATGACGACGAAGATGATGAAGAGGACGAGGATGACGATGAGGAAGATGAGGAGTGACACACACCCTATTCAGTAATGCTTCATTTTTTCTAATACACATCCCTTGCCTTCAAAGAACAAAAATCATTTTTGTTAATTTTGATTGATAAAGTTTTTAGTATACACCTTTTTTGGTCCTAGGGTGGGTAGGGGGTGAGTGTGGGGGTGGGGTTGATATGACAAGTGAGGAACTCTGTTTGGTAGGGGAGGTCCCAAAATTTATGAATAGTACCTCCAAACTTGTAAAGTTATGTAACAATTTTGATGAGGAAATTAAAATTGCTTCCTTTTTTTGTTTCTTTTTGTAGTTAGCAAACATCTACTTCATTCCTCGATAGATGGATGAATATACATTTGATGGCCAGTTCTATGAATCAAAATCTCGAGTTGGAGGCATCGCTGGGAAAAAAGCCAATTGATTCGGTTTTCTCGAAATCAACGAGTGAACTTGAAATCATAGATCCATTTTGTGATCCACGCGACTCAGACAAGAATCCTATATCGGAGTCCTATGCGGTGCGAATCTAGAATAGTCGAACTAATGGGGTATCTGAAACCGAGTGAAAAATCGTAAAATAAACAATTCCTCCCCCTTACCCCTTGTCTTCTATACATTGCACATTTGTGAGAGTCAACAACTTTATTGTTCTTTCGATCGCACTAAAAAAATGCATTATTGTTTTCATGCTAAGTCATATATTAGAAAAGGTCATATTTAGGAAAAGTTTACCAAAATCCCTCCATTGATCTGAGTGGAGATCGGCTTGATTCGATATATACAGTTGTTAGAGGTTATGTCTTTTATCGTGTTATTCTACTTCTATACAGAGGTAGATGACAAAGACAAGGAATTTCTCTCACTAGGTTGTATACCAACAAATATACAACCTAGTATTAACGTATAACTAACTGTTTATATGTTAGAACTTATATTACTCTATCTATGACTGACCTTTTATTTTGTGTAATTGATTAATAAAGGTCGAATTTGCTTGTATTTTCGTTTGAATATATATTTTTGTATATATAAACACTATTAGAGTCTGTTTGAATTGTCTTTTAACTTTAACTTATAAACCATTAGCCAATATTCATAGTAATTTTTAACTTATTTTGTATCATTTTAGCTGAAAATCAAGTGCATATAAAAACTTTTAAATTTACTCAAACACTCCAAAAGTATCTAAAAGTTTATACTTATAAAAAGGCTATCATAAGTCTTTATTATACGAGTATATTTAAATCGAAGTTGAACAAATTATGATATCAATTAATCATATTACGAAATACTGAAATCGAACCTAAAATTACTAAACCATAGCGAATTAATTTAGTATGATATAATATTTTTTTAAAAAATATAAATTAAAATTATCGAAACAAAAATTCAAATATCTTATCATATCATACCACGCACACCCAAACACGAAAACAAGACATTGGATGACTTTTGTCAGCTCAACTTCTTGATTGAGATTTTCTAATAAAAAATAAAAAAATATTATTATTTTGATATAGTAGTTAAATATATTATGAACTTGGAAAGATGAGAAAATCAATTAAATTAATATTTTATACTTGTAAGAAGGTTAATGTTTAATATGATTGTTTATTTTGTTGGCATCTCACATATAATAATTCATAAATATTATTAAATAATATAATTGATGTAAAGATCCACACTAGCTTCTTAATGTTTTTTTTTTTTTCTTTGAAATAAATATCTTTTTCCTATTGTTCTAAATTAAAGAATATCAGTACACTATTTAACAATATAATTTTCGAAGGTATATGATAAAATTAAATAAGAAAAGTCTAAGCTCTTGTAGGTAAGTTATTATATTTCTCTGAAATTTCAATCATAGTCTAGAAATATTTATATTGTCCTAAATATTACGATTTTCAAAAATATTTAATAAGCAAATATTACTTGCTTAATATAAACCTCTCATATTTGTTCGTTGGATTTAGTTTTCGAAATGGACCAAATGTTATTTATCCACATAAGGTAAAAATAAAAAAAATAAATGCCATTAAATATTGTCTTTAATAAATAAAATTTAAGCTGATCTCAATGATATATTCTTAGAAAAAATAATAATTATTTATTGTATTACATTATTTAAATAAAGAAATAACTTATATTAGATAAAATCATAAATTAATTTTAAATTTCTAAATATTAGAAATCAAAAAATAGTTTTTGAAATTCATTTTATATCATTGCTACAATAATTCCCTTTGTATTAATACAATAGTAATTAATTTTAAATTTCTAAATATTAGAAATCAAAAAATAGTTTTTGAAATTCATTTTATATCATTGCTACAATAATTCCCTTTGTATTAATACAATAGTTTTCGAAATCCATTATATATCATTGCTACAATAATTCATTTTATACTAGTGATAAAATAGTTTTTGAAATTCATTCTAATACAATAATATACACAAAACAAATTGTTATATCAAATTGAATAATATTGTTGTATTGAGAAAAATCATCCTTTAAAAATCTAAGTGAGAGATTGTTAGAATATGCATGTGTTTATATATAAAAACATATAATATTTATTATAGAATAATTGTTTATTCAATTTTAATAAATATTTAATAGATCATGTATTTGTCTCTATGTCCTTTACATATATAATTGATGATTTAGCGTATAGATTTTAGCTTATACACAACAATAGATTAAAGGGAGAATTGATTCTTATTACTATAAATATTATGTTTACAATCTAAAATGGAAATTGAACAAGTAATCGGTATAATTGTAGTATAAAAGTAAATATAATTAATCTTAATTGTGAAAGCGATGTACTTTCAACTTCTTATGCTAATACATTTTATATATACTGAACAGATCAAATAGATATAAATATCTTATGCTGGCTTAATAAAAACAAATTTTCTAATCCGTTAAGTGAACTTATACTCTTAATCTTAGAAATAAATATTTTGGCTATGTATAGGTGAGATTAATTTATGGATTAATATACCTGATAACTTGAAGATAACAAATAATACATTAGTAAGATAATAGCCAAAATCCATTTGTCAAGAATAGCTAATTGAGAAGTCAAAATTTGTGTTCTCAATAATAGACAAAAGAAAATTTCAAGGCAGTGAGAGTGATGTTGAGTAAATGACATTACATGAGTAACTAATATTTAAATATCGAAAAATAATGAAGAAAATATTAAAACTCAAAAATACGATAGTGTGACTATAATATTTACTCTCTCGGTTTCAAAAAGAATGACTCGATTTCCTTTCTTAAGCTCTGTTTCAAGTCATATTTTAAACGGAGAGAGTATATACTTGGTCTTTAGCAAGTTGTCTATGTATTATCCAATCACCTCCCAATACCTTTTTAGTCTACCTCTACCTCTCCTCGGACCTACCATACATAGCCTCTCAAACCTTCTTATTGAGGTATCTGTGCAACTCCTCTTTACATGTCCGAACCATCCCAGTCTCGCCTCTTCTCATCTTGTCGACCATGGAGATCAGAGTCACCTCATCCTGAAAATCTTTATTCCTAATTTTATATCTCCTAATATATCTACATATTTATCTTAACATCTTTATTTCTATTAGAGAACTTTCATCTTCTAAACGTTCATCTTCTAAACGTGTAAATTCGTGACTAATCAATACTCTAGGCCATACATGTTGTAGGTTATGTTAATTTGTCAAAATAAATGACTTGTCTCTCCAAAACAAACGGCCTATAAAAGAGCATATGCAACAACTCTTTTAACTACAAATAAAAAATAAAAAATAAAAACCTCCCAAAATATGCACTTCTTCAACATGTTTTCCCTTTTCCTTTTTATGTCTTTCCTCTTTTTGTTAATTAAATGGAAGAATTCCAATAGCAAAACCAAAAGATTGCCTCCTGGTCCATGGAAATTACCTTTAATTGGAAGCATGTTTCATTTGTTAGGTGGACTTCCACATCATGTCTTTAGAGATTTAGCGAAAAAATATGGACCAATTATGCACCTTCAACTAGGTGAAGTTTCTCTAGTTGTTGTTACTTCTCCTGACATGGCTAAAGAAGTGCTAAAAACTCATGACCTCAGTTTTGCATCTAGGCCCAAGCTTTTAGTTGGGGAGATTCTCTTTTATAAATGGACTGATATTGCTTTTTCTCCCTATGGTGATTACTGGAGACAAATGCGTAAAATATGTCTATTGGAATTGCTTAGCGCAAAAAATGTCAAGTCATTCAGCTCTATTAGACAAGATGAAGTTCATCATATGATTGAGTTTTTTCGATCATCTTCTGGTGAAACAATTAATGTAACAAAAAGGATTTATCAATTCTCGAGCTCTATGACATGTAGATCAGTATTTGGGAAAGTATTCAAAGAGCAAAACAAACTTATGAAACTCGCTAAAGAAGCGTCACACTTTTTGAAAGGATTTGATGTAGCTGATATATTTCCATCACTAAAATTTCTTCATGTGTTATGTGGAATGAAGGGTAAAATTATGGATGCTCACCATGAGTTAGATGCTATTCTTGAAAACATCATCAATGAGCACAAGAACAATGGTGAATTAGGAGGTGAAGGTTTACTTGTTGCATTGCTAAGATTAATGAAGGAGGGAGGCTTTCAATTTCCAATCACCAATGACAATATCAAAGCTATTATTTTTGTAAGTACCTCCTACTTCTTATTGTTATAAATTAAAAAGTATGATTTGCATTGAACCGTCTATCAAAAATAGTGTCTCTAACAAAAATAAAGTCTTGTAAAAATATACCCTTTTAAGATTTTAGTTTGCAATTGTATTCTCAAATCGTATATTTGTAAATAGAACTAGTAATTGTACTTCTATGACAAAATTTATTCATTTGAAAAGTAGAACGAAAAATATTAGAGAAAAATGATCAGAATATGTGTTAATTTTGATTTTTAATTTATTTCACTTGATTGAAATGGCCCTTGATGTATAACACAATGTGTTCATTTGATCTTTTACCCTAATTCTAACAAATAATTTTTTTAAAAAGTGTTAAATCTAATAAAATTCACCGTTAATGTTTTCTTTGTCAGCTCCAATGAAAAACTCTGTTAAATCTAACACCATTTTTTCTTCTTCTCCAACAAAATTTACTATTTTCTCTTTTTTCTAAAATATATTCCACAGACCTAATATCTATTTCTTTTAAAGTAAGAGAAAATATTAAATTCTTGTTGAGAGAAGATTCAGACAATGGTGTTATATTTCACACATTTTCTTTGGAGTTAACAAAGAATACAGTAATGATGAATTTTATTAGCCACATAAGACCATAGTTGAAATTATCACTTCTTTTTTTTTTTTAAAAAAAAAGAAGAATAATATGTTAGATCTAGGATAAAGAATCAAAATGAACATATTTATCATACATTAAGGGCTATTTCAATCTAGTGAAATACATAAATGATCAAAATGAATAGATTTGTTATAAATTAATGACTATTTCAATCAAATGAAATATATTAAGGATCAAAATAAAACATTACCCATAAATTAAGGACTATTTTGGTCATTTTCTTTAAAAAAATTATTCATCGCCTCAAATTACCATTTATATATATGGTAACAAGAAAATTGGCATTGAAAATTTAAAAGTTCATTCAATATAGAACAGATGTGGGAAAAGAGTATGAAAAATACTTTCATTTTGGTCGAAATTCGTTGTTACGATATCAAACTTTATAGAGGACCTTTTATTCCCGAACTATTTAATAGTGTATTTTTTAGCCTGGACTATTTAATAGTGGATATTAAAGGTATATATGTTCCCACGTTGACGCATTATTATTTCTTATTATGCAATATTTTTTTATGTTCACTTGGCCACATATATTATTTAAAATACACAATTAAATAGTGCAGGGGGTAAAACATCATTTCCAAAGTTTGGTATCGTAACAACAATTTTGGTCAAAGTTCAGATATATATCAGACCCTTTTCAATAGAAATACAAAGTTTGAACTAAAGCTTTTCAGTTCTCTTGAATCCGTAATCTAACACTTTATCTCCGAAACTATATTAAAGTAATTAATTTGTTCATGAATGAAGGACATGTTTACTGCGGGAACAGAGAGTTCATCAACATTAATTGATTGGGCCATGGTGGAAATGATGAGGAATCCAAGTGTACTTTTGAAAGCTCAAGATGAGATAAGAAATGCTTTCACAGGAAAAGAAACTTTTAACGAAAACGATGTTGAAGAATTGAAATACCTTAAGTTGGTTGTTAAAGAATCTTTCCGACTCCATCCTCCAGGACCCCTTTTGATGCCAAGGGAATGTAGAGAAGAAGTAGACATAAATGGCTATAATATTCCTTTGAAAACAAAAGTTATAGTTAATGCCTACGCAATCGGAAGAGATCCTAAATATTGGATTGACGCAGAATGTTTCAAACCTGAGAGATTTGAGCAGATTTCGATAGATTTTATTGGTAATAACTTTGAATTTCTTCCGTTTGGTAGTGGAAGGAGGATTTGTCCGGGGATATCATTTGGTCTAGCTAATATTTTTTTCCCACTAGCTAAATTGTTGTATCACTTTGATTGGAAACTTCCTATTGGAATCAATCCAAGTGATTTAGACCTAACTGAATCTGCTGGAATAGCTTGTGCTAGAAAGAGTAACCTATACTTGATCGCGACTCCTCATGAACCTAGTCAAGAGTGATGCCATGGAATCAAATGTTAATAAAGGAATTTGCCTTTTAAATTTCCTTGGCAATCCAACCATAGTACTTTCATTTTCGATTTTATGTTAAATAAATGTATCTTATCATATCAGACGATAATGTCATTATGTTCGAAATAAATAATATATTTGTATTATCTTAAATTTGATCAGTTTGTTGGAATTATTTGCTTACCTTTGCTAGTATTTTCCTTTTTTTTTTTTTACATAATATGAAAGATAAAAGAATATTCTTATGGGTCCTGTATTTCCTTATTTTTAATGAACTAAATATATATTGCCCATGCGTGCACGGGCCCAACAAGTATTGTGTTTGAATGTAAGTTCTGAAGATATGCAAGACCTATATACACATAAATATTCATACATCACTCCATTGTTTATGTGTGTATTCATACGATATTTTGCATATTTACACAATTACATAAGCTGGTATTCGCAAAGGAAAAATAACAATGTTTCTTATGCAACTTAATTTTTTAAAAATTAAAAATATAGTTAGTATGGTTGTATCATATATAGCATGATTTTAACTTTTGAAGACATCACATCTGAAACCTATCAAAATGAATGAGACATGCAATTTTTTTTCCTTATGAACTTCCTTCTCGCCCTTGATTATGAAGGGACACAATTTAAAACTATCAAAAGGAACTAAACGTAATTGTTGCAGCTGATATTTTTTTTTTAATTTCACAGTCATAGAATCAAATTTATCATATGTGCAACACAATCAACAATATCACAAAGATGAATAAAAATCACCGTTATATTCATTATTTAATCAGTCATATTATGTTCAAATAAAAACTAAAAAGAAGAAAATACGAATAGCTAAGGAAAAATATAAAATTAAAAGAAAGTTGGGACAAATAACTAAATGACGAAGATACCCTTAATGTAGATAGCCAAATATATACTCATTCTTCTAATTAGGAAAAAAAGATTTCTTCTTATATTAACCATGATCTCATTAACCCTCAAAAGCGATGGAATTTCGAAATTTTGATATGACCATTCAACCACGAATGTTGAACAAAGTCTACCCAAAGGTTAAATTTGCACAAATTCACAATTTAGGACCTCAAATTTTCAAAAAGACTCGAAAAATTAAACCAACAACTCTCACCGCGTAGATTCCACATTTCGAGACTGATGGAATCGATGAAATTTCATCCCGACACACGTAACTCTAAAAGACCCCAAAATCACCTTCTTAACAATATAAGACTTCCAAACTAAAAACTTACCAAATTCTTAATGTTTAACTCAAAGTTCAAAATCGGCTTTTCAAATTCAAACATAAAAGAGCCGGGGTCGATATGGGGAGGGGAAAAACAGTCAATCAATGAAACTTTTCAAAAATGATTAACCGAGTCATTATACCTAATTTATAAACTCTAACTTTGAATGTGTACAAGTAGACACTTGAAATACTAGATATACAAGTCATACACGTGAAATTGCCATGCAGAATGTCATGTAAGACGTTTGTATGTATTTACTCAATCTTATACAAGTTTAAATGTCTACTTATACAGATTTAAAAATAGAAGACATAAAGTATGAATTGAAGCCAAATTAAAAGATATATTTATATATTATAATACGTCAATTATAACACGTTTATATATTAGGCATCTTTTTTCTTCTCTTTCGTGATAATTTTATAGAAATGTATGACACGTGGCACCCATTCCACCACTCATGTCATAATCATATTAACATTGTTGGGATTAATTATCATAGGCAAACCCTCCCCAATCCTCATATTTTTCTTCGCTCAATTAATTTTCACTATTCATGTCTAATCCACACATTTTATTTTGTTGCCTTTTCTCATAAAGATTAGTGGCTATAAGCCTAATAAAATTATCTATCATTTGGTTTAAGGTATAAAGTATAATAATTTTAGGAATAAAATATAAGATTATTTTATTTTATGTTTGATTAGAGGTATTAAATAATCTTGAAATTATTTATCTCACCATTTATATCTTAGTGATGAGATAAGTTATCTTATTTATATGTGATGAAATAACTTATCCCATAATAACTTGTTTCCAATTAAATTACCATTAAGTTTTAGTTTAATGGTGTTTGATGGCTATACCTATTATTGAATTTTTAGATTATTAAATCTTTTTATAATTATATGTATTTAAAATTTGTAATTTAAGATACTTATTTTTAAAACGAAGATAGAGATATGTGATTTATTAATGTGGTATCTTATGATATTTTTATACTTTATATTTGGGAAAATGCACAAGTATCCCTTCAACCTTCGTTCGAAATCTCAGAGACACACTTATACTATACTAAGGTCTTATTACCACCTGAATTTATTTAATAAGTAATTTTCTACCCCTTTTCGACCTACGTGTCACTAGCTTGAAAAAAAAAGTCAACCAGCGTTAGACCCACAAGATAGTTTCACGTAGACCGAAAAGGGGTAGAAAATTAATAATAAAATAAGTACAGGGGAGTAATAGGACCTTAGTATAGTATAAGTGTCTCTAAGATTTCGAGCATAGGTTGAGGGGATACTTGTGCATTATCCCTTTATTTTTAGCTATAGTTTGCTCATTTAGTAAGATTGTATAACAATTGAATTTTTTTTTGATAATTTTAACAATTGTGACTTTTCATGTTGATGAGAAAAAATACAACTTAAAATTCAAATTGTAAATTTAAATAAACAGACAAGGGCCTATAATACCTTTCATGTATTTGAATTGGTACAAAATTATCCTCTATCCACCTATCGGCTCTAAAATACTCCTGACATTCACCTTTTCTGCAAAAAAAAAATATCTTATCTCTAACGGATCATACTCATTAGATGGATGGAGGGAAATATTGTACCAAGTCTCATAATTCAATGGCATTCTAGGCCCTTTACCGTATAAATAATTTAAAATTACTTAATCTATAGTCACATGATTAATTTGATTTTGAATTTCATAGTAAATTTATAATTATGAGAAAAGAATAAAAATGTCCTTAATTTTTAGGCATTTACTCTCTGCTCCTCCCTCCCCGATCCTTAACCTCCTATCTCTTCCAAATTTTTTTTCTATTTGGATCTTGTCCATCTTTTTAATTTTATTTTTTTATGACAAACAAGAGAAAGAAAAGAAGGAAAATAATGATGCATTCATAAAGAAATAATTAGTTCAATAAAAGATTATTCAGTTAAGCAAATATGTACAAATATTACATTTTTCTTTTGTGCGTAACCAAAATAAAAAATAAAAAAATAAAAAATAATCATTTCTCTTATCATGTCCCTCATCCTATCATGACAATAATACTAATTAAAAGAATATAAATATGTGAGTTCATTTAGGTTTAACTCCCAGATATCCAAATTCAGAATAAGAGATTACAAAAAAGATAAAAGAGAAAATGAACAAGACATTTTGATAATTGAGAAAAATTTTTATATCAACGAAATTAATAATTTTTTTAGATGGACAATCAGTCAATTTTGGATTTTAGTTGGATTACGTTATAATAAATTGTGGCCGATTTAAAAAATATCTCACCATTCCCATTTTTTTAATTGGGTCCCATTAAATACGCTATTATAAATATAGAAAAAGGGGTCAAAAATGCCCTTAAACTATGAAAAAGGAACAAAAATGCCCTCCCTTTATACTTAGGTCCAAAAATACCCTTCCGGTCAATACTTAGGTCCAAAAATGCCCTTATTGTTATTTTGGATAAAAAATGCTCATTTTTTAAAATAAATATATTATTTATTTTCTTTTTGACACATTCTATCTCTAATAATATTTTCTTAAATTAGCAAATGTTTATCTTATTTCAATTCAGAAAAAAATAAAAATAAAAAAGTGATTTTTATTTTATTATAATTATATTTTATCGTTATATAAATATAAATTAATGATGGATATACAATGATCTTACATATATATATATATATATATATATATATATATATATATATATATATATATATATATATATATATATATATATATAGTATATTATATGTTGAAAGGGTTCATGAAGTTATTCTATTTTAATTGATAAGATGAGATCAAGGAAAAGAATATAACCTACTTTTTTATTTTTTAAAGTGATTTTAAAAGAAATAAAACTAGAATATGGTTCTTTTATAATAATTTAATTAAGAAGAAAATGTGTTTTTAATAGAAAAAAATAATATAGTTATTTGAAAAAGGGCATTTTTGACCCATTTAGTAATTATGGCGGCATTTTTGAATCAAAATATTGACGACAAAGACAGTTTTGAGCCAAACTAAAAATTAAGAATATTTTTATTCTTTTCTCATAATTTAAGGACATTTTTTTACCGTTTTCCTATAAATAAAAGTCAATTCAAAAGAAAGTATTAAAGTGATTTTAATAACGACAACTTAATGTATGGCTTCTTTTGTGACTTGCACTTCATTGGATCATTTTTAATGATTTGCGTCCTAATCTTTTTAGTTCTTTGTAAAAATATATAAAATCTCATTTTTCATTTATTTACAAGGATAAAATAGAAAAATTAACTAAGTTATTATATTTGTTGGATTTAAAATATAATAATAATATAATAAAATTACTTTCTACAAATAACATGATTAATTGTTATAATCTTTTTTCGTAATACATGTACAAAATATTTTCTTAAAAAAATAAAATCTAACAAAAATATACTCATTATTTACAAATAAATAAATATACCACCCAAGAAAGGAAGAAAGAGTAATCCACGAAAAATTGAAAAATGAGACTCCTTGTACTTTTGCAAATCATTAAAAATCATATGATAAGGTGTAAATCACACACATGTCTTTAAAGATTTAGCGAAAAAATATGGACCAATTATGCACCTTCAACTAGGTGAAGTTTCTCTAGTTGTTACTTCTCCTGACATGGCCAAACAAGTACTAAAAACTCATGACCTTGCTTTTGCATCTAGGCCCAAGCTTCTAGTTGGGGAGATTCTCTTTTATAAGGGGACTAATAATGTTTTTTCTCCCTATGGTGATTACTGGAGACAAATGCGTAAAATATGTCTATTGGAATCGCTTAGCGCAAAAAATGTTAAGTCATTCAACACTATTAGACAAGATGAAGTTCATCATATGATTGAGTTTTTTCGATGATCTTCTGGTGAAACAATTAATGTAACAAAAAGGATTTATCAATTCTCGAGCTCTATGATATGTAGATCAGCATTTGGGAAAGTATTCAAAGAGCAAAACAAACTTATAGAACTCGCTAAAGAAGCGTCACACTTTTTGAAAGTATTTGATGTGGCTGATATATTTCCATCACTAAAATTTCTTCATGTGTTATGTGGAATGAAGGGTAAGATTATGGATGCTCACCATGAGTTAGATGCCATTTTTGAAAACATCATCAATGAGCACAAGAACAATGGTAAATTAGGAGGTGAAGGTTTACTTGTTGCATTGCTAAGATTAATGAAGGAGGGAGGCTTTCAATTTCATTGTAACGACCTCTTTAGTCGTTTTGAGCAGCAGATTTTATTTCTGGAAAAACTGTCTGAGTCGACGGAACCCACGACGCACCGTCATGATCACGACGGACCGTCGAGGGTGTCTCGTTCCAAAACACTTAGAATTCTGAAATTTGAGTGCTGAAATCGACTCTCTAAACTCTGTGACAGACCTGCAGGATGGACCGTCACAGACACGGCGGACCATTGTGAGGTTCCGTTTCAAAACACTTCAACTCTTGAAAAATTGGGTACTGGGGACAATTCTCTGAACTTCGTGACGGAAGTGCAGGACGGACCGTCGTAGGTACGACGGACCGTCACAGACTCTTCAATGAAATTTAGTCTCTGAAGTTTGTGACGAACCTGCAGGACGGACCGTCGCAGGCACGACGGACCGTCACAGGTTGCGTAATCCCAGGCTGGGTCGGATTTCTGTTTAAGTTTTAAAGGGGCGTTTTGGACTATTCCTGCTATAATTATAAAAATTCGTGGGTTTATATTAATAACTCAATTTCTTGGGGGCTAAAGGAGGTAACCTTGGAATAATTAGTGAGTTATTTTCATCATCTTTTATACTTAATTATATGTTAATTAGGGTAAAAGAAAGAGGGTTTGAATAAAGAAAATAAAAAGAACAAAGAGAGAGAGAGGATCGATTGAGAGAGGAGAAACGAAGAGGAAACACAAAAGCTTTGGGAAATTGCTTGCTTGATCACGAATCTTCGGTGGAGGTAGGTTATGGTTTCTATACTATTCGTAGTAAACTCTTAATAGCGAATGATATGTATTGGTAGTATTGTAAACTCTTCTATATGCTTAATTGTATGCTTGCATGAATGTGATTATGTGATTGTGATAAAATAAGCATAATGAAGCTATTGAATCCTAAATCTTGAAGAAACCCTAATTCTCTTTGTTAATGATGATGCCTTGGTATAAAAGAAGGCTTGATGAATTACATAATGAGATTGATGATGCCTTGGTATGAAAGAAGGCTTGATGAATTAGGGGATTGGGTGCCACGTTCCGGTACCAGGATAGAAATAGAGGATCGGGTGCCACGTTCCGGCACCAGGATAGAATGAGGATCGGAGTGTCACGTTCCGACACCAGGATAGTATATGGATCGGGTGCCACGTTCAGGTACCAGGATAGAATGAGGATCAGAGTGTCACGTTCCGACACCAGGATAGAATATGGATCGGGTGCCACGTTCCGGTACCAGGATAGTATATGAGGATCGGAGTGTCACGTTCCGACACCAGGATAGTATATGAGGAGCGGAGTGTCACGTACCGACACGAGATGAATAAAGATAATGAATCTTGAAAGATGTTAATATACTCAAAACTAATGAACCTAATTCCCAAATGAGTATGGTATTGAGGCTTGAGTCCTCATGGATGAACTTGGTGGTACTTATTGATGATTATAGTACTTGTTGTTGCTACATGTTGAGTATTGTAGTCATTTATGATATTAACTGATATATACTGTTTTCTATTTTGAGTTGGCCGATGATACCTACTCAGTACTTGTGTTTTGTACTGACCCCTACTTGTATGTTTCTTTCTTTGTTATATGTGGAGTGCAGCAAACGTACCGTCGTCTTCAACTCAACCGCAACTCTAGCCAGTCTTCAATTCACCGGATTTCAGGGTGAGCTAATGCTTCTAGCTTGGACTGGATCTTCTTCTTCAAGTCTTGATGCCTTGAATTTCCGGCATGGACTAGCTTTTTATGAATTTTAGTTTCTTAGATACTCTTAGATTAGTAATTGAGGATAAATGTTCTTGTGATGATGACTTCCAGATTTTGGGGATAATAATAGTTGTCGAGTTTTTAGAAGTTATTTAATTGATTTTCATTAATGAGTTTAAGTCTTCCGCATTATATTCTGTTATTACATTGAAATGTTGGGTTTTGTATTGGTTGGTTCGCTCACAAAGGAGGGTAAGTGTGAGTGCCAGTCGCGGCTCGGTTTTGGGTCGTGACAATTTTGAACAATTAAAAAAATTACAAACATATTAAAATTACAATTTGCAATTTTTATGTATAAATGTAGATGGTTTATTCAATTTTACGATTGTTGATCGTCTCATCAATTTTAAAAATAGATTGTTTGTCTTTTTTAAATTGAAAAGTGGCATCTTGTGAGTGATCAATTTATTAAGATGACAATTATTTATCCTCAAATAGTTCAAGTGAAAAAGTAGCAAACATGACAATAAACTTGTTTCTCTCATAGCTAGTTAAAAGGCCATAAAAGAAAATAATATTATCCGATAATTATCTACCTTGATCCACTTAAAAATAATTCATGGATATAATTGAAAAGAAGTTTTCATAGAGTTTTAATACAAACACAAGATTAGGTGTGAAACAATAAATTAAATACTTGATATGCATTACTAACTATGCACTACGAATTCGTGCACTACTAATCTTATGTTGTTAGTCTTTGGACCAAACAATCCCTAAGTGTTTATAATTGGGTAATTCTAAATGACTAGAAGATTTGGTTAGAATTTAGCCAGAAATTTAAAAAAATATTAACATTCTTTTTATTTATAAATAGTCAATTTTTTGTTCATTTTTAATTAAATGGTATTAAAGTTAAAAGGATAAAAATATTCATAAAGATAAAAATAACGTATGTATTTTACCTTTCTGGTCAAATTCTCGACAAAAGTTTTTTTCCTACTTACTTTCTAAAGCTCTTTCTCTCTATCTATCCCGTTGTAGATTTTTAACTTCTCGTTAAATGAGAAAATTCACTTGATGAAATTTCAAGAGAAAAATCATCGAGGAGCTCATATTGGAGTGATTTTTGCTTAAATTATGTCAAATTTTGATTTTTATTTTTTATTTTTTCGTTCAAGCCAGAGGTTTACTTTCTTTTCATCTCTCTTCCATCTTCTTTTTACAGGCTTCAATCAAGTTTTTAATTTTTGAATGTTATTATTTTTATCTAATTTTTTTTGTTAAGCTCTAAAATTAGTGTTTATTTTTATTTGATATCTAAAACTTTTCCTTATAAAAAAATTATGAGCTTAAGATTAAGGTGGGTAAAATTGCAGTAACAATTTGGATTGACTTTTTAACTTTTGTATTAATCATTTTCTGTAATATGAATTGTGAAATCTATGAATTAATCTTAGTCTTGTTTATGATTTTGAATTACTGTTGGAGTTCATAGAAGTTATACAACTGAAAACCTAAATTACTCTTTGTCTCTTCAAAAATGCAATTTGGATCTCCTACAATAATCCCTAACATATTAAATTGCTCTTCTTTAGTCCATGTAATTAGATCTAATGTCTTCTTCTTTGTCATAAAGACTTTTGAGTAATGGTACAATTATGAGCCCTCATCGCATAAAAGTTTGAAATTCTTTTATTCCCTAACTTATATTAATTCTAAATCTAAATCCTTCTACGTACTTCTTAGCTAAAAAATCAGAGTCGATAGTCTTGTTATCTACTTAATTTCCACAAGAGTGTCTCAGGGTCTATTGTCTTGGTCTTGAAAGGTGCATCTTGACCAGCCTTTCATGCAAATATGAACTATTTGACACCTTACAAAATGCCCTTGATCTTGTGCTTTCATTCTTTTTGAACTTGATGTCTTTTTTTTTAACAAGACTTGTACCTGGACTGCCCACTTGAATTCTTTGCTATTACTAAAATCATAAAAAGTGCAAACTTAAATTTTGAATCCTCCAAATTCTTCGTTGGATTAAAAACATTGGATCTTTTAAGATATTCATCACTCGAATCTCCATGTAAACTCATTAACTCCTCAATAGATGTAGCACAATCGTCTTGAGTGTCGCTACGAAACATAGCCAACATGTTTGAGGCATCTCCAAGCTCCATAATTTTTTCTTTAACATGGTTATCTTTATTTTTCCCATTGAAATCAACCCATTCTACTGTAGACTCAATGGTTTTATCAAAATCACATCATGAATTTTCATCTCCCTTGCAATAATCATAATAAGCGATATATCCATCAACATAGTTCATCACTGGATCAAAAACCCATCAACATTTATAATGTAGTTAGATAGTGTTCATATATTTGAGTATTCACTTGCATTTGTTGTGCGGAAGAAAAAGCAAAACATGTTAAGATGATTGTAGAGAAAATGTAATATAGTAATACATTACTAGAATTCTTTTATAACAAATTATGTAGTAGTTAGTTAGAGTGGTCAGTCAGTTAGTCTATAAATAGTATTAGATACACTATTTGTAATTGATTCTGTATTCATTCTAATCAATAAACATAGTAGTTATTTTCTCTCTATGTTAACTTCTAAGAATCATCTAGAAGGTCTTCATTACTTCTTCAATGAAGGTTTTTTCATGGTATCAGAGCTACGGTTAGGGTGATTTGAGCTTCAAAAGTTGAGTAGTGAAGTTGCTTGAACTTGATTTCTGCAAAAGCTCCCCAAAATTCCTGCAAAAGTTTTTTTAGAATCTCTAAGGATCAATAATGGTGGAATTGGAGGTTACAGATCCTCGACATTCTCTATCTTTCTTACCATCAGATAACCCTGGAAATGTAATAATCTCTGTTCAACTAAGTGGATCAGAGAATTACTCAATTTGGAGCAGAGCAATGAAGATTGCATTGCGAGCCAAACGAAAATCAGGATTCATTGATGGAACATGCAAGAAGAGTTCGTTCAAGGATGATCTAGCAAAAGAATGGGAACGAGTGAATGCAACAGTCTTGACTTGGATTATGAATACAGTTTCGAAAGAGCTGTAAATGGGATTGTTTATAAAGACAATGCTCATGTTGTATGGATGGATCTACAGGAGCGATTTGATAAGGCAAATAGATCGAGGATCTACAATTATCACAGAGAAATAACCACAATTTCTCAAGGTAGTTCTGATATCTCTGCTTATCATTCGAGATTTCATCTGTTATAGGTTAAGTATTGTTCATTAGTGCCTTCCGTATGTGGATGTCTTGCATTAAAGGATTTTAAGATGCATCTAGAACAACAAAAACTATTTCAGTTCATAATGGGTTTAAATGAATCCTACAGTGCTATTACAAGTCAGATCTTGCTTATGATGCCATCTCCCTCTGTTAGCCAACATGCTATGCTTGTGCATGAGGAGAGTCAAAGAAAGATCTGCAAAACTAGTTCAGGGGTAGGAAATGAGTTGAATGAAACTACAGCCTTACAAAGTATTCATGAAACTCAGTCACGAAGAAGAAAATTCAACAGTAACAATAACTATGGCAACAATTATGGAGGTAATAGTAGTTCATTTTGGTGAGATCTGTCAAATGAAAGGCCGTCATGAAGGTAATTGCTATGGGGTAATAGGCTATCCACCAGGCTACAAGGGAAAGAAAAAACCACTCATTAAACTTAACCACAATGTCATGGGAGAGAACAATTGGGGACAATCAAGACAAGCAAATATGATTGCACATGATTATGTCAATGACAAAGAAGATAACATTCAACACAAAGGGACTGTTGAAGGATCTTCTAATGGTTCTCATAATGCCTGCAAGCAACAACAGAGCCAATTTCACACAGCATGCTGGAAACAATTGTGGTGGTAATATTCAGAGATCTCCATGTCATTCAAGAGTTCAGCTTGATGGCAACAAAGGACAAAAATACTTCACAGATGAACAATATAACCAGATAATAAATATGCTTGATAAAGGCAAGGGAATAGAGTTGGTTGGGAGCATAGCAGGTAATGCTTATTATAATTCCCCTTATATACAAGCTTGTAAGCCCTGGATAATAGATAGTGGGGCAACATATCACATGACTAACAATCTGGATTTATTGAATAACTTGAGTAATATGCATGATCCAATGAAGAGTATTATATATCTACCAAATGGTAAGAATATGCCAGTTCATTATCAAGGCAGATGTAATATTTCATATGATTATACCATTGAAAATGTGTTGCATGTGCCTGAATTCATATACAATTTGTTGTCAGTCTCAAAGATGACAAAAGTGTTGCAATGCTCAGTGTTCTTCTTTCCACATTTTTGTGTTTTGCAGGATATATGTACTGGGAAAGTGAAGGTAATTGGTAAAGAGAAAGGAGGTCTGTATCTCCTCTTTCCTAGAACTTGTGAGGAAGCTATTGATAAAATGGCAACTGCTAGTAGCAACGTTTCAGAAAAATTGTCTGAAGATGTGCAAGTTTGACATAAGATGTTGGGTCATGTACCTGCTATTGTGATGAAGAATCTCCATTTCCTAAAGAATAAAGTGACACTTTGTAGTTTTAATGATTGTAGTGTTTGTCCCTTAGCCAGAAAAACCAGAAAACCATTTCCTATTAGTGTTTCTAGAGTAACTGATGTTTTCCATTTATTACACATTGATGTATGGGGTCCTTATAGAGTCCCTAATATTAATGGTCATTGGTACTTTGTCACTATTGTGGATGATAATTCTAATATGATATGGGTTTTCTTAATGAAACTCAAAAGTGATTCATGTGTGTTACTTATCCTTTGCCAAAATGGTTCATGTTCAGTTTATCAAGCAGGTGAAAATGATCAGGACTGATAATGGTGCTGAGTTTTTTAATAATGAATTTTCAGATTTCTTGGTTGAGCATGATATTGTACACCAAAATAGTTGTCCACACACTCCACAACAAAATGGAGTGGTGAAAAGAAGACACAAATACATTCTAGAGGTGGCAAGGGTACTCATGTTTCAAGGTACTATGCCTATTTCTTCTGGTCTTTATTTCAAATGTCATTCCTTCCTTGTTGATATTTCTTCTGAAATGGAGCCTACTTGTTATGAAGAAGCCTTAAAGGATCCTTGGTGGATTTTTGCTATGCAATCAGAGATTGATGCATTAGTTCAGAATCACACTTGGGAGGTTGTTCGACTTCCTAAAGGAAATAAACCTATTGGTTGTAGGTGGGTGTACAAGATCAAGTATCAATCTAATGGTGCAATTGACAGATTTAAAGCCAGACTTGTTGCTAAAGGGTACAATCAACAAGAAGGCTTAGATTATCAAGAAACATTTTCTCCTGTGGTCAAAAAGTGGTAACTGTGAGAGTTGTTATTGCTTTGGCTGCTATGCATCAATGGCTCCTGTTTCAAATGGATGTTTATAATGCCTTTTTGTAAGGTGACCTTGAGGAATAGGTGTTTATGCAATTTCCTCCAAGATTTGGTAGTCAAGGAGATGATAAAGCATGTAGAATCCTCAAATCTCTTTATGGTCTCTAATAGGCATGTAGACAATGGAATTTGAAGCTTACAAATGCACTACTGTCAACTAGTTTTATTCAAATTCAACAGGATCATTCTTTGTTTGTTTTTAAAAGAAATTCTAGACAGGTGATTATCCTTGTTTATGCTGATGACTTGTTGATTACTGGAGATGACAAAGAATAAATACATGAGGCAAAATATGTGTTACATGCACCTTTCAAGATCAAGGATCTTGAATCATTGAAGTATTTTTTGGGAAGAGAAATATGCAGGTCTAAGAAAGGTATTTTGTTATGCCAACGAAAATACATTCTAGACCTTATAGCTGAGTTGGGTTCGGGTGGCTGTAAACCAGCACTTACACCACTTGAGCAGAATCATAAACTCACAAGCTTGGAATATGATCAACAATGTGGTCTGGAAGATGATCCACCTTTATCAAATGTGAAAGGGTATCAAAGGTTGATAGAAAAGCTACTCTATTTAACACTAACTAGGCATGATATTGCCTATAATGTTCAGACTTTAAGCCAGTTCATGTGTCATGCCCCGAGCTACCCACGAGACGCGGACACGTAACCTAGGACCACAAGTGACCCCAATCTAACCCTGTTGGCATGTTCATGAGCATACTAAATAATATAAACTATTGCGGAAACTAAATCATAATTTATAATGAAAAGATAGGGAATACCCATATGCTAAAACTGATATATATGAAAACTGATGAGTTTAATACTAATGAAGTTACTAACTCAACACTAGGCTGAAACTAACTATGTATGAAATAAGCCTCTAAACTGGACTAGAAATACTGGGGCAAGCCCCAGCTAAATCTAGCAAAAACTGAAACTAAATGACTAAAGAGTGAAATGAAACTCATAACTATTGTCCTCGGAGAATGAGGACTCACCACTGAATCTGCTGAATTGGAGATCGAAAATCGATCTATGCGTGATTTGGATGCTGAGAACCTGAACCTACATCACGAGAAGATGTAGTACACATATGCATCAGTACATGAAAGGTACTGAGCATGTAGGATAGAATAAAGCTAAAATAACATATAACTGAACAAACATAAAAACAAGTATAATAATCTGACATGATAAACCAAATTTGAGTTAGCTGGATGCAATGACCAATTTATAACATGCTGAAATTGAACACTGAATATACTAATAAATGGTCAATGCAGAGAGTCTGACTGATCTATGGGAGCTACTAATAACCGATAATAAAACCACATGAGCTAAATGTGGAGTCCGATGTATACGCCCCATCGAAAGGATCCAATATACCCTGCCAAAGGTATAAAGGCATGCTGGCGTGATTACTAAACTGATTGCACATAGAGGAAACTTAAAACCTACTTGGCTAGTAGTTCTTGGACTAATTGGGTACGCTGAACCCTAGTCTAACTCAGTATTATGCTACTCCCAATGAATTCTGTAAATTAACTAATTATGTCTAAGTTTCTATAAATACTGGATAGCTCGAAATTGAACATGCAAACTGAGAATGCAACAATCAATATGGTAATTATGCATTTATAACTGAGGCATGTATATCCGAAATGTATGAAATATATGACCTAGCATGTGTAATTCAAGAACTACAGAAATACATAGCCAGGGTTCTGAAATTCATGCAATAAACTGAATAATAACATGATAATATGATTTGGAACATATAACTCATAAGTTCATGAAGTTCACTTGAATTCTAGAAACCCTAGATCAAATCATGATATGGGAATCAAGAATCTGACTGAAAACTAGGGACCCAATGGGTGAAAGGAACCCACTAGTGAAATCTTACATACCTGATGATGAAATTCACGGAGTTAGATTTCTGGGCTGGAATTGCTGGAAACTTGTTTTGTTCTTAAAGTAGAGTTTTTTAGTTTTTTTCTCCTTTCTTGCATCAAATTTTCTAACTTTTGATTTAACGATTTGACTAAGATATGTTTAAATTATGTTTATAGGCTTAAATTGACTAAAATCTGATTATTTAGGGTCAAAACGATGTAACTTATGGTTTAAACGAAGTGGAAAAAAATACCAAAAGACCCCTGGATAAGTTGATGTCAGACCAACCGACTGCTAGGACTGACGGTCCATCGTCTGACCGACGCCCCATCGTTGGGTCCGTCGACTGGGCCAGTTTGACAGGACTTTACTTAAATGGAGATAACTTTTTACTCGGGGGTCTGATTTTAGTAAGATTAGTGGATATGAAATGATAATTCAATTATCTATTTGTGGGTAGGTCATGTGATACCTAACTCATTTTGTGCTAAGAGTTATGACTATTTGAAGTTTACCCAACTGCATTTCCCATTAGATGTGTGCAAAGTTTTTACCTACGGACCGTGCTGGTGATCCGTAACTCTTGTCAGAGAGTGAGTGAATGGGGGTCTCAATCAATAGTCACAGACTACGGACCGTCGTTTGACCTACAGACCGTAAGTCCGTCCGTCGTCCAAGACTTAACCAATAATCTGAGCTGAAATTTTTGGGAGTTTCTGATCCCATCGATGGTTGTGCAGGACGGACCGTCATCTGACCTATGGACGTCGATGCCACCGTTTGTTGCACCTGCAGATTTTTTTTCTGTAATGCTGGTTTTTGGTCTATTTTGGCTGTGGGGTGTTACATTATCTCCCCCTTGGGATCATTAGTCCTCAAATGAAGACTGAACTAATTGAACTAGAGGGAGAGAGCTACAAACCCTAAACACTGAGAACTGAGTTTCTGACTGAATTGAGTTTCGATAACATGCAAATACGCTGAAAATGCAAGTACAAACTGAGGGAAAATGATTTTAAGATTGAATTCACGCATGAATGACTGGAAAAATAAACATGACTATTACCTCAAGCAGGAGTGGAATCGTAAGAAAAGAGGTAAGGATACTTGGCTTTCATGGCTCCCTCTACGGACTGACTCCTCCACAAAACCTTGACTGAAGCGACTTTTTTATTTCTCAACCTTCTAACCTGACGATCAAAAATCTCAACTAGTACATCCTCATAAGAAAGACTATCTTTTACCACCACACTCTCAAATGGCATTATAGAGGCTGGGTCATCCACACACTTCTTCAAGAGTGAGATGTGGAAGACCGAATGCACAGCTACTAATTTTGTTGTTAACTCTAACTCATATGCCACCTGACCAATCCTTTTCAAGCTCTTGTAAGGGCCTACATATCTAGGACTGAACTTCTCTTTCTTTCCAAATCTCATCACTCCTTTCATAGGTGAGACATTCAGAAAAACCCAATCATCAACTTGGAACTCTAGTTCCCTTCTCCTTACATCTGCATAGGATTTTTGACGACTTTAGTCTGTCTTAAATCTATCTCCAATGAGTTGCACTTTCTCCATAGCATAAAGGACTGAATCTGTCCCTATCAAATCTGTTTCACCTACTTCAAATCAACCAACAGGAGATCTACATCTACGCCCATATAAAGCCTCATAAGGGGCCATCTGAATACTGGAATTATAGCTATTATTGTAGGCAAACTGAATAAGAGGAAGATGATCATCCCAACTATCTTTGAAATTGATTACACAAGCTCTCAACATATCCTCTAAGGTCTGAATGGTAGCTCTGTCTGGCCATCTGTCTGTGGATGAATTATTGTACTAAGGTTAACTTGAGTACCAAGACCTTTCTGAAATGACTTCCAGAAATGAGAGGTAAACTGAGGACCTCTGTATGAGATGATAGACAAAGGAACCCCATGCAACCTCACAATTTCATTGATGTAAAGCTTGGCATAGTCCTCCGCCGAATCTGTAGTTTGACCACTAAAAAGCGAGAAGACTTAGTCATCCTATCAACTATCACTCAAATGGAGTCATGATGTCTGTGAGTACGAGGTAACCTTGTGATGAAATCCATATTGATCACATCCCACTTCCAAGTAGGAATATTGATTTCTTGAGTCATGCCTTTTGGTTTTTGAGTTTCTACCTTGACTTGCTGGCAGTTGGGGCATTTACCCACAAAATTTGCTATATCCCTCTTCATGCCACTCCACCAATAGACTTCTTGCAGATCGCAGTACATATTAGTGGCACCTGGATGAATAGAATACCTAGAGTTTTGGGCTTCTGCAAGAATATGCTATCAAAATCACCCACATCAGGAACACACAATCTACCCTGGTGGCGAAGTACACCATCTCCTCTTGGGAAAAACCTCTACTCTCTGATGATGGACTACACCCTTAAGTTCAAGCAAGATTGGGTCACTGTCTTGATTTTTCTTAACCTCCACTACCAAAGACAGTTCTGCCCTATTTTGAACTGTCACACCGCTGTCTGATATGCTCATAAGGCGAACTCCCAAGCGAGCAAGCCTGTGAACATCCTTCACTAGCTCTTTATTTTCTTCCTCAACATGGGCTACACTACCCAAAGATAATCTACTAAGAGCATCTGCTACTACATTCGCCTTACCAGGATGGTAATGCCCACTCATATCATAATCCTTAAGGAACTCAAGCCATCTACTCTAGAAAAGATTTAACTCTTTTTGGGTAAACACACACTGAAGGCTTTTATGGTCAGTGAACACATCTACGTGAACACCGTACAAGTAGTATCTTCAGATCTTGAATGCAAACACCACTGCTGCAAGCTCGAGTTCATGAGTTGGATAGTTCTTCTCATGAACCTTAAGTTGTCTAGAGGCATAAGCTATCACCTTACCTCGCTGCATCAACACACAACCTAGGCCAACTCTGGATGCATCACAATAGATCACATAACCATCTGAACCCTCTGGTAGAGTCAAGACAAGAACTATAGTCAATCTAGTTTTCAATTCTGCAATGCTTTTCTCACAATCATCTGACCATTGGAGCTTGACCATCTTCTGAGTTAACCTAGTCAATGGTGAGGCTATGGATGAAAATCCTTCCATAAACCTTCTGTAATAACCTGCTAGACCTAAGAAACTTCTGATATCAGTAGCAGAGGTAGGTATTGGCCACTGTTTCACTGTTTCTATCTTTTGCGAATCCACTCGGATCCATTTTCTAGAAACAATGTGACCAAGAAAAGCAACGGATTGCAACCATAACTCACATTTACTATACTTAGAGAATGACTGTCAACCCTTGAGAGTCTGCAGAACAACTCTCAAATGATTCGCATGTTCTTCCTCACTCCTAGAGTAAATGAGGATATCATCAATAAAGACGATAACAAACAAGTCCAAGTACTATTTGAAAACTCTGTTGATCGAATCCATGAAAGCTGCAGGAGCATTAGTTAGTCCAAACGACATAACTACAAATCAATAATGAACATACCGAGTTCAAAAGTCTATTTTTCAGAATGTCACTATCTCTTACTCTGAGCTGATGATAACCCGATATGAGGTCTATCTTTGAGAAATGTCTAGCACCTGAAGTTGGTCAAACAAGTCATCAATCCTGGGGATGGGATACCTATTTTTGATTGTGACCTTGTTCAACTGTCTATAGTCAATGCACATTCTGAGAGAACCATCTTTCTTCCTTACAAACAATATTGGTGCACCCCATGGTGAAATACTAGGTCTGATGAAGCCCTTATCTAGAAGGTCTTTCAACTGTTCTTTCAATTCCTTAATATTTGTTGGAGCCATTATTTAAGGAGGAATATAAATAGGCTGGGTATTTAGAAGTAGATCAATTCCAAATTCGATTTCCCTTTCGAGAGGGACTCGGGGAAGATCTTCTGGAAATTCATAGACTACTGGAACTGACTCAAGAGTTGGGGTTTCAAGGCTAGAATCCTTAACCCGAACTAGATAATAGATATAACCCTTAGATATAATCTTTCTAACCTTAAGGTAAGAAATAAATCGACCCATAGGCGCTAAGCTAATACCCTTCCATTCTAAGATTAGTTCGTCTAGAAATTGAAAACAAACAATCCTAGTTCTACAATCTACTGAGGCGTAACATGAATGTAACCAATCCATGCCTAGAATGACATCGAAGTCTACCATTCCTAACTCTACTAGATCTGCTGAGGTGACTTTTTGAGAGACCGTGACAGGGCAATTTCTTTATAACCGTCTAGATATAACTGGGTCACCGACTGGAGTAGAGACTGAGAAAGGTTTTGAGACAATTTCTGGACTGACATTGAATTGGACTGCTATGTAAAGAGTAACAAAAGAAAGAGTAGCCCCTGGATATAACAAATCATAAACATCATGGTTAAATACACTAACGTACCAGTGACGACATCAAGAGAACCTTCTTGATCTTGGCGAGCCTGAAGAGCATACAACCTGTCCTGACGCTGACCGCTACCTGTACCAGATGAGTTACCTTGCTGAGTTGGGCGACTTGCTTGTGCTGTTGAAGTTGTAGACTGAGCTCTACCATTACCACCTCTTTTACCTTGTATAGAAGGACAATCTCTCAACCTGTGACCAGACTGACCGCACCCAAAACATCCCTCTATTCCTGCAAGACACTAGCCCAGATGGTTCTTACCACACTTAGGGAAAGTGGGGTAAGTCTTGGTGCCTGAAACACTTCCCTGAGATTTAGAGCTTGGTGCTCTATCCTTCTGGTCATACCTGTTCTTGGAGGATGGAACACTAGATGATGAAGGGGCTAGAGCCAAAAAATTCTACTGACCCTGCGGGCGATTTCCACCACCCGATTTTCGCTGAGAATAGTCATAGTTCCCAGTCCTAGCTTTCTTATTTTACCTAGCTTGTTCCCTAAGCTTATCACACTCAACTTGCTGAGAATGAGTCATAAGCCTAGAGATGTTCATATCTCTAAGTAACATCGCATTTCTGTACTCAGTTTTCACCAAATCTAACACTCCATATAAAAACTTATTCATCTGAGCGCTGGAGTCAGCAACCATGTGAGGAGCATACTTGGAGATTTGGTTATACTTGAGTCCATACTCTTGGACTTTCATGTTACCCTGCCTTAAGTTCATGAATTCTTGGGATTTTGCTTCTCTCAACTCTATTGGGAAAAACCTATCGAGAAAAGTATCACTAAAGCAATCACAAGTGATAGGAGACGCATTTGCACCCATAGTATCCTTCCACTGAGTGTACCAAATATGAGCAACATCTTTCAACTGATATGATGCCAACTCAACCCGATCATTCCAAGTGACTTGCATTACCTCAATAGATTTTCTTGATATCATCCAAGAAATTTTGAGGATCCCCATTAGTCTTTGATCCTAAAAAATCAGGGGGATTCATACTAACAAAGTCACGGACCCTTGCTGCTACTAATCCACCATTTGCATTCACATGAGCATGAACCCAATTGTTATGGTTAGTCATACTTTGAGCCAACATGTTCATGGCATTCCTGAACTCAACATTAGAGACTTCCTGATTTGGGACTAAGGGAGTTGCATTTGCATTCCTGGCATTCACATTCCTAGCATTCGCATTCCTAGCATTATCTCTACGAGGAGGAATGATCTGAAATGTTGAACGTCAAGTTAGAATGGAATAATATCATACCTCACGCACGATAAGAATACCAAGAAAGTGAAGTTTTTCCTAAAATACTTCATAGCCTCCCTCTCATTATATTTGGTGCACTTCACACCCATGGAAACGACTTTACTTAGCGCGACTTTTTAGACATCCTAGGACACTTTAACCTAGTGCTTTGATACCAAGTTTTGTAGACATGGAACATACGACCACAGTTATTCCAAGATAACCCTGCTGGCATGTGCATGAAAATACTAAAGAATATAAACTGTTGCGGAAGCTAAATCATAATTTATAATGAAAAGATGGGGCATATCTATATGCTAAAACTGATATATATGAAAACTGAATAATTCGCTATACATATACAGTTGAAGCAAATTGAATGAAACGAAGTGTATAAAACAAGAAAGAGAAAGACACTTGGGTAGAGAACTGTATAAAAACGAATTGTATTATGATAAGTGTATAGAACCATTATGTACAATTTGAATTTATATAAAATGAGAAAGATAGAAAGACAAAAGAGACTTGACAAGGAATATACAATTGAATCGAATTGTATAAAACGAGAAAGAGAGAAATTAGAAACAATTTGAAAATTGTATAAAACGAGAAAGAGAGAAAGACAAAAGAAACTGCGCAAGGGAGTATTTTTATTGTATAATTATAAGTGTATAGGACGAAAATATATGTACTTGCATCTGTATATACAATTTTCTCACGCTTTATACAAACAGAAACACAATTTATACATTTCACTTCTGTTTGTATAAGTGAGAAAGGCGAGGGTGGCGAGCGAGATTTGGGAGAGTGGCGAGCGAGATCTGAAAGATGGGAGAGAGGGGAACAAAAATATATGTATTTATACAATTTTCTCTGTTTTATACAATTAGAAACAATTTTTATATACTTGTGTTTGTATAAAAAGTGAGGAAGCGAGCGAGAGATTGGAGGAGAGTGGCGAGCGAGATATTTGGGAGAGAGGCGCCTGACAATTTTTTGCAAACGTTTGCTATGGAGCACAATTAAATCAAACCCTAGCTACTCCATTTATTTTAAGTTATTAGTTTGCTATTACATACAATTTTCCCTTAATAATATTAGTAAACATGTCAAAAATGTCATTGTTTTAAAAATAAATAATTATTCTGATATTATCAATATTTTCTCTCTCATTATTTACACTCTTTTTTCTATCATAAATTACACATTTTCCTATATTTATGTAATTGGATATATATTAATGATATTTTAAATTTTCTCTCTCTTTTATTAAGATTCTTATCACTTTCTCTCTATACCTTTATTACTAATCAATTCCACAACTTCCCAGATTTATTTTCACTTTTCTTACGCTTGGATTTTCACTCTCTCTCTAACCTTCTTCAAAATTAATTCTTCACAGATTTTTGAATTTTTCTATTATCTTTATTAATATTCAACTCATCAACTTCCCAGATTTACGCTTGGATTTTCACTCTCTCTCTAACCTCCTTCAATAGGCACACCTTCTTCAAAATCAATTTCTTCACAGATTCCCAAAATTTTCCAATTATTTATTAATAATCAACTCTTCAACTTCTCAGATTTACGCTTGATTTTCACTTTCTCTCTCTAACCTTCTTCAAAATCAATTTCTTCACAGATTTCCAAATTTTCCTATTTTATATCATTCTCAATTAATTTCGTTTCAAGGTTTGATTTGGAGATTCACATTGATTTGGGTATTATGTTCATCATATTCCTTATTGATTTACTTACTGATTTTAGTATTTTTTTTTAATTTTTTTGTCTTGTTGTTGTTCTTAAATCATTTTTTAGGGTTTCATAATGTAAAATTCTCTCTTCAATGGACGCTTTCAAGAGAGTTACTAGAGATATTGGACAAAATAATCAAAGTTCTTCAGAGTTCTCATCGTTTAATTTATTTTTCACTCAAGAAATAAACAACACTGTAGGCTCCGCCTCTAAGTCTAAGGAGGATATACAACGGGAAAAAATGCCTGAACCTGTCGAGGTGCAAAATCACACACAAATTCATATGAAGTTGAAGAAGACCAATTTTTTGGAGAAGAGGTATTTTTTTTTGCATGAGTTGTGTATTGCATGTTTAGTTTATTTGTTTAGTAATTTTTAAGATTCACAAAAATACAATTTACAATGAGTTTGGAAGTGTATTTGAAATTTTTAGTCTGTTATAGTTACTATGTATTTTTGTACTCAATTTTTTTTAAATGTCATATATTTATTGTATTTTGTGTTCAGTTTTTTTTTGTGTGTGTTAGTTGTCAATGTAATACATTTTATGAGTTTGATTGTGTATTTACTATTATCGTATACATTTGTAAGTGTATATGAAATTTTCATCTTGTTATAGTTATTTTTTTTTGTATTTTCATAGTTCTATTGTTTTTTGTATTCACTTTTATAGTTAGCATGTATTTTTGTATTTAATATGTTTATTGTATTATGTGTTCTATTTTTTTTGTCAATGTAACACATTTTATAAGTTTAATTGTGTATTTACTATTTTCGAATAGATTTGTAAGTGTATATTAAATTTTTTTATGTTGTAGTTATTATTTATTTTTATACTTTATAATTTTAATGTTTTTGTATTCATAGATTCGAAAGTCTATATTGAATTTTGTTGATGTATTAGTCAGTGTGTATTTTTGTATTTCATAGTTTTATTGTACTTTTGTATCCATAAATTTTGGAATTGTATATTGTATTTTGTATTATATCAGTATATATCCATAAATTCATTTTGTATTCTGTTTTTTTTTGTGTGTTAGTTATGTCAATGTACCACAGTTAGTATTTATTTTGTATTTCATAGTTTTAATGTTTTTTTGTATTCATAAATTTGGAAGTATATATCAAATTTTGATGTTGTTTTAGTTAGTATGTATTTTTATATTTCATAGATATATTGTATTTTTGTATCTATAGACTCGAAATTGTATATTATATTTATTATATCTAATGTATTTTGCATTCTGTTTTTTTTGTGATAGTTATGTCAATGTACCACATATTAGTAACCATATGTTTTTTTTTGGTATGTTGTTGTAACTGTGTTGATGTTTTGTTTATTATCATATTTTTTTGTTATGTTATTTTAGTATTATTTCATTTTTTTGAATTCAATATGCCAGGGGACTTCTTATGCTTGTAAAAAACTACCAGAAATTGCACCCCACTTTCACTGTATAGTAAATCATGACATTAAATCCAAGTTGACTGACAAGCTTACACCGGAGCAGTATAAACATTTTTATGAGAGTACGTGTTTTGGTCAATATATGGAAATCAGAAAATGTTTTGGACAAGGTCAAATTCACAGGTGTTGTATGTCACTAGAAGTAGAAGCTAGTAGTAATCTGTCTCTTATAATCAAAGTCAATGGAGGAGCTATTTTAAAGTTCACAATTCACACGTTTGCGCTCATTACTGGATTAAACTGTGTTGGTGTTGTAGAGGATTTCAAGTTTAACACAGAAGAACCTAACCGACTTATTTTTCAGTACTTTGGTGGTAATGAGATCATACGTAGATCTGATTTGTTCGATAGGTTTAATGGTAAAGTTTGGATTGACAATGATGATGATGTGATTAAGTTTGAAATATTATATTTCATTCATATGTTTGTGTATTCTGGCGAGAAGAGATCATTGTGAATTACTAGAATTCACTTTGACTTGGTTGAAAGTGATCGGTATATGCATTATCCTTGGGGCAGAAAAGCATTTGAGTGGTTGCTACAGAGTATCAACAAGATTTTGACTACTGATGGTCAATATTATAGAATATGTGATATGACTGTTGTCCTTCAAATATGGATATACGAGTGCATGGGTAGCATCAGACAAATTTTGTACGGAAAATTAGTGATCGTATCCCCCGTATTCTAAACTGGCAAACAGTAGGAGCAAAACCTGCATTCAAAATGTTGATGAAAGACTTACACATTAAATGATAGTAGTAGAGAGGTATTTTATATAATTCAAGAAATTGTACCCTCGTAATTGTATTAATTCGATGTATATATTTTATTATGTTAATTATTCTGTTTACTATCGTGTTCAGATTAAATGGAAGAATGTTGTTCCTTCTCTGATGAAAATTGTTGTTCTACAATTGCCTCCTGAAGGTGTTGAAAAATCAACTGAAGGTGTTCAAACAGAGCCACATCGTGATATTAATGAACAAGCACTTTCTGGACAGAATTCAGATGATGATTTTGTCAACTCACCTCCACCTTCAATGAAGGTTACAGGTAAAAGAAAAAAGGGGCAATCAGTATCACCTGCTAAAAGGGTACGAAAAAAGGACTCAAATATCGCAGATCAAATGGAACGGAATGAAAAGATTGATCTAGTAGCGAAACGGAATGTGAAAAAATTTGCGCTTCGAAAAGTTGTGGGGAAGAAACAAAAATTGTGTTCTAAAAGGACGTATATATTGTTTATACTTATGTTTTTTCAATATATTTATTCAAATTATTGCAATCTGTAAAATTTACACATATTGTAACTGTTTCAGGTTAGAGAAGAGTTCAAAGACATAAGAAGGTTGATAAATGATAATTTTAATATTATTATGTCTACTTTGAAGGTGAAACAATATGATCAATTGTTATGTTTAAAATTATTTTTATTCTTTTTATTTTTGTGAATACTCTGTTGTAATTTAATATTTCTAGGATAAAAAAAATAATGATATTGCTGGTCAAGAATCACAACCTCTTACAAGATCAATTTTATCAGAAAATCAAAATCAGGTAGACACAACTCATTTTGAAAAAAATAGTTTATTCTTTTTGTATTCTGTATGCTGTAATATATTTATGTTTAATATTTTTTTTCTATATTTCTAAGTACTTTATTTCTTTATTAATAGTGATTAAATATATGTTAATTGTTTTTGTATCAAATATATTTTCAGAACAACATAAATAATCACAATGCTGCTCAAGGACCACAACATTTTACAAGTCCAGTTGTATCAGAAAATGAAAATCAGGTAGAGACAACTCATTTTGAAAATAAAGATTATTATTTTTGTATTCTATTTTTCTTACTACGTTTATGTTTAATATTAATTTGTGTTTTATATGTCGTTAATACTGTATTTCATTATAACTATTTTTTATCTATATGTTGACTATTTTTGTATCAAATATCTACATGAATTGAAAGGACTTTTTGATAATGAGAAGACGGAGTGTGATGAAACTCAAATGATGGCAGCAAGGAAGTTTTCCAAGTATGTTCATTATAAATTTTGTATTTTTTATATGGTTTACCGATATTTTTTTTATTCAATCTCCTTTTTTTAAAGGGTCATTCAATTTTTGAAAATTCAAATTTGAGAGACATACGCGATATTGCTGGGGGTGCTGATAAACAAGTATGTTGGTTAACTCGACATATTTATATAGTGCAGTTGGGAATATTTTGATTATTGTTTATAATTAACATTTTTATATTTTTAAAGGTTGATTGTGTCAATTCTCCTGTGCGTAATCTGATCACTGTAGATGCTGGTTTTAGTTCGTCTAAATCAATAATCCCAAGTGTATGTTTTCTACGTGTCTAAAATAATTACTTTTATTGTTATTAGTATAATTTGCATTTGAATAATGTTATTTTTTTATTAACTACAGATACCTCAACCATCATTTGTACTTGACAAACCCAAAAAAATAAGGCCGCTTGTTTTTGAAGGACACAACAATCACAATTTTAGTTGGATGATTCTCTTATGCCAAGTCTCAGTGACATAAAAAGTATTTGTGTAATTGACAATACCATTAATGTAGAACAGAGCATTATCATGCACATTCAAACCACAAGCAATGACAACTCAAATATGCAAAAACAGGCTAGCATGGAGAGTTAGAACAAAATAAGTCTTGTTCACACACGGTTACATGCGCATAGAATTAGATGTCCAGGCCCTTTCAATACATCCCCATATCTGACATCGTTCGGCTCATCTGCAGGTATAAAGACATAACAAATTTTAATGTGTTTTAAATCTGATTTATATATTTATTCTAATTTTTGTATATGATGTGTTATTTTTTGATTTAATATTTACATCAGGTACTTCATCGGTGCAACCAATTATTTTTGAACTGAAACACCCGTTCATCTTTGATCTTATTTCTGGCAATCGTGATATCATTATGTGGAATGCACACCGGTCATGGATTCGCGAAGGTCTTCTGCAAAACATGAGAACAAGTAAGTATTTAAGACGCATAATAATATAAAAAAAATTATATCCCATATTATGTATTCTCCATTTTTTTTAGTTATGATATGTTTTTTTAAAGTATTCATGATTATTATTTTGAGGTTGTTTTGCATAATCAGTTATTAATCTGAATCATTTTTTTACTGTATTCTGAACATGTTCGTGTATTTTCAATTAATCAACTTATTAAATGTTAATGTACATTGTATTATAAATTGATAGAAATAACTCATATATTGTTCGTTAATCTTTTTAAAATTTTGTATTGTAATAACATTACAGATCTTGATTTGTTGTTATGTATGTTACTCTGAATTCTGGTGCATATTTTCACAAATACATTAGATACCTATATAATTTTTATGTTTTATCACACAGTTGTATTATTATTATTATTATGTTGTATTCAATATAAAATTTTATCAAATTATATACCTTTTATTTTTTGTGTATTTGTTTAGACGTCATGATCAGGATCGATACAAAAAGGGTAAAGCACGTATTCCAGTCCCATTTGACTTTGGTGTTGATATTGTAGACAATAAAAATTGGTTCTACAATTTGTACTCAAAAGGACAATTGTTGAATGATTCGGTAAGTAACAACTGTAGTTATTTAGTTATTCTTCGTTGTTTTATTGTTAATCTAATGATTATTTATTTTTTATTGTTCAACATATCAATGTTATCTTCTATTATTTGAGAAAGAAAGTCAAGTATGATGTTGACAACAGGTATAAATACACAACTGTGGATTGTGTGTTTACGTCCAAAATTTCATCAATTTGGAAGAAGTATGAAGATTTAGATAGTGATGTCTATTGCGCTGATGAAGAACATTTTATAGGTGATTACATTAGAGAGTATTACGTTCATGCAGGCATTTCGTGGCATTTGGTGGATCACGTATTTATTCCTATAAATTTAAAAAAAAATTCATTGGGCATTGGCGGTACTCTGTCATAATGATAGACGTGTATACGTCTATGATTCTTACAGAGCGTCAGGTCATGATGCAGCAATCAGGAAAGAGGTTACCAAGTTGGCTCAACTCATTCCGCTTAAGTTGACTATGTATGTTATTACAAGAACAGAGGTTTAGATAGATCTGTTAGTCAAGAAGAGAACGAGTTATTTGATATAGTTTTCATAGACAACATACCTCAACAGACCGATGACAACTTGTAAGTTGTATTAATTTTAATTTAGTATTTCATTTTTATTTGTATTTGAATTTTAATTTTATATTCTCATGTTTTATTCAGGGATTGTGGTATATATATGCTTGCTTTTGCCGAGTGGTTGTCTTATGGTCAAGGAAATCCAAGTGGTACATTTGACGTAATGTTTTTAAGGTCAATATATGTTGCACTTCTTTGGAATTATGCTAAGCAAAATCAAGATAACAAATCCATTAGTGACACTGAGGCACCCCATAGACATACCATGCCTCAATCTGTTCGTGTTGTGTCTGCTCCAATTGAAATACAGTAGTTGTGCGTTTGTTGAAGATACTTCTTCGTGTTTTAAAACTACTTAATTTATGTTTCATCAACTTTTATGTTGCTGTAAATTTTGCATACTTATCATTTTGATTAACTTTTATGTAGCAGATAATTCTGCATACTTGTCATTTTGATTAACTTTTGTGTAGTAGTTTATTCTTCATACTTTTCATTTTGATTTTATGTATATATATTATGTTAGTTGATTTCATGTGTTGTATTTTGTATGTTGTATCCATCGTTATAAAATTGTTGTATTACATTATATACATTGACAGATTTTTCATTATGTTGTGTATTCATTACGTCACATTGCTTGTAGTTGTATTGTTTGTATTAATATCTAATGTATTTTTAAATGTGGTCACATTAGTTGTATTATATAGTTTCAAATATATTTTTTTATGAACATTAAATTACAGTTTCTCAAGTCATATTTTTTAGTGTTCTTGCATATGCATATACATATTGAATTCTCAGCTTATTCATATACAATGTGATAGGCAATAATATGGAGTGAGCTATCAAATGATTTTGTATTTCATTAGAAATAATATTTTTATGTATTCTATTTTTCTTAAATCAACGACTTTATTTTATTTTTTTTGTTTGATTTTTGTTTACTTTATTTTTTAAGAACGTTTAAGTTATATATTAGAAATACAAAAATTTTATTAGGATACAAGTATATACGAGCAAACGAATATATTTTGATAAAATATTATTCATTGAACATTATTAAAACATCAAATACAAATATCAAAGGATAAACGATTAGTACAAACACGTGTAAATTTATTTTTCAAATCAAAATCAAACATATCTAACTATTCAGTTCGTGGTTCATTCCTGCATGATCGCCTATTTATGTCCCTTTTGACCTCACGTACTACAAGAATTCTTGTTCTTTTTTCCATATAGATCATTGTACGTCTTATCACGGAACTTTTTTGGAGGCCTACCAGGTAGTTTTTTTAACTTTGGAGGCTTAACTATTTCATTCTCTACATATGCAGGCACATTCCAATCTTTTCAATCAGGTAATGGATTGATTGGATTAGCATATGTAACAAGTAATATATTTGGCTTGTAAAGGTCAGAACAATACGGTTGAGGATCAAGAAATTTCTTCTTTAAAATAGCCCAAGCGTGCGAACATGGTATTTCATCCACTTGAAATCTCCTACATGTGCAAGTTTTCCTTTCAAGAAAAACAATAAATGTTTCCCCTTCATAACGAACACTGTGCACATAATTACTTGTTGCAACTAACTATTACACAAAGTTAAAAGGAAGTTAATCATACCAATTATACAATCTTTACTTTATACTGGATTAAATGCAAAATACAACACTTTTATGGAAGCATAAACATACCGTCATACACAATGAAAGTTCTTCATTTTCAGCGAGCATTTCTTGTGCTTTACCACAAAGTGTTGTGAATGTATTAGAAGCAGAATATGGTTTTTGAAATTCCATCGACCAAACATTTGTCTAATTTCCTCAAAAAAATCATATATAGGTGATTCTCTTACTTCCACAAGGCATGCATTTATGCATTCATCTATGTTTGATGTCATCACAGTGCCTCGATCAACCGTTGCATACACTCTTGCCCATTTTTCATAACCAGCCAATTCCAAATAATTTTTCACCCTAATATCAACATGTTCTACTTTTTTCATCAGTTCATTAAATTCAGAATGTTTGTATGCCTTTGTCATTGCATAAAACATTTCTGAAAGACTGTCATGTGACTTTTTGTAAAGTGTCTTCACGTTCTTCCAAAGATGAAACGTGCAAGCATAATGTGTATATTGTATATCCTCAAAACTGCTTTTATAATACTCTTGTTTCTGTCAGATACAACACACATTTTATCCTTTAAACCATGAGCTTCTCTAAACTGTTCCAAAAACCAAGTCCAAGATGCATCATTTTTCAAGTCAATAATACCGTATGTTAGGGGCAATATATTTCCTGAATATACACAATGCAAACATTAGGATACATATCGGCAAATACAACAAATACATTTTTAGTGAATATAATACTGTGCGTAATTCTTTATAAAAATATAAATATGTAATAGTTACCTGCTCCATCCAGTGTGCTTGTAGACACAAATGTGTCATTATAAGTCCCCCTGAGATGGATGCCGTTTACTACAACTATTGGCTTACAACTTTCAAAACATTTTATGAAAGGAAACAAAGCTATAAAGACATATAGAAATTCATTTTCTTCCGTCTTTCTCATTCTTATATGCGATCCAGTATAAGTGGTGTCCAATATATATAAATAACTGGGTAATTTACTATATGAATCAGACGATGTCCCCCTTAATGTATTTATTGCCTTTTCCCTAGAATTCCATGCCACAGAGTAGGATACATCTACACCAAGTTCGAGTCTAACATCAACTTGTATGTCTTTGGGCGTCAACTTTCTTTTATGATCAACTAGCTTGGGCTTCATTATACTTCCAACAAGACTGTTTGTTGCTTGTCTCTGGCTATACACCTTATCTTTTAACGGATATGTATGCTCATCTACAAACTTTCTAATTCTAAACATTCTCGATTTATTGATGTTGGAAGCCTTCATTATCCATCCACAATTTTCAGATACACAAACAAGTGTATAACTGCTCGAATTATAAAAGAAAATAAACAAAACAAATTAATACATGATATTATATGGAATAATTACTATAACAACAAAAGATAAAATCTATATAATCACAAAATACCTTACTAAACTTGATCTTTCTGTCTTTCACTGAAATCTATCATCAATGGCATATTTCATCATCACAGCTTTCAAAGTACGTTTATTCTTAGAAACTTGATCCTCAATGTCTTCTTTACGATTCATATTACAAATAATAGAGTTACTTAACTCAGTACTGATTAATGGTGCACTAATAACTATTGCTTGGTTATCAGTTGTACTTCCTCCGTTTATACTACACATGTCAATATTTTCTTCATACTGATTTCTACAATTTATATCACGATCGTTCACAAATATAGTTACACAAATGGGCTACTTTGCGAATTCTCGAGCTTCTTTCTTCAATGAGACATATACTCTCATTCCGATATAGTTGTGTATCTCCAAAGGTGCAATGCTACCTTCTATTTTATACTTAAGTTTCAATTTGTTATACATCAAATCTACTCCAATCTGATTAGCAACTTCATCAACTAAATCTTTATATGATGCATATTCTTTAATCATAATTGCGTCAGTTATGTAATCAACATAGCAATTATCTTAAGTCCAATGTTTAGAATGCTTTATTATAAAACTATTGCTTTCCATATATACTTTCTAGTAAAAAAAAAATCACATAGTCAATACTAGATATGAAATAATGACATTACCATTAATTTGTATCAAGAATACAAAACAATAAAGTTACAATAGTAATTCAAATAAACGATTCGAACATTATTACTTGTCTAAACAATTGATGCATCAAATACGTATTTTGTTGGATACATAATTTCGTATACAAAAGTTAAAAAAACAATTTCAAATCAGAATACTATTTATATATATCAATACAAAAGTTAAAGATAATTGCATTGATTAAAATATATAATAATTCAAAACGCAAATACGTACGAATAATTATTATACAAACAAAATTGCATCAAATCACAAACAAATACAAAACATATAAGGATTAATTAACTAAAACATACCTGACTTTCGACTTTTCGTTTGTGTTTATTTTTCAAAAATCGTTTACCAGTTTATTCTCAAAAACAATAAACTCGCAATAATTTATTTTTTTGGATGAACATCATGAATAATGGGCGGATATATCATTCAGATTTTGAAAAATTTGTAACTGATGTAGGAGTTTTAAGCATCTGTTACGTTTAATAATTTTCTCTCCCCTAAATAGCTCCATTTGTTATATAAATTATGTATTATTTTTAATTAAACAAAATAATTAAAATACATAATAAGATAAAATTTTAACATTCTCACTAAATATCGAAAGTGTTGACACTATACCATATTAAATACTAAAATAATGTCATTTTAAAAAAATTCCCTATTTTATATGCTGAAAAATAATGGGAATGGGTTGTTGATTGTTGGAAATGGATATGGGCTGAAAATTTGGAATGTTGGGCTGCTAAAATTTATTTAAGAAATGGAGAAGTGGGCTGAAATTTTGAAATGAAAAAGCCCAAATGGGTTTAAAGTGCGGTAAGGAGAGATGTGAGATTGTGATTTAACAAATAGCCGAATTGAGTTAAATTAACTAATTTGACTAAGTCCTAAATAAGAGGAATTAATATTAATTAATTAATTAACGAATTTCTTAATCTTAGCAAAATATAAAAATCTTAACTTTATCATAAATTAATAACTAAAAAAAATATATGCCAACTTAAAATAAACTAATTTAATAAAATACTCAACTAAAATAAAATCTTTTGAGATGGTTTTCAAATATTCACAAAATATATTAATTACATATAATTATATTGAATATATAAATTATTTAAAATTATGAAAAAGCGACGTAACTATTTAAAATAACTTAAAAACTATATTTATTATTATATTTTTATTTTGAAATTCTTGTAAAACTAATTATTTTAAATCGTTTGAAATTTAAGAAACTCGATAATTAATTTATATATTGGAGGGCCAAAATTGAATGTCTAACACTAGTTATACCACATAGACGAAATACAGTAAGAATTTTCCATATATGATGTTATGACTTAGATTATTGTCAGAATGTAGCAATTAGTCTAGGTTGGCCATTGGATAGTGGGTTGGGATTAAGTAGTACATCTATTATAGGTAGAAAATTGTATTAAATACAAGTTATCAAGACGAGGTGTATATGTGGAAAATTGGATCAAATAAATACAAGTATTCAAGAAGAAGAGGTGATGTATGTAGACACGTAATTTTGACTGAATTCAAGTTTAACACCAATTTTTAGAGCATAAATAATTTTATCAATCTAAATTAAATATATTTTGACTTTTTTTTTTAATTTATTATTTCATTAAGTTTATTTAAAAGATATAAGAATAAACAACATAAATATAATTTTTATTAGATAAGTTTATTTTGATTGTTAAAAAAAAAGGATATATATATATATATATATATATATATATATATATATATATATATATATTACATATATTATTTAAATATACTAATATTTCTTTTTTTTTTTTTAGTTTTAATTACCCATTTAGCTTTTATTTATTTACTCAAAGCAATTAATAATCATATAATTATCATTTTATATATATATTTAATTAAAAAAAAAGAGAAAAAAAAAATGAAACACACGAACCCACTTATCCACTCCCCATTCCTCACTTCCCCCACGACCTGCACACGTACACATTTACACACTACACTATACACAATATATATATAAAAAAAAAGGACACAAAAGAAAAAAGAGAAAAGACAGGAGAAAAAAAAGAACACAAATAGGAAGGACACGAAAAAAAATAGAAAAGGGAGGAGAAGATCAAAAAAGAAAAGAGGCAGAAAGAGGAAAAAAATTTGTAAGTAAAAAAAAAAAAGAGAAGAAACAACAAAGAATTTTTTTTCCTGAAGAACACACGCACAAAGAAAAACACAACTAAAAATAGTGGAGTTCGAGGTTTCAAGTTCGTGGTTCCTAAATTCTTTCTTTTCGTGAAATAATTTCCACAAGAGGTAATACTAATTTTATTTTGTATTAGTTTTATGTCATGATAATGCGAGAATGAATTGCAATATATATTAAAGTTGTTAAATTTCGCATGTGTTTAAACCATTAATATTTATTCATGTTATTGTATGAAGTATGTTCAAACGTTCATATCAACTTTATGTTTAGATCCTTTGTATAGTTATATTTAGTGTGAAATTATTATAACAAACCATGATTTATTTTATATTTAAATAACCCATAGTTTATTTTATATTTAAGTAAAATTATTGTCCAAGTCATGTAATTTTTAATATTTAGTTTATAATGATAACATGTGTAGCTATTATGTAAATATATTAATTTTAGTTAGTAGACTTTTCGTTTAATGTTAGTGACGTAAAAAAAATCGAATAAAAATGGAAGAAAAAGAAAAATATAATAATAATAATAATAATAAAAAGAAAAGGGAAAAGTTAAAAAAAAAAAAACAGCGAAAAAGAATATACTAAAAAAGAGGGGAAAAGAGAAAACAAAAAAAAATAGAAAAGAAGTATAAAAAATAAAAATAAAATAAAAATCAATTGAAGAGGAAGAATTTTTTTTATATTTATTTTTGAAAGTTTCTTTGTCCAAACAAAAAAATAATTTAGTTGAAAAAAACAAAAACAAATAAAATCTTGAAAGTATAAAAAATAATAATAACAATAAATAATAATAATAGCAAAAGAAGAAAAAAAATGTAAAAAATAGAATAAAAAATAAAAATAATAATAAAAACAAAAGAAATAATAATAATAAGGAATATCTTATTTTATTCTGTTTTGCTTGATTTAATTTATATGTGTATATATATATTTTAATTAAACGGCATAGATTAATAAAGTAAGGTAGTTTTAATATATTTAAATAAATTAAAGAATGAGGGTAAATGCATTTGTTTTAACAATAGAATATTCAAAAATTAGTTTAAGTCATAAAAGTCCATAAAGCGACCGTGCTAGAACCACGGGACTCGAGGGATGCCTAATACCTTCCCCTCGGTCAACAGAATTCCTTACCCGAACTGGTTCGCAGACCAAACAAAGAGTCATTTCCTTTTGATTAGGGATTAAATAAAAGGTGACTTGGAACACCGTAACTCAATTCCAAGTGGCGACTCTGAAAATATTAAAATAATCCCCTAATTAATAACGTCACTTAAATTGGAAAAACCCTTACGCCGCTGTGCGAAAAAGGGGTGTGACATCTCTGGCGACTCCGCTGGGGACTAACTAGAATTCGAGCTTGTAAACATGGACTTCTACATGACTTTATTATGTATTTACGTACTTATCGATTTGTGAATATTGTGTTTAATTGCATAATATGTTATTTGCTTGCTTATTTACCCTTTTGATAATATGTTAACTATCATATAGCTATCTTTCCTCGCGTATCTATCTGAGTTTTCTGAGATACTTTATTCGGAGATGCGATTACGCTCCCGAGCCATGAGATACCAGAGATGCGGCAACGCTCCTGGGAAGGATTCTATAGTAACACATGTCTTAGGATGGGAAGGACTAACAGTGAGGCCAGAAAGCCCTGCTACTGGTAAGCTGTCCCTTCTCGACTCGAGTAGTCCGCTCGTTTTATGGCCAGTCTAGACACCTTCCCTATTAGATTGTTTACCTAGTAAAACAAGCCTCAACAATGACTATCCCTAATAGGATTCGATTTATCTGCATCATGCATAATGTTGAATTAATGGGGAGCTCGACACAAGGGTCGAGCCTGTCTAGGAGAAGTATCCCTACTTGAGACTATCATGTACATTATTTGTGTTATTTGTTGCATTATTGGGAAGACTATACAAATGTTGATCGGCTTTAGATGAATGAATTATAATGAAAAATTAATTATAACGAAAAATACCAAATTAAAGTTTTGACGTAATCCTTTTATTAAACACAGTTTTTTCTATCAAAATTCATATTTCTTTTACAAATAGAAAAATCTATCATTACCATCAAAGTTTTTTATATAAAAAAAAAAGATTGAAAATTTAATCAACAAAAATAAAATACAATCGAATATACTAATATTTTTAGTTTTGGAAAAATTTTAAGGGCTATTAATATATATATATATATATATTATTTTTTAAAATATATATATATATATATATAAAATAAAAAATAAAAATTAAAAATAAAAAAAAAATGTTTTTTTTGTGTGTGTATGTGTATGATTATTTTATTTAAAAAAAAAATAATAAAAATTTGCTTTTTTTTTTGTGTGTATGATTTTTACTTATTCTTATTTTTTTTAAGAAAATTTTATTATAAAAAAAATTTACTTTTTTTTGTGTGTATGATTTTTTCGTTATTCTTGTTAAAAAATATATATTTTATTAAGCCTAGTTTGTCACTATCATAATATAGGAAATATGAATCCATATGGAAAGGGAGATAAGAGACAAAGAGAGGACCAATCACCTCGATTCATGATATTGGATAAGGCCCCGACACTCTTGAAGACATGGTATGAAAATATGACAAACCATGGACGAGGAATGGTGTTCAAACGCTTGGGATTTCTACGAAGCCTTTTGTATGTTGAGCCACGACGGGATTTGATAGAAGCACTAGTGCATTTTTGGGACCCGTTAAGGAATGTATTCCGTTTTTCTGGTTGTGAACTCACCCCCACCCTTGAGGAGATAGGGGCATTCATTGGAAAGGGTAAACATCTTCACAAAGAAGAGCCTATGATACCAAAACATATTAATGGGAGGAGGTTTCTAGAATTACTGCATATAAATGAGAATGATATAGGTGGTTGTCTCGATAATGGATGGGTTCCGTTAGAATTTTTGTACAAAAGATATGGCAAAAGTGATGGATTCGAAGTGTATGGAAAGAAACTCCGTAATAATGGGTGTCGTCTGACCTGGGAAGCACACAGTTATGATGCCTTCGTGGTGGCTTTTTTGGGGATCATGGTATTTCCAAAAAAGGGAGGAAAGATTAGCATGAACTTAGCTGCAGTCATTACAGCTTTTGAGAAAAAGCCTAATATCACCCTCGTACCAATGATTCTGGCAGACATCTATCGTGCTTTAACTATTTGCAAGGATGGAAAATACTACTTTGAGGGATGCAATATGTTATTACAACTATGGATGATTGAACACATTCGTCATCACCCTTATGCAGTGGACTTTAAAGTAGAATGAAATGATTATATTGGAGGCCACAAAGAAAGAATCAAAGATCATAGTTTTCCGAAGGGTATTAAAGCTTCAAAGCAACACCTCCATAATTTGACTGCTGACAAGATTGTGTGGAATTATCATTGGTTTCCATCGGCCGAGGTGATATACATGTCTACTTTTCGATCATTCATTGTCCTAATGGGTCTTCGAGGTGTCCAACCTTACATGCCACTTAGAGTCATGCGACAACTTGGGCGACGCCAGTTTCTACCACCTAATGAAGATATGCGTGAATTCATGTATGAGTTTCATCCCAAGATACCTTTAAGGCAATCAAAGATATTTAAGATTTGGGGGGGATGCATACTCTCAAGTCCCCACGATATGGTGAAGGATCGCACAAGAGGCGAGGTGGACCAAGCATACTTAGACTGGGTTCATGATCAGCCCCTTCCTAAGGTTATGCCAGAAGGGTCAATAAAAGGACCTATAGATCGAGAAGCAGAAATTGAGGTTAAGATTAAGCAAGCTCGCCTCAAAGTCGAAAGAAGCTACAAATCTACTCTGGATATCCTAAATAATGACCTGAAAAACGCTAAAGAGGAGTTGGCCCAACGTGATGCGATATTTGAAGTTAGAGTTAGAAAACACCGCTCTACCATTCTAACCTTACAAGAAGACTTGGGCATTGCCACAGGCGCTATGGAGAAACAGGAAGAGGAGTATAAGAAAGAAAAGGCCCAGCTTATCTGCGCACAGTCTAGACTCCAAACTCAAGTTGAAGCCTCTATGGAACGGGAAAGAGAAATAACAAGGCGTTTCAGTGCTTATCAGGCAGACTGTGAGATTGAGAGAGGTCAAAGGATAGCCGAGCGAGATGCACTCCACCTTCAAATTGAAGAGCTCCAAGAACAAAGGGAAAATTTGACGCATGAAGTCAATACTGCTCACCACTGGTTACAGAATTGTTATGACAATATGGATGAAGCAGAGACCGAATACTACAACTCAGGGATGAACTCAACAATGTTTATGCTAGATATTTACACCAGAACGATGAGAGGTTGGGCCAACAAGCCTGTGCTTTGGCTCCATATCTACCGAAAGCGTTGGCGAAGATTTATAAGGGTCTTGGAGATGATTGAGATTCGAGGATTCAGTTTCTTTTCGAGTCTATTTTCTTAGTAGTGATTATTTCATTTTATTATTATCTTTAGTTTTTTCTTTTTCTTTTTGTTTTGTTATTTTATTTCATTTAGAGTCTATGTAAGTCCTAGGTACTTCTGTTTTTTTTTGTTTGTTTATTTTATTCAAATCATTGTTTAAAGTATTTGAAAATGAATGAAAAAGATTTGCTTTCAGTCACCTTATGTGCATATGTCATGCAAAAAAAAATAAAAATAAATAAATAAATAAATTTAAAAATAATAATTAATTAATATCTTTCTCAAACTACGCAAGATCTAATTCATGGGCCAAACATGATACGTAGGCAACCCAGGGGGTTCGATCCAAATTATTATTATTATTTTTTTTTATTTTTTTTTCTTCTTTCTCTTAAAAAATGATAATCACAATGATAATAAATAAATAAATAAATAAGTAAATAAATAAATAATAATAATAAAATATTAAAAAACTAATGAAGAGAAGAATGCCTAGGTAAGCCGGGATGAAACATCAGGTCCTCCATATTAGAAGTATGTATGTGGATACAATGTGCATAATTTCTTAACACTAATCGGTTTGTTACTCTATTCAGAGAGAGAGAGAGAGAGAATTAGAGAGAAAGAGAGAGAGACATACTACCTTAAAGGTAGTTGGTTTGTGGTTAAACTGGCATCACATCCTTACAACACAAGATCGAAAAGGAAACAGAAAATGGCCCCCAAAGACGGAAATGAATCGGACAATGATGAGGAGATCCAAAACCAGATGACTTCGCAAAAAATAGGGACAACAGATGAGATAAGGGCGTTAAAACAACAAATGGCAGAGATGTACGAAGCTTGGATGAGTGGACAACCTCCACCATCTTCAATCCGAGACTATTTTAATACAAATATGTCTCACCCTATTCAGGTGTCGACAAGCTATCCGATATATCCTCCTGGATTCATCCCCTACGCTAACACATCCAATGTCGCTGGAACTTCTATGGTGAGCCCTTCGAATACGCCTGTGATAAGTAATCCACTCTTTATGTCAACTGCCCCGACTAACAGCATCCCGCAACCAACGATGGTGCCCAAATCCAACAGCGATCCTCCGGCCAAAGTTCGGCGTGATCAGAGTTACACTCTTGAAGAGGCCATTAAAATTCCAAGCTCTCATCCCCACATTCATCAATATAGTTCCCCTATCGAAATTGAGAAGATGGTCAAGAACGAGGAACATGAAGAAATGACTAAGAAAATGAAGAGTTTGGAACAGAGTATAAGAGATGTGCAAGGACTAGGAGGCCACAAAGGCATCTCGTTCAGTGACTTGTGTATGTTTCCTCATGTCCACTTGCCTGCTGGTTTTAAAACTCCAAAGTTTGAAAAATACGATGGTCATGGAGACCACATAGCTCATCTAAAGATATATTGCAACCAATTGAGGGGTGCAGAGGGCAAAGAAGAGTTACTTATAACCAATTTTGGGGAAAGCTTAATAGGGATTGCATCTGAATGGTTCATAGATCAGGATATCACAAATTGGCACACATGGGATGATTTGGCTCGATGTTTTGTACAGCAATTCCAATATAATATTGACATGTTCTAGATCGCTCCTCGTTAGCCAACATGAGAAAAAAGACCACGAAAAATTTTCGTGAATATGATATCAAATGGAGGGAACAAGCTGCTAGGGTTAAACCACCGATGAAAGAGTCAGAGATGATTGACGTTTTTCTCCAGGTGCAAGAACCTGATTACTTTCACTATCTGCTTTTTGCCGTAGGGAAGACATTCGCTGAAGTTATTAAGGTAGGGGAAATGGTGGAAAATGGCATAAATTCTGGAAAGATTGTAAGTCAAGCTGCCTTAAAAGCCACAACACAAGTGCTTCAAAATGGTTCTGGAAATATTGGAGGGAAGAAGAGAAGGGAGGATGTGGGCGCTATTGTATCAGCGCCTAGGACTCATGTCCAAGGCAATTCCTCACAACATTATTTTCCTTCCCAAGTTCCTCAATATTCTGTCCCATACACTCCATATCATGTTTTTAATGCACAACCAATATCCTCCTTCTTATCCACAATGGTGTGCACCAAATCCACAAAATCATCCACCACCCCTACAAGTTCATCAAAATACTGCTAGAATTCCTTTCCGTCCTAGACCACAATACAAAAAGGGAAATGGCGTCAAAGATGAGTTCACTCCTATTGGGGAGTCGTATGCTAGCTTGTTCCAAAAATTAAGGACGTTGAATGTTTTGAGTCCTATTGAGAGAAAGATGTCGAATCCTCCCCCGAGAAATTTGGATTATTCTCAACATTGCGCATATTGTTCTAATGCCCCAGGGCACAACATAGAGAGATGTTGGTATTTGAAAAGGGCCATTCAGGATTTGATTGATTCTAATTGAATTATAGTTGAAAGTCCGAGTGGACCCAACATCAATCAAAATCCATTGCCGAGGCATACTGAAACAAACATGCTGGAAATGATGAAGGGTCATGAAGAGTTTGCATCTCTGTATAAGGCAATCCTTAGGGGTTGAACTGGCATTGAGAAGTCAGCAAATGTTGTTGATTTAACAAAAATGATGCCTTTAGGGGCGGAAAATGTGTTAGAAAAGTTGATTCCATCAAACACACCCATCTTAACTGTGAAAGGAGCCCTTGAAGATGTTTGGGCAAGCCCGAGTAAGGCAAAATCGTTTGTTCCAAAAGGGCCAAACAAGCCTATCTTGATCGTGCGAGGGGCCCATATTCCTCTTGTAATTATCAGGCCAGTATCCCATCTCCCAATGACTAACCCCAAAGCTGTTCCTCGGAACTATGAGCCTACTGTCGTGACATAAAAGGGAAAAGAAATTGATGAAGAAATAGATGAAGTAGGAGGAATAACCCGTTCAGGAAGATGTTATGTCCCGATGGAATTAAGGAAAACTAAAAATGACCAAATACAAATAAAGAGTCCGGTCACTGAAGGAGAGGCAGAGGAATTCCTAAGGAAGATGAAACTATCAGACTACTCCGTGGTGGAACTATTAAGAAAAACTCCAGCCCAAATCTATTTGTTGTCTTTGCTAATACATTCTGATGAACATCGTGAGGCTGTAATGAAAATTTTGAATAAAGCACATGTTCCTAGTAAAGTTACGGCGATTCTGTTAGAGAAGATTGCTGGGAGAATATTTGAGGTAAACCGCATCACCTTTTTCAGATGATGAACTACCCAAAGAAGGTACATAACATAACCAAGGCCTACATATCACTGTAAAGTGTGAGCTTTCATATGTCACTCGAGTTCTAATAGATGGAGGATCCGGAGCAAATATTTGTCCTTTGTCAACTCCACAGAAATTGAATGTTAGTGCTGAAAGGGTCCGACCCAACAATGTATGTGTTAGAGCTTTTGATGGGTAAAAAACAGATGTTATTGGTGAGATAGAGCTCATACTAACCATAGGGCCTGTGGATTTCACTGTGAATTTTCAAGTGCTGGATATCAACGCGTCCTACAATCTATTGTTGGGGAGGCCATGGGTGCATAGGGCTGGAGCAGTCCCCTCAACGTTGCATCAAATGATTAAGTTTGAATACGAACGACAAGAGGTAATTGTCCATGGTGAGGGGGATTTGTCAATCTACAAAGACTCTTCCTCCCCTTTTATCAAAGCGGATAATGAGAATGAGGCACTAGTTTATCAAGCTTCTGAGGTAGTGGTTATTGAGCATGTCCCCGAGGGGAGTGTCATTTCAAAACCAAATATGCCCATCGCGTCTGTAATGGTGGTGAATGAATTGCTGAAACATGGGTTTGAGCTGGGTAAAGGCTTAGGAATTTTCTTGCAAGGGAGAGCTTATCCTGTGAGTCTACGAAAGAGCATCGGTACTTTTGGCTTAGGCTACCAACCTAGAGTCGAGGACAAAATGAAGGAAAAGAAGAAGAAGAGAGATGTATGGTCACTTACCAAGCCTATACAACCAATCTACAAATCTTTCATCAAAGCCCGCGCAACAGAATCTTATCAATCATCTTTTCCAGAGCCAGTGATGAAAGTTAGCGAAGAAATAATCAACTATTTTCAAGATTTATTTGTCGAGGTTGATATGGTGGAACCCGGAGAAGTCACTAGCGACAGAGATGTGCAATTCGTTGGTCCTGATGTCGATCTAAACAATTGGGAGGCCACCCCTCTCCCCGTTAAAGACGAGTCTTGGTAGTCTGTCTTGTTTTTCTTTTGTCGTCCGATTCATTCAAAGATTGTAATTCAGATTTTATCTTGTCATTTTATTTCAAACATTCTATTTCCTTTTTCAATAGGATGTAATTGCATCTTTATTTCAGTCTAATGTGTTTGTTCGTTTTCTTTTATACAGTTCTTTCTATGCCGATTCTAGTGATATGACATGCATGCAGAATTTTTTGCCAGATTTTAATATCCAATCTAATCTTCGACCTAATATTGAAATAATAAGTCTAGAAATCGAATATGATGAAGACAGAGTATTTGAAGAAGTAAGGAGGGATTTCAATCATTTTGAAAATAACTCAAATCCAAACATTAGTGAAACTGAGATGATAAATTTGAGGGATCAGGAAATTATTAAGGAGACTAAGATAAGTGTACATGTTCGACATCAAAAGGACGATATAATCCAGACCCTGTTTGATTATAAAGATGTTTTTGCATCATCTTATGATGACGTGCCTGGATTAAGCACTGACATGGTTGTTCACAAGTTGCCAATTGATCCTAATTTTCCTCTGATAAAGCAGAAGTTGAGAAAACTCAAAACCAACATGAGTGTAATAATTAAAGAGGAGATCACAAAACAACTTGAGGCCAAAGTCATTCAAGTCTCTCAATATCCTTCTTGTTTAGCCAATATCGTACCCGTCCCTAAGAAAGACGACAAAGTTTGAACGTGTGTAGATTATCGTTATTTGAATAAGCCAAGTCCAAAAGATGATTTTTCTTTGCCTAACATCCATATTTTATTGGATAATTGTGCTAAACATGAGGTTGCATCTTTTGTGGATTGTTATGCGGGCTACCATCAGATTATTATGGATGATGAAGATGCAGAAAAAACATCTTTTATCACTCCATGGGGTACATATTGTTATCGTGTTATGCCTTTTGAATTAAAAAATGCAGGGGCAACTTATATGAGAGCAATGACAACCATGTTTCACGATATGATGCATAGAGAAATCGAAGTTTATGTGGATGATGTTATCATTAAATCTGAAAAACAGTCGAATCATGTGAAAGATTTAAGGAGATTCTTTAAAAGGCTCTGCAGGTATAATCTCAAGCTTAATCCTGCAAAATGTGTATTTGGAGTACCATCGGGGAAGCTTTTGGGGTTTATAGTCAGTCGAAGAGGTATAGTGTTAGATCCTTCAAAAATAAAAGCAATTCAAGAATTGCCACCTCCAAAGAAAAAAACTGAGGTTATGAGCCTTCTAGGAAGGTTAAACTACATCAGCAGATTCATTGCTCAACTCACAACAACTTGTGAGCCTATCTTTAAGTTGTTGAAAAAGAATGTTGCAGTCGAGTGGACCGAAGAATGTCGAGAAGCTTTGGAAAGAATTAAGAACTACCTATCGAATCCCCCTGTTTTAGTTCCTCCCGAGCTGGGAAGACCTTTGATATTGTATATGTCAGTACTAGATAATTCTTTTGGTTGTGCACTGGGTCAGCATGATGACACTGGGAAGAAAGAGCGGGCCATTTATTACCTCAGCAAGAAGTTTACCGTTTAAGAGGCGAAGTACACCATTCTTGAAAGAAGGTGTTGTGCCCTAACTTGGGTAGCACAGAAGTTGAAACATTATCTTTCATCTTACACTACTTATCTCATCTCTCATATGGATCCGTTGAAATATATTTTTCAAAATCCCATGCCCACAGGCAGGCTTGCGAAATGGCAAATATTGCTCACAGAGTTCGACATTATCTATATAACGCGGACCGCAATGAAAGCTCAAGCATTGGCAGATCATTTGGCAGAGAACCATATTGATGAAGAATATGAACCACTTAAAACCTATTTTCCAGATAAAGAGATATCTTGTATCGATGAAGTTATTCACGATAACGATCAAGGTTGGAAGTTATTCTTTGATGGTGCCTCTAACAGGAAAGGAGTGGGAATAGGAGCTGTTCTTATGTATGAATCAGGGGAATATTACCCTATATCAGCCCAACTTAGATTCTATTGTACTAATAATATGTCTGAGTATGAAGCGTGCATTTTGGGTATGAGGTTAGCTGTTGACATGGGCATTCAAGAATTGTTAGTGTTAGGAGACTCATACTTACTAGTTCATCAAATTCAAGGAGAATGGGAAACTCGAGACCAAAGCTCATACCATATCAACATTGTTTACAAGGTCTTTGTCAACGATTCGTGTCGATAAAGTTTAGACACATTCCCAGAATGCACAATGAGATTGCAGATGCATTGGCCACTTTATCTTCGATGCTCCAACACCCTAATGACACTCATATCGACCCTTTATACATACAAATTCGTGATCAATATGCTTATTGCAACATGATTGAGGAGGAATTTGGTGGTAAGCCTTTGTTTCATGATATCAAAACATATCTTCAGTCTGGAGAATGTCCGTCGGATGTAACCAGTAATCAAAAAAGGACTATTCGATGACTAACAAGGGTTTTTTTCTTAAGCGGAGGCATACTGTACAAGAAGACACCCGATTTAGGTCTTCTAAGGTGTGTAAATGCTCAAGAGGCTTCCACAATCATGATTGAAGTACACTCAGGAGTCTGTGGACCTCATATGAATGGATATGTTGTATCCAAGAAAATACTTCGAGCAGGATATTATTGGCTCACTATAGAGCGGGATTCCATACGATTTGTTCGTAAATGTCATGAATGTCAAATACATGGTGATTAATACATTCTCCCCCTTCTGTGTTGCATGCAATGTCCGCTCCATTGCCTTTCGTGGCATGGGGAATGGATGTGATTGGACCGATAGAACCAAAAGCATCGAATGGTCACGGGTTCATCTTGGTGGCAATTGATTATTTTACAAAGTGGGTGGAAGCAGTAACTTTCAAGTCAGTGCGAAGAAGGTCGTGGTGGATTTCATCCATTTCAACATCATCTGTCGATTTGGTATTCCAAAGGTGATTATAACTGATAACGCCACAAATCTCAACAGCCACTTAATGCAAGAGGTATGCTACCAATTTAAGATTGAGCATCGAAATTCGACTCCGTATCGCCCAAAGGCAATGACATGAAAAGTTGCCTTTTGCTTTGTTGGGTTATCACACTACAGTCCGTACGTCAGTGGACGCTACTCCATATTAACTGGTATACGGGACTGAGGCAGTTATACCTGCATAGATTGAGATCCCATCTTTACGAATCGTTGTGGAGGCTGAATTTGATGATAATGAGTGGATCAAAACTCGGTTAGAGCAATTAAGTTTGATTGATGAGAAGCGTCTGACATCAGTATGTCATGGACAATTATATCAGAAAAGAATGGCACGGGCATACAACAAAAAGGTGCGTCCCAGACATTTTGAAGAGGGTCAATTAGTGTTAAGAGATATTTTGCCACATCATGCCGAAACCAAAGGAAAATTTTCTCCAAATTGGAGAGGACCATTCGTTGTTAAAAGTATTACCCAATGGTGCTCTTTACTTAGCAGATATAGAAGGCAAAGTGACAGAAACGATCGTCAATGCTGATGCTGTGAAAAGATATTACATATGATTTGAGTTTCGACATTAGAAACCCTTATGTTTGGGATCGACAGTTGATTCAATGGAATCTCTTGGTTATGTTGTTTCCTTGACTTAAAAAAAACACAAATTGCCTGAACTACGTTTGACCTGATTCTTGTTTCGGCAAGATACGTAGGCAGCCCTAATATTGGGTTCAGTTCAACCAAATACAAATCCAAAAATTCATATTGTAGTATACTGGGGCAAAAGTCCTTTTTTTTCATTTGGTCTCATCTCAAAGCTCAAAATCAACCCCATCATCTAAAGTCAAAAAAAAAGTCTTTGCATCAACCTTTGATATGTCGAAAGTAAGTTGGTTAAGGGTCGGTAAAAATCCTGAATCGGCGCCATAAGACAAATGTGAGTAAAAAGAAATAAAAATGAGAGAGTCTTATTGGTGAAAACCCTAAGTGGGCACCGTAAGGCGAAAAAGAGTTGAATATAAGAGAGTCTTATTGGTGAAAATTCTGACATGCACCATGAGGCGGACGTGAGCTGGAGCAATTAACATGATAGAGTTTTAGCGGCAAAGACCTTTGTGAATATCACAAAGTGTATAAAGGTTCCAAATTATTTATGGCATCATTAAGTGTCGGGATTCCATATCAAGATTGAATGATCAATAGTGGTTGATGAATAGATTGGATAGACAAGTCTGGAAATCAATTCAAATTGCATGGCATGATCAGTAGACTGGGCTCCCACACTCAGATAAGTTTTTCTTTCTTCTTCTTACTAAAAAAAAGAGTCTTCATCAAATCTTTTCTTTTATTCTCGTATAGTTTGTAATTTTCTTATACTTTTTCGTCACTTTTTTTGGTAGGGATTTGGGTCGAATCTTTGTCAAAAAATTAGGAAGGAATTTCAAGACTCACTACCAAGTCTCTAAATGGTACTAGGCGAAGCATCAGGCTACTGAGTTATAATCTGTCTTCAAGTGTTGAATTCGAAAATTCTCTGATTCTATGAAGGCTAAACAATGAGTGTTATGAGATAAAGACATTGGATTTAGGTCGCAAAATAAGCAAATGTGGATGAAAGTACAATCAATCAATAAGAAGTATTGACCGTTGGAAATAACCAAAGCGTCATAAGTGTTTGAGCCGCCGTTGTCGAAAGATGGAACCACAAACCAACCACTACCTTTTCAAACTCACGAATTTTCTTTGTTGAAGCAGGGACACAAGTTGTTTCAAGATTGAGGATTTGAGGAACCTAAATGTTCAACCTAGTCTGCAGCGAGGGAAATGGAAACCCTACAATAAAGACTTGTGGAATATTATATGAGAGTTGGCTAATATATATCAAAAATAGCAATTACTTGAATGTTGGAATATTTATTTTATTTATTATTATTATTATTATTATTATTTCTCCTTGAAGGAACTTCCAAATAATGAAGATAGCATTCACAATGTTTCGTTGGTATTATTAGTTTGTTGAAAATTTTTACTAGCAGGACCCTCCTGGATAATGGGACTAGCAGGACCCCCCTGGATAATGGGATTAGCAGGACCCTCCTGGATAATGGGACTAGCAGGACCCTCCTGGATAATGGGATTAGCAGGACCCCCTGGATAATGGGACTAGCAGGACCCTCCTGGATAATGGGACTAGCAGGACCCTCCTGAATAATGGGCTTAGATTACTTTCTCATAGGATTAACACTTCCTAGTCTAGATTTTTAGTTTTATTTTCTCCTGAAATAAACACTTCCTAGCCGAAGTTTATGTTTTATATTTATATTTTCTAATAACTCACAAAAAATTTTCCCAGTGAAAACAGGGGCAAAAATTTTATTTATTTTTTTGTTTGATTGTGGTGGTTCTCAGGTTTTCTCAAGGGAGACCGAGATTTGAAATTCAAGAACAAAGTTTCAATTTTTTTTGAATAATCAATTCCATGATGGTTAGAATTAGCTTCTTCAATGCATGTAGCAGCCTGATTTCCACACATCTTTTACTAGTCAACTTTTGATCAAGAAAACACCATTCATTCAAGAGCATTTTTCAAGTTGTCATTTTGAAGAATGTCAAAAGTTCCGTCTAAGTGGAAAGTTCAGCCTCCATTCCAATTCTAAGTTAAGATATTCACTCAAAAATCAAGGTGATATCTTAAAGTCAAAATTCAAGTGAAGATTCAAGAAAAGCTGCGTGGATAGAAGTTTGTACATTTGTTTTTCTTTTGACTAATAGTTTTCAATTTTTATGTAAGGATAAGAGCCGCGATTTGGACCCTCGTTGGAACCTCACTTAACTTCCAACTCATCACTTTATTTCCTCGAACTACATGTGGCCTGATTCCCTTATCACCCGGGATATGTACGATGTCCAAACAAGGACTCGGTCGCACAAATTTCGGTCTTTCAAATAAAAGTTCGGTCAAGACTTGTCACTTTGTCTACTTCTTTGTCTGAAAAACTCTTCGTGTTTCCAGTCAAAGAGGGGCAAACTATAGACACGTAATTTTGACCGAATTTAGGTTTAACACCAATTTTTAGAGCATAAATAATTTTATCAATCTAAATTAAATATATTTTGACTTTTTTTTATTTATTATTTTCATTAAGTTTATTTAAAAGATATAAGAATAAACAACATAAATATAATTTTTATTCGATAAGCTTATTTTGATTGTTAATAAAAAGGATATATATATATATATATATATATATATATATATATATATATATATATATTACATATATTATTTAAATATACTAATATTTCTTAATTATTATTTTTTAGTTTTAATTACCTATTTAGCTTTTATTTATTTATTTACTCAAAGCAATTAATAATCATATAATTATCATTTTATATATATATTTAATTAAAAAAAAAAGAGAAAAAGAAAAAGAAACACACAAACCCACTTATCCACTCCCCATTCCTCACTTCCCCACGACCTGCACACGTACACATATACACACTACACTATACACAATATATATAAAAAAAAGGGACACAAAAGAAAAAAGAGAAAAGACAGGAGAAAAAAAAAACAGAAATAGGAAGGACACGAAAAAAAAATAGAAAAGGGAGGAGAAGATCAAAAAAAAAAAAAAGAGGCAGAAAGAGGAAAAAAAATCTGTAAGTAAAAAAAAGGAGAGAAGAAACAACAAAGAATTTTTTTTTCTGAAGAACACACGCACAAAGAAAAACACAACTAAAAATAGTGGAGTTCGAGGTTTCAAGTTCGTGATTCCTAAATTCTTTCTTTTCGTGAAATAATTTCCACAAGAGGTAATACTAATTTTATTTTGTATTAGTTTTATGTCATGATATTGCGAGAATGAATTGCAATATATATTAAAGTTGTTAAATTTTGCATGTGTTTAAACCATTAATATTTATTCATGTTATTGTATGAAGTATGTTCAAACGTTCATATCAACTTTATGTTTAGATCCTTTGTATAGTTATATTTAGTGTGAAATTATTATGACAAACCAAGATTTATTTTATATTTAAATAACCCATAGTTTATTTTATATTTAAGTAAAATTATTGTCCAAGTCATGTAATTTTTAATATTTAGTTTATAATGATAACATGTGTAGCTATTATGTTAATATATTAATTTTAATTAGTAGAATTTTCGTTTAATGTTAGTGACGTAAAAAAAATCGAATAAAAATGGAAGAAAAGAAAAATATAATAATAATAATAATAATAATAATAATAATAATAATAATAATAATAATAATAATGAAAAGAAAAAGGGAAAAGTTAAAAAAAAAAATAAACAACGAAAAAGAATATACTAAAAAAGAGGGGAAAAGAGAAAAAAAAAATAATTGAAAAGAAGTATAAAAATAATATTAAAAAAAATCAATTGAAGAGGATTTCTTTTTTATTTTTTTTGAAAGTTTCTTTGTCCAAACAAAAAAAATATTAAGTTGAAATAAAAAAAAATAAAACCTTGAAAGTATAAAAAATAATAATAACAATAAAATAATAATAATAGCAAAAGATGAGAAGGTAAAAAGATAAAAAAAAAAAGAAAAAGAAAAAAGAAAAATGTAAAAAATAGAATAAAAAATAAAAATAATAATAATAACAAAAGAAAAAGTAAAAATAAAGAATATCTTATTTTATTCTGTTTTGCTTGATTTAATTTATATTTGTATGTATATATTTTTAATTAAAGGGCATAGATTAATAAAATAAGGTAGTTTTAATATATTTAAATAAATTAAAGAATGATGGTAAATACATTTGTTTTAATAATAGAATATTCAAAAATTAGTTTAAGTCATAAAAGTCCATAAAGTGACCGTGCTAGAACCACGGGACTCGAGGGATGCCAAATACCTTCCCCTCGGTCAATAGAATTCCTTACCCGAACTAGTTCGCAGACCAAACAAAGAGTCATTTCCTTTTGATTAGGGATTAAATAAAAGGTGACTTGGAACACCATAACTCAATTTCGAGTGGCGATTCTGAAAAAACTAAAATAATCCCCTAATTAATTACGTCACTTAAATTGGAAAAACCCTTACGCCGCTGCGCGAAAAGGGGTGTGACTGTATATGCATATGGGATTTTAATAAATTAAATAATTATACAGGAGATAACAATTAATATTTTCTTATAAGAAATTTCTTTCAATATTATTAGAATATCTTCATGCGGCTTTATTAATGAAAAAAATGGTAAGAAAATTCCTATCTTATTAATTTTTATCAAAAAGATTTCACATTTTAAGGTAAATTTTTGCAAGAAAATTGGCAAGTAATTTAAATGCGAAATATCATTCCCTAGGTAAATTATTTGGAGATTTTTAAATTCGTATGAAATAATTACCTAGGAAGAATTTATCATCGGATTCTTTTTGGCAAAAAAATCTGTAGGAAAGTCCTGCAATTTCCATTTACAATCCCTAGGAAAATTCCCAAGTAATATACACTTTTCTTGTAGTGAATTGGACATCATTCGTCGGAAAAAAATATTGTATATACAAGTAAATGTTACACGAAGTAGTTAAATAACATATTTTGGACACTTTTAATATAATAGTTTATTGTAGCCCAATTATTTTAGACCTTTTTAATGAGTTATTTAACACCTTGAATGAGTTAGTAATCGTGTATTTGAATCTCACTAGCAACAATTTTCTTACCCTTCTAAAAAGACCTTCTGTTCACTAGCAACAATTTCGCAAGACCTTTTGTTGTGCGATTTTCAGACACCCTTTTTGAAATTTCTGATTTCGCCACTGCATTCTGCCTATAGCAAGGCCTACAAGGGGTAGAGTGGCTCGAGTCGAATCATAATCGAACATGAGGCCTTAGTTAAAAAAATAAAGTTACACATTATCAACTATAACTTTTGGCATGATGGTCAACACTTGATCCTAACACAAACAAATTATAATAGAAAAATAATAATTTTTGTATTTGCTAAAAATACAAAAAAATTAATATTTTACCATAAATAAGATAATTTATTGCCAAGAAATTTCTATACAACTTGTAACTACTGATTTTTTTTAAAAAAATCATTTCATTCTTGTCACGACCCAAAACCGAGCCACGAGTGGCACCCACACTTATCCTACTATGTGAGTGAACCAACCAATCTAAACCCAAACATATTGAACAAAATACAATGCGGAAGACTTAAACTCATTAATGAAAATCAATTCAATAACTTCTAAAAACTCAATATCTATTATACCCCAAAATCTGGAAGTCATCATCCCAAGAACATCTATCCTCAAATTACAAATCTTAAAGTATCTAAGAAGCTAAAATAAATAAAAGCTAGTCCATGCCGGAACTTCAAGGCATCAAGACATGAAGAAGAAGATCCAGTCCAAGCTAGAAGCATTAGCTCACCCTGAAATCCGGTGTAATGAAGACTGGCTAGAGTTGCGGTTGAGTTGAAGACGACTGTACGTTTGCTGCACTCCACAAATAACAAAGAAAGAAACATACAAGTAGGGGTCATTACAAAACACATGTACTGAGTAGGTATCATCGGCCAACTCAAAATAGAAAATAGTATATATCAGATAATATCATAAATCAACTACAATACTCAACATGTAGCAACAACAAGTACTATAATCATAAATAAGTACCGCCAAGTTCACCCATGAGGACTCAAGCCTCAATACCATACTCATTTGGGAATTAGGTTCATTAGATTGAGTATATTAACATCTTTCAAGATTCATTATCTTTATTTCTCTCGTGTCGGTACGTGACACTCCGCTCCCCTACTACTATATGCCGGACGTGACACTCTGATCCCCTAATTCTACGTGTCGGTTCGTGACACCAGATCCCCTAATTCTACGTGTCGGTTCGTGACACCCGATCCCCTAATTCTACGTGTCGGTTCGTGACACATGATCTCCTAATTCTACGTGTCGATTCGTGACACCCGATCCCCTAATTCTACGTGTCGGTTCGTGACACCCGCTCCACTAATCTCATTCTATCAATTCATCAATCCTTCTTTTATACCAAGGCATCATCAATCCCATTATGTTAATTCGTCAAGCCTTCTTTTATACCAAGGCATCATCGTTAACAAAGTGAATTTAGGATTAGAGATTTAATAGCCTCATCATGCTTATTCATCACAATTATATAATCACATCATGTAAGCACAAAATCATGCATATCGAAGGTTTTATAATACTACCCAACACATATCATTCGCTATTAAGAGTCTACTACGAATAACATAAAAACCATAACCTACCTCCACCGAAGATTCGTGCTCAAGCAAGCAATTTCCCAAAGCTTTGTTTCCTCTTCGTTTCCCTCTTTCTCGATCGTTCTCTGTCCCTTTCCTTGTTCTTTCTATTTTTCTTTTTCAAACTCTTTTTCTTTTACCCTAATTAGCATATAATTAAGTATAAAAGATGAGGAATTAACCCACTAATTAACTCAAGGTTATCTCTTTTAACCACCAAGTAATTAAACTATTAACATTAACCCACTAACTTTATAATTAAAGCAGGAATAGTCCAAAACGCCCCCTTAAATTACTTAACAGAAATCAGACCCAGCCTGGGATTACGCAACCAGTGACGGCCCGTCGTGCCTGCGACGGTCCGTCCTGCAGGTCCGTCACAAAGTTCAGAGACTAATTTTCTGTGGAAAATGTGTGACGGTCCGTCGTGCCCACGATGGTCCGTCCTGCCATTCCGTCACGAAGTTCAGAGAGTCGATTTCAGTACCAAAATTTCAGAATTCTAAGTGTTTTGGAACGAGACCCCCTCGACGGTCCGTTGTGCCTATGACGGTCCGTCGTGGGTTCCGTCGACTCAGACAGTTTTTCCCGAAATAAAATATGTTGCTCAAAACGACTAAACAGGTTGTTACAATAGATACCAATTTACCCATCGTTCGTCCTCGAACGATAACAAGAAGAAAAAGAAGGGCGAAAAGGAGTACCTGAATCTGTAAACAGGTGTGGGTATCTTTCTTGCATATCAGCCTCCTTCTCCCAAGTGGCCTCTTCAACTGGTCGATTCTTCCATTGAACTTTGATGGATGCAATCTCCCTCGACCTCAACTTGCGAATTTCTCTATCTAGAATAGCAACAGGCTCCTCCTCATAAGACAAATTCTCATCAAGCAGAACCGAATCCCAACGAATGATGTAGTTTCCATCCCCATGGTATCTTTTCAACATAGACACATGAAATACCGGATGCACTCCTGACAGTCTGGAGGCAAGGCTAATTCATAAGCCACCTCCCCTACTCGCTTAAGTACTTCAAATGGTTTAATATACCTTGGGCTTAGCTTACCTCTTTTACCAAACCGCATCACCCCTTTCATGGGTGAAACCTTCAGCAAGACTTGTTCACCCTCCATGAACTCCAAGTCTCTAACCTTTCGATCCGCATATTCCTTTTGCCTACTTTGAGCAGCTAAAAGCTTTTCTTGAATAGATTTCACCTTCTCTATTGAATCCCTCAACAGATCAGTACCCCAAGGTCTAACCTCAAATGCATCAAACCAACCAATGGGAGACCTACATCTCCTCCCATACAATGCTTCCAATGGATCCATATCAATACTTGAGTGATAGCTATTGTTGTAGGAGAACTCTGCTAAGGGTAAGAAGTTATCCCAATGACCACCAAATTCTATCACACATGCACGAAGCATATCCTCCAACACTTGAATCGTTCGCTCAGACTGACCATCAGTCTGAGGGTGAAATGCAGTACTAAGGTCCAACCTAGTACCTAATTCCGCATGCAATGTTCTCCAAAACTTAGAAGTAAACTGCGTACCTCTATCTGAAATGATGGAGAGTGGAACTCCATGCAATCGAACAATTTATGAGATATAGATTTTGGCTAACTTCTCTGCATTGTAGGTCACCTTGACCGGAATGAAGTGAGCAGACTTAGTTAATCTGTCCACAATTACCCAAATAGAATCAAACTTCCCTAATGTCTTTGGAAGACCAACCACGAAATCCATTGCAATTCTCTCCCACTTCCATTCAGGAATGGGCATTCTCTGAAGTGTTCCTCCGAGCCTCTGGTGTTCATACTTTACTTGTTGACAATTTGGACATTTGGCAACAAAATCACCAATGTCGCGCTTTATTCTACTCCACCAAAAGTGTTGCTTTAGGTCACGGTACATCTTGGTTGCACCAGGATGTATAGAATATCCGAAACTATGAGCCTCTGTAAGAATAGTGTGGATCAAATCATCAACACGGGGCACACATACCCTTCCCTTAATCCTCAAAACACCTTCCTCATCAATTATCGCCTCTTTAGCCTCTCCTCGCAGCACCATATCCCGAATTCGGCTTAGTTTCTCATTATCAAACTGTTTTCCCTTAATCTAGTCAAGAAAAGAAGATCTCTCCTCCACACAAGCTAAAAATCCTCCCTTCTCATTTACTTCTAGCCTCATAAGGTCATTAGCCAAATTTTGGATTTCTCTAGCCAACGGGCGTCTAGAGACTTGCAAATGAGCTAGACTTCCCATGCTTCCTGCCTTTCTACTTAAGGCGTCTGCCACAACATTAGCCTTCCCTGGGTGATACAAGATGGTAACATCATAGTCCTTTAGTAGCTCCATCCATCTCCTCTGTCTCAAATTCAAATCCCTCTGAGTAAAGGCATACTGCAGACTACGGTGATCTGTGTGGACTTCACACTTGACCCCATATAGATAGTGTCTCCATTGCTTTAATGCAAACACTACCGCAACCAACTCCAAATCATGGGTCGGATAGTTACGTTCATGCACCTTTAATTGCCTCGAAGCATAAGCAATTACATTCTTCTCTTGCATTAGCACTGCACCCAAACCCAAATAGGATGCATCACAATAGACAATGAAATTCTTACCTTCCACTGGCAGGGTAAGGATTGGTGCAGTAGTCAACAAGGTCTTGAGCTTCTGAAAGCTTTCCTCACACTCATCCGACCATACAAATGGAACATTCTGCTTAGTCAAGTTTGTCAATTGGGAAGAAATAGAAGAGAATCCCTTGACAAATCGACGGTAATAGCTAGCTAAACCAACAAAGCTCCTTATTTCTGACACATTAGTAGGTCTTACCCAATTCTTCACTGTCTCAATCTTAGAAGGATCCACCATCACTCCATCTTTAGAAACCACGTGCCCCAAGAAGGACACTGAATCTAGCCAAAACTCACACTTGGAGAATTTGGCATAAAG
>CM064963.1:3320005-3341005 GCA_032847665.1 Solanum chilense | reverse complement strand
ACTAAATAAATAAATACAAAATCACATGATACATATTGGATTACATTAGGATGGTTCACTACTAAATATACTTTTTAGGAAAATTATGTAATTATATGATTTAAGATAATATAATTTTAAAAAATTTCTACTATTTAAATTTCGGTTATATCACTCAATTTCTATCAGATACATTATGACTTTGTTTGTGAGCAATTTATCTAATATAATGTTCTTGTTGATACATAACTCCAATTATCTCAACCCAAAATCAGTATGATATAATTATATATTCGATATATTTGTTATGTATATGGCAAAGGGGCAACGTATCTGTAAATTCTAAAAATTTCAAGATTATTGTAATTTTAAAACTTTCAAATAGAATGAAACTAGCACCCAAATTATTAAAGTTCTTGTACTTAATACTAATTTTTAATGCTCAATATTTAATAATCATAAAAAGATAAGTCTTAGCACTACATTAGTATAATTTTATATTTTATGAAGTTGAATAAATTTTTTAGTAAGCAGTCATTATTTTATGTAGATTAAAATTTGAAGAAATCATTTTATAAAGCAACAAACTTCCTAGAATTTTCAGAAAATAATAAAATTAATTAATTGTATAAGTAATATAATGATAATAATAATAATATTCTTATTAGCACTTTAAGAAAAATAAAAAATTAATAACTAATAAAATGTGACTTGTTACTTTTAATAGTTGTTGAGTTCTTCTTAGGTATGTTTAATTTCATCTTCTTTATGAAATGTGACTTGTGAGTTTATATGTGCTTTTATTTGAAATCATTTTTTAGTTTTCTAAAAAAATAAATAGTTTTAATATCCTTTTATAAGATATATACAAGAGATTTGAAAATATTAATTTATTTTATTCAAATTTATCTACAAACAATTTTAAAACTTATCTATGCTTTAAATATGTTTGTGTCTGAGCATTTTATCTTTTGAACTATATGAAACTCATGATGGAGTGTATGAATTTATTTTATTTGAAACTCCAAAAGAAATAACATAACAAAAGTGAATCTAGAATTTTAAGCGAGCTTGAGAGAGATAATTTTCTAGTTCTTTCAAAAGTTTTTTTTTTTAAAACTTTTATAGCATTTTTATAAATAAGAGATTTTTTTAATTTAAAAGATCTTTTTTATACATACGAAATTTGAAAAATGCCATTTTTTTTGTATTTAAATTGTAAAAAGGGCAAGATATCTTATTTTATGTAAATTTTGGAATCTTCATTTGTGAAAGTGGATATAAATTTAGGAGAAATTATTTCCAACCTTATACAAATTTCTTATAGTTTAATGACCTTTTTTTTTAATAACAGATTAATTTTTTTTTACAGATAAGAAATATGCAAAGACAATTTTTTTATATAAAAAAAAGGGTAAAAATGCAAGATAACTCATTTCCTTCAAAGGAAAATTATTAGTCATTAAGATATGTTCATCCTTGAAAACATAACATGTTTATCAAGGAAATATGTTCTTTAATAGTGTCTCTATTAAAATTTATATGAGATATTTACGACTTCGAAAATCAAAATTTTCAAATTCTGATAGTAAGTTTAGGTATGAAATCTATAAGTTTTTCAAAATAAAATTATATGTTCGAGGATTATGTGAAAGTTACTATAAGTCAAGTAATTAACAATTTAAAGTATTTGAAAGTTGTATGACAAAAGTCACGATCAAAACTTGTTTGACTCTCAAAATTCAAAAAAGTCGTTTAAAGTGAGACTAAGAGAATATTTTTTTTTCATTTCCTTTTTATCCTTGTGAATGAAATTTCGAAGTTGACAGTTTGAATTTAGTTAGTTTTTTTTTTAAAAAAAATTTTGTGCTAGGTCAAAATAACAATCAAGTTGACAGAGAGAGTGCATGAATAAAAATAATTTGATTATTAATGAATTGCATATACATGCTTGATTTAATGGAATTTCTCTAATTTTTATTTGTTCTCTTTCATGAAGCAATGACTTCCAAAGATGAACTTCACGAAAATGAGGTCATCAAAAAACCCTCAAAAATTGCCAGAGGAAAAAAAAGCAACTTGATGGGCGAACGTTCCGTTGTGTTGCCACGTGTTGTACGAATTTACATAACGAACAACGACGACACAGACTCGTCCAGTGATGATGAGGAAAATATTCAAGGAGAGAAGTTTAAACGACATAAAGGATTTGTAAAGAAATTACTATCAGAAATGGAAAAACCAAGGTCACTTCAAAGATGGTATCGTCCAAAAGAAAAAGGATACAAAACTTCTCCAAGAAAATGTAAAGAAGTACAGGGGAGTTAGACAGCGAAAATGAGAAAAATGGGTTGCGAAGATTCGAGATGTAAGAACAAATAAACGACGTTGGTTGGAAAGTTTTGACATTGCGCTAGAAGCTGCTTTGGCTTATGACAAGGCAGACACTGAAATAAAAGGTTCTGATGCTCGAGCCACCACCGAAGGAAAGCAACCCCATCCACCACTAAGGAAGACAAAAGGCATGCAAATTCATGTCTGTTTAATTAGTTACTTTATTGGTTCAACCTTCCATTGGTTTATTCATTTCATCTCTGAAATTATGAGTTCGAAAATTGAACGTTTAGTAGTTGAAAGACATGTATGTTATAAGAAGGTTTTGTTGGGGGGAGGGGGGGGCGGGGGCGGTGCAGGGGCTAGCCCCATATCTTCTTCCCTTTATTGGTTGAAGTATTTAGTAATCACATATAATTTTTATTATGTATTGCTTTATTTTACTTTGTATCTTAATATTTTACCGTCACTTTTTTTCTTATGGAAATTTCTTTTTCGTAAAACTTCTCTTTTGAGTTGTTGGTCGATGAAAATAATCTTTCTTCACAAAATGAAAGAAAGGTTAATGTATATTTTTATTACCTTTTCCAAATTCTATTTGTAGAAATACACTATATATATTATTATTATTGTTGAACTAGTTAATAGGAGGAACATGAATAACTATGATTTATGTATTGATAGTTGTTTTATTGTATTCCTTGTAAAGATTTACTTAAAAAACATTATCTTAAAAATGTTACTTTTGCTAGATGTTGACACCCATTTTTTGACACCCAAACCCAACCAAATTCACCAAATTAATTCCCAACACTTAGGCCCAACACCCATCCCATTTCTATTACTATACCCAGCCCACATCTCCATCAACCCAACCCAGTACCCCTTTTAAATATCCTACCCGACCCAAACCCTTGACCCGTCAACCCGACCCATCCGTTTCCCCCTTGTCTTCTTCCCCACTCACGCGTCCCCATCAGAAAGACTCCAAAAAATTCCCAGCAAAAACAGAACACGTCAAACTCCAGTAAAAACGCAGAAAAATAGCCCGTCTCTCCCGGCGTTCTCTTCCACGCTCTCTCCCTCGTCTCCCACGCTCTCACACAACCCCCCACGCGAAACCCACGCGACCACGAAAATTCCCAGAAATGCAAAAACCCACAAAGAAACCCAGAACAGATTCCTCACGCCCAGCTCTCTCCCCGTCGTCGCGTCGCTCTCTCCTCGTACGCGACCTCTCCCCTCTCTCTCGTCTCCCTCGTGTCTCTCCCTACGCTCCCCCACGCGACCCCCTTTCTTTCCCCATGAATCCCGACAGAAACGAAAAGCCAGCCAAAAAACAGATTTCTCACGCCCCTCTCTCACGCGACCGCTCCCTCGCGTCGCGTCTCTCTCTCCCTACCCCACACGAAGATTCCCCGACAGCCCAAGTTCCCCTTTTCTCTTTCGGTCGAAAAGGGGTTTGACCCAATCATGAGGTCGATTTTCGAATTTTGAAATGGTCTAGCCCGCCCCTTCTTCGAAAACACTGATGGTTTTTCTATTTAGACCTCCTCCCTCTTCAGATTGGGGAGAGGCGGAAAATTGTGGGGGATTTTTGGGAAAAAATTTGGAAAATTTTCGAGAAGGAAAGGAACATTCTGCCCCTTTTCATTTTTTTGTCTGTTATAGAGAACGAAGAAAACTTAGGTTGAAGATTTTGGATTGGAATTTTGTTTGAAAACTTGGGTTAGGAATTTGGTTGGAAAATTTTTGGGAAGAGTCGGGTGGTTATCGTTTTTTTTCCTGTTCAAACGAGTTGAGAGGAAGCCATTTCATCGAGCGTCAGTGCGACATTCTCGTTCGAGCCTTCAAAGCAGAGGGGTGGTACCAAAGTCGTAGCCGTGTCGTCTTTCCCTGCTCGTCGTCGTCCCCGTCCGCTGCTCGAAAAAAGGTACATTTTCTCGTTTATCTTCTGTTTCGAAATGATATCTGTTGTTTGGAGTTTGATGTTGTATTATGGTTGGTTTTGCTGGATTTGCTCGGTTCCGTGTTGTTCCCTGCCTCTTCTAAATTCGTCTTGGTGTAGTCTTAGTCATTTCATCGTATCGACCTTACTTTGTTTTCTGTTTTGGAGATCCACAGCTTGACAAATATGCAATGTTACATCCTTTGTTTTTCTTTTCCTAGAGTTAGACGAGTGAACAAGATAGCCTAGTAGCGAGGGATGAATTTGTATGCTTGTCGACCTTTGTTGGACGCTTAAAGTTCCTTGTATGTTCGTTTTTCTTTTTCTCGAGTTTGTCCCTAGCATGCCTCTGGTTCCTTACTGTTTGGGGTATTCATTGTGATCTTTTCCCTTCACCGTGGTTAAGATATAAGAGCAACGTTTCAATCTCCTAAGTTCGTGTGCACATTGGTGTTGTTCGTTTCCGAGCTTATGTTTTCCCTGGTATAATTCTGGTTACTGGAGGCGACTGTAATGGCTTTCTGTTATATATTTCGATTGTATGTATGACTTGGTTGTCCAAATATGTTGCTGCATCATTATATAGTTAGCACACCTAGCACAATAAAGCACATTTCCTCTGTATCAAACTCGTATGACAAAATATTGATGTCGTTTTTATGCCATAGAGGTTTAATTAGTGTGGTTTACAATGCGCATTTGTCTTGCCTAAATGTTAATAAAGTGTCGTGACTTCTTTATTTGCCCTTGTTGAACGTTTACGTGTATAAGTGTTTTATTTCTCGTGCTTTTATGAAGCATTCCAGTTGATGTTGTTTTGTTCGCACTTCCTATTTGCCAAGTTAGTCGTCCTATTTAACTAATTCATTTTCTCTTCTTCTTATTTCATTGTGGTACGCAAATCTGCGTGAGTTCTTTAGGAACTTCCCCTCTTTGCGGTTCGAGAGAGTCGTAAAGACTCACAAATTCCCTTCTCCGAGTCAATCTATCCAAATAAAGGTGCAGATTCGAAAGTCCGCGAAAAATGAAGGAGTTCGAGGAAGGCGAAATTAGAAGATTTTTCCTTATGTTATTTTCTTGATATTTCCATTTGTAATGGGCATAAGCCCTCGTAGCTTTATTTTCCCGTACTGTATTTTTGTTTGTTTAGATTAGGACAGGTGAATGAATCAAAATCCAAAAAACAGGTGGGTCCAAGTTTCGGTCAAGGCGAACAGAACCCGAAAGCTTGGACCCAAATCTCTCTCTCTCTCTCCCTCTCTCTTTATTAATTGTTTACGTGCTTGAATATCGTTAGTTTTAGAGTTGGAAGAACTCCAAACCCCTTCGAAACGCCTCTCGCTTTATCAAACTTAAAACTAGAAATTTAAGCTTTAAAACAATAAAGGTTTAAATTTGAGAGTTGGCTTAGAGTTAAGGTTTTAAAAAAGTTTAGCTTTAACGAATTCTTAAAACAATAATATTTGGCAAGTTCGTTTAGAGAGCTTTAACCTTAAAGGATGAAAATTTGCAAGATAAATATTTCAAAATTTGCAAAGTTTGCCTAAGTAAAAAAAAAAAAAACTTTAACAAGTTCAACTGCAATTCGCGAAGGTTAAAACAAAAATAGTCAAATAAGTTAATCGCCGGAAAACCGTAAGTTAGCGGAGTGTCTTAGGTGCCTTACACCTTCCTAAAACACTAATAAGAATCCCGAACCCCCTAAAATATTTTCAAAACAATTTTTTCTGTTTAAGTCGTTTTGGAAATAAGTTTTCTTGATTTTTCTTAAAAATTAAGTGGCGACTCCTAAAAGTCAAAAATAAAACAAACACTTTTTGAAAAATAACATTTTTCGATAAAACAGAAATGGCGACTCCGCTGGGGAATTTGGAGGATTCTAACCTTAAGATTAATGTATTTGATTATTTGTGATTTATTGTTTAAGTGTTTAAATTATTCAGGTTTTAACTGTTGCATTCATATCATGCATACTTCCGTCAAACGACACTTATTACGTTTTCCACTAAAGGACGATTATGCGGGTTCGCAGTCGTTCGTTAACCAAAAATCTTCTCGGGGCACCCTGACGAGTGTAGTTGACTACTTGATAGTCAACGATCGTTAATTGTCCCAGCTCAAGTAGTCCGCTTGGGTTACCCGATCCACTCTAAATACAACCCACTCTTAGTCAAACTAGGATAGAGCGGAACCCAAATCCCAAAATAGGGCATTGGCCTAAGATGACCCGACACCCAGGGAGTGTCGGGCCCATTAGAAATGTCCACCTTGAGTCCAAAGAGCCTACGGCTCGATAGGACGCTCATGTTTGTTGTTTTTGAAGGATGTATTGCGTGTTTAACTAGCTATTGTATCGGGGGGGATTGAAATTAACTAGTTGTATATATTTTTGTAGATGACAAGTCAGTTCCTTCACTTCAAAATGGTCACTCAGGCACCCGACATTCTTCGAATATGGTGGGGCAATCTCAAGGAGTGTCAGAAGAGAGAAATCTCGATTTACTTGGGTCACCTACCTTCGATAATGGACTTCAAGGTATGGCCCACGTTTATCGAGGTCATTACCCGATTTTGGGACGATAAGAAGATGGTCTTTCGATTTGGAGATGTCGAAATAACACCCACATTAGAAGAGATCAAAGACTGCCTTGACTCGGTTGGGACGTGTGGAAAAAGGAAAAAACGTCCCGATCATCACATTCTCCTGCCAGATAGGCCAACCGAGACTGAGCTAAGAAACATATTATCCCTAGTGAATGCAAATTGGTTAGAGACCCACAACATTCCACTAATGAGGTTTTTCGAGAGGTGGGGGCACGACAATTATTTTGGACTATTCCCGGACGAATTTCATGATTACAGTACTTGGAGGCAAACTCAAGCTATCGCTTTCTCTGCATGTCTCTTGGGAACTATGGTATTCCCTAAAGATGAAGGAAAAGAGATCGACACACGGGTAGTGATGGTAGCGAATGCCATGTTTAGAGGAGTCGATAAAAGATCTGAAGAAAAGAAATACTGCTGCTTGGCCCCAGTCATCTTGTCCGACATTTACCGATCCTTGAGTCTGTGCAAGAACGGGTTCCCATTTTTCCAAGGTTGCAACATCTTACTCCAATGGTGGTTGACAGAACATTTATGTAAAAGAGACAAGCCCCAGCCACAGGAGTTGGCCGAACCGAGTCAAACAAGTCCTCTCGATAATTACGAGTTCTACTTGAGTATTCGTAAGTTTCCAATTCACACCACCAGGGATGCGTGGGCAAAGGTGTTTTACGATTTGAAAGAAAGAGACATACAGTGGGTATTACCGAGATTTAGGTCTCAGATGATAGCGGTCCAAGGGGCCAAACTGCCATTCTTAGTCCTTCCCGGCATCAGAGGATTGCATCCTTACAACCCGACGAGGGTAATGCGGCAATTTGGGAAAATCCAAATCATACCCGTCCAAGGAGATACCAACCCTTTCATAGTCGATTACAACGAGAAGGATAAAATACCTTTCGCTAAAATTATCCTCCAGGAATGGGCCGGACGTGTCAACATGAAGTGGGAGGTTGTCGAAGACAGGTATGGAGATGGGTATGTTAGTGAATACAAGACATGGTTGCATAAGGATTTGCATGGTGTAGTGGATCCAACACCACGCATGGGTCGGAAAATAGAAGACGTGGAGACGAGGCTTCGGGTTCACGCATACCATTTTCAGCAAGAGTGGGACCGAAGGGAGCAGGAATTTCATAAGAAAGAACTAGAATTTGAACAAAAGGAGCAAGCGTACCAACTCCGGGAATTAGAAAATCAGAAAGTTTTGGCCGTGACGTCACAAGAATTAGATGACGCAAGGACTTGTCTAATGCGTTTGGACACTATTCTGGATGAGCAGATGAACACCTTACGAGCTGTACCAACATCTTCCAAAGCTGCGTTCGCTGAGCCATACGTGTTCACTAGCAAGTGCGTTATCCGAGAAGAAGTGGAGAAAGCCAGAAGAGGAGCTGGATCATCAACCCTTTGACTCCCCTGCGTGGGATTGATTTTATATATGTATTTGCACTACGTCCCCTTCCCAAGATGTATCCCGTTAGATTTTGATTATGTAACGAACGCTATGACATTTAGTGAAGTTTACTTTGGGGGGTACAATTACTTATTTAAATGGCGCAATACATCCTTCAATTCGTTAGGCTTACCCTTGGCACAAAAGGGTCACATGCATGCTTAGGACGCGATATAATGTTTAACTGATTAGGTGTTGTGTTGCTATGAATGAGGATATCGAAAACCCCACTCCTAGCCAGAAGTTTCCAAAAATATACAGAAGCCACTATTGCAAGATGTCCGACCAAAATTTTCGAGTCTTAAGTTTCTCAAAAAAAAAAAAAAACGAGCAAACTCCTGCTTGTTGGAAAAAAAAAAAAATGTTTTCCAGTTCTCATTCGTGGGATAAAGATATCCTCAAACAAAGCAACTTGTGTGTTTATCTGCCGTCTATGTGATATTATGTATTTTGTACTCTGAACGCGCACTAACAAATCTGCCTTTGAGTTGTTTCACTTCACAGGTACCTTTTAACTGGTCTGTGTCGATCAAAGCTGGCAAATCATCCTTACTTCACCAGATCGAAAGGTCCTACAGATTCCTTCCCTAGACCCAATTCAGACAAAGGAAAGAAAGTTATGGGAGACCAAAATGACGAAACGCGTATTACTGATGTTGTGGTGGCTCAGACCGCCTTAGCGGAACAAAATGAACTGATCATGCAACTAATGCGAGAAATGGCTGAAATGAAAATTGAAATGCAACGGAAACAGGATGCGCCTCCACCTGGATTTGGTGATAATATTGCTGATACAAGACCTCCGATCTATTTCCCTCCAGCAAACATGGATCCGACTCAGAACCAGTCTTCTACACCTGTGCATAATCCATCGGGGATAGATTTAACAACCCAACATCCCCAATATGCTTCTGTATCGTACCAAGCTCCTCAACTTCTTCCAAATAACCATCCTCAAATGCCACCCTATCCTCAGAACACTCAAACTGCTCCACCACCACAAAATCAAAACCAAACCCAAACTGCCTTCAATCCCCAAATACCTTATCAACATTTAAACCAGAACACCAATCCTCAGGCTTACCCACAGAACTACCAGACCGCCCAAAACGTCCCGAGTCCTTCTATAGCTCCACCCCTCCCAAAAAGAGCCACCTTCCAAATTCCCGTTCTGACCGAGCACGAGGGGCACGGTTCTGAGTTGGATCACTATGAAGAGCAGGAAAGAGAGTGGAGGGCAAAAGAAGAAGCAAAAATCGATATAAAAGAGGAAATCAAAAAGGCTATGAAAGAACTACAGTGCATCCCAGACGTCGTCGGACTCAGTTATGCAGAATTGTGCATCCACCCGGATTTGAACCTTCCCGAAGGGTTTAAAATTCCAAAGTTTGACACTTTTGGGGGAGTAGGCAACCCTATGGCGCATTTGAGGGCGTATTGTGACCAGCTCGTGGGAGTTGGCAAGGATGAAGCTTTGTTGATGCGGCTTTTCAGCCGAAGTCTATGTGGGGAGGCTCTCGAGTGGTTTTCTTCACACGAAACCAGACAATGGCCCAATTGGAATGCGTTGGCTAAAGATTTCGTTGACCGATTCGCCTACAATGTCGAAATAGTTCCCGATCGGTATTCTCTAGAAAAGATGAAGCAAAAACCAACTGAAAGCTATAGAGAATTTGCCTACAGATGGAGGAAAGAAGCTGCAAGGGTAAGGCCGCCCATGACCGAGAAAGAGATTGTGGAAGTGTTTGTGCGGGTACAGGAACCAGAGTACTATGATCGAATCATGTTGCTAGTCGGAGCTAAATTCGCTGAGATAGTCAAAGTTGGTGAGACTATCGAAGATGGTTTGAAATCGGGGAAAATAGCCCGTGTATCCGCGTCACCTGGGTCTTCAGGATTGATAAGGAAAAGAAGAGAGGAAGTTGCTGCTGTCTCGTATGGGGGAGGAAAAACCCCTAGAGACCCGTCACACTCCCGAAATCATTCCAAGCCCTCCCGATCCTACTACCAACAATCCAATCCTAATAACCACAATACTGCCCCCACCTATCCGAATGCTCAAATTTCGTCATACCAAAGCCCACCTCCAAATCTCCAAAAGTTTTCTCCCATATACGCAGATTACCCTTATCCGAATATTGCTCCCAACTGCGCCAATGTACAGTCGAGCTACCAAGCACCTCCGCCCACTTATCAAATCCAAGCTCCATTATATCAGAACCCCCTCCCGAACTACCTAGCTCCAATACCAAATTACCAAGCAAACCCTTATCCTCGAAGGCAAGTTCCTCGTCCGAATACTCGAGATTATCAGCAGGTACCTCCCCCTCAGCAAAGCAGTTATGATCCCTCCCGTTTGACGTTTGAAAAAAGACCTTCAAGGAAATTTACCACACTTGCCGAAAGTCGGACCAAACTGTTTGAGAGGCTAGCCGCAGATGGATACCTCCACCCTGTGGGACCTAAGTCCATGGATGTCAACTCAAGGTTCTACAAGCCAGATCAAAGATGTGCTTATCATTCCAACAGTGTTGGACATGACACGGAAGATTGCATCAACCTTAAGCACAGAATCCAAGACCTGATCGATCAGGAGGTAGTTTCTCTTCAGCCGGCGGCACCAAATGTCAACACAAATCCGTTGCCGGATCATGGAGGTAGCAACGTTAATATGATTGAGACGGATGAAGACGGGTGCGAAACAAAGATGATTACTCCTATTGTGCATGAGGACTTGGAAAGGGCTGTCGCTTCTTTAAGCGTCAAGGAAAAGAGAAAGTTTGTTATTCTGACACCCGCAAAGGCTGTTGCCTTGGTGCCTTCAGAAACTCTCGTCAAGCCTAAATTTGTAATTGAAACTGCTGTGGCCCAAGGCATGACCAGGTCCGGAAGGTGCTACACTCCTGATGAGCTTGCTCTCGGAGGACAGAAGAAGGACCATACTAAGAGGCCGATAAGCGAGGGGGAAGCAGAGGAGTTCTGGAGAAGGATGCAACCAAAGGACTATTCCATCGTCAAACATTTAGAGAAGACTCCGGCTCAGATCTCCGTGTGGGCCCTGCTAATGAGCTCTCAGTCCCACAGGCAGGCCTTAATGAAAGCTCTTGATGATACATATGTACCCTCAGGTACAAGTAGTGACAACGTGGCTGCCATGATTCATCAAGTCATTCGGGGGCACCGGATCAGCTTTTGTGACGAGGAGTTGCCAGTCGAAGGAAGAACCCACAACAAAGCACTGCACATTACCGTGATATGTCGTGGAAAAGTTGTCAACCGTGTTTTGATAGATGATGGATCCGGTTTGAATATCTGCCCACTTTCAACGTTGAGGCAACTGAATTTTGACCTGGGGAGTCTGGAGCAAAACCAGGTCAATGTAAGAGCGTTTGATGGAGTGCAAAGAGACACATTGGGGGCAGTGACTTTGACCCTTCAAATGGGCCCTGCAGAGTTCAGTGCGCAATTTTAAGTATTGGACATAGACACTAGCTACAACCTTCTTTTAGGAAGGCCGTTTATCCACATGGCTGGAGCCGTCCCCTCTACTCTCCATCAAATGATGAAGCTTGTATGGAAAAATGAAGAGTTAGTGATTCACGGCGAGGGAAGTCGCTCGGGCAAGCAGGTGTCGGTCATTGATGAGATGCCGCAAGGTGCAGACTTTTACACGGTGGAGCTGGTGAAAGCCACCAATGAAGATTTGGCCCCGCGGAACCCCATGCCAGCCGTACACAAAATGATAGCCACGGTGATGCTGCAGAATGGGTTCGAGCCAGGTTTTGGATTGGGAAGAGATTCCCAAGGAACTATTGAGCCTATGCCGGCCTTTCCTAAAGGATCCAAATATGGTTTGGGGTACATCCCCACATATGACGACATGAAGATGAAGAAGAAAAGAGTTCAAGAGTTGGCTAAGCCGATCCCGCTTCTGTATCAATCCTTTCCAATCAGAAAGTGTGCCGAGCCTGAAGACTTTGGGGAAGGAATCTGTGACCTCTTCGAAGAGATCAATGCTATTGTCGAGGAGGAGGTTGAATCAGCTGGTATTCGTGATGCTGAACCAGGAGAGGTGCTGCAGAACTGGACTTCCACGCCGATCCTGATGTCCCGAACTCTTCGGTAGAAAAGAGTATTTTTATGTACACCAAAATCGGTGGTTGTCCGGAGGATACCCAAGACCCGCGATTTCTACATTTTCTAAATTGTTCAAGTTTTGAATTCTGTTGTGACGTTTGAAAGGCAACATGGCTCCATGTCATGCCCGAAGTTTGCATTTTGTTTTAAATGAAAGCCTCTTTATTTTGACTTTACTCATTTGTTTGTCATACTTTACTTTCCTAAATTTTGTCTGTTTATAATTTCAGTAACGTAAGTTATAGACCTGCCAATGTCATGTCATGTCATGGGCTAAACGAACAAAATGAGACAAAGGACGACAAGGTCGACGACTACGACGAAGAAAGTGAGGAACCAGATTATATAGCAGAAGAATTTCGACAATTTGAGAATCAACATAAACCGAATCTGGAGGAAACAGAGACGGTGAATTTAGGAGATTCGGAATGCGTCAAAGAGGTTAAGATCAGCACCCACCTGGAGGAGACTCAGAAAGAGAGCCTGGTTCATTTACTTGCCGAATACAATGATGTGTTTGTTTGGGAAGTCGGTGATATGGAGGGGTTGAGTACCGATGTCGTGTCTCATAAGCTACCTATCAACCCAGGGTTCGAGCCGGTGAAACAAAAAACCCGGAAATTCAAACCTGAATTGAGTTTGAAGATTAAGGAGGAAATCACCAAGCAGATAGAGTCTCGATTAGTAGAGGTAACGCAATATCCCACCTGGTTGGCAAATGTAGTTCCGGTCGCCAAAAAAGATGGAAAAATCAGGATTTGTGTCGATTACAGAGATCTCAACAAGGCTAGTCCAAAAGATAATTTTCCATTGCCAAATATCCATATACTGATTGACAATTGTGCCAAACATGAGATGCAATCATTTGTGGATTGTTACGCGGGTTATCACCAAATCTTGATGGATGAAGAAGACGCAGAAAAAACGGCATTCATCACACCTTGGGGTGTGTATCACTACAGAGTAATGCCGTTCGGCCTCAAGAACGCCGGTGCCACTTACATGAGAGCCATGACAACTATCTTTCATGACATGATTCACAAGGAAATTGAAGTGTACGTGGACGACGTCATAATTAAATCCCGCGAGAGTTCGGATCATGTGACACACTTGAGGAAATTCTTTGAACGTTTGCGTCGGTACAACCTGAAGCTAAATCCCGCCAAATGTGCTTTTGGAGTCCCAGCTGGGAAGTTGTTGGGATTTATAGTCAGCAGAAGAGGTATTGAGCTTGACCCTTCCAAAATTAAAGCAATTCAGGAGTTACCTCCACCGAAGACGAGAAAAGAAGTGATGAGTTTCTTGGGGAGGTTAAACTACATCAGCCGGTTTATAGCACAATCGACAGTGGTATGTGAGCCTATCTTCAAGTTGCTGAAGAAGGATGCTCCGACTAAGTGGACCGAGGAGTGTCAGACCGCTTTCGACGCTATCAAGAGCTACTTGTCTAACCCACCAGTATTGGTTCCTCCACGAGAAGGGAGTCCTTTGCTACTGTATTTGTCAGTTTTAGATAGTGCATTTGGATGTGTACTGGGTCAACACGACGAGACAGGGAAGAAGGAAAGGGCAATCTACTACATCAGCAAAAAATTTACTCCGTACGAGTCTCGCTACACTTTGCTGGAAAGAACATGCTGTGCTCTGACGTGGCTTGCTCAGAAGCTGAGACACTATCTGTCGTCGTATACTACATATCTTATCTCCAGGATGGATCCGTTGAAGTATATTTTCCAGAAAGCAATGCCAACCGGGAAGTTAGCTAAATGGCAAATGCTATTGAGTGAGTTTGACATCGTGTACGTGACTCAGAAGGCAATAAAAGCACAAGCTTTGGCTGATCATCTTGCGGAAAATCCCGTTGATGAAGAGTATGAACCTCTCAAGACATATTTTCACGATGAAGAGGTGTCATTTGTGGGTGAAGATATCTCTGAAATTTATCCAGGTTGGAGATTATTCTTTGACGGAGCGGCAAATCATCAAGGTAAAGGTATCGGAGCAGTCTTAGTGTCAGAATCTGGTCAACACTATCCCACAGCAGCTAAACTCCGATTTAATTGCACCAACAACATGGCCGAATACGAAGCTTGTATTCTTGGCCTGAAAATGGCCATCGACATGAATGTTTACGAGTTATTGGTCATTGGGGATTCAGACCTCTTGATTCGTCAGGTTCAAGGTGAATGGGCTGTGAAGAACCCGAAGATTATACCTTATGTACAGTATGTGCAGAAGCTGTGCAAAAGGTTTTGCAAGATCGAGTTCAGACATACACCCAGAATACAGAATGAGTTGGCCGAATCTCTTGCCACCATTGCTTCAATGATTAAACATCCGGATACAGATTATATCGACCCACTGGATATAGAGCTGAAGGAACATCCAATCCATTGTTCACATGTCGAATCAGAACCAGACGGTTTGCCTTGGTACGTTGACATAAAGAGGTATTTGGAGTTTGGGACTTATCCTGAGGACGCTACGACCAATCAAAAGAAATCGATACGCCGTATGGCTCTCAATTTCTTCCTAAATGGAGAAGTACTATATAGGAGAACTCCAGATTTGAGTCTTCTAAGATGTGTGGACGCTGTTGAAGCTATGAGGCTTATTGAACAGATACATGCCGGAATGTGTGGTACACATATGAATGGGCTCACTTTGGCAAGGAAGATCATACGAGCTGGGTACTTCTGGATGAGTATGGAGAATGACTGTTGCAGATTCGTGCAAAAATGCCACAGATGTCAAGTGCACGGGGATTTGATACGAGTGCCACCTCACGAGCTCAATGCTATGAGCTCACCTTGGCCATTTGTAGCTTGGGGAATGGATGTCATTGGTCCTATAGAGCCGTCCGCTCCTAATGGACACAGATTCATCTTGGTTGCCATTGATTATTTCACCAAATGGGTGGAAGCAGCCTCTTACAAATCGGTAACCAAGAAAGTGGTGGCCGACTTTGTCCGCAACAATCTGATATGCCGATTTGGAGTCCCAGAATCCATCATCACTGATAACGGTACAAATCTCAACAGTCATCTGATGAAAGAGATATGTGAACAATTCAAGATTATCCACCGAAGGTCAACTGCTTATTGCCCTCAAATGAACGGAGCTGTAGAGGCAGCCAACAAGAATATCAAGAAAATTCTGAGGAAAATGATTGACAAACAGCGAGGTTGGCATGAAATGTTGCCATATGCTCTACTAGGATATCGAACAACGGTCAGAACATCGACTGGGGCTACTCCATACTTGCTAGTATATGGAACCGAAGCAGTCGTACCTGTTGAAGTCGAGATACCGTCTCTAAGGATCATCCAGGAAGCTGAGCTAAGCAATGCTGAGTGGGTTAGCAAACGGATTGATCAGTTAGCTTTGATTGATGAGAAGAGGATGGTCGCCGTCTGCCATGGCCAGTTGTATAGACACAGAATGGCTCGCGCTTTTCACAAAAGAGTAAGAGCCAGAAATTTTGAAGTGGGTCAGTTGGTCCTTAAGCGTATTTTTCCTCATCAAGACGAGTACAAAGGAAAATTCGCACCAAACTGGCAAGGTCCTTACATGGTTCGCAAAGTACTATCTGGAGGTGCTTTAGTCCTATCCGAGATGGATGGCACTGTATGGCCCAAACCTGTCAACTCAGATGCCGTCAAGAGATACTACGCGTGAAGTTTAGCTTTGCATTTTCTATCATTTACTTGTAATCGTGCTGTTTGCTTGTATTTGTTTAAATTGAATTTTTTATCCCTCTTGTAACGAACTACGTATGACCTGAATTCTCAAGAATGAGATACGTAGGCGGCCTATGTCGGCTTCGGTCACCCCATTTACCCCCTTTAAAAATTTTACTGTCGGAACTACGTTTGACCTGATTCCTGCTCCAACGGGATACGTAGGCGCCACAACGGCTCGGTCATACACATAGTAGGATTTCCATTTCTCTTTATAATGGAAACTGGGACAGAATTTTTGAGAGGGTCTCAAAAATTCATTTGGAGTTGGACTTCTTTAACGAGTCAACAAAAGACCAAAATTTTACGGTCTGAACTACATTTTACCTGAATTCCTGCCTCAACAGGATACGTAGGCACCACAAGGGTTCGGTCATATCTCTCGTAAGATTTCTATTCCTCTTTGCAATAGAAACTGGAACAAAATTTTGAGAGGGACTCAAAATTCTCAAAAAGAAGTTTCTGCTTTAGCAAGACAAAATAAAGATATTTTGAGATCTGCGACTGCGACAGAAATTTTGAGAAAATCTCAAAAATTCCGCAATCTGCTCAGTTACGATGAAAGGATAAATAAGACGATAAACTGGGACAGAAATTTTGAGAATGGCCTCAAAATTTCATTACAGACTTTACGTATAAGTCCGGAGTGATTCCGAAGACTCACCGGTAAATGATCAATGTCAAGCCCAAAGAAGTTTGTTAAGCCTGATATGACATGACTTGGCAGTGACCTTTTAAGATACCATTTCTCCAAATTTTATTTCTCCTAAATTTTTCCTTTTTTCATTCCATTTGTTTGGCATAAAATTTTATCTTATCTATCAAGAGTCGGGAGATCGGGAAATCAACCGGAGATAGCAATACAAAGAGAAGACAACTGAAGAAATCGACACAGATCAGTACATCTTTAAAACTGATAATTTTTCTGTGGATGCAGGTTTATAGCTTTGCTTTGAAATTGGCAAAATTCTTCTAACAAATGAACAAGGAGAACTCCAAGAAGAAATCAAAGGCGAATCAAACAAAATCTTAAGAAGAGTTTCATAAAGAATGCTATTCGTTTCACAAGATCAAGCAAGATGGTCATTGTCAATCAGGACAATGCATTATCCCAGAGGAGATAGTTATCTTGGACCGAGACGATACATTTCCTGGAGGTCGTCCTGCCGTTATCATCAACAGAGACGAGATGATTTCATGTCTCGTCAAAATTTATGCATCGCGAGAAGACTTTGTGCCTCGCAGAAATCATGCATAGCGGAAATCATGCATCGCGAGTCAATTTTTATGCACGACGAGAAGATTTCATGCCTCGTCAAAATTTATGCATCGCGAGAAGACTTTGTGCCTCGCGGAAATCATGCATCGCGGAGATCATGCATAGCGGAAATCATGCATCGCGAGTCAATTTTTATGCACGACGAGAAGATTTCATGCCTCGTCAAAATTTATGCATCGCGAGAAGACTTTGTGCCTCGCAGAAATCATGCATCGCGGAAATCATGCATAGCGGAAATCATGCATCGCGAGTCAATTTTTATGCACGACGAGAAGATTTCATGCCTCGTCAAAATTTATGCATCGCGGGAAGACTTTGTGCCTCGCAGAAATCATGCATCGCGGAAATCATGCATCGCGAGTCAATTTTTATGCACGACGAGAAGATTTCATGCCTCGTCAAAATTTATGCATCGCGGGAAGACTTTGTGCCTCGCAGAAATCATGCATCGCGGAGATCATGCATAGCGGAAATCATGCATCGCGAGTCAATTTTTATGCACGACGAGAAGATTTCATGCCTCGTCAAAATTTATGCATCGCGGGAAGACTTTGTGCCTCGCAGAAATCATGCATCGCGGAGATCATGCATAGCGGAAATCATGCATCGCGAGTCAATTTTATGCACGACGAGAAGATTTCATGCCTCGTCAAAATTTATGCATCGCGGGAAGACTTTGTGCCTCGCAGAAATCATGCATCGCGGAGATCATGCATAGCGGAAATCATGCATCGTGAGTCAATTTTTATGCACGACGAGAAGATTTCATGCCTCGTCAAAATTTACGCATCGCGAGAAGACTTTGTGCCTCGCAGAAATCATGCATCGCGGAAAATCATGAATAGCGGAAATCATGCATCGCGAGTCAATTTATGCAAGACGAGAAGATTTCATGCCTCGTCAAAATTTACGCATCGCGAGAAGACTTTGTGCCTCGCAGAAATCATGCATAGCAGAAATCATGCATCGCGGAAATCATGCATTGCGAGTCAATTTTTATGCACGACGAGAAGATTTCATGCCTCGTCAAAATTGAAGAGTATCAAAGACAACGTCAAAAGAAATATCAATATCATCATTTATTTATTTTAACATCAAATGAAGAGTAGATTGAAGTTTATATTGCAAATGCCAGACACAAGCTTTATTTGCTGTACGTCAGACCGATCGAGTCAGCGTCAAATATGGAGGAGAACAGTAAAGTGTCGACATGGTAAAAAGACACTATCTCTCATCCTAATTGCATTTTTAAGCTAACAAATTTTTATCTCAATCTTTGTCGAGAGCATCCAAGAGGATGAATTCTCAAACCAAACCACAGGTGCGGACGACATCAACAAGGATGCAGCACAACGTGGAACTTTTTCTTAGCAGCGAACTGGGACATAGTCCAAAGAGGAATGTCAAACTCTTATGACGCGAGCAGAGGAGCGACTTCCACCATGATCGAACCACCCCTCTCGAGTCCTGTCAGTCTTCCTTTGGTTCTGTCAGTTTCGGTCTCGCATCCGGAGGTTTCAACCAATCGGAAGCAAGTTTCCAACCTGAGTGACAATACGCCAATAATTTGGAAATTATGTCCATGTACACATTCATGGCTAAGAGGTTACAAACATCCTTTTCATACTCGTTTAATTTGTCGCTCGTCCAAAACCGAAGGTAACCTAGCATAATAGATTTCCTTCTCAACCGATCGAGTTGAACTACATGCAGCCTGATTCCAGATGTGTAAGGATATGTAGGCGGATTCAATGTCGAAAGCTCGGTTGTATCCCAACATTCGCTCTCGAATTCTATTCTCGAGCATTTCGATACCTTCATAATTCGGTATCAAGATGACTTTGATTCTTCCAAATCGTGCGGTAAATCAAGCTTATCGAACCACAGGTGGCCTGAATTCTCATATAAACCTGAGATATGTAGGAAACCCGTTTCGAGGGTTCGGCCATAATTCCTAAGCCCTTTCTCAAATCCTTCCTTTAGAAAATGGATGGGTTTGGTCAAAATTGGCTTGGTCAACTTCATTTTCCTCGAATTGTTTGCACCAATCCGAGTAAAATGAGGGACAGCTGTTGACACCCATTTTTTGACACCCAAACCCAACCAAATTCACCAAATTAATTCCCAACACTTAGGCCCAACACCCATCCCATTTCTATTACTATACCCAGCCCACATCTCCATCAACCCAACCCAGTACCCTTTTTAAATATCCTACCCGACCCAAACCCTTGACCCGTCAACCCGACCCATCCGTTTCCCCCTTGTCTTCTTCCCCACTCACGCGTCCCCATCAGAAAGACTCCAAAAAATTCCCAGCAAAAACAGAACACGCCAAACTCCAGTAAAAACGCAGAAAAATAGCCCGTCTCTCCCGGCGTTCTCTTCCACGCTCTCTCCCTCGTCTCCCACGCTCTCACACAACCCCCCACGCGAAACCCACGCGACCACGAAAATTCCCAGAAATGCAAAAACCCACAAAGAAACCCAGAACAGATTCCTCACGCCCAGCTCTCTCCCCGTCGTCGCGTCGCTCTCTCCTCGTACGCGACCTCTCCCCTCTCTCTCGTCTCCCTCGTGTCTCTCCCTACGCTCCCCCACGCGACCCCCTTTCTTTCCCCATGAATCCCGACAGAAACGAAAAGCCAGCCAAAAAACAGATTTCTCACGCCCCTCTCTCACGCGACCGCTCCCTCGCGTCGCGTCTCTCTCTCCCTACCCCACACGAAGATTCCCCGACAGCCCAAGTTCCCCTTTTCTCTTTCGGTCGAAAAGGGGTTTGACCCAATCATGAGGTCGATTTTCGAATTTTGAAATGGTCTAGCCCGCCCCTTCTTCGAAAACACTGATGGTTTTTCTATTTAGACCTCCTCCCTCTTCAGATTGGGGAGAGGCGGAAAATTGTGGGGGATTTTTGGGAAAAAATTTGGAAAATTTTCGAGAAGGAAAGGAACATTCTGCCCCTTTTCATTTTTTTGTCTGTTATAGAGAACGAAGAAAACTTAGGTTGAAGATTTCGGATTGGAATTTTGTTTGAAAACTTGGGTTAGGAATTTGGTTGGAAAATTTTTGGGAAGAGTCGGGTGGTTATCGTTTTTTTTCCTGTTCAAACGAGTTGAGAGGAAGCCATTTCATCGAGCGTCAGTGCGACATTCTCGTTCGAGCCTTCAAAGCAGAGGGGTGGTACCAAAGTCGTAGCCGTGTCGTCTTTCCCTGCTCGTCGTCGTCCCCGTCCGCTGCTCGAAAAAAGGTACATTTTCTCGTTTATCTTCTGTTTCGAAATGATATCTGTTGTTTGGAGTTTGATGTTGTATTATGGTTGGTTTTGCTGGATTTGCTCGGTTCCGTGTTGTTCCCTGCCTCTTCTAAATTCGTCTTGGTGTAGTCTTAGTCATTTCATCGTATCGACCTTACTTTGTTTTCTGTTTTGGAGATCCACAGCTTGACAAATATGCAATGTTACATCCTTTGTTTTTCTTTTCCTAGAGTTAGACGAGTGAACAAGATAGCCTAGTAGCGAGGG
>CM064963.1:3216188-3318805 GCA_032847665.1 Solanum chilense | reverse complement strand
AAAAACACAAAAAATGTTATGGTTACACATAAGAGATCCAAAAGTTTATTTTTTTTTAAGAAAGTAAAAAATATAGAATCTTTCAGAAATAGATATTAATAAAAAATTCTTTTTGAGGACAAAAAAAAAAAAGATAAGTGAAGACAACCAACAATATTGTCCTCTTTCTAGTGTGAAAATGACTACTTTTGCACACATCTTTTTCCCAAATAATTCACTTATTTGTGTCTTCACATGTTAACATCACAAGAGGTGTAGGGACACATTAATTAACTTTGGATTTATTAAAAGCATTTCACACACCATTAATAAAAGTTTTTATGTTTTTATTTTTTTATTTTTTGGGGTCCAAAACTTTAATAAAAGTTTGTGAAGTATAGCTATCTAACAAGTGATAGTGTGAATGTTGACACATAGATAAGCATTCATTTGTTGACAAAAACTCCTAAATTTCATTATTTCGAAAATAATTATCTCATATTAATTGATCACTTTGCTAAATAAAGAAAATATTTTTTTTTATAGTACCCCTTCCAATTATTTTTTTTTAAAAAATATTCACATTTATTTATAAAATTTTCAAAAAATAATAAATTAAATTCGAGTACTGAAAATAATAATATATATAGAGTTGAAGTGATTGTACCTGTGCCCTTTTCGATCCATGGAGAGATCATAATAGTAGGAACTCGAACCCCCAACCTATCGAACTCGAAGTTAAACGGTTCGGGTCCTACAATTCCATCCGGGCTAGGGACCCCGGTGACAGGTGTAGGGACGTGATCGAAGAACCCACCGTGCTCATCGTACGTAATGATGAAAAGAGTTTGGTTCCACTGTGGGCTTGCCCTTAGGGTTTCATATACCTCCTTTACGAACATTTGTCCCTGATAAACGTCGTGTGATGGATGATCATCGTTAGCCGGTATTAACTTTGAGTCCATGTATCGCTGCTCCACCACAACATATCCTGGTAATAGGGCCGCCACATTTTAGCTCATTTAATAGTTGATATTATTATTCTTACCAATATTTAGAAATGCATTTTCAACGTCAGGATATTATTCATATTATGTAGAAAGACTGAAACTCTATATACTTTAATGGGAAAATTACGTAGTTAAGCAAACTTAATACTTCTTATTACTCATCATAGTTATAGTTTGATATAATTATCACTCGCGAAATATTATACATTAATTATGTGGGCTGACTTCGAGTTTGTAAAATTAGTTACATTTATATACGTATAATTCGTTAAAATATACAAATAATATAATATACAATTATCTAATCGATATATATATATATATATATATATATATATATATATATATATATATATATATATATATATATATAATTCACCTCTCTCCCACTCTCTGCCCTCTCGCTCGCTCGCCTCTCTCCTCCCTCTCTCGATCTCTCTTGCCATATATGCAAATACATATGTATAATTTACGATTATCTAACCAATATACATATACAATTCATCTTTCTCCCACTCTCTGTCCTCTCTCTTCGCTTCTCTCTCTCTCTCCTAGTCTCACTCGCCTCTCTTCTCCTTATAACATGTAGCTACGAATTGTAATTATCAAACTAAAGCTATGAAAAGTAATTAGACTATTTTTGAGTGACTATACGTGAAAGTTATCTATTTTAATCAATATTTTTAAACATATCTCGAAAAGAAAAGAAAAACGAAAATCATCACATAAATTAAAATACGAACTTCTAGCATTCATACCTGGTAGTTTTCCTGATTTAGCATCACTTTTGAATGTGAGATCATAAGGATGGAATTTTCCGACGTACTTAAGCTTTCTCAAATTCAGGTAAAACAGAGTCGCCGGAATATTCTGATAATAAATTCCAAAATTTACTCTGGCGTCGTCGAGATTCTCAAAAATCGTTCTTTGTGGGTAACCTTTAGCTAACAGCGCCGCAATGTTAGAGGTGGCGCCGTGAGATGTGCCGGAGTGAACGTAGAGTCGATTCGGCTGAGTAGACGCTGGCACCGACGCGAACCACCGGTCGAACACCGCAAATTCCGATACTAGAGTTTTATATACTGACACCTGAAACAACAATAACACTTAATAATTTTGACGTAATCCGTAATCATGTGATTAGAAGATAACGAGTTTAATTCGTGCCTTTCATAAAAAAAAAAAAAGCACACGCATTATAGAAGTTTTTCAAATATATAAACTTATTTTTAAAGATTTTATGTCCAAATTAACGTCAAATAAAAATGATTTTTTCATTTTTAAAATTTGAACTATACGATAAAATTAAAACGAAAAAAGTATTTAGTTAGTTATAGAAAACAATACAAAACAATTGTGTGATACATATTTGGTAAACAAATACAATATATTTATTAACCCAGAAATTATATTGTTTATATATGATTAAAATAATATATATAACGCCATAAATAATGAAATCTATTTTACCTAATACAATATAATATAATCATCAAAAAAAGGAGGAGTCATTTAATTATTTGAGGATATAGAATAATTATTCGTAATTATACTCCCCTAAAAACTTCAAAAAATTAACAATTTATTCCATAATTTCGAATTTCTAACTTTTTAAACTTTAAAATAATTTCGAAATTAACCGAATTTTAAAAAAAAAAAATTGTAGTAAGAGTAGTAGTGAACTATGCTACTCAAAAACTCTCCAAAAATATTACTGCATCGTATCGTATCGAATTCTCCGAAAATGCAGTCGGCAAGTATATATTAGTTTATATTTTCGAAGAATCCGAGCAACGGATACTTACCATTTGAGGCTGAAAACCATTCATGACTTGTTCAGGCATATTAGTATCCATTGAAAGAGCTTGTTGAACAAATCCATTCATCGGAGCTAATTTTTTCGAACTTTGATTTGATCCAAATATCTGTTCACGTATAGCTTGAAATGAATGTCCTGGATCAGGATCAACATAATGTGATTGATCTCCGAAGAAAATTCGACGGGAATTCGGATCCGATGTCGAAATCGGATTCGATTCCGACCCATCGACGCCATTGATTTCTGGGTTCATCTTCTTCATCCAACCTAACATATGGTCGAACGATCTGTTCTCCATTACCAAAACCACCACCGTTTTTATCGGACTACTGCTGCTGCTGCTGGTAGCAGCAGCAGCAGCAGTAGTCCAGTTACGGTGGTGGCTTGACAGTAGAATTACGAGAATGAGTAGTCCGACGGCGACGGTGTTCGTCGCCGGCGATTTGGATTTGGGTGACATTTTGTGAGTGTGAATTTGGGGGAATTTTGGAGTGTAAACAAAATATCTTTATTTAATGTAATCACTATAAATAGTGTGGTATATGGATATAATATAGATGTAATATTTTATTTTGTATTTATTGGTGGATCGTTAATTCATCAGTTTGGTAAAAGAAAGGATAAAATTCGATTTTGTTTTGAGTCGTTAGTTTAAAACGATCGATAAGGTCATTTACTCGATTTTTCATTGGTTTGTTTGCTATGGATGGATTAATTATATGGTGTTTGTCTATCGGGGTTAAAGGCGTTGCTGGTGGATATGATAGCGATGTTCTGGCTTTGAACGGTATTTAAAATTCAAAAAAATGAAGGAAATTTTGATTAAGGAGGTAATTTTTTTTTAGTTACTCCGTTGTAATTATTTGAATCACGTAGCGTACAGAAATGCGTTTTGAATGTAAGTCAATTTGAAAATGTTTAGTTTATATATATAAGAGGATGATTGTTGAAGGTCATATAAAGAGATTACTATTTTTTTTTCATCTAGTGTGAGCCTTTTCAATATTTGACCTCACGTCTAGAGCTGAATAATTGATATGTGGGAAACTCAATACGAGCACCAAACATTAGTTAATAGATACTGTGATGAGCTATTTTCTAATATCATGTGAAGAAACGAAATAATTAAGTTAGTTTATGAGGTCGCAAGGGCTATTAAAAATTATATAAAAGGACCACTCATATTTTATTATCTGACGTGAATCTCCTCAACACGTAGATCGACTAAATTTGACAATATATATATATATTAGATCAATGTAGAGGAAATTAAAAGGGAGTGGTATGGTCTAGTGATAATAATTAGGGAGATTCAAGTTTTTCAGCAAAGGATGGGCATATGCATTTAAAAATGTGACAATTCTAAAAATTATCTTCCTATGTCAAATTCAACCAAAAAAAAAACTATATTTTATACCAGAATTAATCGATAAGGTGCAAAAGATGAGATTATTATTCTTTTAATTAGAAGTCTTCATATTAAATTACAAATATGAAGAGCTTTTCTGATAAAAAACGCTTCTCTGAAATGAATCTTACGCGACACGAATCTGAATTAGTCGAGCTCCCAGTTAAAATTATCATGTTTATTGTTATTGGGGAAAAGCTCACATGAATCTTTACATAGTGCACATGATGTCAATTCATTTTTTTTGGGTAATATAATGTTATTGTGACATCAAAGAGCATATGGAGGTTGCCATTGCTTGCATCTTACCAAAGAATGGAGAAATGGCATTTTTGCAAGTTTTAAATTTAGAATAATACAATCTTAATGTGTTTGATCAAGTTTTTGAAAAGTTAAACGTATTTTATTTTTAAAAAAAAAAAATTAGTATTTTAAAAAAGAATTAGGTGTTTTGATCAAATTTTTTCATAGCAAATAAATGTTTTAAGGGAGTAGTAGAAGTTATTTTTCATAAATTGAAAAAAAAAATCACAGAGTATTATATTTTAGAAAAATACATTCATAGATTATTTGACCAAATTTCTTAGAAGTGAAAAGTAAGGGTATGAATTGATCGGTTTGGTTTGATTTTAACTTTTATGTATTATCAATTTAGTTTATCAGTTTTTAATTACGCTAAACTAATAAGAGTTTTTATTGATTTTATCGATTTTGATATTTAACGGTTTGATTTTTGATTTTATAAATAAGAAAATGCTTATAAAATAAATATATGATTTCAATTTGATGCGAAAAGACAATAATGTAGCTTTATAACTTCTCATAAAATAAAAAAATGGTACTAATTAAAATGAAAAAAACTATACAAGTGTAACGCAAAAAGAAATTAAGAGGAATATGAACCTTGTTTTAGATTTCGACGTTTTGTATAATGTAAAGTTGTAAACATAAAGTCACTGTAAAGTGTGAATTGAAGGCGAAGTAATTAAGGTAATAACTAATAAATAATAGTGTGAGATTAATATTTAATACTTATGTACGAGTAAAGTAGTAAACTATTATAGTATTAATAAGTTATCGATTTATAACTTAACATTTAAGCAATCAAAATCAAATCAATAAACCAACTATTTTTTTTTAAATAAAGTCATTAAAAATAATTAATCCAATAAATTAATAATACTTTTTTCAATTTAATTTATCAATCTTTTTTAACCTTCTATTGAAAAGTGTATTTTTTTTTATAAATAAACCTATAATAGAGACAAGATTTATTACATAATCAAGAAGGCACAAAAACCACACATTTTTTTTTAATAATTCAAAAACTTATTATAATCAAAATGCTTAAGAAAATATAAAGAAATTGTAGTCAAAGAATTAAAATTCTCTCTTGGTATTTCATGTAGGATAGATTAGAATTATTTGGAATAAAAGAACTTCGTTAAAACTTAAATACACATTTAAATTGTTAAAATATTATATTAATTAAGATTTGAATATTAAATAATTAAGATTATACTTGAATATATAAATTTTATTTTAATCAAAAAATTATAAGTAAAAGTAATTAATACTTAAAATCAACAAAATATTTTTTAAAGATTATAGTGTGGTAATATGGATATAATATAGATGTAATATTTTGTAATTATTGGTGGGTCGTTAATTAATTAGTTTAGAAAAGAAAGGATAAAATTCAATTTTGCTTTGAGTCGTTAGTTTAAAGCAATCGATAAGGTCATTTACTCGATTTTTTCTTGGGATGTTTGTTATGGATGGATCAAGATACGGTGTTTGTCTATCGGGTTAAAGGCGTTGCTGGTGGATATGATAGCGATGTTCTGTCTTTGAACGGTATTTATAATTCAAAAAAAATAAGGAAATTTTGATCAAGGAGGTAATTTTTTATTTATTTACTCCATTATAATTATTTGAATCACGTAGCGTACAAAATTTGTGTTTTGGATGTAAGTCAATTTGAAAATGTTTAATTTATATATATATATATATATATATATATATATATATATATATATATATATATAAGAGGATGATTGTTAAGGATCATATAAAGAGATTACTATTTTTTTTTCATCTGGTGTGAGACTTTTCAATATTTGACCTCACGTCTAGAGCTGAATAATCGATATGTGGGAAATTCAATACGAGCACCAAACATTAGTTAATAGATACTGTGATGAGCTATGATCTAATATTATGTGAAGAAACGAAATAATTAAGTTAGTTTATGAGGTCGCAAGGGCTATTCAAAATTATATAAAAGGACAACTCATATTTTATTATCTGACGTGAATCTCCTCAACACGTAGATCGACTAAACTTGACATACATATATATATATATATATATATATATATATATATATATATATATATATATATATATATATATATATATATATATATATATATATATATATATAATTTTGAACAAAAAAAACTATATTTTATACTAGAATTAATCGATAAGGTGCAGAAGATGAGAGATTACTATTCTTTTAATTAGAAGTCTTCATATTAATTTACAAATATGAAAAGCTTACTGATAAAAAACGTTTCTCTAAAATGAATCTTACGCGACACGAATCTGAATTAGTCGGACTCCCACTTAAAATTAGCATGTTTATTTTTATTGGGGAAAAGCTCACATGAATCTTTACATAGTGCACTTGATGTCAATTCATTTTTTTGGGTAATATAATGTTATTGTGACATCAAAGAGCATATGGAGGTTGACATTGCTTGCATCTCACCAAAGAATGGAGAAATAGCATTTTTGCAAGTTTTAAATTTAGAATAATACAATCTCGATGTGTTTGATCAAGTTTTTGAAAGATTAAACGTATTTTATTTTTTAAAAAAAATGAGTATTTAAAAAAAAAATCACAAAGTATTATATTTTAGAAAAATACATTCATAGATTATTTGACCAAATTTTTTAGAGGTGAAAAGTGAGGGTATGAATTGATCGATTCGATTTGGTTTTATGTATTATCGATTTGGTTTATCAGTTTTTAATTATGCTAAATCAATAAGATTTTCTTTATCGATTTGTTTGTTTTGGTATTTAGGAGATTGATTTTCGATTTAATCAATAAGAAAATACTTATAAAACAAATATATGACTTCTCCAATAATTTTATGTGAAAAAACAATAATGTAGCTTTACAACTTCTCATTATATAAAAAATGTTATTAATTAAAATGAAAAGAACTATACAAGTGTAACACAAAAAGAAATTAAGAGGAATATGATTCTTGTTTTTAAGTTTCGACATTTTGTATAATGTGAAGTTGTGCACTTAAAGTCACTTCAACGCTAAAGGATAAAGACAACAACTAATAAATAATAATGTGAGATTAATATTTAGTACTTATGTACGAGTAAAGTAGTCAATTATTATGGTCTTAATGAGTTATTGATTTATAACCTAACATTAAGAAATTAAAATCAAATTGATAACCCAACTATTTTTTTAATAAAATCATTAAAAATAATTAATCTAATAATATAATAATAATAAATTAACAATACTTTTTCAATTTAATTTATCGATCTTTTTTAACCATCTATCGAAAAATGTATTTTTTTTAAAAAAATAAACCTATAATAGAGACAGGATTTATTACATAATCAAGAAGGGACAAAAACCACACATTTTTTTTGTAATAATTTAAAATTTTATTATAATCAAAATGCTTAAGAAAATATAAAGAAATTGTAGTCAAAGAAATAATATTTTCTCTCTCTTGGTATTTCATGTAGGATAGATTAGAATTATTTGGAATAAAAGAACTTCGTTAAAATTTAAATACACAATTAAATTGTTAAAATATTGTATTAATTAAGATTATACTTGAATATACAAAATTCATTTTAATTAAAAGATTATAAGTAAAAGTAATTAATACTTAAAAGCAACAAAATTTTTTTTAAAGATTATACGATGGATTCATGGAAGTGGTAATTACCAGTGATGATTGTAAATAATATTTACTACGTGGAATGTGAGTAATAGCTAGCGGTAATGATGATAGTTGATAGTTGTAATGAATGATAATGATCGTTAATGATGCTGGTGAATAATACTCCCTCCGTCTGAAATTATTTGTCATGTTACGCTTATCGAAAGTCAATTTAACTAATTTTTAGTGGCAAATTAGATCACATTAATTCGATATTTTAAACAAAAAAAATAGATATTCTAAAACTATATGAAAAGTACTATAAATTATAATTTTTTACATATTAATATAATAGAAAAAATATATCTTAAAATATTAATCAAAGTTTTTATAGTTTAACTCTAAAAATAAAAAAATCATGACAAATAATAACAGACAGAGGGACTAATAATGGTTATAGTGGTGGTGATTGATAATTATTTTTGTAATGATGATTAACTGATGACTAATGATGATCAGTATTGATGATTATAAATTCAATAGAACTATATCATACTACCTACTATGTTTTTGGTTGTTTGAAAAAAGAGTTTAAAAAATACTTCAATTTTAATCGAAATTATTATTACGATATCAAACTTTATAGAAGACATTTCATCCCTGAACTATTTAATAACGTATTTTAAAGATATATATGTGTCCACGTAGACATCAAACATATTACATAACTACAAAAAATAACAATATCGTAACAGCAATTTCGATTGGATATATTCCCAACTTTTATCCTAATTTTTTAATCTAGTATATGATTTGCCCACAAGTCTAATTTTTTCAAAAAAAAAAAAAAAGACACTGGATCCAAACATTCTATACTATAAAATAGCAAATAATTTACACTTGATGCAAAGTTTACTGATAATAATATACAAACAGTGGAATAACTGCACAACTAATTATATCATAATGGAGTTCTACAGTTCCATTCATTTTCAATATCATATATACATCTATCTTATCTTAAGACATTATGGAATAGACTTGCCAGAAATGTCTTGTTCTGCACCATAACGAAAGCGCGGGATAGTTCACATACCTACTTCTGTAACCATACGAAACGATCTTTCAAGCATTTTGCAGGTTCCATGATACCGCCGAGCCATCCAAATCCAAAACACAGTTGCTTAGATTGTAAGGTAATGAGTTGTTGTCTGTAAGGTATCAATATGTTCCTAAGGCCTGCATTGAGAACAGCTCGAGTTGCCAAATCAGTCATCGATAGTTGAGAACAACGTAGACACAGAATGGTTTTATGAAGTGGTTTATTGTACCTGATGTGCACATAGTCTTGTAAAGTAGAGCTACATGAGGATCTCCTCGCGTACTCATGTTTGGCTTCTCCAAGCACTCGAGGAATGCAAGGTCTGCTTTGAGAAGTTCAGCCTGATCATGAGAATCGTAGCCCATGTCGTGACAATAGCAGCAAAAATCCAACCAATCAATCGGTCTTCTGTCCCAAATTGGTGACCCTCCATCTTTTCCACTCGACCAGTTTGGTCCACAGTAATGACCATATCGAGGGAAAAATTGAGAAAGAAAAGCTCGTGGACCTGTATGCCATGGAACTTTAGAAACATATGGTCTGAAGCGTATGGCTGACTTTCGAGCTAGAGAGTCTACACCTTCACGAGACGGACGTCGTTTCAGTTTCTTGTTGACAGTTGTTGGCATTTGAATATTACCCTCAGCTACTTTAGCCCAAGGAAGAAATGAAAACACAGTCCATTTCCAAAACTTAGCATCAAACTGAGCATTTTGTTTAGGTGTTTGCATTAGGGTGCTAGTAGATGCAACTGTTGATGCCATATCATTTGCAGAATGGGATTTGGACCACGGGAAATTACCGAAAAATGAAAAATCCATTGCTAGATGATGGAAGCCACTGCCGATTACGCAACTTCAGCCACCAGAACTTGTACAATCAGAGGACCTATATCCACACATCATTGCATCAAATGCAGCGATAATTTTTAGTTATAATTTTCAAAAAGAATGAACAACAACATACACAGTGTATTCCCACAAGTGGGGTCTGGGAGGATAGAATGTGTGCAAACCTTGCCCCTACCTTGTGGAGATATTGAGGCTGTTTCCAAGAGAACCCCCCCCCCCCCCCGGCTCAAGTAACACGTAACAAAACAGTATAAGAGGTTCAAAAGACAAAAAAATGAACCTGGTTGCTAATTACCAGCTATAATAACAAACTAGAAGACAATATATAGTCAACGAGTTGATAAAAAAGGGGAGGTTGTTCCTGTTCATATGGAAAAGAGACCTTGTTTTCGTCTTTCTTCCTTTTATCTCTTTGGTTAGTAACACATCATTTGTCCCCTTCTAGCAGACTAGTATAGAGAAGATTTTGCCATTGCGTTGACAGATGAGCATTAGATAACTAGTACAGTCCATTTCATCATAGACAATTTATCTATATTGTGTGCATTAAAATCACACTATCATAGATTAGCAGTTTTGCACACAGCACATATACAGAGAAAATATACCTTCCTGCGGAACAGAATACAACCGTTTAAATGTCAGTTTCTTCGGAAGAAGAGAGTGCACAAAATTAGGAGGTCAGAAACCGAGTCCAAATGACACCTAATTCATTGGCAATCAATAACCAGTCAAAAAAACAAGACCTGTAGGGGGGAGGAGGGGCACAGGCATAACGTGAGTAACCACCAGCGGATTTCAGCTCCGGAGAGATGGAGATTTTGCTTAAGTCATCTTTTCTAGGTAAGGTATAGAGAAATGTTAGCCTATGAAAGTTATAAACACGTGGGAGCGCGGATCTCACAAACATTCAAATCGCACATTCGTGTAGAAAGGGATATAGGGGGTGTTTCGATAAGCTTTTTTAAGCGACTTTTAAAAAGTCAAGCCAAAAGTAGGTAGCTACCTACTTTTGACATTTGACTTTCTTTTTTTTTGTACTTTTTAAGCCTAAAGTAAAGTGCTTTTAAGCACTTTGTGTCTTTGTCAAACACCTCTAAAAATTAAGAAGTGCTTAAAAGCCAAAAACACCTAAAAATAAGTCGATCCAAACACCCTCATAATCTTAGTAAGAAATGGGGCATTTTAGGGTAAGATCCCCACTACTTGGTCCCAGGTGATTTCTAAAGCTCGTCTCCCAGAGATTTTTCTGTTATGACAAATAGTAAAATAGGGACACCAACTAGATGATTCTGTCTGCCAGGAAAGTAGGAAGATAAAAGATAATCTGGTCATCCTATAGAATAAATAACAAGATGTGTGGCAAGGAACATGAGATTAAAGCCAATAAGTTTAAGCTGGAACTTAGCAACAAAGTTACGCTGCCATCAGACTTTGGGAGGCCTTTGCATGATCAAATAACTACTAGTTGGAGATTTGCAAAAAGAAAAATAAATGTAGTCCTCATTCTAGGACACTGAGAAACTTCAAAGACTCGTTTTTTATATTTTTTCGATAACCGAGAAATCCGTCTATGACACGCCCTTTGGACCAATCACAGCGACTCGTCTTTTATTTCACACCTTATTACACCATTCTCCATGTGGATGAGGAAAGATTAACTCAATATCTATTCAGACGAATAGAATCCCTCAAGAAATCCAATTCTTACATAGGCTTCTCTTCAACATTTCTCGCTATGTACATCTAGTGAGAAAATAATGTATTCGTAATGACTAATGAGAAGACTCAACATCTTGCTTTCACACAGTACATCTAGTGAGAAAACAATCTATCGTAATGAGAAGACCAAGTTACTTTTTTTTTCTCAACTACTTGCTTTTGCACTGTGAAGCTTATGCTACAAAATAAGCAAATGATGTTCCCTCTAACTGGATGCATCTGATTATAGATAACGCAGTAGAATCTTCACCATCTCCATCTGGTTGATACATTTTTAGTGACATAAAGAAATATAAGAGTTATTGCTGTGAGACTTGATGCCTTCACCTAGGTTAGGACTTTAACCTTCTTAAGAACTTACTTCTTGCTATCGCTCTACGGATTTGATTCAATAACATGATCAAACCGCACGAGTTGTGTGGTACATGCATGTCACGAGTTAACGAGTTTGAATCTTCCCCCGTTCATTAGTGTGTATTTAAGTGGACAATGATTAAGTGGAAGATCAATTATCCACCGAGTTTCAAATCTACGTGCAACGATTTTCTTGGTTATTCAAGAAAAAAAAAACATACTTCCTCACAAGTCAAATGACTAGACGATCAACTACGCTTAAATCCCAAATTGCTTGGGATAGGAATATGAATACTCCATTTTTGTTCTACTTACAGGTAAAAGAGAATCCTCCATATCCATTCCACTTTGCTGCTTAAGTGGTTATATCTGATGTATTCACCATTTAGAGGATCATCACAATTAGGTTATTTATTATACTAGTACCGCAACCCTCATCTTTTATCCAGGCTTCTAACTGGCTATACTTTGAGAAATTTACACACAAGTAGTATCACCACTTTTGGATTATCCGACATGCCCGCGTCAACATTTTTGAAGAGTCCGAACAGCATAGATAAACAACATAATTTTCTGCGAATGGGTTTGGATTGGCTACGCCCCTGAACTTAGCTTGAAGATCCTAGTACAGGACAAACAAAATTTGCCTATATGGGTCTTTATGTTCTTATATTTCTATAATCTAAATTCGTTTAAGAAAAAAAAAAGGTTTCTTTTTCCATTTCCCTCCTCCTCCTCCTCTCCCAGTACTCACCGCCAATCAAGAATCAGTAAAACCCACATCCCAAAATAACATAAAAATTCTGTAACACAACACAAAAAAAGACATAAAAGTTGAATACCATCACTATAAAGACACAAAATTTGCAGTGAAACTGAATAATAAACCATAAAACAAGAAACTTCACAATTTTAATACCCAAAAGAAGGTTTTTTTTTTTATTTCCCTCCTCCTCCTCTTCTCCCAGTATCCACCGCCTCACCACCAATCAAGAATCAATAAAAACCATATCCCAAAAACAACATACAAATTCAATTACACAACACAAAAAAAGATATAAAAGTTGAATGCTATCACTATAATGACACAGAATTTGCAGTGAAACTGAATAATAAACCCTAAAACAAGAAACTTCACAATTTTCATACCCAAAAGAAGGTTTCTTTTTACCATTTCCCTCCTCCTCCTCTTCTCCCAGTACCCACCGCCTCAACGCCAATCAAGAATCAGTATAAACCATATCCCAAAAACAACATACAAATTCAATAACACAACATAAAAGACACAAAAGTTGAATATCATTCACTATAAAGACATAATTTGCAGAGAAACTGAATAGTAAACCATAAAACAAGAAACTTCACAATTTTCATAACCAAAAGAAGGTTTCTTTTTACCATTTCCCTCCTCCTCCTCTTCTCCCAGTACCCACCGCCTCACCGCCTCACCGCCAATCAAAAATCAGTAAAACCCACAACCCAAAAACAACATACAAATTCAATAACACAACATAAAAGACACAAAAGTTGAATACCATTTACTATGAAGACACATAATTTGCAGTGAAACTGAACAGTAAACCATAAAACAAGAAACTTCACAATTTTAATACCCAAAAGAAGGTGTCTTTTTCCCACTTCTCCTCCTCTCCTTCTTTTCCACTACTCACCGCCTCACCGCCAATCGAAAATCAGTAAAACCCACATCCCAAAAACAACATACAAATTCAATAACACAACATAAAACTTGAATACCCTTTACTATAAAGACACATAATTTGCAGTGAAACTGAACAGTAAAACCATAAAGCAAGAAACTTTACAATATGAATACCCAAAAAGAAGAAAACCCATTTCTCTTCTTCTCCTTCTCTCCCACTACTCACCGCCCTCACCACCAATCAAGAATCAGTAAAACCCACATCCCAAAAACAACATACAAATTCAATAACACAACATAAAAGACACAAAACTTGAATACCATTTACTGTAAAGACACATAATTTGCAGTGAAACTGAACAGTAAAACCATAAAGCAAGAAACTTTACAATATGAATACCCAAAAGAGGAATTCAAGGTAAACAAGAATCACAGAAAGAATAGTACCTATAAATCTTCATTGATTTAGCACAAAAATGAGTTCATCTGTACAAAAAGAAAAGGACAAAGGGGTTTTTTGTTTTGAGTATTTCTTTGGTTGGAATTTGTTGGCGTGATTATGGGAACATGTGACGCTCAGATGAGATTTTGAAGCTTCTACTTGTTTGACACTTGTTCTACCCAATGACTTTGTAAAGGAAAATTTTCATAAATACAATAATTTGACTTCTATTTACAAAATATAGCAATAGTTTTGTACTCCCTTCCGCCTTAATTACTTGTCTATTTCGCCAAATTAACAAAGGATAATTTTTTTCAAGAGAAAAAAGGATAAATATATCCGAACTATCGTAAATAGTATGCAGATACTCTCCATCATACTTTCGGGATATAGTGCCCTTGTCGTCCAAAAACTAGAATATATATATATATATATCTTTATACTAACGGACATACACGTGTCATGGTTTTTATTCATCGATCCGACATCGGGTCGATGAATAAGATTGTGTCACATGTCACTATTTAATCTTCTGTTAGAGTGATTTTTGGACGGGAATGGCATCAATGTCCCAAAAGTATGATGGAGGGTATCTGCATACCATTTATGATAGTTCAGTGATATATTTGTCCTTCTCTTTTTTTTTACCTATTATACCTAAATTAAATGACTAATTACTTTGAAAAATGTAAAACTTTTCATCCATTTCATAATTAGTAGGGGTAAAATGATAAACTCACTACGTCATTAGTTATTTTTTTAATAGGTGTGTCAATTCGAAAGTGGACAAGTAAAAAGGATCGAAAAGAGTATTAACTTCACGCCAGTCCATAACTATAACCTTTGATTATAAGTGTGCACAAATAAATACTTGAATTTATAAAGAATTGAACAAATAGATATATTTATACTATATGACAATTTTACTGTCTTATACATTATGTCAGATAAAATATATATCTACTTGTATATATTTAAAGTTGATGGATATAGTTGTCCATTCAACCTAAATTATTTACGGAATATAGTAGTAATAGTTTGTGTATGTGTGTGTTAATAAAAAAATACATTATATTTGTGTAAGAGTAGAACATTATATATGGCACACACTTCAATACACTTTAAACTCCCTCCGTTTATAAAAAATAATCTGGTTTGACTTGATACGAAGTTTAAGTAAATAAAGATGATTTTTAAATTTTGTGGTTCTAAATTAAAATTATGTCAAATGTACAAAAAAAAATTTAATCTTGTTATCTTAAACATGTCTCATAGAAAATTACAATTAAAATGTTACTTCATAAAAGAAAAAGGTCATTTTTTTTAAACAGACTAAAATGTAAAAGAGGTCATTCTTTTTTAAACGGAGGGAGTAATAACTATGCTATTACGAATTAAGAATTAGGAATTATCTCAGTTTTTTTTTATGTATTAATTTATGATTTTTTAGAAATATGTGTGATCGATTTTGTTTGAGCTTAAATTTTATGCATAACCTCAAAAGACGCATCCCCCTTTTTGGAATTTATGTTATGAATCGGGAATTTAGAATTGTTTCACATTTTTGTGTGTATTAGAATATGAATTTTCTCAAATATGAGTAATCGTCTCTGTTTGTTCTTAAATATTGTTGGTCCATTGATAAGGACTCATTAAATGAATACTTGTTATTTTCGAAATACTAAGATTATCTCAATTTTTTGTAATGTATATGACCAATTTTGTTTGAGCTTAAATTTTGTGGATACATTCGTGACGATAAAGCAAAATACTTTTTAAGACTTTATGTATCACATAATTGTCTTTGATAATTAGTGTGCATTAAGACTATATGTTTTCTAAAATATATGTGATCGACTCTATTTGAACCCAAATTTTATGTGCTCATCATTATTATGGCCTGTCAAATCATACTCAATTGTTTTTAAAATCCATTTTGGAGTTTGTATGCCAAATAAAAAAATGAAAATTATTTTCAACTTTTCGTGTATACAAACCCATGAATATAGTATAACCAACCATAACAGTCATTTTTTCAAGTTTGTATCACAAAAAAATAGAAATTTAAGATTATCTTAATTTTCGTGTGTATAAATTCATGAATTTTCGAAATATGTATGAAAAGAGTTTTTTTTTTATGACAAGGAAAACCCGCAGCCGCTACCCTTTGAGTGCGCACAGGATAAAACCCCGCTCCTATGCAATAGCTCACAATCACATAGGAGAGGTAACCCGCACCAGACACAACCCAGAAGGCAAACCCCTTGCTTTCGCTGGCGTTCGAACATGAGACCTCCAACATAAAAAGAGTTTATTTTAGCTCAATTTTTGTGGTTCCGTTGGTTTTATGACACAATAATCTAAGTTCCAAACTTTTTTTTTTTTTGAAAACCGAGAAATCTGCCTGTGATTCGCCTTTAGACCAATCACAACCTCGACAAAATTACTAACAACAAATATACAAGAAAAATTTTCAACTGCACACAGCAAAGGTGCTTTGTCTATTAGACGACACAATAATATACATTTTTATTATGTTACAGTATGAATTTCAGAATCAATGAGATCACTAACAAGACACAGATAACAACAATACAACAAAAAAAGCAAGGATAGAGATGAGTACAATAACGATACCTCGAAGTATACAGTACGTAAGAAACCTATACGCTATAATACACAAAGGATATACAGATGATGGGAGCGTTGCAGCTTCCGTTTTGCAATTAGTTCCATGGAGGAGATGAAGGTTTGTACATAGGTTGATGAGATGTTGATCCATAGTTTAGGTCGAGGCTATGGAGTTGTTCCATCAGCTGAGAGCGTCTTTCCTTGAAGAAGTCTAAACGTGTTGTTAATTCAACCAAAGTGGAAGATGCAGCCGAAGGGTGTCGTGTATAATCCATAGCCTGCTAAAACAATGGTCAAAAGACAACACAAAATGACACTAAACATTTCAGCATATGTACCAACTTCATCTTAAAAGAGAGCTAACTCTATGGTGTGTATATTTCTACTAAATTCTCATACGGCTAGATTTAAAAGTGATGCAAGCAAACTGTGGTCCGAAATTGGCTAAAGTGGCATTTATGGGGTGTAAACCATGGGAACCAGGGTTCAAATCTCTACCTAAGCCTTGGTGAACAAAATTACTCGATACTTATACTAGTGAGGTATGGAACAGTCAAGTCGAGGTGCGCACAAGCTACCATCTATAGAAATGATCTAGCAAAATTGTGATGTACTGTCTCTACATCAGTGGGGTCATCCATATGTGCTGATGTGTTGTTGGAGCCTTTGTGTGCCCACTCGTGCATGCTTTTGTGTGAGATTAAAAAGATAAAGTTTTCACTTATTACCTCGGTGGCCTTTGAAGTGGGATGCAGGGGGGAAGAATCAACAGCATCGCATTCACCCACAGACAGACCAGTTGATGCTTCAGTACTCTTAGAATCACTTAAGCTTGTCTCTCGGAGTTGTTTCCGAGTAGGCTGCCTCATACCAGAGGTGGATGTCAGTACTTGTCCTTTCATATTCCTTAAATCTGATCCCAGCAATTCCTGCATCGTTTTGGAAAGTTCACTATATGAGAAACTTTTATAAACTACAAACATAGAATCAACAAATAAATTTAAAACTCCACAACCTAAGCATATAGAATGTTAGCATTTAATTCTTTATAAATGAAAGAAAATCTCGCAACTTCCAGCATCTAAAACATCATAATTAGCATCTACTTCTCTTTTCTTTCGCGAATGAATAAATTAGTCAGATAAACATTCACATTTTTCAAGTCCATAGAGCTCAGCCATAACAACTCTTTCAATATCTTAAAACCCTTTCAGCTTTTGCGAATTCCAAATGGAAAAAAAAAATTATAATCTCAGAAAAAAATTATAGCATGCTCCCTGGATGAATATGTCATAGAGAGAAAATTCAGTTAATATTTTTCAGGTGTGGATCAGGTTTAAGACTGCATTCATTGACATAAATCCACTAAAAAAATTTCTTATGAATAATAGGCCATGACATTTAGCGGTAAAAGTATTGAACTTTAAAATATCAAGGTCAAGGGAAGGAGATCTTTTAAATTAGCTCACAAATTATATAAAGTAAAGCAAGATAAAGCGCAAAGGAATCTATTCACAACAAGCAGTCTCCCCTAATGGCTTCTTTCTCTTTCTCCCCTCCCTTTTATGCTGGTCTTTATTCTTTTTTAGTTCTATTGGGTGATCAAGTGCATGACCAAAAATACAATAATGTTCAACTTAATAGCTCAAAAACACATCACTGACAGCATGACCAAGAATGTGCAAAACCAGAGAGGATATTGCATGTTTGACTTTTATCACGGAGACATAATTTGAAAAGAATGTGTGAAGTCCGAAATTGTTCATACAAAATGCATGACCACAAATATGCTTATATTAACCCATTATATACAGGAGGACAAAATCACCTCATTTCTTTGTCTTCTTTCATGATTACAGAAAGCGAGCGTCGTGTCAAAATCTTGCTGGTAATATTTCCTACAGACGGAGAATACACTTGGTAAGTAAGAGAAATTTAACAAAATATAATTATTCAAAGAAACGGAAAGTACATGCAATGCTCCAACTAGGATCACTTCCTCGTTTTTATTGAAAAGGGACAGTGCATCTGTGTACTCTTGACATGAATGTTGTACAACAAAAAAAGCGAAAAAAAAAGAAAGAAAAATCAGCTGCTATATAAGAAAGCCTTGAATATTTCATGTAGAAAAAGAAATAACAATGCAGAGATAAATGTACATCTTAGAAAAAACATGTCTGCTCGTGCTTATGGCATACTAAATGAGTGTTGAGTAGCTAGTAACTGAAAACCTGCAACATCCACCACTAGACTACATAACTAAAACTTATTTAGACTTGTATGTTATAAGACAAGCACTTCTCAGTCAAATTTTACTACGATAGAATGACATCAAGTACGTCAAAATGCAGTACTTAAAGAGTACTTAGATTTGAAGCTAATCAACGAAGCAATCCTATATTTTCACATACAGGGACCGTCAGATATGATATATAACACTACGCTTAGTGTCCCACATTGAAAATTAAGTACTTAGTACTGAGGAAAGTATGCATATAATAAGGGCTTTGTGTAAGACAGGAATGTTGCGCATCTTAATAGTACTCTCCCGAATCTTTATTTCTCACTGGGACATATTGATTCTTTATTTCTACAACATACCCAGTGCAATCCCACAAGTGGGGTTATGCCCTAAAAATCTCTCTTATCCTTTTCCTACTGATTTACCAAGAGCTATCATGAAAATCTCAATTATTGGCAGCATCACTAGCAGTTGCAATGATTCAAGTGATTTTCTGGTTATAACAAGGAATAAGAAAAGATATCATTAGCTTGGGAAACACTTGGTGCTGGAATTAAAATTTGATTTACAGTTTAGATAGACATGACTCATGTTGACATGATAAAATGGAACAGCCCATTATCAAAACGGAATTCCCTTCTAGTCAGTTATAAACAACAATAGCTTCTCAATTATTGCATTTGCATGCCACTAAGAAGCACTTGAAATTGAAACAAGGACACTTGAAAAAGTACCAAAAAAAAACTGAAATTACACTCACAACTGAGAATTATGGTTTGGCCCATTTTGATAACGATCACAAGCATCAGCTAATGAGCCATAATGATGCTGCCGTTGCTGATTAAGTTGATTGTGCAACTCAGCAACTTTCTGCTTTAATCTAGCCACATCTGCTTCCGCAAGGGCTATTTCTTCAAGCTCAGCCCTAGTCTTCATAAAAGTAAAATACCTTATTAGAAATATAGCAAATCAATGGGAAGGAAAATGCCAACAGTTACTAGATCATCAGTACAACCTTGGAATCCATTGCACGAGAACCTGACAACTGTCCAGAAGACATGCTCAAACCAACTTCTAGTGCAGCTCTCAAGTCTCTCTCAGCTTGTAACTGTTCTTGTAGTCTAGCCACCTTCATAAAAGTTACACGTGGTTTAATAATTTACCAGATAAAAAATGTGAACTTGTGAGTGCAAAAACTTCAGTCTACAAAGTGCAGAACACATCTTAAGAAGAATTAGGAATTATACAAGAGTAGCAAAACCAGCTATATTTACAGTTGTGACCAAAAGATGAAAACTTGGACAAAGTAGAGAAGAAACAGAAACAGATGATTGGTAGGGATACTAGTAAACAGCAGCCAACTAACCACATAAAATAAGGGAATTTTTTAGAAATTACAATTGATATGCATATATAGAAAGGAAAAGAAACAAAAGGTTATCAAGAATCATGCAATGCAATTGAGTTTTGCAGTTGCTATATTATTAAAGAGAGAATAAATAAATTAGTTTAAATGGACAACACTTTGTGGTCTTAACAGGGGGTAATTACTCTCATACATCTTGTTCAAGGGCCAAGCGACGCTCGTGCAAAGCTTGTTTTCGTCTCTCCAGGCTTGCTTGTAGAATCGCATTTCCTCTTGCCTAAACACAGGTTAAAACTAAATGGACTTAGCAAAGAAGAGAATGAAACTCATGAATAATAAGATAGAACACAAACTGGGATCTATACCTCCTTCGCAATCCTATGGCGCAAGTCATTTTTTGTTATCTCAAGTCTCTGTATAGCAAGCCTGTTGACATGTCAAAAAGGCCCATCTTAGAGACTTTGAATGATAAAAGGATGAAACAAGGTGAAACTAACAATGTACTTTGCCCAAAAATTCATTCATAGAGGCCATCTTCTAAAGTTTATAACCCACGAACAAGCTTTGAAACAGGAAATTTAGTGTCACTCCAGCTTACCTGAAGCATTGTCTCTTCCAGTGTTGAATTACAAAGAGGATACAAATCAACAGAATACAAAATTTAAATTGGAAGGCACAGAGAAATAGATGAGCATTGAGTCAATGAAATATCAATGCAGAAATTGTCATCTAGCAGGATACAAGCATAATATGCATATTTGCAAAAATAGCAAGTGTTGACATCAGATGGCATTGGTACACTGACAAACCAATGCAGCAATTTCCAAATAGCACGATACAAGTAGTAAAAAGATGCCTATTTGCACAAACATTTTATTTAAATAAAAGCATTATTTTAATCGCACAATGTCCCCCTCCTTTTGTTTCATTAGATTAGAGATCATGAATTTTTGATAGGAAGAATACCTAAAACTTCCCTAAACTTGGCACATTTAATTCAGAGCACACCAAGACTTTGCATTGACATAATCACCTTGCCTCAGACCCACCCTGAACTTGACTATTTATTAGTATCTTCCTTCTACTAGTTTAGTTGAAGGACAAAAGACTAGTCTAAATTTAGCTACAAAACTATTTAAGGTATTATTCTTTGTTACTACTTGACCAATCTACAGCTCCCACATCCCAGAATCTTATCTTTCTCCCAACTTTGACCAAAAACAAGATATACAATTTATAGATAATTAAACCATCTAGATATTAAAGAATTTAAAATCCTTTTTGTACCACAGAGACACCCATCCATAATTATTCTTCAATCAAGACGGAAACATATTTCAATTAACTCAAATTCTAAAATAAGCCTCTAAATACCAGGAGAGAGAAGAAGCCTTACTCTTCCTCTCCAGAAGAATCAATTGATTCTGTTGATGGAGTACTTCTACCCTGTGCAGAAGTAACAATCAGAGGATTAGATTCCTTATTCAGCAATCATGATACATCTAATGAAGCAGACAAATTATCCTGTTTATATTTATCTTATTTATTACAGAAGCAGATGTATATATTCAAAGATTTTATCAAATTTAATCTCAACTTTTCACAGATGAGGAGGGTACTGATGTGTTTTCCACAAATAATAATGTTTATGAATGACAATTCCATCATAATCAGCACGCACATTCAGCTGTTGTCAACATTATGTCAGCAAGAAATGAGTACAGGTATGCTTCCCATCTTGCATATCCTAATCACCAGCTCTATCAAAATGAAGTCACAGACTCACAGTTCAAACTTAAGGATCTAGTGTAGGCTATTCTAGACACGAGAAAATCTGTGGATTTTTCACATCAATCCTAGCATGAGTAAAACAGCACCTGCTATGGAATGCTTTATGCAACAAAAATCAACATTCTAATGCAATCATGGAATTAATGCCTCATATTTTGCACCAAGAACATTGGGTATTCATCGGAAAATGAAGTTCACAAATAAATGCTAACACTCACATTGCTTCTCCCCCAAAATGTTGACCTTTTAACATTCTGGTTAGAAGGTGTTAGCTTGCCACTCCGTTTCTCTATGCCAGAATCAGGTACAGGGACACCCAGGGGTGGCCCAGGATCCATAGATGAGAGTATCTCACCCATAGATCGCTGAGACTCAGTAACAGCTAATTCGTGAAAAGCATTTATCTCATTTCCACGTCTTTCCAATTGTTCATGCAATGAGACATTAGAGCCTGCAAGTGGCTGAGGGTCCACTTTCGGTTTCAATTTCACTCCTTGTAAACAACCATCTCTTGGAGATCCAATATCTGAGTCATTCCCTCCAACCCCCTGTGCAGAAAATCAACGCAATCCAAATAAATACTCACAGAACATAGCATACAGAGGCTATAGGGGTTCTAAATTCCTCATATCCATCTAAGAAATTTAACAATTTTTTTTTGATAAAGTCAAAGAAATTTAACAATTATAAGGCCAGATGACACAAATATCAAAGTAACTTCCTCTGAGTTTCTACCAGCTTATTATGGAGTTATTTTTCATGCGTACATGATTAAGGAGTAATAATGGACACACTGCAATTACATTTTGTGCAGACCGTCACCCATTTGAATTATAGTGCCATAACATGACTACTTCGCAGGAAGTCTAGAAGTAATCAATGATGACACTTAATCTACTAAGAAAAATGTGGTCAAAACCTCAGATTCTGTTCCGTAACAATTCAAATTGAGTCATCACAAAAACAAGTGACTTTTGTCAAATGAAATAAGAAAGAGGAGAAAGAGAGAACTTCAAAAGTTATTTAGAGGACAGTTTTACATTCGCCAAACTGGTGATAAATTATTAATTTTTTAAAAGGAAACAGTTATATTCCATTAGCAAAAAGGCAGTGCTAAAAGCCATATTTACAGTAGCCATATTAACAGGTTTTAGTTGCTTGGGGTAGGTGGAGAGGGGGTCGGTGTGACTGTTGGCTCTAGAAAGGGGGTTTCCCTGGATACTATTGAGAACATTCTTCTAAATCTCGTCCCTTTTGTCTTGACCCCTGCTTTGGGTAATAAGGAGTAAATACTGTTTCAGAAGGAACCGGGTCCTTTAAAACAGCATCTCTGCCTTCACAAGGTAGGGGTTAGGTTTGCGTAGCCTATGTAGATTATCATCCTCTAAGAAAACACAACAAATAGCTAAGCACGTCCACCGATAAACATTGTTGTAGGATTGACTATGTTAAACCACTCTCCCCAAACTCCACTTAGTGGGATGTTGTTGTTGACTTCTCAAAAGCTTGGACCAACAGACTATTTATTAAGATTACAACAACATACCCAGTATAATCCCACAAGGTGAGGTCTGGGGAGTGTAGGGTGTATACAGACCTTACCTCTACCTTATGGAGGTAGAGAGGCTGTTTTCTGAAAGACCCCTAGCTCAAGTAACAAACAGACTATTAAGACTAAAAAGGAAAAATAGGAATACGACAAAATGGAAGACAGAGAATCTTTAGTCATGAGAATGAAGGGAATAAGAGAGAACCTTATAATCATAAAGATCACTGGCAGCGGAACCACTGCTTTCGCTTAATTTACCACTCAATATGCGATCACAATCATCATCCGTATCTGGGTCAACCTCATTTTCAGCATCATGATAACCATTGTCCTTCATATCCATATTCTCATTATCTGATGATTCTTCACTCCCACTATGTCCAATTTGAGAATCCGCTGAAATAGAGCACCTATGTAGATTATCATCCTGTAAGAAATATAACAAATAGCTAAGCACGTCCACCGATACACATTGTTGTAGGATTAACCAAGCTAAAACCAACAACAGTAAATCAAGGGAAAAAGATGAAAGAGATAATGTTAAAAGATTTTCACTGTTTTTCTTTTCATCAATGATTGCAACTTACATCGAAAATATTCTCATACTCCTCGAGAAGAGTAGTAATGATAGCCTGGGCATTATTGGCTGCATTAGCAGCAGCAAGAAGCTGAGCAGAATTGTCACCATTGAAGTCAAAATCATCCTCCAACTCACATTCGCCAGCTAAAAGAGGCCTTAAAAGTAATGGTGCCATACAAGCAGCAACAGCAGATGGTGTCATCCGATTTTCAGATTGATGTGAAGAAATTGTATACATCATCTTCAGAATTCTGCACTAGCAACTTCACAGGTTAGGTTGGCGAAATGATAGGTTTCTTTTAGTTAAACAAAAAACAAAAAATATTTGCATTAGCCTACAAAATTCATCTTCTTCAAATTAAGACAGAGGAAACTAAAACAATGTACAGATCTAAAGTGTATTACTAGAAAACTGAGGATTTAAAGAGCGTCTCCTCTCATAACTAATCTTCTTGGTTGAAAAGTTCGCAAAATGGACATACAACATGGGCAGTAAAAGGAAATATCTAAGATTGGCCAGAATAACCCCAGGGATTAACCACCTCTCATCAGGATAATTGCAAATAGAGACACAGAAGGCAGTCCAGCATAAACCAGTGAGGTGCATTAATTGGGTGAAACCATTTGGAGAAAGGGGGAAAGGGCAGGTTTATAGTTGTGTAGTGACCAACACGGACATATAACTCTACACCAAGTTGTTTTAGTATAATTAATTTTCTACCACCAATAACAGGCCAAACTGCAAACAGAACATTATAATCAAGTAGATCAACTTTGTCCTTTTGAGATAGAAAATAGTCAACTGAATGAGCTTTAATCATCAAATAGCTCTTTTGAAGAATATAGAGATTCCTCAGTCAGTTCACAATAGTACACTCGAATCCCCTATTTAATTTTGGAACCATATATGATCAACTGTACTTTCTTTAATTTTGCCTCTTGTTTTATACCATAATTTAGTATATTTATTATTTTATAAACCTCCAATAAGATGTTCATGAAAATATATAAACCTGTACCTTTTGACTCCTTACTATCATCTGCTCCTCTAGAATTCAATTTCATTCAGTTCCCCACTTTCTCCAATTAAGTTTCAGATAAATGAAGTTCATTTTAGACAAAAAGAATTAATCAATCATTACAATAAGTTCATTTTAGACAAAAAGAATTAATCAATCATTACAATGGTGCATCACATCACATGAATATGGTGCTACATGAAAAACTGCTATACAAAAGAAAGTTTTTCGTCCCCCGCACACATTTAACATATGGAAGCAAATCAAGGGCCTGAAATGTAGATCCTTCTTGTTTTTCCATTTATTTTCTTGACATTTTAGCGATGATTAAACTAATGTCTTAACCAAAAATTAATGGACAGACAATGAAACCATTGCCCAGCAAACCATAACAATTTCAAATCCAGATAAAATACAGTTTGTCTCAATAAAAAGTTAATGGACAACAGGCAGAAACAATTGCTCAGCATACAATACTGATATTCCAAATAAATTTGTTTCTTGTGACAGTAACAAATCAGTAAGATTTCCAAGGATTTATTTGGCCAAGAAATCAAGGAATTACAATGATCCACTCAGCATTACATAAAACAAAGAGATTGTAAGCATTCAATTGCCAAAACAGATCCATTATATATCATAAACTTTTCACCTAGTAAAACATCATTGGCCACATAAAAAATAGTAACAAAAAATAAAAACAAAGGATCAAAACAGAAATACACAACCATATCAGCAGATCACTAAAAGAGTATACCTCTGTAATAAGCGCCTATTTGGATCAGGAAATGTTTCGAGAATGGCAGAGCGCATAGCATTAACTCGGGCTTCCTTTCGATCAATTTCTTTGGGCCAAAAAGAGAAACAAGTAGAAGTTAGAAAACTGATTTGTTTAAGTTTTACCTGACTAAACTGAAGAATGTTAACTAAATATAAGCAAGTAGCACATGTAACTATAATGAACAGAAACAGTTCTGGCGACCAACAAATGGACCAATAGATAATTTCATATCTTGAGAATATACGACTGACAAAGAAAGAGATGAATTAAGTTCCTCTCAAAGTTCCAAGAACTTCAATAAATCTTAAACTTCTCAAATCTTACTATCTTTGATAATTGGAAGCCCAAAAAATTTGAACTATTTATTAAGGCACTCTCTCCATCGGATATATACAGGACAATAAGAAAACAAGTAAAATTGTGAAAAAAGAAACTACTAGAAACATCAGGAAGGGAGCTGTGATGGTTGTTAGAAATAATCGCAAAGTAACAAGCACTTGAAACTCTGAGAAATAATTGCAAAAATGTCTTAACAAATGTTGGCAAGTTTACTTACTATAAGCTTCCAACAGAGCAGTACAGCAGGAAGCAGGAACAGGAGATGAGGGAAGCTCACGAAGTACATGCTGCATAAAGGGTAGCTCCAATCATAATTAAAGAGAATTAAGATGTACAACACCAGAATGAGATGACAGGATCAAACAAGTAATAAGTTCATCAGACCAATACCTTAACACAGTCACCAATTACATGAGCATCCTCTCCCGGGCCAAATTCAGTTTTGCCTTCAAACAGTTTGACATGGATTAGCAATAGAAAATATGTTTATTCTAAAACAGCAGGGCTGAGGGCACGTAATAAACCCCTACAAATTCTTAGTTCGTGTTCTCCAACGGTGTAGCAGTTAGCCAGACCATATTTCTAAAACACCATAGACAGGATAGGAAAATAAAGGCAAGAAAAGGATAGTAAGTGAATCACATTTTAATATGTCTATAGCAAGTCAGCATTGCATGGAAATAAAACAAGAAAAAAGGTATCAAGGAAACAAGTAAACTTCAGCCTCTCTGACTGTCTCTTTAGCATGTTTTCAACCAAAGGAAAGCGGCAGTCTAGCTGGCTAAAACTAGATCTGGATCAACATTTAACCACAAGAGACCAGAAACGGACATGAAGGACAAATATAAGTTTGTTTTTAGTACAAACACGTATTCTAACTAGGAAAGAATTCAACACTGCATAATTATAGTATCTGATTAATTGATTCTAACTAGAAAACACAACTTTTATTTGATAAAGAAAGGGATATTCATTTTAAAAAGCTTCAAGAAGATGCAAAAAGCAGATGTTACAATAGAGAGATTGCGTCTGCTCATATACAAAAGTTAGACTATAGAACTACTTTACTCAATATTCTCAATGGGAAATATTCCATCCAAACATGCCAAGCCATTAAATATTTCAATTCTTCCCGTGTGAAGAAAAAAGATAGCATCAAGCTTTCTTCCAAATGTTTCAATATACAAGGAAGATGTCATTCATCAAACAAAAAATTTACCTTCTTCATATTCTTTTACCCTCCGCTCCACTTCCTCGACATCTGCAGACTGCCGTAATATACCTTCGACCTTGGTACCTGCGAAAACAGAAATTATATAGCCAGATTCAATTAAAACAGAATCTAATTTTCTCTGCACCAATTCAACATCTTCAGTAAGGACAACAATGCACATGCCTTACTGCAGGGTGAGAATGTTTTAACAAATTCAATGTAATTCTAAGATTATCCACCTTTCCATCAGTTAAAATTCTTGTCCTTGGATCATTCTTCTTTCTTCCTAATTAGAAAGTTTTCTTACTATAAAAAGGAAGCTAGACCATAAATGTAACCGCAATTGAAGAAAACTAGCCATCATTCCAGAAAGACAGATGGTTGTTGTACTTAAATGATATTAAATAATACTAAAATAATCAAAAAGGTCACGCAATAATGTCACTGTGTAACCTACACCAAAGGCCTTCACAATGGATCAAGGGTGGGCTTACCATACTTCTCAAGAAATTTCAGTGCCTTCTCAAGAAAGGAAGGGCCTCCATCTATATCTTCTAAGGCAAGCAGAATTGGTCTCCCAACAACAAAAGATTTAACAGGGTGTTTATCCTTCCCTGAATGAAAAGAAAACTTCTTAAAATAATGAAAATTAAACAAATCAATGATCATCTGCTCATCGAAGATGAAACTCAATGAGTCTAGCAGATAACAGTAAAGAGTGCACTAACATTGGTGGAAAGACCCTTCAAAGGAATCACTAGCGTCATTCCGGAAAATGCCATCCTGTCCCATCACCAAAGCAGCACTAGGCGCTTGTGCAAGAGCATGCTCAAGCGCAGTCTTCCACTCATACAAATCCTCTGATGTCTCTGCCTACAGTAGAAAGCTTGGGGCTTAGTAGAGAAAATTCAATTGATGTGTGTGACTGAGGTATATATAAATATTAAACATTCAACAAGATTGCATTTTTTTCCGGGTGTCGGTGTAGGGAGATTCCATATACATTTATTGTCATGGAACAATTCTACACATGTAAAATGAGTTATTTGTCAATATAAGAAGATAAGATGCCTCACCAATTACTGATTAAAAGAAAGAAAGGATACCAATTTAAAAAGAAAAAAAAGATGCCTCATCAAAAATAGTTTCAGAAAAATAATTATTAATACTATTTCGGCAGCACTGCTATGATTAGCTAATTCAATACTCAGATTATGAAGTATGGAATACAACACATACTGATTACTGATACAAAACTACCCAAAGAGGCTTATAAAAAACTCAAATGAATAGAAAGATATGATGAAAGACCTATTCTGCTAGCAACTGGGTCATTTCTCAGATACATCACAAGTTCTGAGTTTCTGAGAACATTTTTTAATGTAGAACAGTGTGTGCGTCAGTGGGTGGCTGGGTGGGTGGGTGTACGGTAGGTGGTGAGTTGGAGGGGATTCAATCAAGGGGAGATAGAGAGGCAGAAGCACCTTAAGTGTAAAAGCTCGTCCATCGCGTCCGTCTGGAAACAGTACAGTCAATAGCTTTTTATCTTCTCTGACAACAACACTGAACAGCAAGCAGTTGTTAGCAGAAAGATACACACAAATTAGATGACCAGAATATGATGTGTGTATTACCTCCCTGAATTATTCAAGTCGATTCCCCCCAAAGTTAGATTCACTTCACCACCTCGCTGAGGAAGTGTGCTCTACATGAGGAGCATTAACTGTAAGCATTTATGTACAGAAATTCAAACTTGACATCGGTAATTAGTAGAGACTTGATAATCAAGTACACAGAGACAAAATAAGACATGGTAACTAACCACCAAAAGTTTAAGAGTCTCAACAAGCTAATAGTGAATATATTAATAGAGAAAATAATTACATGACATGCAAGTAAAATCAAAAACTCGACTACTAGTTGACAAAAAAAAGTGTGATCCTTCAGCATATTGTATCTTGAACTTTTTCGGCTCTCCGTGTTTTTGGGAAACCCATTTGATAGGTTGACAATGATAAAGAGATGTTATGGATTCAATACATCAAGGTCACTCACATCCAAAAGAGAGGACGAAAACACTAAAATAGAACTATTCAGATGGAATTGGTAATTGAACATGAATCACTTGATTCCGAGAAAGAAAGGAAAAAGAAGCAGGACCAAAATGTGAGTTCTTGGACTCCACAGTGTAATAAGACCTCCCAGTATGGTCCTCCTTCCTCCCAGTGTTCCATAATCCCTTCCACCTCCTATAAGTAATGCCCCATGAGATCCCTTGGTTTCCTCTCTTTTTTTAATGAAGTAATCCTTGGTCTTTTATTGTTAGTAGTCAAATATCATAGTATTCCTACTATTTTTATTATTTTTATTATTTTTATTGGGGGGGGGGGGGGGCACTCTGTAGTATTCCTGTTATTTATCACTCTACACCTAGAGGATATGATTCCCTGTGAAACCAATTTTAAAAACCTAAAGGAAATGTTCCTCTAGAGGTGTTTCTTGCGAATTGAATTCTCCTGCCATTATCCATTCTGAATACCTTGTATTGTGAAAAAGTATCTTTTCCCGTCGTAATATCCTTCGATGAACCAACTCCAAAAGGATTCATAACCTCTTTGAGAACAACCAATCAATGCTAATCCACACTAAGGAGTTATATCCTCTAGGTAATACATTCTCCTCATAGGAAAATCTTGATAACTATTACCTACATAATGCCAAGCAGAATGTTGACAAATGTCGAATCCCAGCAGTCCAGCACCCATTCATTGAGGCCTCTATTGTCTTCCATTGAACCAAAGATGCTACCTTTTATTCCCCTCCTCTACATCGCACAAGAAGTATCTCCGTATCTAATCAACCAAATGATACTTTTTATTCCCCTCTTCTTCTTTTTCTGAATATATTTATTGCCCTCTTTTTCATCCCCCCACAAGTGCCATATCAATTTCTCCAACTTATTTGGTACTGCTTGGCATACAGAACAAGAACCATGTAATATGTTGATTATTTTAGGTAAAATGGACTTCACAAAAATAATTCTCTCCCTTGGAGATATTGCATATTTAATCCACCCAACCTTTTTCAACCTTGTCAGGTGATTCCATAAATCTGTATCTTCAACCTTTCTCCTAAAATGGTAGTTCTAAGTAGGTCATGGGAAAATCCGTCACCTTATAGCTTTGCTGTTACAACTTGAAGAGTACTACACCTTATAGCTTTGCTGTAACAACTTGAAGAGGACTCTTTCTCTTAATAGCTTGTGCAAGGATAACTATCCCTCAACCATAAGACACAAAATCAGGAAGAAAGATAACTATCCCTCAATCTTGAAGCCATGCAATTGGCATTTCCATCATCTCTTAACAAGAGTTTTCTATTAAGTCAAGTATCAAAGTATTTTCAATTTAAAAAAAGATACTTCTTGATGCCTCGTAGGATAGTTAACTTTTCAGCCACTAAAAAAAAGTACAAGATGGAGAGATCTGGAAATCCTTAAATTAATGAAATCCTACTTCACATTATGTAGTCTCTAGATTAATTGATAAACTTTCTTGTTGTTACTCTTTTAAAAGAAATAAATCAAACAAGTATCAACATTGCCTTGAACTTGTACAAAAAGAAACCATCTCTAAATGATTTATCTAAGTAAATCGTGTGCCACCATCAATGCTAGAAACATCAACTGTTCATATACATTTCTTTGATCAACTACGCTGCAATCTCAAACTGACAATTTTTACACATTAATACAATTTATTCATTTAAATAGAGCATCCCGTACAGAAGCAGTACATAAAAGCAGAGAATTTCACACAAAATATGACCTCCACTAAATGGCATACCAACCGTATACAATTATTGGAATCTTATAGGTAACAAAAGGTCATAGACATGAACATCATAGGACAAAAGTAGCTCTAACTTCAACAACTTGTCTGTGTACAAAGTTTGAATGAGGTAGTGAAGAGTAAGTTCAATGTGATCTTCCATTAAATAAAAGTCAGTATCAGGATAAAAGATACTAACCGGATCATGCTTGAAAAAGACCAAAGATGTGCGTGTAAGGATGAACCAGCGCTTTTTCCAAGACTTCCAACCTAGTCCTGCAGGAAGTTGAAAAAATCCAGTTTACACCATCAACAACCAACATTTTAGAACTTCTTCATGTGGTAAGTTGCTCTTTGGATTTTCTTTTGTTGGGATAACGAGTCCAAATAATAAAGGAAATTCAGATTGTAAAAAATAAATAAAAGCACAGAATAATTCTATCAATTACAGAGCATGGGTGTATCTCGGAAAAATATCTTCCCTCTTCTACAGTTTGGATTGAACTGTGCTCTCGTCATCCCTTCAGTCAAGGAATAAGTAGTTCTACCATCCTGTACAAATACTTAGTAGGTCTAAGACCACCGGATCTTTATGTTCTACGATGTCTGATCCCATCAATTAATTATTCAAATGTTATCATGGTCATGATAAGCATCCTTCTAATTATCTGCTAACAGCAAACTGTTCTTCCAATATTGGATCCAAAAGAGATGGGGCAAACATAAAAAACCTGCCCTTCATTTAACCTAGAAGTCCAGTCTAGCAAGTAGAAGTTTGATAATGTTCTGAGTTACTTGTATAAGCTAGAGCATGACCAGTCTAACAAGTAAAAGTTTGACAATGTTCTGAGTTACTTGTGTAAGCTCGGGCATGACAAATCATCATGGATCATAATATCCAATTATAAGAAGGTCTTAAGGAAATTAAAAACATCTTTACTGACCTTTGGAAGAGATGAATAGTGGTCCACTCTTGAAAACCTGCAGATTATTACATAATTAGAGCTTTAAGAGCAAGAAACAAAGTAAAAGAAAATTAGAAGCATTTGCATGTAACAAACTTTTTGGAGAAAATATGGATAGAGACCATGAATAATAAAAGAGATATTATGTTTATAGGCTTCAATAATGACACCACAAAGTGAATTTGAAGTAGTTCATACTGTAGGAAATTCTAGATCTAAACAGAAGTAATTCTTTTGCTCCATTTTGTTTCTAGATGAAGCCATTACGTACAAGAGAAATTTGTGAACTCAATAGGAAGGATCCTAGTATTTCAAGAGGATACAGGGATTGGGTCCACCATCCCTAAGTTTCTAAATTAAAACAGTGAAATTTACCGGCCAAAAACAAATACTATATCCTGTCGATAATAAAGACAACTAAAGGAGACGAAGGATAATAATAAATTTCGAACAATAGAATAAGAACAACAACATGAATAAACCAAGGAAACAATAGAACCCCGTTAAGAACACCTCCATACAACCAAAGACTTGGCTTGATGACCATTAACGGAGATAAGAACTTGGTTATCAAAAAGAGACAAATGTCGACAAGGTGTAAACTAGAAAAAAAAAAGTGCTCTCTCTCCAGCATTTGGCATATAAGAAACGCAAAAAAGAAATCACTTGTTCGTAACTAATTTCCCTTAAAAGACAAATTACTTAAGTACTGAGATGAGATGGCAATGGAGCATACTTAATATTCAGGATTCAAGTAATCCATCCCAATTATTCTGAGATTTAGCTATACTACCTATTAATCACAGTTCGACCAAAAACAATCTTTTGAGTAAATCAAGTATAACCCAATTTAGATTTTAGAGTACTAATCTTTCTGAACGAAAATCATTTGAACCCAAATTTTCCCTTTCTTTAATCTTCATATTGAGTTAAACAAGTACAACCTCAACAAAAGAACAATATTTTTCCTCATTAGACTATCATTGACTAGGACAGAAGACATCTTTGATGTGCTAGATTGTTCATAGGCAGCAGTTTAGTCTTCTATTCTGTAAGTTGTAACACTTTCAAAGGGGAACTACACTTTTGTTGTAGTATAACTGTGGATATATAGCCTAAAGTTACCAGTTTCAAAAAAAAAGACTATCATTGACAACACAATGACCCCAAAATTTCTCCTTTTTCAAACTTCTTACATTTCCAACAAACAAAACCCAGCAAAACAAGATAGACAAATACAACAACAACAACAATATACCCATTGTAATCTCATAAGTGAGGTCCGGAGGGTAGACTTAAGGTATACAGAAAACTTAACCCTAGCTCATTTGACTATCATTGACATCACAATGACCCCAAAATCTCTCCTTTATTTCAAACTTCTTACATTTCCAACAAACAAAACCCAGTAAAACAAGATAGACAAATACAACAACAACAACACCCCCACTGTAATCTCACAAATGAGGTCCGGAGGGTAGACTTAAGAGTATACAGAGAACTTACCCCTACCTCATTTGACTATCATTGACATCACAATGACCCAAAAATCTCTTCTTTATTTCAAACTTCTTACATTTCCAACAACCAAAACCCATCAAAACAACATAACCATTGTTATCCCACAAGTGAGGTCCAGAGCTCATTTCACTATCATTCACATCACAAATGGCCCCAAAATCTCTACTTTTTCCCCAAACTTCTTACATTTCCAACAAAACAAGATAGGCAAATACTACAACAACAACAATATACCCATTCTGAGGTCCAAGGAAGGTAGAGTATACACAAAACTTACAGATATTTTTTGACAAAACAAGTCAATAGCAAAAAGAATAGAACTTTACCGCAGAAGAAGAACCAATTCTTGGACGCTCAAATGCAGCAAGTGAAGCAGACATTTCCCTTCTTTGGGGTTCAATAAACTAATGCAGAAAACATAAACATTGCACCATAATACAGTAAAATCAAGAAAATGGGGTTGTTTCAGATCAAGAAAAAAACTCAAACAACTGATGAATCAGAAGAGATCTGATAAAAAAAAATAAAGTTTAGGGTTTTGCTACACACACAAAGAAAAAGGGTCTATTTGCTCCTCTGTACAGTATTGTCTGGTTACTTTTGTTTTCTTGTTCATCTGGGGGTGGGTGGATTGTTGATTAAGTGGCGTAGATTGTAATAGTAGTAAAGTACATTGTTAGGAGAAGTAATTATTCTATGGAAACTAATACTAAATTTGAGTAAATTTTGTTATTTATTTTGGTTGCTTTTTCACCTACTTTTGGCTGTGACTTGCTCTGTATATTCATTACAGAGAGAGAGAGAAAGAGACAATGGAGGGGAAATGTGAGAAAACAGAGGAAAGTGGGGTAGGGGGTGAGGGGGAGTGGAGACCACGTTAGTTGCTTTTGGTGGTTTGGAGAGGATGAGGTTAAGGTAACGAGATGTTCGATCATGAAATTTTTTCGTACAGTTGAATTTTGAAAATAATGTTTAAGGTTGGGGGAGGGGGAGAAGTTAAGATAGCGAGATGTTTTGATCGTGAAGAGTTTTTAGAGTTGGATTTCAAAAATATGTTGAAAAGTGAGGGTGTGAAAGGACATGTATCAGCGTATTAGGTTAAAGGTAACGAGAGAGAGGAGTTAAAGGTAACGGGATGTTCGATCGTGAATTTTTTTTGGAGTTGAATTTTGAAAATAATGTTTAAGGTTGGGGGACGGGGAGGGGGAGAAGTTAAGATAACGAGATATTTTGATCATGAAGACTTTTTAGAGTTGGACTTTTGAAAAATATGTTGAAAAGCGAGGATATGAAGGATATGTATCTGCGTAGAAGGTTAATAGATAGCATAGTATTGTTTGCTGGATAAAAAGGTTGGTATTTGTTATTGGGTGAGAATAATATTTAAACTGTCTCCTTATTTTAGATGTGTCCAACGTTTAAATCAATGCATCAAAATTTTTTGTGTATCTAGATATTTAATAAAAGTATACATCGTGTCTCGAGGCATAAACATACATAACTTTCGAAAGTTAACACGTGCACCCTCGTAGGACACGTACGTTCACCTCTGGTCTATTAATATAATTTTTCTATTGATATTTTGATTATTACAATATTCTACTGTTACTTGTTATGTTAAAGTTGTCTTGGTCTTTTATGTACCTGGATTTATTGTACTTTAACAGATGATTTTACAGGAACAGACTTTTTATCTCTGTGAGATATTAATCAGATCTACGTATATTCTATTATTTTTTAAATTTCATTTATAAATTTCCGCTCTATATTTTTTTCTACTATTTTTCTTTTTAAGATTTAATATTGAAGTAAATAGTGTGAGGTGGGGTGGGGTGGGGTGGGTGGGTGGGGTGGGGGTGGGGGTCCCCTGTGGTCCACAAAGTGAAACTGATATTGACTGTTGTTTGGCATATGACTCACAATTTATTCTATGTGGTATATTTTCCTCACAAATCCAACTCAAATGTGCAATTAATTTATGATGTGACTTTACAAAATTATATTTGGAAGTTTCCATTGAAGTATTAAGAAAATGTAAAAATTATTTTTAAAATTATAGAATATGTAATAGTTATGATTTTTAGTTTTAATTTGATATTTTTTTAATTATAGCTTTATTATTTTGAATGACGGTATTATTTGTATATATTTTGTAATTATTTTGAGTAAAAATAATGACCAAAAATATTTTAATTATAAACATCTTAATTGACCCTTTCATATTAGACTTGTTTATGCATAAGTACCCCCCTCAATCTATGTTTGATATCTCAAATACAAACTTATACTATACTAAGGTCCTATTAATTCCCTGAACTTATTTTATTAATATTTTAATTATAAGGTTTTGATTTTTTTCACTTTTTTATTCTTTGGCCTTTCAAAATAAAAATAGTTTATTTTTCAATAGATGTTCTATTGGACAATGATTATTTTGAGTTTACATTTTGTAGGGTCGTGAATTTTTTTATATTCTAAACCTTAAATTCGAAATTTCTAGTTAAGAAAGGAATATATATTCGTTGTATTACATTAATTTATACGGGAATCATATACATATATATATATATATATATATATATATATATATATATATATATATATATATATATAAACATTGGATTTATGTTTTATTTGACTTTTTTATGATAACACGTACTCTCTCTGTTCATTTTTATTTGTCACTTATTTTTAAAATAAATTTTCATTATTACTTGTCATTTTCAACAAATCAAGAAAAAATAATTATTTATTTTATGATTTGTCCTTAACATTAAATACTATTCTCTTCAAAACTTGATATTACTTATGTTCACTTTTAGTTGTCATGGTTTCATTTTTGTAGAATCAAACAATAAGTACTTTGACTAATATTTTACGTTGTATTTATTGATTATATTGATATGCAATAAAATTGAAATTTATAGTACTTTTCGTATGATTTGTGAATATCTAAGTTTTTTTTGTTTAAAATATCGAATTATTATAATCTAGTTTCACTTTAAAAAATAATTAAAATTAACTTTCGAAATGCACACATGATAATTAAAAGTGGATAGAGAGAATACTAAACATCATTTAGTTGAATAATAAGATAAACTACGTATATCAATAATTATGTTATTAATGAATATATCAAATCGAACAGTAACAAGTAAAAATGCTCGTATTTATATTTATAAATATTAATTGCTCCACTTCTGCTTTGGTTGTTACTCTTGCTCAATTAATTACGCATTTAGTAGATCATTAATTTCCATTTTGACTAATTAAATGTCATAAAGTCGTTATCCACCTAAAGTTTATTTGAAAAGTTTGAAGGGTTGATTCTTCTTTAAATCTAAAAAACCATTCACCCTTTTTTAATAAATATTTTAGAGTCTTAGTCAAATTGTTTATTTTAGAAAGCATTTTTTTAAAAAAAAAAAGAATTTGGGAAAGTGTTTTTTTTTGGCTAATTTATTTGAAAAGTGTTTTTGATAAGTAAATTGTGTTTGACTAATTATTTTAAGAATCAAAGTATGAAAAAAGACAAACATCAATATAAGTTTGATATTAAAATTATTTTATACAGAGAAACAATCTTCAATATGAAAAAAACCTACCCGCACCACGCGTTTACACCAAATTCATTATTATGTGATTTACTCTCTCCGTCCGAAAATATTTGTCATGTTGTGCTTATCGAAAGTCAATTTGAATAATTTTCAAAGATAAATTAGATCACATTAATTCGATATTTTGATCAAAAAAAATTAGATATTCTAAAACTATATCAAAAGTACTATAAATTACAATTTTTTCTGCATTTTAATATGATAAAAAAATACATCTTAATATGTTAGTCAAAATTTTTATATTTTGACTCTAAAAATAGAAACCATGACAAATAATATCGACGGAGGGGGTAATGAATAGAACACATGTTAATTAATTAAGATTGAGCAAAATGAACTATAAATTTAAACACACGGCATGTATGTATTGAATTGATGTAAACACCTGATGTGGATAATTAACCCTTTAAATATCTATAATTCAATTGACTTTTTTTAATTACATTAAATTATTATACCCTTTTTTGGTTGGGCCAAAATCTTAATTTGCTGTTTTTTTTTTCTTTCTAATCTTGCAAATATTTTGAAACTATTTTTTTCCAGTCCAAAGTTTGATTTGGTGTGTTTAAAAGGACAATTCTATGCTTATCCATGTATTGTCAACAAAGCACACAAGCTATGGCACAAAAACCTCATACATTTACTTATCGTAAGAGAGAAACTAATGGCGTTGAATGGTTAACGCGCTCTAGAGCAGCTAGAAAGAGATTCTTTAACCAAAAACAACTCGATTTATAACACTCGAGGCAACACTTCAACCATCAGTTTTCCTTTTCTTCTTTGATTTTTGATCTCGAGAGTGATCGAAGGATCCTGAAGAGGTCAATACACTACGACCACTTTTGCCTGAATCTTGAACAGATTGGCCATCACTGTGTTTTCTAATGGTCGATTTGGATGAACTCCCTGATCGCATAATACTCCGCGTCCTAGTACTTTGACTAGGAGTTGCAAAACGACGAGAAGAATTGGTCAATGTAGTAGTAGTACCTGATGATCTCTGAGCCATCATCTGCTTCAAGTTCATGCTGTTCTGTTTAAGCTCACTTGGTTCCGGGTAGTGGATAAGGGAAACACGTCGCGAAATTTTACCAGCTGCCAAAACATGCAAAAGCATTATTAACCATCTCACATGGTGCTTACTGCTAAAAAATTATAACAGTGAGGGAGAAAAGGATCATAGTATAGTTTCGTAAACAGGATAGTCTTCGTAAAACGGGATAGTATTAAACATCAGAGAGAGTCTTGAAGAAGTGGACACTAACTGACATATGATTATACTGTTTGAATGCAGTCCATGCTCGACTCTGTGTGCAATCTTTCGAGAACAATTTCCTTGATAAATGAAAGTTGGAGTCATAGGTACAGTCTAGGCGCAAATATCTTATACGTAAAAGTTCTTTATATTGCTGCTCACTAGAACAACTTCAGAACAGATCACTGTTAAAATCTGCTCAAACGACTTATTTTTGTGCTTGAATGGGAAATTAGCAGCATTGGATCATATAGAGGTTTTACGTTAAGGAATAACAATAAGCTTTACCAAAAATATAAACAGAAGAGCATTAGTAGTTGGATTATGTGTAAGTTTCGCACAACTAAGAGAGAGCAGTAAAATTTCAATATGCAAACAAAACGAGCGTGTCATATATTGAAATCATCAAAGATATTGAGTCACATTAGCTTTAGTATTCACATGACAACAACGCATCGTACAAACATAATGGTTTGTACCATGCAGAATTGCATGTTTTGAGTATTGCAAGATCATGAGTGAATAAGCAGACAAATAGACAGCAAAATGCAAAGGAACTAAGAGTTACCAATTTTTGGCTCAGACTGGGAAGATAGAAAGACTACCGCATCTGGGTCTTGTGCTCTACAACTGACCACTTCATATGATTTACCTGTTATAAAAACAACAATTGAGCAAGATGTTAAGAAATTAAAAGCATCTTTCGTTATATTTTAAAAAGGATGATATGACTACTAGATTTGTTGAGGTGGGGAGACAAAAACTCAACTATATGTAAATGTTATTCTTCAGACTATACTTGCCAGATGAATCCTCAAAGCTGCCCATATGCCCATCATGATGGAGCTTCAAAGAAACTTCTTGCCCATCAAGACCTGGATGCTGGAGTAGCCGATTGGAAATGTCATAACTCAGAACCGTAAATGACAAGGAATGAAAAATGTATTTACAACCTCAAGTGCACAATCATTCTCATTCCATCCAAAATCATAGTAAATCTCATAAGTAAACTCTCTCTTTTTTAAGAAACTAGGGAAGGATGGTTAACTTTTAATGGCTTTTCCCAGAAAAGGAAAGAGAGAAAGACAGAAAATCTCTTCACTTAGAGAACATGGGATCTGATTTTCTACCCTGAGATCTCTTATTTGCTCCCTGCATTTATGAAGTAAAGGAAAAACTTTGTCTCACTTTCGCCGACATTTTGTATTCCTTTCCCTTTCTCACTTTCCAAACAAAACTTCAAGGATTATAAGATTATCTTCTAGAAGAAAAGATGCACAAATGCCCTAGTGGAGAGCGAGAGGTTGGCTATAGTGGATGTAAGGAGTGGTAGAGGCAAAGAAGATGCACATATGCCCCAATGAGAAGTGAGAGGTTGACTATAGTGGATGTTAGGAGAGGTAGACTGAAGAAGTTATGGGAAGCGGTAGTTAGACAAGACATGGACCAGCTATAACTTACAAATGACATGACCCTAGATAGGAAGATATGGAGGTAGAGTAAAAGGTTAATAGGTCAAGCCTTGTCTAGTTCCATTTCTGGTATTGTTATTATTCTTCGATTTAGTATTACCCGATGTTTCATTTTCATCTACTGTTCTCTTCTCATTGTTTTCCGCATGACTTCTTTGCGATTGTATTTGCTTTACATACTTGTATTTTATATGCTTTACTTTACATACTTGTATTTTATATGCTTTACTTGAGTTGAGAATCTATTGGAAGTAAGGTTGCGTACACACCACCCTCCTCATTTAAACCACTATTGGAATTGCATGAGGTATCAGGTATATTGTTGTATGATGAAGAAATTCATATTTTCTTTGAATACGTAAATAAGGTCTCATAGATAAAGAAAAAGAGAGACAATAATGTACATCAAACTATGATAATGTGAGAATGGTCCTTAGAGACTATGAACATGTAAGAAAAGAATATCATCTTTTGTACACTAACACACATAGATGTTGAAATGAACTTGTTCCGAAATTATTTTCAATTGTCAGTTGAATGATTGGGAAAAAAGAATGCACCTTATTGCATCCTAAAATTAGAAGAACAATAAATTCTCATGAATCTTACTTGATTAAAGGGCCACTGTATAAGCCAGAGCTCAGTTGAGTCTGCAATGTTAAGATTGACAAGTGAATCCTTTTTGACCTCCTCAAATTCCGGAGGTGGTTTGTAGCTCAGTTCATTCAGAGCATCCATAATTATAGAATATAATCAATAAGAGCACTTGAAAATGGCAGACAAAACAGCTCCTGAACGAAAGGTTTACACAGAAAAACATGAACAACGTTAGCTAACTCAAAATTTTAAAAATTTTTCGAGAGTTGATACACATTTGACCAACAACAACAACAATAACAACAATAAAACCAGTGAAATCCCACAAAGTGGGATTTGAGGAGGGTCGAGTGTAAGCAAATACCATTATCACTTGTTTCCGAAAGAGTAGTATGAGAATTAATAGCAACGTATTTAAAAGAACTAATAGCAAAGTAGTGTAAGGCATATACGCAAGAAACCGTAACATTAACAACAAGTTGCAATCAATTAAACACAGTAAACTATAGGTATAGATGATAATCACAAATCCAAATCCCATTAGCTGAATATATCAGCAAGCAAATTCAGTTATAAAAATTCTTTTCAAGTCATGATCAACAGCCTCATATTTAAATCAAAAACTTGCTTCTAATCTAATGCTAAAATGTCAATCGAATTCCTAATAAATCCTTAAGGACAAGTATACCCCGAACTATTGTAAATGGTATGCAAATACCCTCCGTCATACTTTTAGGACATTGGTGTCCCTTCCGCCCAAAAACTAGAGCATATATACCCTTTATACTATCAGAGTACACGTGTCATAATCTTATCCACCGATCCGACATTTATCGATGGATAAGATTGCGCCACGTGTTCGTATTTAGTTTTCCGTTAGAATGGGCATATATACTCTAATTTTTGGACTGTAGAATATCTGCATACCATTTTTATGATGGTTCCCAGTAACATTAAAGCAGACGATTAGAGAAAATTGTAAATTAATTGCTAATTTGTGTGTCTTACTCCTAATCAGATGCAATAAATGTGTATTAATATTAGAAAATGAGAAAATATTCCTTACATTTGAGATTGCAAAATGGGGAATCAAGAAAAAACTTCACATTAATCAGCAAATAAGTATTATTATTGACTATATCTCGCTGAGATTGCAAAGTAACAACAAGTTTACAACATTCAATTAGCAAACTTTAATCGATTTAAATGGAATTATTGTTCAAGTCTAGATTTAATCCTACAAAAATAAGTTTTCACGGTGCTGAAATCACCGGAGAATGGTCTTAGAATTTTCGAAAACTAAAAAACCCTACCTCCGACGAGCGGTGCCGCTGCAACTTCCGGTGCTGCTGCGAGGTGAGAGAGGGGCGGCGCTGCTCGATGTGGTGTTGCGAAGGTTTAGTGTTGTAGAAAATTAATGATTAATAAAGTGGATAAATATATTTTAAACTATCGTAAATGATATGCAGATATTTTTGTCTTATTTTAAGGACATTGATACTTTTGCAGTCTAAAAATTAAAGCATGTATACCTTTTATACTAACGGAAATATATGTGTCATAATTTTATCCATCGATCGGACATCGGACGGATGGATAAGCCTGCATCACATGTCCATATTTGATCTCCCGTTAGAAATAGAGGGCATATATGCTCTAGTTTTTTGAGAACATGGGCATCAATGTTTCAAAAATATGACGAAGGGTATCTGCATATTATTATGATAGTTCGGAGATATATTCCTTTTTCACTATTTTTTTTAAATAAGACTTTAGCGTTGATTTTATTAATAATAATTAGATAAAATAAAATATACTGACCTCCGGATATTGATATCAGTTGAACTTTAATAATAATAAAATTAATCATGTTAAATTAAATAATATTGATATTCAAAGGAATTTTGTTCTTTTGATAATTGTATTACCGACCATTGTAGGTTGGTTTTAATAAAACTAATTAAACAAAAATAAAGATATCGACTTCTAGTAGTCACTATATAAATATTTTAATGAAAATTAATTTAATTATGTAAAATTTAATTTTATCAACTTTTGAAAGTTGTTATTATGATTTTTATTTTTATTTTTTTCCACATAATCATCCTCCAGAGGACGGTTTAATTAAATTTAACATAATTTTTTTTTCATTTTTTTATATTCAATTGAGATAAAATGAAATACTATTATTTATTTATTAATTCAATACTGACTACAAGCGATCTGTATTTTTTGTATTTATTTATTTTTCGTGAAAATTTTCAACCTCTAGATGACTATATGTGGTTTTTTTGCATTTCTTTTTCTTGCATAAAATTTGATTTCAGGGTGTCGGTTTTCTTTAAAATTTTATTTTATATTTTTTAAAACAATACCAACTTCCATTGGAAGTAGACAATTTTGAGGTCAGTATTCACAGTTTTTTTAATAGTGAATTTTAATTTATTTTATTTTTTTTACATTTGAGCAGGGTAATTGAAACGGAGGCTAGCATTATCCACTTTTCTTAGTCAGAGTATGAGCTTGGGCTTCGGTGATAATGTTTGATAAGAACCATTCGCTAAAGCTTATATGTAAGTTCTACATCGTGATGGTCAAACTTATTTTGTTGTATGGGGCAAAATGTTAGTCAGTCATGAACACACACATTAAGAAGATGAAGACCGTGACAATGAGGATACTCTGATGAATGTGTGAGTATGCTAAGATATATGAGATTAGAAATAATATTATACGTACAAGGTTGGAGTGACCTCTGTGGGGATATGATCAGGAAAGCGAGTTGAGATGATTAGGACGTATAAAGAAAATGTGCTCAAATTAATGCACTAGTTAGGAAGTGTGAGAGGTTATCGATAGCACGCTGTAAGACATGTAAAGTAGACTTAAAAAAAAGTATGTGTGAGGATATTAGATAGAATATTACACATTATTATCTTACGAAGGACTAATTTTAGATTAAAAGTGTTGAAGGTCGAGAATCAGGATAAAATTGCAAAATACATCATATCTCGATCAGGGAAAAACAAGGTTTGCTTTAGTAGTTGAGCATTTACATTATCAATTGATAAGTTGTGAATTTAAATCACGTTAAAAAATAAATAAAAATACTATTGATCTTTCTGTACCTGATAAAATAAGAACGGTGTTCAAATCAAAGCACCCTTAAAACCAAATTGGATTTTTCAACATACCTATGTAAATTCTACAACCTTATCCTTCTTTAATTTCATCACAACAAATAATCTATTGTCTTTTTGATTTATTTTTTTCATACATTTTTTCATTGATAATGAAATTAATTACTTTATGCTACAAATGAATCCCTTCTTTTTCTTAGATTCATTGTTGCTGCCTCTGGATTTCCTTTCTTCATCATTGCTACAAATTCATCATAATTGATTCGACCATCCTAAAAAAATAAAATACATTATGATCAATAAATCGCGAAATTAATTAATAATTGCGAAATTGATTATGTATATAATTTGTTGTTTAATTTTGACTTACATGATCAGTGTCAACTTCCTTAATGATTTCCCTTAGATCATTCTCATCATCCATACCAAATTCTCTAAGAGCTTGCTCTAACTCTTCTCTTGATATATATCTAAGGAAAAAAAAAATAACATTCGTAATTGAGAATACGTCGAATTTCAATATTCAAGTAAAAGACAACTCATTGCACTAAGCATCCACATTCATGCAAGATATGGAGAATAATCGCACGCACCCCAAGGGGTGTGATACAAATAACCAAAATGATTAAATTTACGATTGATTTCACTACTCGAACTCACAAAGGAGTCTGATGCAGACAACCTATACTATTACAAGTATCAATGTCTGATTTCACAGCTCGGACTTATGAGGGATGTGATGCGGAGAATCTATGTTGATGCAAGTATCTGATTTCATAGCTCGAACTCACTAAAGGGTGTGATGCAGACAACCTATGTTGCGACAAGTATCGATGACTAATCTCACAGCTCGAACTTATGAGGGATGTAATGCAGACAATCTATGTTGATGCAAGTATCTGATTTCACAGCTCGAACTCACTAAATGGTGTGATGCAGATAACCTATGTTGAGACAAGTATCGATGACTAATCTCACAGCTCGAACTTATGAGAGATGTGATGCAGACAATCTATGTTGATGCAAGTATCTGATTTCACAGCTCGAACTCACTAAAGGGTGTAATGACTAATCTCAACAAGTATCAATGACTAATCTCAAAGCTCGAACTTATGAGGGATGTGATGCAGACAATCTATGTTGATGCAAGTATCTAATTTCACAGCTCGAACTCACTAAAGGGTGTGATTGCAGACGACCTATGTTGAGACAAGTATCGATGACTAATCTCACAGCTCGAACTCATAAAGGGTTTGATATAGATAGCCTTTACTAACACAAGTATCAATGACTGATTTCACAACTCGATAAAATTAAAAATAATCACATCTATGATAAAAAAAAAAAAAAAAAACTTACCCACTATGATCCTTATCAAAATATTGAAATGCAGTGTAAAGATGTTCTTCTCTATCCATTTTGTTCATGTGCACTGTTGCTGTGATGAACTCTTCATAGTCTATTGTTCCATTTCCATCAGCATCAGCCTAATTTTTTTTACAATATATAAAAAAAAGTAATTAATTAGCATTAGAATAATAATAAAAAATACTATGTCATGGTAAAATATTTAGGTTTACAAAAATTAAAGAAAAAAATCATTATTGAATATGTACATGTATTATTTTTTAAACTCATAAAAAGATAGTTCGAGTCAGTTATATATATATATATATATATATCGTCAATATTCATTAAAATTCAAAATGATAAAAACTTACTGCTTCCATTAGTTGTTTAATCTCATAATCAGATAATTTAGTCCCTTGTTTGGCTAATCCTTGTTTTAATTCCTCAAGTGTTATTGTTCCACTATTATCAGTATCCATATTTTTAAACATTTGCTTCAATCCCATAATTTCTTCTTCTGATAAACATCCTGCAATAACCTAAAATAAAAAAAAAATTCAAAGTAATTAATTTAGTCTATTTTTGAAAATACTTAACATAACATATGACGAATAAATTTTATAGCTAAACAATAAAATACAGGATTACCCGAAGAGCGACTTTCTTGAATTTGTTCATAGCTCTAAATTGTTTGAGTCTATGTAATACAGCATTATCAAGAGGTGTGTCTGGTGCTTCTCCATCTTCTTTGATCCATGAATGATCTTAATATATATATATATATATATATATATATACAACAATTTGTTAGACATGAACATGAAGGTTTTAAAAAATCTTTAAAATGGATATTATTATTATTATATATAATATTGGTTAAATATATATATTTTATTTAGTTTTTCATTTACACTATGTTTGAATCATTGTTATCCATTGTATTATACTGTATCGTTACTATACCTACAATGTTTGTTTAGATTGTTACTTAAAATATATTGTACTGTATTATTAAGTTTCGTTGTTACGTAACATTGAAAACCCCTATTTTATGGAACAATCAATTTGGTGTGTTCCCATTGTTACTTAATTTCAAAATACTATTTTTACCCTTCATCTTAATTATTTAAATCTATCAAACCTCCTAATCTAGAATAATTAAGGATACTTTTAGTAAATTTATAAATTACAATACAATACGATACAGTCAAACCAAACAACTAAAATGTTATTAAACAACAACAAACAATACAGTCTAGCCAAACATTGTATCTACCATACAATACAGTACATTAGCTTACAATACATTATGAAACAATAAGTAACAATGATCCAAACAAAGTGTTAGTGTTTGATTCACCTTCAAGGCGCGACTAATAAAAGATAAATCACTCATATCAAAGATGTTATATTAAGGGCTCGAACCAGTATTCTTTAGTTAAAGATAAAAGAATGTTTATCATCTCGATCATCACAATCTTGGTTGGTGTATTTTAATATACAAAAAAATATGTATTAATTATGTATCTTTATAGTTAAATATATCCCTAGAAGTAATAAGTAGCGTGATCAATTCTACCAAAGATGACTTCATTTTAAGGGTTCGAAGCTCTAATCTCTAATTAAGAATAAAAGAGTATTTATTTCTCTTTATTGATATATAAATATACAAAAAAATTGTATCTTTGTAGTTTATATATATATATATATATCAAAGTAATAAGTAAAAATAACTTACTTAGGACTTGCATAGCTGTTAACCTCTGCCTAGGGTCAACAGTTAACATCTTTCTGACTAGGTCTTTTGCTCCACTTGAAATTGAAGGCCATGGATCACTTGAAAAATCAATATGTCCACGTAATATTGCATTGAAAATTCCATTTTCATTTTCTGAAAAAAAACAAATAAAAAAAATATTCAATGAAGTTAACCTAGCTATTGTTATTTTTTCATTATATATACGAGAACTATAATTTCTCATGATAGATTGATTCTACTCACTGTTAATTGTGCAGTTTTCTTTCAGTGACAAGATTTTCCGGTAATGAAAATATTAAGGTCTTTCACTTGAGGTCCCTTGTAAGTAGGGGCAAAGCTATAACCACCCCAGAGTATTTAACTGGACACCATTCGTCGGAAAATTACGTTAATATATATAGCGAGAGTTGGACACGCTTGACAAAAGCTACACCCTGGCACAGTAGTAATGGGTGACCATTTGAATCAAGAAGTTCCAGGTTTGAACCTCAAAAAGCATAATGTTTTTTTTTTATTATTTAGACAGCCACACACTATTATTCTTGGACACCTTGGTAAACTTTCTGGCTACGTCACTGCTTGTGAGTTGGGAAGCCCTGCATTTCTTTTAGAAATCAATTTCCTAATTGTTCCACAGCAACTAGAAAGAGATTTGTTTAACCAGAAAGAATTCGGTTCCAATATACAATATCTATCCAGAAGTTTACGTAACTCAATCATATTACTAAAAGGTAGTTCGGTGCACTAAGTCATGTCCACTGAAATAAGGCCTAAAATAAAAACGAAATAAGTGTTTCCACGACTCTACTTTATTCACGGCGACGTATCTTCCTAACTAAGGAATGAAAAATTCTTTCTCATGTTATATCAATCTGAATTTCATTTCCGTCTGAGATAATTCTCAATAATGCACGTGACATTTAATCCAATAACACTTTATCAGAATATCATAGCGCGGGGTTCGAAGAAGGGTAGGATTTATCTCAATAATTATATATGTAGTGGTGTAAAAATTTTACCTGCCCAAAAAGGAGGAACTCCACAAAGAAGAATATATAACATAACACCAATACTCCATATATCAACTTCTGGTCCATATCTTCTTTTCAATACTTCAGGTGCTATATAATACGCACTACCTACAATATCCTTAAATACATCTCCTGCACAAAAAAAAAAAAAATAAAAAAAATTAATTTCATATATATTTTTTTACAAGTTATTGAAAAATTGCTTAATAACACTAATCATAAGGAACACTTGACTAAATTATCCTTTATAAATCTTCCTTCATGCTGTAATTATATGTTTTTTAAGGAAAATAAATAGGTTTCTTACTTATTTTCTTATGTCTGGCATATAAGCAAAAAATTGTTATTCGTATCTGTGTATAATCTAGACAAATACTATAAAAGGTGAGATGGAGATAGAGGTGTAGGTGAGGTGGTGGGGTTACGGAAACGGGGATGTGCATAAAATGTAATAGAGGATGTGGAGAACACAATCAATATGAAAAGTTATTTATGTAAAACTTATTTTCTATACTTTCACTGGGAGAGTCATTTTTTTCTGGAGAAATTGTTTTCTTATGTCCGGCACCATGGTACGTAAGCAAAACATGTCATCCTAAATGTATTTGTATATATTATAGACAAATACTATAAAAGGTGAGACGAAGATAGAAGTGTACATGAGGTAGTGAGGGTATGCGGGTGAGGGGTGAACATAAATTGTGCTGAAGGGCGGGGAGAACATAATCAATATGAAATGTTATTTATGAAACTTGTTTTCCATACTTCTACTGATAGAGTTATTTTCTAGTTATTCTTAAGAAACTGAACATGAGAAAATTGAAAAATATATTCCTCCTTGTAGAACACATTTTATAATATGCCTTGTTGGAGTAAATACTAAATAGGATAGAATTGCAACAAACCAAAAAACCCTAATTTTTTTCTTTCTAAATACATTTTTCATTGAAATCATCGCATCTAACGTCCAACCAATCATAATTTAGATTATAAAACGACAGATAAAAATGATCGATATATACATACCTTGCTTATAAAAGACGGAAAGACCAAAATCGGTAGCCTTAAGAGGTGCATTCTCATCTTTACTAAGTAGTAAAAAATTTTCAGGCTTAAGATCTCTATGTATAACTCCCATAGAATGACAAGTATCAACAATTTGAACAATTGTTCTTAACAACGAAGCTGCAGCGCGTTCTGTATAATGTCCTTTCGCGATAATTCTATCGAAAAGTTCACCACCAGCACATAATTCCATGACCAAATGTACACTATGTTTGTCTTCATAAGCTCCTTTAAGTTGTACAATGTTTTCTTGACCTGTTAAATGATGCATTATTTGTACTTCTCTTCTAACATCTTCAATATCTTCCTTGCTAACTAGTTTTCTCTTTGCTATTGTTTTGCATGCATATTGTTCATTTGTTTGTTTTTGTGTACATAAATGTGTTACACCAAATTGTCCTCTACCTAGTTCTTTACCTATAGTATATGTTGATCTAACATCTTCCATTGGTCTACCTAATACTAGTCCTATTGGTGATTGTTTTGAGGGTTTTGATGATGGACTTGGAGATGTTTTTCTTGGTGTTGGTGTTGTTGAACTTTGATCAAGATTGTTATGTTGTGTAGATGAATTGTTTTCTACATTTTTAGGGTTGTTGATTTCGTTGTTGTTGTTGGTTGTTTCATTTGGTTGTTGTTCTTCTCCACTAGAGCAACAATTCCCCATTTTTTATTTGGGGATAGAAAAAAAAATGAAAAGTAATTAGAGAGAGATTACGTAAGGATAACAATTATTACGTCTCGATCTGAAATAGAATGAAGGAGATTTGAGTAGATTTAAATAAAAAGTGAGGAATTATGGAGAGATTCAACAACGATGCAATGATAATAGTTGTTACGTCTTTAATCTCAGAAAGAGAGAAGGAAATTAGAATGAACTCTTGAATGGAAATAAATGAAGGTGAAGAAACTACGAATAATTGTGAGAGATTTCAACAACGAAGACGTAATGACAACAATTATTACGCCTCAATCTTAAAAAAGAAAGAAGGAGATTAAAAAAAACCTAAATGCAAAGAAATGAAGGTGAGGAAATTACACAATATTGGAAAGAGATTCAACAAACGACGTAAAGAAAATAATTATTACGCCTCAATCTCAGAAAGAAATTAAAAACAAACCTAAATGTAAATAAATGAAGGTGAAGAAACTACACAAGAATGGGGAGAGATCGATTTGACAACGACGTAATGTCAATAATTACTACGCTTCAATATCAAACAGAGAGAATGAGATTACGACAAACCTAGATGCAAAGAAATGAAGGTGAAAAAATTACACAATGATTGAGAGGAGATTCAACAATGCCGTAACGATAACAATTATTACGCCTCGATCTCAAACATAGAAAGAGAAAATTAATTAGAAAAAAAAAAATGTATTAGAATCAAATGAGTGAAAAATAAGGGGGTCAAGAAAAGAAATAATTATTGTTTAAAGATAAAATATTCATTATGAATTGTACTTAAGATTGATTGTGAGAAATTGTAGGAGTAAAAAATAATGTTTTTTTTTTCTTTTCAAATTTTTGGTTTTCTTTCTTTTGTATTTTTTTTAAAATTAAATAAATTTCTTAGTGTTCCTAATTTGTTTTTATAAAGAGATGAAAAAAGAAATGTTTGTGATAAATATGGAGGGTTTAGAGTGCTTTTCGAAATTACTATTTTTAGTAAATAATAATTTTATAAGTTTATTGTTTATAGTAAGTAAAGTTTAATAAACGTACACAAAGTAATTTGGGCAGGAGGAGTATTAAGTTTTAAAAATTATGTTAATTTTTTTTTGTCTAATATCTATAATAAAAGTTTTTTCATTACGAATTAATGAGAAATTTATATAGTAAAATATAATTTTTTATCACCTAATTTACATCTATAAAAGAAAATAGAGGGTGCAAAAATGGAGTTCTCTTCGTACTTTAAGGGAATATTTAGCCTTTTTACACTTATTAATCGAAAAAAAATATATATTTCTAAACTATTATAAATAATATGCATATATATATATATATATATATATATATATATACATATATATATATATCCTGTCTTATATTTTGAGGTAGTATTTATTTTTATCGTCATTACTTTAATCCATAATATCTCTAATCCAAATAGAACGACATGTGTGACCATTTAAACAATTTATTCATATTTATTTTAAATTAATTTTTACCCAAAAATTAAGAAAATATCAAAGAAAATGTCATAAATAGTCCCTTGATTGTAGAAGTATGTCTAAATTAGACTCTTAACTACACTTTTATCGATTTAATCCTTTAACTATTTGAAAACTTATCAGATTTGTTTAGTTAGTATAAGCTATTTGTAGTAATATTTAGAAAAATGATTTACATGGTATCACATGTCATTTCATTTGTCTTAAAGATATATATGATCTAAAAGTATATCGATAAGGATATATTCAACCCAAAGTATAACACAATGTATATGTATATCATTTATAATAATTCGAGGATAAATTTATTTATTTACCGCTTATTAATTGTCTAATTATTGTGATGTCAAGTAAGAACAAATTTAAATCAAACTATTGGACGATACTCCCTTTTTCTGTTCACAATTAATTGTCATGATTTCCTTTTTTAAGTTAAACTATAAGAACTTTAATCAAAATTTTACGATGTATATTCTTACCATATTGATATGTAAAAAATTGCAATTTATAGTATTTTTCTTATAATTTTTGAATATCTAATTTTTTCTTAAAAAAATATTCATAACGTAAGCTAATTCAACTTCAAATATTAATCAAATTAACTTTCGAGAAATGTAATATGACAAATAAAATAATGTTTGTGATAAAATATTAGAGACGGACATATCCACTCAATTTGGCTAAAATATTAATATTTTCATAGAAAATTAATATAATTCATAGTGAAACAAACTATAGTCTATATGTATAAAATAACACCCCACCCCACCCCCACCCCAACACACAAAAGAAAGAGAATGAAAAAAGACTCAAAAGACTTCAGTTTTGTTTTTTTGCTGAAAAAAACTTTTGTTGATTTCACTGATTTACCAAACTTTGAAGAAGAAGAAGAATAAGGGTGCAAGAAAACAAGAGAAAGATTGAGTCTTTATCATCTGATTTTGGTTTATCTGTTGAAGTCTCAGTTTTTTTTTCTTGTCCAACAGACCCTTCTTGTTTTTGAACTGTAAGTTACTTTCCCCTCTTTATCTTCAGTTATCATGTATTTAGATGCTTTTTATGTACTATTTTTAGATGAGGGTGTCTGTGTTTTGGGGCTGAAGGTGCAAAGATTTGATCTTTTTAAGGATTTGATGAATTGGGTTTTATTGTCTATGGTGATGCAAATGATTTTTGATCATATAGCTCTGAGGCTTAGCTTGATTTTAAGTTTGTCTATTGGGTGATTCTTTAGCCTGGATTGTAGTATTTTCATGTTGTTCTTCCTGCTTGTTGCTGCTGTTGTCTTTTCTTTTATCTCTTTTGAGGGGAGGGTCTATCGAAAATTGTCTATTTACCTTAGTTAAGGTAGGGATAAGGTGTGGATATACTGTGTACCTTCCCCAGACCCCACTTGTGGGATTACAATGGTATGTTGTGGTTGTTGAGATGCAAATGATTCTTGATCATATAGCTCTGAGGCTTAGCTTGATTAAAGTTTGTCTATTGGGTGATTCTTTAGCCTGGATTGTTGTATTTTCATGTTGTTCTTCCTGCTTGTTGCTGCTGTTGTCTTTTCTTTTATCTGTTTTGAGGGGAGGGTCTATCGAAAATTGTCTATCTACCTTAGTTAAGGTAGGGGTAAGGTGTGGGTATACTGTGTACCCTCCCCAGACCCCATTGTGGGACTAGAATGGTATGTTGTGGTTGTTAAGAGGCAAATGATTTGTGAACATATAGCTCTGAAGTTCAGCTTGAATTTAGTGTGTCTATGGGTTGATTCTTTAGCCTTGATTATTTTATGGATAATCTAGATTGACGAGACCTATCTAGATTATCCAGAAGTTCAATATTATTGGTAGCGCATTAATTTTAAAATGGAGAAGGCAATGAAAAATTAATGAGAAAATGATGATTACGAAGAACTTCAGCATATGCATGCAGCACTACTAATTTCACATTAGAGACTCGAAACAATAGGAGATCATCTAATTAGAGGCACCACCCAATCAGAGAGTAGAGCACTATATGCTAAAGGGTTCTCAAAAATGTTGAATCTATGCTATGTTTTTGTCTCCTTGTTCAGCTTGCAATAATTCTAAGGCAGTTGGCTCTCTCACGTGTTTCTTAAATGAGTGTTTCCTTGAGCTTCTTAGAAGAATGATTAAATCTTCTTGTAAATTAATTTGTGATGCATGAGATCGGATGACCAATGATAGTGGGGCTGAAGCCTAGTACTAAATATGAGATAGATGTGATTTCTCTTTGCTATAGCTAAATGTTTGGCACATTAGCTTCCATTATAGTATACAAAATCTAGTGTTCATGAAGTGCTATTTTTTCAGTACTCATCTTTAATTTGCTTTGTCTGGATTCACGTCTGGTATACTTTGCAAAGCTCAGTAGGTGAAGTTTCTTTCACATTTTGATACAGTTGTACAGTATCTTTCTGCAGTTGTCAACTTAATTTCATCAAGTCTATCCTTATTAGACATCATGTTAATCAGTTCTTTTACAGAAATAAACGAGTTCCCAATCTGAAGTGGTTGTACGTGAAATTGGTGGTACTACACGATGGCAGACGTCAGTGCTATGACTGATACATCAACAGATGTTGATACAGATGATAAAAACTTGAGGGTATATCTGTTATTGCTTTCTTATCTTGCTTAATGTTTTCAAATTTCAGCTATAGCTTTTCTAGATTTAAATAAGCATTTATCTGAATATTTTGATTGATAATTTCTGGTTATCTTCATTCAAAGTTTGGTTAGAGTCCAGTTGACACGCCAATGTTCTTTTTTTTAATAAAAGTAAAATAGGCAGTTCTTATGCTTTTATTCTTGACGAGTTGAACAGAATTCTAGGCAATAACACATAACTTCTTTTGATTTTTTTCTTAGTTTATATAATTGAGATTCTATCCCTGTAAATTCTGTTACCTCTATCTACTTCTACTAAAATCTGAATGATTCACCTTTTATAAGATAGTTCCAGGCCAGACATTGCCAGTATTGTGCCACATGTTAATTAAAAATAAAGTTATAAGCTTATTTGTCTTCCATTGATTACCAAGGACAGTGCTTAAGGATAGTTTGTGGTGCAGTGGAAGGGAAGAACCTGACCTAATATAAGCTTTCTAACATGACTAAGCTTTAACCCCAAGTAGTTGTTATCACCTATATAAATCCATTATGCTCTATTATATATTGTCTCCCTATGTTCTAAAGTTACTTGGAGGGAATCTTTCTTTTTCCTGATCTGCAAAACTAGTGCATGTTATCGATGTGTTTCAGGAAGAAAAGAGGTGTACTTAAAAAAGAGCAATTAGATATTGGAAAAAAAGCATACTTTATTTCAAAGATTAAATGGCTCCAGAACTTTCCGAATCTTGCTGTACTTTTAAGCTAATCTGTACTTCAAATTTTTATGAAATTGTTCTTCATCATTCTTGGTGCAGTATCTAAACTCTCTAACATTGGGCGCCACTTCCGATGCAAGTGACAAAACCAGAGACCAAAAGGTTATTCCGTTGTGCACATTCAGAATTCGATTAGAATAATGATTGGAAAAAAAGGTTTTCTAACCGAGTTGGACTCTTCTTTTGTGCAGACGCTTCGTAGGCTTTCCCAAAATCGTGAAGCTGCACGAAAGAGTCGTCTAAGGAAAAAGGTAGATTCTCTTACGGTTGCACTGTTGTTTACTTTATATATAATTCCTTTTGTACTTCAGATTTGATTTGCAAATAGGTTAACAATCCAATGGCTTTTTCTTTTTTATTTAATGATAGAAGTACATTTTTTTCATTTTCCAAAAGCACCGAACTATTTGAGAAAATGATTATTGGTCTTGCCATAGTACAAAATGGTTTACTTTTCAGTACTTTTAGTCACTTTGGATCAATACTGGAGTAAGAGAACCACAAAACTTCGATGGAAGTTACATTGTGCTTTAGTATGGGACCAACACCAAGGATATCTTCAGGAGATATACACCTCTAAAGGTACAATTTATTGAATAAACAGAACCTCTGATATCTGTTGTTCTGGTTAACCTGACTGCTCTCTGGTGCTGGATACATGGACTGTGTGAGCTGCTTTGTATTTTGTGTAACTATCTGTCCGGTGAATAGGTAGGGGTATCTGAACAGTGCAGTTATACTTAACCCTAGGTATTTTCCTTTTGATTTTGATTTCAACTGAAGTGAATCAACAAATTCATAATCTCAATTACACATAGCATAAATGAATACGATTCACCAAATTTAGGTCCAGAAATACCCTTTTCACCAAAGAATTCTAGAACCTCCTTTTATGGATAGTACTACTATCTCGAAATGTGAAATTTCTAAATAATCCAAGAATCTATAGTAAAACTCATGTTTCTAATATCATATGTTTGCAATAGGATCCATTCTTCATTCACCTCAGTGTATTGGATTGAAGTAACATAGGTCCTTTCTTACAATATTGAGTCCTAGTGTCTTCAAATGAGTTGTGAATGCAAATTCCATGAAAGCAGGCTTTTATAATTTATTTCCTGGGACCTTGATGCTATGGCGTCAAAACTAATAATTTTCCCTAATGATTGAGCTTACCTCATCTTAGTTTTATCTTCTCATAGACTGGAGTCATTGTTGAAGACTCCAATCATTCTTGCTAGAAATAATTATCAATAAAATGTTCTTGCTAGAGAGATTCCAAACATCATGTAGAAGCGAATCAACTTACTATTACACCCAAAGTCCAGTGCATGTTCTGCCTAAAAAATTCCAGTAAAAAAATACTACCTTTTTCTATGCAGGAAATTTAGCATGTCTGCTGACAATAAGTTTTACAATCGGCATGGTCCTTCTGCAACTCACACTATTATTTTTGGATCACGCTTTCTCCAATTGTTCAGGATTCCCCATCGTAGGGTCCCCTTAATTCTTCCAAGTGGAAATATGGACGTTGTTTCATCCAATGAGACACTATGATGTCCTAATTCATTTGTTGTCCTGTTATATTTTCACTCAATCTTGTTGAAGCTCCATCATGTCAGTCCAACCCAATGTGACTGCCTCCCTTGCTTGTCACTACCATTGGTATGTATTGTAGCGTGAGTACAAACATCAATGAGCTTCTATTCAGGTTTCATTTCCTTATCCCAAATTCGCCCAACTCATTTCGTTTTCAAACCAAACTAGCACTGGTGTTCGGGTTTCCTTTTCTTATGTCAAATATACCTCCACTCATTAGTTTTCAACCGAAAACAAAATGTGACTCTTAACATACCTTTGTCATTCCCTCATGGTCAAACACATTCTTAATCACACTACCACATAATTATACTCGTCTTTCTGATCAATAGTACTAGCCAGTAATTCTTACATTTAAATGATGGGATAGGGCGTCACCACTTTGCTTTCATTATGGTCTGTTCATATTTAACTCTGCATTAATTGGAAGATTTTAGATTATCTGAGACAACTTCTCCTAATACGATTTTAGGTCTACCTTCAATCATCACACTCAAGGATTGATATTTTCTGGTCTATGTAGAACATGTGAAACTATCTTTGGCGACCTTTTCTCATTATATCCTTTTTTTCCTCCTTGCACCCTGTGTTGGATGTGGTTGTTACTTTTAACCCCTATTTGTATGGCTGAACATCCGTCTTAACATTCTTATTTCTATACCTCCTTTTTTTGATATATTGGGCTTTAAAGGCACAACTTTTCTTGTTATTGAAGACATTATTAAGAAAAAAAGTCTCTCTAACAACTTAAGCTTTTAAATGAAATGGTCACATACTTCAATATGGTAAAGGTCCTGACTTCGAAGCTCACTGCCACCCATTATCAAAAAGAATTTTCACGCAATTGATCATGAAAAATAATCTAGCCCACATGTGAGGGGTGTGTTGAAGACTGAAGACATGATTAAGAAAATAGAAGTGTGTTCTCAGATGGTCACATACTTTTTTTTTTGAAATTGGTGACGTTGTATTCCTCAGCATTAAGGATATTCTGGAGCCTTCAAAAAGAAGCAAAAGAAGAGAAAAGAAAAGAAAAGAAAAAAGATTAGGAGGAAGCTACTCCACAGAGATCCTAACAAATCTGTTAGTTCTAATTCATCAATTTCTATGTTTTTACACCAATAATAAAAAGATACAATACAATTCCATCTAACTTTATCTTTTTAAATTTATGCTCTACTCTTGGTAAAAGTTCGCCTGATTTGGATTTGTACATATAGGAATAGGACTAATGCTCCCATTGCCATTTTCTTTTTGTATTTTTTTCAGTTCATTTTATACAAGTATTTATTCTTGTATATAGCACTGCAGGTCTTGCAACCATTTTACATTTATTGCCTTTCACTTTGTTATGTATCGTATATAGCATCATGTCACATCTTTATTCATCCTGCTGTTCGCTTGCAAAATTGAGCATATGTATGTGCCTTTTCTGTTTTTTTGCAGCATAATTATGTCTAATTCTTCACTTCTGTTATTCTTCCGGGTTTCTTTAGTTGCATTGTACTACATTTACTATTAGCAGTATTTGTTACAAATTTTACTCTTTAGTCCTTATAGATCTTATATCAATAATCACGCCAGTATTTCATTTTTTTCCCTTTTGTGGTGATCTAGGCATATGTTCAACAGTTAGAGAGTAGTAGAATGAAGCTGACACAGCTAGAGCAGGAGCTTCAACGAGCTCGACAGCAGGTTTGTTTAGCAATTGTTTTATGGGTCTAATTTGTTTCTCTTACGCTCTAAAACTGAGACCTGTGTAGTTATTAGCTAATTTCCCATAAGATGATAAACATTTTTGATAATTTTTTTTTTTAATCCGAAGGGCATATATGTTTCAAGTTCAGGAGATCAATCACAGTCAATGAGTGGAAATGGTATGCTTATCTGCTTTTGCTTTTCAACTTTTGAATTCTCAAATAAATTTAGTTGCAAAAGGTTGCACGTTAATAAAGTATGACTAACTAGTAAGAAGGAGACAAGCTAGAACGATCTTATGTATGGGTCTCGGTCATTATATCTATATCTATATCTCTCTATATGTATTGACACTCTAACCAGTTTTACTAGAAGCTAGCTTGGGTTTAGCATTCCGGAAAATTATGTAATATTAACATCTGTATTTTTTAGGAGCTTTGGCGTTTGATGTAGAATATGCACGATGGCTGGAAGAGCACAATCGGCGTACAAATGAGCTGAGAGGAGCTGTAAGTTCTCATGCTGGTGATGGCGAACTGCGTATAATTGTGGATGGCATCTTGGCGCACTATGATGACTTATTCAAGATCAAGGCTGATGCTGCAAAGGCTGATGTTTTTCATATATTGTCAGGCATGTGGAAAACTCCTGCAGAAAGATGTTTCTTGTGGCTTGGTGGATTCCGTTCGTCGGAACTTCTCAAGGTGGGAAATATCCGTATAAAAAACGTGATACAACGGCTTGGGAAACCCCAATTCCCGTACTAGAATTAGCAAAATAAAACAAATCTGAACTGGTGTGAAGGTTTACGACATGATTGGTAGTTGTCCAAATTCAAAAGAGTTACCGTTTTGAGGAAATCTCTTTTAGAATTTGGCCTAGTAAGTTAGCTTAATCTTCATATAAAAGTCTAACTATTTTGTACCTTCACCATGAATTATAAAGGACAATCGACTACTTCTGACCTTAGTTACAACCACTTTCTTGATGAAAAACTTCCCAATACTTCTCTAGGCAGAAGTTCTCGGTAGGATGCCGTCCAAATTGAATGTCCTTGCAGCTTCTGTTTGTTCTTCCGGTGATGGTTTTCTTTTTTTGTGCGTTGAAAAGCTTTTGAATTTCTCTGTTCCCCTAACTGTCTTGCTTTAGATGGAACTCTTCCTCTACTGTTACCCTCTCTCATTCTGGTGCCTACTGAAGAATTTCCATTTGTTACTTTTAGATGACTAAATCTTGGATGCTCCCTTTATTTTCTCTTTTCAAGGGCTGGAGGTGGTCAGAAGGCAGATTGTTTTACTTCCTTTGGCTCATTACCTTAATACATTCTTCCACTCTTAAATTTCTGTCTTCTTTGTTGCAGCTTCTCATTAATCAGTTGGAGCCTTTAACTGATCAACAATCGTTGGCAATCAACAACTTGCAACAGTCATCCCAACTGGCTGAAGATGCTTTATCTCAGGGAATTGAATCACTGCAACAGTCATTGGCTGAGACCCTGGCAGGGTCTCTTGGACCTTCAGGGTCATCTGGGAATGTTGCTAATTACATGGGTCAAATGGCCATGGCAATGGGGAAGCTAGGAACACTTGAAGGATTCATTCTCCAGGTGCTTAGTGTTTTATCATGTGTATCCACTATTTTCACTTAAAAAATAGACTTGGTTATCTAATGCATTTCTAACAGCCTCAAATTTATCATTTATATATCAATTACACATCTTTTGTGGCACCCGGGCAGCCCCTCGAGATTGAGAATGAATAAACTAAGAAGCGTTAAAGAAGAAAAGTCATATATTATTCCAAGTTCCTCGTGAGATATTCAATTCTAACTCCATCCAGATAGACTCATTTACTGCATCATATGGAAGCCTTTGAAATGTTTTCATTCCCAACCAAATGATCACTTGTCCATTCCACCCAAAAGGGTACCTGCCGACCAACATCCCTAATGGACATGATTTATCCACCTAAAGTATCTTATTCCATCTTCATGACCAAAAACATTCAGTTTGCTGTAATCCTGAGAGGAGAATAAGGAGATGGAGAGAACTAGTAGTGTTTTTTCATAACTTAAAAACTGGCTGACTCTCTCTGTTTCATTTTATATGATAGTGTTTGATTATGAACGATGTTTGATTGGGATACTTGCCACTTCCCAGTCTCCCACCAGCAATAGGTACTAGGAAACTCTATCCACCAAGGCTAGGACAGATGGTAGAAGTCACCTAGTGTTATTATCTTTGTTGGGATTGAACCTGAGATCTCATGGTTCTTGACCCACTAGGCAACACCCTTGGGTGCAAAAACATATCGAACTACTTATTCGTTTATTCTATCATTTCTTTTTTCCTTCTAGGTTTTGATATTAATGTTTCTCCTGATGAGAATTAGTAGGAAACAAAGAATGGAGTTGAAGCAACTGTAGTTCTGTATCTCGTATAGGTGCTGGGCTATTTTCTTACCTAGAGAAGGATGCTACGAAATTACTGAAGATATTTGCCCATGTTTTCTTTGCACATGTTCCGAAGATAGAAAGGATGTATGAGGGGGTTTAGGGTGTCATTCTGATTGTATTTCCTAGTACAAAGTCTCATAACTTCCCGTCTTATTTTTTGTAATTTCACTCTTGATTTTATAGTGGTAGTTAGAGACAACTCTGCACTGAGGTGTACCAATTGGAAAAACCGGTACAATTATTGGCATGGTGCTAATAATTATGGTTAAAAAGGTTTAAGTTAGAGGTGAGATTTGCAAAACTGTGCTAGTTAGGTTGACAAACATGCTTCCAGAAAGAAAAGAGGATCTTTTTATCGTTGAAAGATCTTGCATTGCATTAGAACCATCTCCATATCTTTTATGTTCTGAAATGCAGCAGTTTAGTTGGGTTAGAACTTAGATGGTAACTTGTATGCATGAGATGCCATATATACAAATATGTGTTTGCACGTTCGAGTACATGTTGGTACCATTAGAAAATGCAGTACTTTTTTTGAGATGAGTTTAAATGGAGCAACATGGTCAGTGAAGATTCATATAATGACCTCAACTTGCTTGGGTTTGAGACATAGTTGTGAGTACGAGGATAGCGAATGTAAAGTCAAAATCATTTAAGCACAAGGGTGCATAGGTACTTGAAAGTGAGATTGGTAGGTTTCGATGGCTAGTGGAGATATTCGTATCTGCTCTGACTATCTTTGTTTTGAGTACATGTTGAAAGCTATCCCAGTCAGGCATACAAAAAACTGACCTATGAAAATGTAAATGTCAGGCTGATAATCTACGACAACGGATGCTACAGCAAATGCATCGGATATTGACAACTCGCCAATCAGCTCGTGCTCTTCTTGCTATCGGTGATTATTTTGCCAGACTGCGAGCCCTTAGTTCTCTCTGGCTTGCCCGTCCCCGAGAGTAACAAGTAACCAACTTTCTCCTGACATTAGCATATGTGAACCTCTTCCTGTAATGCTGCTGGTTTGATATATAGTTAGATGGATGTAATTATGTTAACTAGCTTTATAATTTCTATTCTTTGTTATCTTGTGTTAAACTTAATTGTTCCAACTTGATCAATGATGTAGTTCATCTTATAGTATATTTCAGATTAATGGAAATGGACAGTGGTTGACTTGCTCTCTAATCTGTGTTTGTTGTATCAGCTGTTGAGTTTGGAACTATATTTCTCTATTTCTCTTTATTGACATGTATCGCGAAGCATCAAACATGGGTTGTGGTGCACTGGAGGGACTTGGGAGTGTTTCACCCTTAACCAGAAGTCTCGGGTTCGAGCTCTGGTATGAAAAAATTATGTTGGGAGCGTCACCCCTGAATGGGCCCCAAGTGCGCGATCCGAATTTAGTCGGAGTTTCATTGTGGGTTCGGATGGGTTGTGGTCAACTCGTTTTATCTTATCTTACCTAATGGGGGTAGGAGTTAGTTATAGACCTCAACGCTATTGATATTTTTTTTTTCTACCCGATGTTTGGTATTTGCAATGGAGTCAAATAATTTTGTATTCGCGCCGCGTAGGGCTTATTCGGGGAAATACTTCCTATCAAGGTTTTTTTTATATTCAAGCTCAAACTCCTTGTTTGCGAGAATTTAAAATTGGGCAAATCAAAATATAATATTCATTAGATTAGCCTAAAATGCTTCTCGATTATTTGAATTGATACAAAATTACGATCCATCCATTTTCGGGTCCTCAAATACTCTCGACATTAATCTTTTGGCCAAAAAATACTCTCGATATTAATCATTCATGCACATGTTCATTTCTATCTATCATAATTAATAATGGTGCTTTTGACATTTTTACCATATATTTTGGGTAAAAGTCAATTTTATTTAAAATTTTTAACTTCACTCAATCTCGAACAATCATCACTTTCCTTTTATATGTCATTTAGTTAATTTATATCTACTCTACTCTTGCTATCAATCTATATCTTATTTCACAACATTTATTTTTTTAAAAAATATTACAATAAATTTTACATGAAAAAATAAATATTATTTTCAAAATGATGAAAAAAACAAAGTACGAATTATTAATTGAATTGTATCGGAATTAATGATATTCTATAATGAAATAAATAAATAAATAAAATTAAAAAAATTAATTTCATTTGTAATAATTCAAACTCTAATATTTTGTTACACACGTGTATAACATCGAGTCATAACTTTATAAAAAATACTACGCAAAGCTCGTTGATTTTTAGAGTCTATTTAAGAAAATAATTTTTTAGCCCGGCCTGAACGACTGAGTAAGCCTATTGATTTGTAGGGCTTGAGAAATATCGGTAGGGTCGACATATAAAATTAATTAAAAAATATAATATAAATATTAAAATTTAAAATTAAAGAGAGTCCAAACTCAAAACAATTAAGTTAATATTTCTATTTAGATATTTATACTTTTACTTTAAAAAAAAAAACTTAATAAATATTATAAAGATAATTCTATAGTAATATTAACATCATGTATTATTATTTTGTCGATATTTATGATAACATTTTTAAATTATAATTTATAATTTAATTTAATAATTACAAAAAAATTATAATTTTTAAAAAATGGGCTTGCCCGGCAAGCCTGTAGCCCGTTTACTTTTAGGTTGGATCGACTGTTTTCTGGCCCACATTAAAAAATGGGCTAGCCTGACCTGACCCGTAAAATATCAAAGCTTATATGTGTTAGCCCTGATAGAGTGAGCTAGTCCATATTGACAGATCTACTATCAATGCATCGAGTATATTCTCTACGCAACACAAAACAAACAAGTCAAATACAACAAGAGAAAGATCTTTCAAAACCTCAAACAATTCCATAAAATTTTCAATAATATCAATTTTATGTTTCATAAAGAGAATCATAGCTTAGATAAATTACAATAATCTTGATGTTTTGAATAATATTAAAAAATATTATTGTAATATTTTTTTTTTTGTTACTATGATAATTTAGAGAGCCTAAGAGATTGTAATAGTATAACTCTATCTGTTGATGGGCTTACTTGTAAAACCACTTCATAACCATCACCATAATTTTCCATTCCTTGATCCAATAATTGCCAAAAAAGCCCACCACCACATGGGCCTCCATTTTTAGCACAATTAAAAATATTTCCATATATTTTTCCAAAATAATTATCTCTCATTTTAATATTATATCCTGTGGTATTTGAAGATTTGCCAAATTCTCCAATTAATATGGGCTTTTTCAACAATTTGGAGTCATCTATATGGGCTTGGATCCATTGTGAGGCCCATTGATCTTGGGCCTCTGGAGTTGATCCTGGTAACCTGTAAGTCCAAAAGGCCCAATTAAGGGTACAAACGTTATTGCATCGTGTACTATGCCTCAACATTTACGACTAAGAGAAACTCTGTTATAGCAATTTATGTACATTCTACAGATAGAGGAATACATAGAGTTGAACGTAGTAAAATTAAGAAATTCAAAGATTTCGTAAGCTAAATCATAGGTTCATCTCTTCATTGGGACAATAGGGTTGTTATGCCTCAACATTTACGACTAAGAGAAACTCTGTTATAGCAATTTATGTACATTCTACGGATAGAGGAATACATAGAGTTGAACGTAGTAAATTAAGAAATTCAAAGTTTTCGTAAGCTAAATCATCGGTTCTTCTCTCTCCATTGGGACAATAGGGTTGTTATGCCTCAACATTTACGACTAAGAGAAACTATTTTATAGCAGAGGAACGCATAAAGTGAACATAGTAAATAACAAATTCAAAGATTTCGTAACCTAAATTATAGGTTTTTCTATCCATTGGGACAATACGGTAGTTATGCTGCGTCAACATTTACGACTAAGAGAGACACTATTTTAGCCATTTTTGAACAGTAAATGTACTATACGGATAGAAAAACATATAAAGTTGAACATATATAGTAAATATCAAATAAGAAATTCAAATATTTCGTTGAAAGTAGAATTTTTTTTGAAAAAACCCCTAATCGTAGGTTCTTTTCTCCATTGGAACAAGAGGGTCGTTATGCTCGTTACTAAATTTGTTAAAGAGATATAATATAAAAATGATATCAGATGTTGAATCGAAATAATCTTTCAAGTAAAGATAAAATATAAAAATGATATCAGATGTTGAATCGAAATAATCTTTCAAGTAAAGATAAAATATAAAAATGATATCAGCTGTTGAATCGAAATAATCTTTCAAGTAATCTCTACTGACATCAACCGAATATCTCTCGGAAAATATTTTTTTTCGTATCGAATACCAATGTAAAAAAATCACAAAAATGATAATGAGAGGGTGCAATATTGTATATAAATGAAGAGGAGATTAGAAATTACATACCATTGATCAGGGTAAATATGAATTGTGGTAAAATCAATTTCTCTAATTTGATTGTTGGAGATAAAATTAGTCCCAAAAATGTAAGAATTAGGGTTATATTGTTTCTTGTCATTCCCATAAAATCCTTCAAGTCCAATCTCCAAGAGATGATTTGTATCTATTGATTTCAAATATCCCGCCATTTCTCTAATCCAGTTCTGCAAAATATACGTCCAACAAAAAAAATAATTATTTCATATAAAATATATAGTAAAATCTTAGAAGGTATATTATATTATATATTCACACACATATATATATCGATTCAATAAATACATTACACATTTCTGTCAAATCATAATTAATCAATACACATTATATCTTATATATATATTCACACCTATTGATCATATTTTTTTTTTCAAATTCGTTAGATACGATAAAAGTTATTTTTTTTAAAAAAAATCGTTTAAAAAAAATTAAAAATATAACTATAAAATGTAACTATTTTTTATCGATCGATTAAATATAATAATACCTGTATTGTTTTTCCAGAGAGATCAGATGGGCATCTAGGCTCATTTATTAATTCCCATGAAAGAATTGTTGGATCATCTTTATATGCCACTTTGGTTATTTTATTAACTCTTGTAAGCACATCCTATATAAAAAAAATTAAAAAAAAAAATTAAAAAACAAAATAATATAAATACTATAATAATAAATGAGTTCATAGTCGACATATTATACGTGTGCTGAATTAAATTATTGAGTTCACGTGAATCAATAACTGATCTTTAGAAATCTGTTCTGCTGACAGCTCCACGTAAAGTAAAAGTATTAGGAGTAAAATGTAATAATTGCGCAAAGTATATAAGTAAAGAATCTTATTATTAATTTATTTACCTTGATATAATTTTTGTAGAATTTTTTGACCATAGGATTAGTGAAGAAATCATCATCACTTGTTAATTTTTGGCCTTTTTGCACTGCCCATTCTACATATTGTTTTTTTCCTCCAAAAGCTTCAAAATTATCAACTAATGAAAGAATTAAGTGAATTCCATAATTCTTTGCTTCTGATATCACAAAATCCAATCCCTAAATAAAACAAAATAAATAAATAAATAAAAGCTTGAAAAGTGCATAGTGAATTATTTTATTGAAAGTCATAAAGGAAATAAATGTGATGCTAATAAAATTTAATAAATTGATTTGAATACTTTAGTTTGACTAAATAAAACCAAATGAATAAATCACAATTAAGAGAGAGTTACAATTATCTGATTAAATAGATGAGATTTTATTAAATTTGATTTTTACAATAAAATGAGATGACAAGAATATAATTATAACCAAACTTGGGAAAACATGATCCAATAGTTATAGTTACACTTTATATATATATATATATATATATATATATATATATATATATATATATATATATAGCAAATGATAAAAATTCAATTTTTAATTATTAATTAAAATTTAATTTTGGTCCAAAACCCTAAAATATTTTATGCAATGACCAACCAAACCATAAATAAAAAGTTGTTAGAATTTCAAAAAATGGTTTTTAACAATTGTAACAATAGAAAAAGAGACATAAATGAAATTAATTATTTTTTTAAAAAAAAGCATTAGAGAGAGCTTGGGAAACAACAAAATAATTAAATCAAAGTGCCATACACATGTAGAAAATATTGAAAAAAAATATTTGTTTTACTCGTATTATAAATTATTAAAAAAAAAGATAGCGAACACTAGAGAAATATCATTTGAATAGCAGTTTTCAAACGAAGGATTCGTTCCTCTATAAAACACATAGAAAACAATAATTTTTTAACGTCTATCGAAGTACCTGAAACATTTGCTCGTTATAAACGCCAGGTGCGGATTGTAAAGGTCTAGAACCACCATCAGCAAAAGCCCAAGTTCTAGCAACATTCATTTTATATTTAGAAGCTTGTTGAAATATATTTTTAACTTTATTTCTTGTTGATGGATCAGAAGCCATATACATTAACCAATAAGAATTAAATCCATTTAAATAAAATGGTTTTCCTTCAATTGCAAAATGAGTTCCATCTATGTAAACAAAATTAGAGTCTAAAGAAGCTTTAATAGGGTTGCTAAATTCATTTAGAAATATTGTCAAAATAGCTACCAAAATGAAGATAAATGAGTTTTTCATCAACATTATTTATTAATAATGTCAAGAAACAAAAATTTAAAAAGGAAAGTAATTGGTTTATGCTTGGTGTTGTACTAATGTTTTGGTGTTGTGTTTATATAGGTAAAAAAAAAATTAATTTGAAAAGTTACAATTAAGATTTTAATATTATAGCCAGGATCATAATTAAGGAATCATTAATTACTAATAAATTTAATTAATTTTGACTAATTTTAATGGCTTTCTAGACTATTCCCTTCTTTTTCTGATTTATTACCAATTGTTTCATAATGTATTATATTGTATTGTATGATAGATACAATATTTGGCTAAATTGTATTGTTTGTTGTTGTTTAGTAATATCCTAATTGTTTGGTTTGCTTGTATCGTACTGTATTGTAATTTATAAATTTACTTAAATATTCTTAATTATTCTAGGGTAGAAGGTTTGACTAGGTTTAAATAATTAAGGTAAAGGGTAAAATAATATTTTGAAATATTATATAAAAATCTAATTGGAAAACGAAATTAAGAAACAATGGGAACACACCAAATTGGTTGTTTCATAAAATTGGGGTTTTCATTGTTACGAAACAACGAAATTTAATAATACAGTACAATACACTTTAAGTAACAATCAAAACAAACATTGTAGGTATAGTAAGGATACAATATAATACAATGGATAACAATGATCCAAATTAACATAGTATTAAATTCAAAATAACTTATTCAATATTTTAACATACAAATTTTGCTTAAAAATATTTTACTTGCAAAGAAAATTGAAGTTTTTAAAAAATGATTGGGGTTAAAATCTAGCAAATCAAAATTTCTAGGGTGTAGAATCTTATAGTAGCACACAAATTTAATCATATTATATTATGATCTACCTAAGATGAGCACTATTTTAATTTTTTTTCAAGATTTTATTTTTCTTTTTTACTATAATACTAATTTTAATTCATTTCCAAATTGTTTTCAACACATAGATCATCATTTTAAACATAGTTTCAACATCACACTCAATATGAAACAAAGCAACCATTAAATCCAAATACATTTCAAAATTTTATGGGTGCTACAATTTTAAAGATCAATTATAAGTTTGATATCCTAAATTGGGTTAAAAAGGACACTATTATAGCTTTTATCTTAATTGATTAATGAATGCAACTAAAATTATCTCATTTTTTGTACTTAAACTAATCACTTATGTTTCTCTTTTCGAATCTAATAAACCTTTTAAACTATCTAAATATTGTTCGAATAATTATTAATCAATATTAATAATATATCTGGTGAAATTCCACTAATGGAGATTGAAGAGGGTAAATTGTGTTGGGATATATTATTAACTATGTGGTCGAGTCATGGTATTTTATTGGGAGACACAAGCATCGCGTAGATTATGATCGAAATATCATTGACACACATTAAGTAAATTAAGGTCCTATTACCCCTCTGAACTCATATTTTTTTGTAATTTTATACATCTTTTGACTTGCGTGATACACTATGTAACCCCACACAGTTGATGCGCGTGAGAGATATTTAAATGTCACGTAGATCAAAATAATAAAACAAACTACACATATATTATAATAACATCAACATTAAGAGTATAAGTACATGTAAATGGACTAGAGTTATTGTTTATTAAAATCAAGAACCTAACTTATATCTCCATTTGGTTCGTTCGATACATACTAAATGCACTAGCATGAAATTCGAATATTACCATTCCCATATTCAAGATCGAATTATAATTAATCTTATGCTACAATCATCAAGATGTTTGTCCAGCTTCATCTTCAATCGCAAACATTTAACTTATAACTTATAAGAACCAACAATTTTAAACTTCCCCTTATGAGTTAAATAACTCCATACACAAAATCATCTACTGCATACTGAATTGACACGCATATAAACACAAATCATCTATTCAAACAAAATACTTTATTTTATTTTAATAAATAACATGCATACAAAGTCTTTATTCATAATTATAATCAATACTATGATTAATAGTATATGCCAACCCAAACAACTTTTCATAGATCTTAAAAATACTACTATAGCCTTCAATCTATTTTTGTTTCTATGATAGCTTAGAGAGCCTAAGAGATTGTAAGAGTATAACTCTAGAAGTTGATGGGCTCTCTTGCAAGACCACTTGATAACCATCATCAAAATTTGACATTCCTTGGCCCAATACTTGCCAAAAAAGCCCACCACCACATGGGCCTCCACTTTTAGCACAATTAAAAATGGTTCCATATATTTTTTCAAAATAATTGTCCCTCATTGCAACAGTATACCCTGGGGTTTTTGAAGACTTGCCAAATTCTGCAATTAATAAGGGCTTTTTCAACATTTTGGAGTCATCTATATGGACTTGGATCCATTGTGAAGCCCATTTGTCTTGGGCCTCTTGAGTTAAACCTGGCAACCTGCAGTCCAAAAGGCCCAATTAAGGGTACCACAATATGTTATGCGATTTGTTACTTATTTTCTAGTGTTTGGTAGGTAAATATTTTATACGTAACGTGTCAAAATACTATGAAAATGAGATGGGATGTGAGGAGTAGGGGTTCGAGGGTGACAAAGTGTGAGATGGTCAAGGGGTGGGGGCGTTAGGTAGCAGGGAGGAGACAATAAACTTCGAATGTCATTTATGCACTTTTATCATTGAAGCCATTTTTCTTATTTTTAAACTGACGAGTTTTCCTAGTAAAAAAGACATAACATATAATACTCTAAAAAGAACAAAATTCAATAACCTAGAAACAACATGTTAAAAACACAAATTAGGTAATATTTTCTTATACTGTCTGATTATACAAGTTAAATTCATTTATACAAAACCTTAGCCAATTTTTGATTTTTTTGGTTGACAAAACTCATAAACTTTGAACTTCCAAACGACTATAACAATAACAACATCTCAATAACTCAATTCAAGCACGTTCAGATAAACTGTATGAATCGTCACTAATCATATACAAATATAAATTAGGGTTATAAATCCTCACTAACCATATACACGCATATACAGATATGAATCCTCACTAACCATATACAAATATAAATTAGGGTGTGGAGGTGAAAATTAAATAAATTTATTTACCATTGATTAGGGTACATATGAATTGTGGTAAAATCAATTCCTTGAACTTGATTGTTGGAGATAAAATTAGTCCCAAAAATGTAAGAATTAGGATTGTATTGTCTCATGTCATTCCCATAAAATCCTTCAAGTCCAATCTCCAAGAGATGATTTGAATCTATTGATTTCAAATATCCCGCCATTTCTAAAACCCAGTTCTGTAAAATATAAATTCAACAAAAAAAATATGTTTACTTCATGTAAAATATAATAATTATTTTCGATCGATTAATTAAATGTGTAACTTTGCCAAAATATAATACCTGAAATGTTTTCCCAGAGAGGTCAGATGGGCATCTAGGCTCATTTATTAATTCCCATGAAAGAATTGTTGGATCATCTTTATATGCCACTTTGGTTATTGTATTCACTCTTGTAAGCACAACCTTCATACACAAAATTATAAAAAAAAAAATAAGAACTTGAAAAAATAAAAATAAAAAAATAATTCTAATTTTAACCCTTTTTTTGCTTGGTATATATTATAAGTGAGGAACTTTCATATATAGCCACTCAAAAATAGCCTAATTATTCTACATAGTCATAGTTTGATGGTTTGTAGCTACATGTTATACGGAGGAGAAAAGTGAGCATGACTGGGAGTGAGAGAGGGCAAAGAGTGGGAGAGAGGTGATTTGTATGTGTATATCGGTTAAATAATTGCATATTATACATATGTATTTGTATATATGACAAGCGAGACTGGGAGAGAAGGAGAGAGGCGAGCGAGATTGGGAGAGGGAGGAAAGAGGCGTGCGTGCGAGGGCAGAGAGTGGAGAGAGGTCAATTGTATATGTATATCGATTAGATAATTGTATATTATGCACATGTATCTGTATATTCTGGCAAATATTATATATACAAACGTGACTAATTATACAAAACTCGAAGTCAGCCCACGTAATTAATGTATAATGTTCAACGCGAGTGGTAATTATAACAAACTATAGCTATGACGAGTAATTAAATATTATAAATTTGCTTAACCACATAATTTATACACTTATTATAAACTCGTTATACGCATGATACAAACATTTATGACAATTACAAATTATTAGGGTTAGACAGGTAAATTTTTTTTTTATAGAATTTTACGTTGATTTAGATTTACAATATAATTATAACCGATTTCACCGTCAAACATTTACAATTTCTTTTATTGAGTATTTATATATATGTTATTGAGTTCACGTAAATTCATAATCGATCTTTACCTTGACATTATTTTTGTAGAATCCTTTGACCATAGGATTAGTGAAGAAATCATCATCACTTGTTAATTTCTGCCCTCTTTGCACTGCCCATTCTACATATTGTTTCTTTCCACCAAAAGCATCCCAATTATTGACTAATGACATAATTAAGTGAATTCCATATTTTTTAGCTTCTGATATCACAAAATCCAATCCCTAAATAATCAAAACAAAACACAAAAAGGGGTCAAAAAGAGGGAAAAATATATATAATATTTTAACGTTTATAATATTACCTGAAACATTTGTTCGTTATAAACACCAGGTGCAGATTGTAAAGGTCTAGAACCACCATCAGAAAAAGCCCAAGTTCTAGCAACGTTCATTTTATATTTAGAAGCTTGTTGGAATGTATTTGTAACTTTAATTCTTGTTGATGGATCATAAGCTATATACATTAACCAATATGCATTAAAACCATTTATATAAAGTGACTTTCCATTTAATGCAAAATGAGTTCCATCTGTATAAACAAAATTATTATTTGAAAAAGCTCTAGTAGGCTTGCTAAATTCATTTGGAAATATTATTAAAATAGCAACAAAAATTAAGATGAGTGAGTTATTCATCATTATTTTTTTAATAATGCAAAAAGGAGGGAAAAAAATAGGGAGGAAATTGGTGTTTATGTTTGATGTTATATTAATGTTTTGGTGTTGGGTTTATATAGGTAAAAAAATTAATTAATTTGGAAAGTTTCCAAGTGAATAAGATTGAGTATTAATATAGCAATGTATTGATTAATGAATGACAAATTAGTATAGATTTGATTTTGACCAAATTTAATGATTTTCTTAAAACTATTCTTTATTTTTTGGATTTAGATTTTGTATAGATTGATTTTTGGTGTTTGATTTAGTCAAAAATCAATTATTGATATCAAAAGTTTAAAATTATGTTGTTATTTACTAGTATATATTTTTCTTTTACCATATATATAAAAATAATAAATTATTGTGTATACAAGTAATAAATTATTGTGTGTATTTAGAAAAAAACAAACATAATAAATATAATAAGACTCTATAGTTTTAGTTTTAGTAATTACGCTATAGTTTAATTTGCTATGGAGGTCGCAATTTGTATATTTCTGTCCGTTTGTATATTTCGCTTGCGAATATACCAATAGGGTATATACAAATTTTATATTTATACATTTAGGAATTTATCATAACTTTCTTTGTATATTTTGCTTTCCAATATACAAATAGTGTAATTAATCATGAATATTCAGAAATTCTATACAAATAACTAGGTTAAACATATACACAATTCTGTATTTATAGAATCAGTAACGGAATTATACAAATACTAGATTTATACAAATCATGCGAATAACAAATTGAAAAAACTGTAGACACGAATTACAATTTCTTAAACTGTAGCTATAGTACCTACTATACGTTAGATATTTGCTATTGTACATAATTTTCCATTATAAAACTGAATAACTTCTAATATGATATCATTTGAACCATATAGAGATACTAACAAGCAAATCAAATGGTTAATGATAACAATATAACCAATTATTATAAAGAAATATTAACATAGTTTTATTTCAATAGATCATAATAAAACATAAAAAGAAGATCATTATATTGTATCCATTAAAAAAATGATCTAAACGGTTGAAATTTTACGAATCAACAGACTTATTCGAACCGATCTAAAAACAATCAATGATGTCCAATAGTCCTTATTTCTCATTTTCTAGATTTCTTTAATTAGTTTTATTTCAATAGATCATAATAAAACATAAAAAGAAGATCATTATATTGTATCCATTAAAAAAATGATCTAAACGGTTGAAATTTTACGAATCAACAGACTTATTCGAACCGATCTAAAAACAATCAATGATGTCCAATAGTCCTTATTTCTCATTTTCTAGATTTCTTTAATTTGTTTCTTTTTTTTTTCTCTTCTTTTTTCTATTTTTGTCTCTCGTCCTTTTCTCCATATTTTTCCAATTTTTCATCTCTTCTTTTTTCGTTTTTCGTGTATATTGAATTTGTGTTACGTGAGGAAGTCAGAATTTTAGAAAAGTATTTTTAGATTTATGAATATTTTTTCCGTCTTTTTTATCTTTGATTTCTCTTGTTTTATTTTTCCGTGAAGGAAATACAAATAACAAAATATTAATTAACTACTCCTCAATTAAAAAAATGAAAATTTAGCTCAAAATAAAATATATAACAAAAAGAATTTACTAAAATCACTTGTTGATTTACTAAAATCTAAATTAAAAACAACATATATGTTTTTGTAAATTTTCTTTTTATTTAAATAGTAGAAAACTTGTTGAGCTAATCTTCATTTCATGGAGCTAATAGACAAAAAAATAAAATATACATCTTATTGTGTCTTTTCTTATTTTGTTGGTTTTTCTAGAAATGGAAAAGAAAGTAAATTATCAAATACAAATTCCAAAAAATTAATGAGCTAGGGACATCTAATGCATTTGCTCAATTATTTAATTGTATGGAAAAATTAAGTGAAAATTATGTAATTATGCGATTTAAGATAATATAATATCTAAAAAAATTAAAATTTGAATTAATTATGAAAATCTTCTTTTTTCTTCTCTCTTAACATTTTAATACATCACTTCATCTCTGTCAAATGAATTACAATTTTATTTGTGTATAGTGTATCTGGTACAAATGTTATAGTTGACACATAACTTCAACTACTTCGAGATTAGTATGAATCTAGTGTAAAGTTATGTATATGATACATAACTCATGATGCATCGGTTGCTATATATTGAGCATAGGAGTAATGTATCCGTGAATTCTGAAACATCTGAAATATAGTAATTTGAGAAATTTTCGAAATAGAATATAATTAGCACCCAAATTATTGAAAGGTGACATCACTTGCGAAAAGTCTTGTGTACGCCACTGCACATAGCCTTTTAATTTGAATAAGTCTGAACAAAAATTAGAGATTGTAATACATATCAATAACTGATACATGATATATTATACAATTTGTAATAATAATATATCAAATAAATAGTTAAAGGCATGAGATACACATGTTTAGATATGAAAATAAACCAAAATCTATGTGTATCAGAAAAAAGACTAACAACAAAAAATCAAAATAAGTTTGATATATATATCTAGTAGTAAAACATAACAAATAGATATGAATCAAATACATAACTATGAACATGATATATAAATTAATTTGTGTTTCAATTAATTAAGGTTATGTATCAAAACTGATATTTAAATACAATACATTATGCATGATGAGATTGTAACATATCATGTTGTTGAAATAAATGTATTATACATCAATTTAAGAAACAAAAACAACTAGATACATCCTTCTCAACTTTCACTTTAGAAAACAATTGTACATTCACGTTTTTCTACATCATTTTAGAAGACGAAGATAGGTCCTTCTTCGCCTTCGCCTTCTCAATGTTCTAATTCGTCATTGAGACTAGATCATGCAATCATTTAAATTTGTTTTCAGCTCAATCATCATCATTAAAATCATAAGCATGATTAATATTAATTAAGGTTAACTGGGTAATCCCAATACTAAAAGAAGGAGCAACATATATGTATTAACACTTTGATGATGAAACAAAAATTAAAGCAAAAAGTAATGAACTAAAAGATGGAGAAAACGGAATACTACTATAAGTTGGATTCAATTAATCAGAGATATAATTTTTTTGAAATTCGAATTGTAATGAAGAAAGTAACTATCAAGATTGTGGGAGTGAAAATAGAAAGAGATCAAAACTCTAAAAATATGAAGAAAGAAACGTGTATTTGGAGTCCAAGAGTTATGTATCTGAATGAGTAGGGTTTTGGAGGAAAAAGAGAGATTTTTGTAAAGTTTTAGAATGGTTGGGAATAATAGAAAATACGAAAAAAAGGTTAAAGTTATCTTTGAACTATGCCAAATAGACCAATTATACCCTTCATTATATTTTGGGATAAAAATATCCATCGTTATCCCAAGAGATTACCACACATACCCTCAACTTTTAACCGCCTAATTTTTTAGTGAAATGGCAAGCAACATTGGACTCATCCCTCCATCTAAATATTGCCAACTTAGACTTACTACAAAAGAACTAAACCTTAATCGGCAATAAAAGTCACTACAAAATCTCAAAATATTGTGATTTAGTAATTTTTAGTAGCAACTAAGGCCACAACAACCATTCCCTAATATAACATGTTTTTTCAACAAAAAAATGATAATTAATTTTCAATTGCAACCCAATTATTTAAAATAATAACATGCACTATCAATATTAAAACATCTAATATTATTATAAAAATTATCAAAATTACTTCTCGATTCGAATCTCCTATTTATATAATGCATCATTATACATTTACATATGACATAAAAATAGAACATATAGTGTCTTCGAACTTCTCCTTAATCGATATAATTTGAGATTTTTTAAAAATAATAATGAAAGAAACACAAAATTAGAATTTAATGTTAATAATCAGTTAAACGATGTTCTGGTTTTTGTGCTGACTTGTGTCACTGTTAAACGTCAGATTATTTTGTAGTGAATTCGAGTTGATAACTAGATTGAGAAATTAGTTTCACTTGAATTATCACGTAACTAAAAATTTGAAATAATAACTCTCGAAAGGATATTTATGATCTCTTAGATAACAACGATGACATTTTTTGGATACATTTTTCTTTGATTTTCCTCAAACCATACAAGAAAACATTTCCCTTTCAAAAAATACTATAGGAAACGAATCTTGAAAATCCGGCGCCGGCTGCGGTCTATCTCCGGCGAACTGGGTTTCTTCTTTCTCATTCTCATGGAATCAATTATCTTACAAACTCAACCATTACAATTCATGAACCCAATTACTTCAAAATTCATTCCCACAATTCGATTTACTGCTTCCTCTGTAGCAGCATTCAAGCTCTTCTCATCTTCATCTTCAGCAGCCATTACCACAGATTCCCCTGTCATAGAGCAAAACCCATCTCCTAAACCAGCTATTTCTCCGAGAAATGGGGTTGTAAAAGCTAGGGTTAGTAAAGGCATTTTGGAAGCTCAGCTGAAAATGGACTGGTTGGAGTCTTTGTCTTGCCCATTTACATGTACAAAGCCTATGGACAGTGGTTGGGTTATTGGGGTTGACCCAGATACTTCTGGTGCTTTGGCACTCTTGAAACCAAATCAACCTCCTCAGGTAGTGTAAAGTTTCATTCTTTTTGGGAAAATTGCACTCTATGTCTATCTGGGAGAAAATATTTACACCATGTAGATTGTAGCCCATAATTGTGCCTAAACAATACACTTTTGTAGGTGTAATGTTGTATACTAGGATTATGTTGCTCGGACTCTTAAAAAATGTAGAAGGGTATGTGTTGGATCCTCTAGAAATAGTGAATTTTCGAAGTATCCGACACGAGTATGGCAACATTTTTTGAAGTGTATGAGCAATATAGTATTGAGCTATGTGGCTCTATATTTTTGAAAGTTCCCTTATTTGTTTATAGTTGCAACCTACAATCCCTTGGAATCTATGCAGACCTAACGAAAAATAAGGCACAATATGAGTCGAAGTTAGTTGTCTTAGTTGCTAGGCTAAAATTTTGAAACTGCAGTAATTGCTGAAACAAGTGTGGGCTGCTTAGTGATAATTGTCGCCCCGGTTCTAACCATTAGGTTGGTAGTTTGAGTCACTAAAGGTGGAGAAACAACGGGTAAGGGTAACCACATGTGATGCTCCTGGGGTTTGCATGGGGTTGGGTTAATCAAACAGCTAATAATTGTTGATTGGAGCTTACATGAGTTGAGTATGTATATCCATCAATCTCAAACCAAAGAAGGAAAAAAGAAAGATAAAATCTTGTGCTCTTAGGAGTTAGTAACTTGTTTACTGTTTTATTTACCTCTAAATCTGAAGTGTACTTGTGTTGACTTCCCATTCCAATCTCCAGGTGTTTGATTCTCCTCACTTGAAGGTACTTGTTGGAAAAGGAGCGCGGAAACGCTTAGATGCAAAAGCTATTGTTCAGTTGCTTCAAAGTTTTGAAGCTCCGTTAGGTACAACAAATGCTTTCATGTTGGAAGTCTTTCGTATATCTGTTCTTAACTTCCTCAGTTATCTGGTCTGAATGACTTGTGCAGTAGATTCTGCTATTTCCTTGTGATTCTTGTGCTAGTTTTTTCGTTTGGCACTACAGGTGACAATGCTCTCTTTTTATTTTTTCCCTTTCACCAAGATACTAAATATTTGTACTTGCACTTTTCCTGGTGTATTTTGTTAATTGGCTGTCCTACTTTCTGCTTCTGAATGTAAATGTGGGTTGGGGAGGCGATTGATGCATCTCTTATATAGATTCTGTTGGGTTTGCAAAGATTCTGCATATATTATATAAGTTAAATCACTTCAGTGCGTTAACCTGGTTGTTTGAACAAGTGTCCTTTATGCTGCATTCATATAACACTGCAAGGAGTGATGCATGCAGTACTGGAGAGAGTTTTAGTAAAACACAGATATATATATATATATATATATATATATATATATATATATATGAGGCTGGAATGAAGGATTTTAGTTGATCATTTCTCTCCCACTTCCCCTCTTTTTGGGTTCTATGGAAAAAAATTTCTTGTTGTTACTACCGAAACAGTTTGGCTTTCAGCTTTTTGATATGAGGAAGGCCTTGATAATCAAAGAATAATCCTTTTATTATCTAGTGTCTTTTGTATGTCTGTGTACTGAGACTTAAAGCCGATCCCAACTAGTTGAGATCATGTAGTTGAAATTGTAAATTTCCTTGTAGATGAGCAATCTGTACCTGTTTATGGTCTTATCAAATTTAGTTGAATTATTAAATTCACTATCTGATGGCTTCTTAACTGGAATCCTCAGAGGCAAATTAGATATTTTTGGGGGATAAGTATGTAGAGTAAGATGAGATGTTTCATTTTGTTTTCAGGAACAACTGTGTATATTGAACAATCAACTCCGTATCCACAAGATGGTAAGCAGGTTAGCAATATTATCAACAAGAATGCCAGTATGTACTTCCAGTGACCAGTAGCCTATCAGTTTTATTCAAATGTCGATGGCTGTTTTCATGTCCACTTGCTCTTTAAAACTTGCACCATCATATAATTCTGTATTTGTTAGATACTTATTACTTATTGCATATGCACCATACATATCGATCCCTTCAGAGCTTCACCAGATAGAGTCGGTCAACAATGTATTCATGACATTATCTAGCAACCAGCATCTATTACTTTGGACTTGTTTATTATGCTAAATAGGGAAACACATTTATGTATAACATAATTTCCTGAACAAAAACTTCAAAAAGTAATATTTCAACTTCTTGTTGTGGTTGGTCGAGAGAGCCATCCAATATTCTCATATTTTTCTGGGAGATAATTGTATTAAGGCTTTACGTATAGCTAAGGCACTTGGAGTAACTTTAGATTTTTGTGCTTCTTATTGGCAAAGGGTTAGTGATGGGTGAGTTTAGGTATACTTGGAAATTTCCTTTTTGATTGTGATGCTCTATTACTCTATTCTGTAGGTAGTATAGGCATCATACATTTTTCACCCTTACATCGTTTCAACAATCTAGTATTTACTTGTTCAAAAAAGAAAGTTTGCATCATTAAATACTTCGACAGAACTTTTCTAGTGTATCTTATTTGTGTTTTAATTTGTTGTTACACTATTTATCATATATCTTTACTGCATCAAGGGATGGTGGAGTGGAGGATTCGGCTATGGACTATGGATTGGTTTGTTAGTTGCATCCGGATTTTCCGTTACTCCTGTGCCATCAAGTGCATGGAAGAGTGAGTTTCGACTTACAAGAGAACGCTCAAACAAGGTTACTAAAGTTCCTGCAATTAGTTTAGTTGAACACAAATAGATTAGAGTTACTTTATTACGTCAAGTCTTTTGCCGTTTTTCTTTCATATACTCCATCTAGTTAGATTTTTCAGTTTTGTACTAAGAAAAAATTCTTGCTAGATATCATCATCTGCAGATTTTCTGACGTCATCATCTAATGTGTGTCGTTCAATCAATTTGATTTGCAGGATTATAGCAGGGAACTAGCATCTTCATTGTTTCCCTCTTTGAGTTCTTCATTGAAAAGGAAGAAAGATCATGGTAGGTATACTTAGACTTCATCTGCTAAGCATTTTTACTTCTGAAAAAGATTTACGGCTTCTTATTTTTTCTGGTTTGTGTAACTAATCAAAAGGAATCATTTCAGCAGACTATTCATCTATCCCAAAAGGTAGTATAACGGGCAGTGACATGTTGATTCTTGTAATGATTAATGGTTAGTGAAAAAAGAAAAAAAAACTTCGGCTTATACTCAACGTCTCAATCTGATCCTTTTTATTGTGGATGATGTCCTTAAATCCGACATCAATTTTTGACATTCAATATCCCTAGTCACTTTTTCAATGTTCCTTGTTATAAGTCCTTGCTGATCTCTGGCTGTAAGGGGAACTCAGGGTATCACATTTTTATCTAATCTTTTCTTATAACCAAAATAATTCGCTTTCCAGCTTCTGTACTTGGTCGATAATGGGTCTGCCCCTCTATCCTTCTAAATACCATACTTTGTTCACGACACGATTCAAATCTGTGACGTGTGCTCAACACAAATCCTGTGTGTACTAACCTTTGCAATTGAACGAAAGCTCTAAGGGCTTCACATTTTAGTTCATCTTGATCCTAAACATTTGTATATTACGATGTTATTAGAGCCGTGAATATGTCATACTTGCTCCAGCATGTAGTATATACGTTTGTCTCCTCTTTTTCTTTCTTGCCAATCACTTTACTTTTCGTAAAGTTTGTAGTTTTGGCATTGAGTACTAAGTTGGAACTCATTTCCCAGCACTTGTAGTTGGTGCAATTCCTATATAGATATTGCATCAAGATCTTATTTGCCATAATCCTTTTCACATGTCTTTACAAACAACGTCATACCCAGTGTAATCCCACGAGTGGGGTTCGGGGAAGGTAGAGCACACCTTACTCCTACCTCGTGGAGGTAGAGAGACTGATTTTATTTGTGTGTCTTTACCCCATCTAAACATCTAAATGTTATTTCACGATTCTTTCTTAACGTTCCAGGTCGAGCTGAGGCTCTTCTCATTGCTGCTTATGGCAAAGGCATCAAGATAAATTCTGATTCTCCTTGCGCCGTGGAAAATTTAGATGCTTTAGCAACCGGAGAAAAGCTAGTCAACGAATTCCATCTTTTATCAACTCCAGCGCTTAACAACTAGTCGATGAGGCTTTTCAATGAATTCGACTCTTTCCAGCTGACTCCATGAAATCTCAACGTAAGCATTGGCGAAAATCGAACTCATCCTTTCTGTGTTTAGCTTAATTGTTAGCTCTGATGTAATGTAGTATCTTCATCTTAGATTGTAGGATAAGTAGTGTAGTTTCCTTCATTATAGGGAAAGGAGAATTAGAGATCTTAGTTCTTGACCTATATTGTTTCATCATTTGTATTGAATGAAACATTTAGTATGAAAACATTGTTGTGTATTTATTTTCATTCACATACATATACAATGTGTTGAGGGTCTATCGGAAACAACTTCTCTATACCACAAAGTTAAGAGTAAGGTCTGCGTATATCATACCCTCTGCAAACCTCACACGTGGAACTACACTGAGTATGTTGTTGTTTGTTCAACTATAGTTTTGCGGTTTTGGGTAGTTTGGTATTTTGTTATACCAAATCGATCTCTGTCACTTCACGCGGGAAATTGTCCATTTTGAACGTTTGAAGTGGATGAACAATCATCATATGTAATCGAGTTTCATGCCATCGTGTATGAAAAGAACAAGAATAGATGAAGTTAATGTATTCCACCTCTTAGTTGTCAAGTAAATATTCCAACTTAGAGAACGTATATCTAGACATCTCAATCTGTCTCGGTTGTGTCAATTGAACATTTCAATTTACAAAATGATTTCGATATCTTTAAAATTCACGTGTTACATCAGCGTGAGGTGTTCACGAAACAGTGAGAATAAGTTTGAAGTGTTTGATTGTTAGTTAAGATTATGTTTAAATGTGTATACTCTCTCAAAAATTGAAGTGTGTCAAAGTCATTAGATTAGTTTTATAATAAAAAAAAACCACTTAATTTTATTTTAGTATTATGAAAACCACTTAATTATATTTCATAACAACTATGCCACTAAACTTTGTCATTGGGAGGGCATAAAACAAATATTTTTTTGTGATTCTTAAACAAAGTTGATTGTCATTTTTGATATACCAAATAAAATTATTTTTATTTAATGACTTTTTGATATTTAAACAAAGCTAAACAAAATATATTTTAATGACTTTAAAATCATACTGTTAAAAAATACTCGTGAAGTTTGATTGCTATAAATACTTTATTGATGTATGTTTTTGGGTCACTACTTATATAAGCTTACGATGATCAGGTCACATAATTTTTTTTTAAATATGTGTACGCGTTCAATAAATTCTCGATTCAAATAAAACAGTTTCGACCCATTAATATTCACTAAATACAGTAGTGCTCACTCCAATTGGTATATTTTTTTAATATGATATTTTATTTGGTTGACAATTTTTTTTCCCCATAGTGGAATAGTTATAATTGCTTTTATGAGCTGGATATATACAAATGAATTGCAAATTTCAAGTGCTAGATGATATCACCATCAATGATTTCCAAATAATTTTATTGTGGAGTTTGCTTTTCTTTTTCTTATATTTTAATTAAAATTCTTAAAAATATTATTGTATTTATATCGGATTTTAAAAAAAGTAATACGAAGCTAACATGTTTTATTAAATTGTAAAGAGTTCAAACAACATAGAAGGTTTGTACCATAACTGAATAATCATAATAAAGATTTACGGTGAAATTTTGGAATGACTTGTATCGTAACTAAAAATTTCATATTTAAGTCATGAAATGAAAAACAATCTTCTTTGGAGAGTCGTTTTGAACGTCGTTTTCAGACATGACCAATACAATGTTCAAATTTAAATTTTATCGTACTTCAATATAAATATTCGATGCGACACGCTTTTAGGGATTAGAAACAAACAAATTAAGGGTATAGTTATCCTATTTTCAATATATCTAAAAAGAAAAAAATTGGACATTTTCCATACAATCTAAATTCCTACCATTTATTAGGCATTTTTTTTTTATTTTAAAAAAGTGGATTATATCAACACTATTGTTACATGCTTTCTTTCTAATGCAATTGAAGGTTAAAAAAAATTCAATAACAACCAGAACAATAACAATAATAGCTTAATATATTCGGTATAATTTCACAACAGAACTTTAAAAAAAAGTAATGTATATATAGATCTTAATACTTCTAACGAGATAATTCTCAATTAATTCTTAATTAAAAAAATAATGCACTAAACTTCCGCTACATGTGAACTCCGAAGAAAGAGTGGATAAATGTCCATTTAATATAAAGGGATTTTGTGCAAATTTTGACCAACCAAATTTGAGTTTTGACTTTTATCAAATATGCCTTCTGCCAAACACACTTTGACTCCTTCATGATATTATACCTAAGTTTAACAACCATAAAAAGGATTTTTTTTTAACATGTGATATAAAACAAACAATAGACATTTTTTTTTATATCTATAAATCATATTAATTTCTTTGAAGTTATAAATAAGCTATAAAGGGATTGTTTTACAATATTTTCACAACTTTTTATTGATATATTGAGTTTTTTCTTTATAGATGAGTCCAAGGTAAGTCTTTGTTGTTCTTTTTTTGGCTTTGTGATCACATTTATGTGTATGGCTTTCTTGTGTATGAACATGTAGACACCTCAATTCGTCTTCAATCTGTCAGTTAAACACTCCAACTTACAAAACGATTAGACACCTTCCACATATATGTGTCGCGTCAGGGTGTTCAAAATGACACTCTGGGGACGAGTTGGAGTGTTTAGTTGTCAGTTGAGACGAAAAGTCAAAAATGTGTGCACTCTTACTTGCCAGTTGAGGTCAAGTTAAAGTGTCTAGTTTATGTATTATGCCCGACATCGTTTCAATGTTTGATCATCTGTCTGTTGTATAGAATTTTTTCCTTATCCGCGGATGTTTCACTTTGTATGGCTTTCTTGTGTAGTGAACATGTAGACACCTCAACTCGTCTTCAATCTGTCAGTTAAACACTCCAATTTACAAAATGATTAGACACCTTCCTCATATATGTGTCGCGTCAGGGTGTTCAAAATGACACTCTGGGGACGAGTTGGAGTGTTTAGTTGTCAGTTGAGACTAAGAGTCAAAATGTGTGCACTTTTACTTGCCAGTTGAGGTCAAGTTAAAGTGTCTGTTTATGTATTATGCCCGACATCATTTCAATGTTTGATCATCTGTCTGTTTGTTGTATAGAATTTTTTCTTTATCCGCGGATGTTTCACTTGATTCACCTGGATCAATTTTAGAAAGAATTCATATCGACGATACTAGTAATGGTGTCCAATGTAGAGAAAGAAGCTTCTTAGCTTACCAATTGAATTCACTCGATGAGGTCTCGAGTCCAGTTAGAAGAGAAGTAGCCAACAGGTGTTTCCAGTTGATGCCTATGTCTTCATCTTTTGTGTTATTGCCTTCTATGACACTCCTCCTGTATACATTGATGGTATTCACGAACCTGTTTCAGAGTCGTGTGGTAGCTGGTTAGAGTTATGCAGACATTAGTAATACCAGCTTTCTAATTTTATTGATATTTTCTTTTCTTCAGACCTTTTTTCATGATGGCTGTAAAACGAATGGACAACGATGTTGAAAATGGAAAGTTGGAGATCAAAGAGAAGTCGAAACGTAACAACATGATTGTCACAGTGCAGAACAAAGCGTTGCTATCAGGAATTGCATACTGTATATCTTCATGTAGCATGATATTAGTTAATAAATACGTCCTTTCGAGCTATAATTTCAATGCAGGGATATCATTGATGCTCTATCAGGTACCTTTAATCTTTTAAACTATTCGATAAATTCCATATATATTGAGAAATGAATTAAAATTTCAACTCGTTCTGCAGAATTTCGTCTCTGTTGTTGTGGTTTCTATATTGAGCTTCTCTGGTGTAATTTCCACGGAGCCACTCACGTTGAGGCTGATCATAGTCTGGCTGCCTGTTAATGTTATATTTGTCGGAATGCTTATCAGTAGTATGTTCAGGTATGTTGAATAACACTTGCGTTTCCCCAATGTGAAGTTATTTGTATCGTAATTTTGTAAAAATGATATGATGATGTACTTGTGGTTGTTATATTTCGTGCAGTTTGAAGTACCTAAACGTTGCTATGGTTACTGTTCTGAAGAATGTTACTAATGTGATTACTGCTGTTGGTGAAATGTATATATTCAACAAACACCATCATAGTCGAGTGTGGACCGCTCTTTTACTGATGGTATGCTCGTAGCTTAAACTTGAGATCTCTTCTTCGATTCATTCTGTACAATTTTATGCTTTCGTTGTCGTCTTGACATTGGACTTTGTGTTGGAGAGACAGGGAGTTATCGCGTAGTTTCTTATTCTTCAATGAGTATTACTATCTGTTGTTGCAGCCTAGCCTGCACTTGTCTTGTATGTTGCTACTTTGCTGTTTTTAGTTTTCTTATAAACGCGTGTTGGTTACACTTCTTTTGAGCCGAGGGTCTTATCAGAAACAACCTCTCTACTTCGGAAAGATAGGGGTAACGTCCAGAGGTGGAGCCAAGATTTTCAATGAGAGAGTTCAAAATCTGTAGAAATGGACACATGAATTAGTCGAAGGGGGTTGTCTCATGTCGAAGGGGACACATGAAATGGACACAGAACCCCCTTCATACAAGGTAGCTTTGCTCCTGGTAACGTCTCTGTACATCTACCCTTCTCAGACCCCGAGATTACACTGGGTATATTATTGTTGTTGTATATGTCGGCTGAGTTGTACTAAGCGCGGATCTTTTGATCATGGACCTAAGTCACCTAAGATCCCGGCTTGGTACAAATCGGCCAAAATGTAGTACAACAACAACATCACCAATGCAATAAAAAAGTAAGGTCTACGAAGGGTAATGTGTATGCACACCTCACCCCTACTTGGGAGGTAAAGAAGTCGTTTATGATAGACCCCCGACGACTCAAGGAAATAACAAATAGCGAAGAAACCAAGACAATATTGAAAAAGGAATAGTAACTATAACAAAATAATACGATAACAGAAATCAGACTCGAGATCAAAATTTGAAGACAGTAACTCTGTAGTTTGCTATGCAGATTGTTTCAGCAGTCTCTGGAGGAATTACAGACCTATCTTTTCATGCTACTGGTTATACATGGCAGATAATCAATTGTTTCTTGACAGCATCATACTCTGTAAGTGAATACTCCGTCAGTTTCAATTTGATTATATTACGTTCTTTTTTAATTTGTTTAAAAAAAGAATGCATCTTTCCTTTTAGGGAAACTCGATCTTTATTTCTAAACTTTTCTCTGTACATGTTTAAGAGCACAAGATTAAAGAATATTCTTGTACATTAAATTTTTAAAAAAAGGAAAGAAAAAGAACTATCTACTCTTTATTAATAAAATGTTTTAGAACTTTGAATTGAACCAATCAAATCTTATATATTAACAATTAAAGTTCTTACATCAACGTCCAGCGTGATTTATTGCAAATAAATGTCTAATATTTTATTAATTAGAATTAATCTTTACTTTTATAAATAAAAATATTACTATGTAAAATCAAATGTTTAATGTGTTTAATGAAAATACACTAAATACAAGTAATAATATATAAGACCAGAAAAAGACAATCCTAAATTGAAAATACTTTAGATATGTGTTTATATATTTTATGTCTCTTACTATAATTTATTTTTAAGCCACTAATTTTAGCCACTAATTTTATTGAGACGCATTGACACAATATACTATTTATATTATTTTATTGATTACTTTGCTTTGACGCAGTGTTCATCTAGGAAAATGCAATTCTTTATCTCGTCTTTTAATTTTCTCTATACGATAAATTTTATCAATATTTACGAGTTTCAAATTAGCACGTAGATAACATGGGAAAGTATAAACTTCATTTCATATGGTTTTGGATCCGGCAATCGCTTTTTATCAAACAAATTTTCTGGATTGTAGATTGAAATCTGTTGTTTTGTATAGTTTAATAACAAAAGTTGTTATTTATATAATTTTATTAGTACTCAAATATTTCAGTGTTCATGATCGTAATTTCTTGCCATCGAATTTCGTTAGGTCAATAATGTTCGAGACAACAGCAAAATTTTGATAGTTGCAAATTCTTTTTGAATTATGTAATCCCAATAGTGCTCAGAAGTTCAGAACTCGAACGAGTATTAGCTCGTCCCCTCTACTTTTGTTCCGACTTATATACAAGACGCCATAGTAGGGTTCAAACTCGTGAAATATGCCTAATACTTTTTTTCCCCCAAAATGACAAGCAGTTAAACTGTCATGTTTTTGTTTTTATGTTTCAGTTGACTCTACGTAGAATCATGGACACCGCTAAGCAAGTAACAAAATCAGGAAACCTGGACGAATTCTCAATGGTTCTGCTAAATAATACCCTTTCACTGCCTTTAGGCCTTCTCCTCGTACTATTGTTCAATGAAGTTGATTACCTCTCCACGACGTGAGCTCTACTATCTCACTACATTACCCTCTTCGTTTATTTTTGTTTGATTTTACGCTCTAATTTAAGAGTTAATAAGGATATAACTTTGGTATACATGTGTATATTTTGTTTGACAGACCACTATTACAATTGCCAACATTTTGGATTGTGATAACATTAAGTGGATTTTTGGGCTTAACTATTAGCTTCACATCTATGTGGTTTCTTCATCAAACAAGTGCAACTACATATAGGTATCACTATATTTCTTCCTTCGAAAATGTTATCACATCCGTATCAGATTATTTAAAATTGCACTATTTTTGAAGGATCTGATACACATTCGTATCAGATTATTTAAAATTGCACTACTTTTGAAGGATCTGATACGTACCAGACGAAATTTACCTAACTTCTTGACTTTGCATTTTTTGCAGCCTTGTGGGATCACTAAATAAGATACCTCTCTCTGTTGCTGGTATTTTCCTTTTCAATGTCCCAACTAGTCTTGACAACACTGCAAGTATTTTTTTTGGTTAGTAACAATTTTTTTTTCTTTTCTCAATTGAAAATATGTTTTTGTTTAGCCAAAAAAAAATCATGAAAAAAAATGTAAAACAATTTGCAGGCCTCTTGGCTGGAGTATTTTTCGCCCAAGCAAAAATGCAGGAGAAATCTCAATCCTAATACAATAACATATTCAGTGTAATTCCACAAGTGGTCGAATCTGAAGAGGATAATGTGTACACAGCTTTAATCCCAGAAATTATTTCCGATTAGAAATCTTAATCCTAAATTGTTGAAAACCTTTTCTTTTTGCTTCATAGTTTAAGCTTTTGAGTTGAATTGTAAAACATGTATAGTCAAAAACATAATGATTCTCTATACATTGAACACTATTATATTGAAGAGTTTAAAAAGAAAAAAAAAAGAATCTTACCTAAAGTATTTCGATTTCTCGAGTTTCATACCTGAATAATTATGTGCGTGAATTTCCTACTGATATTATAAAAAGGAATCAATTCGATACCATGATATTATACTTAAAATAAATAAAAAAATAAAATGAATTAGCGACTACTAAATTTCAAAATTAAATTCCACTTATTACTTTTAATTTATAATCATAAAATAATCATTTTATCTTCTTTTTTTTTTAGTTTTAACAAATTAAATTAAAGTAATTGTTATTTTCAAGTGCTAAGGAAAAACTGAGAAAGATTAAAAAAATTAATTAATTTTCCTTTCTCTTTGGTTCCTTCCCTCTTCGAAAGTTACAATTCAAAATCACTTCGAATCAAATTACAATATACAAAATCGATTTGTCAAAAATCTCACAAAATTATTTTCACAAATCTGACGAAGAATTATAACAAATCTGATCCAAAATTAAACTTTTGGTACAAATCTGAGGAACAACAAAATGGAGATTATTTTGTTATTGCGATTTTGATGAGAAAAAAAATGAAATTTTTTCTCAAAATCTGAGATTTCAGATCCATTTTTTTGACTACCGGCGGTGATGGATGAGCTAGAATTCCGACGGCTTCTCGAACGTTTTCCGATCGTCCGATTTCGAGATTATCATGTAAATTAATCTCTCTCTTTTTTTTTTTTATAATATATATTTATCTCCTTATGAATCTATTTTTACTTTTTTTTTTTATAATTGTTTATTGGATTTTAAATTGATTGGCATTTTCTTGATTTTTTAAAAATTATTAAAAGAGGAAAGATGGATTTTCCCTTTATTAATGCTACATTTTGATTGGTGGTACTCGTTATCACGATTTGAAATTTATGAGTTCGAAATTATACAGTAAAGTTGTATATGTAGTGATTGAACCAAAGTTATACACTACAAGCACAAGTATTAATTAACTTTTGACTTCCAAGAATTTTTTTTATTTGATAACTGTGGTGTTCGAGCCCGTTTTGAATAATTTCACGTGATACGTATCACCTCCTAGCAGCAATAAGAAATCAACTACTCCATCTGTGTCATTCCATTTTATATGACACTATTTTCTTTTTTGGTCAGTCTAAAAAGGAATGACACATGTTGTTATATGATAAGTATTTAAATGTACAATTTCTCGTTTATTCTTGTTGGCCCCATTTAATCTTAAAAATAATACTTTAATACATTTATGAGGAGAATAGAAAAGTGAGTCTACTTTTTAATATGACTATTTTTTTGTCTCTGTTGGGATTTGAATGTGGGACCTACTTCATTGAACACGAAACTACACTCTTGGGTGCAAAAACCTTGCATTTTTTTTAGCTCTGGTCTCACCGTGTTTTTCATCCACTTTATTGATCATTAGGCCTCACTCTTGGCTCAAGATTTTGCTCAAATTGGAGTAGACATGTGAATGTAGAAGGCTGTACCTATTTTGAATTGAGAGTTTGTTGAAGCAAAATCTCATTTTCTTGTTTATCATCTGTTTGTTACATGACTTAACTTGTTATGTTACTTGACAATAAAAGGGCTTACTTTATGCACAAAAAATGCTCCTCAGATAGTGTAGGATCAAAGGAGAGTGGTTGAATACCTGTGAAAACTTCACATTCTTGCAAAGAGATCATTTTAACGCGTTGAACCATTGATATATCCTGTTGTAGACTCTCCTCGTGACTTCAGTTACGATGCTCTTGATCCATATTGTCTTGGTTTGTCATGGTTTGATATAATCTGTTTTCTTGATCCAACATGCTAACATCGTTACTCTATATGTCTATGCCTTTTTTACTAATATGTGCTTGATATCATCTAACTAACTTGTGCGTATTTCACAGATTGATTCAGACCCATCGAAAAGATCAGCTTCTCAGTCGATAGAGAAAGAGGAGGTAGAAGAGAAATTTTTCCGCGTAAAATTATCTTTTCTTTCAGTTCTTGACTTTTTCTTCCTAATAGTAAATATTGCATCAGGAAAGACAATGGAAAGAGACATGGAGTAAGGGACATAAACCAGAGACTGGAATTCAAGCGATGCATCGTGGTAATATGGACTCTCTATCAATTGTTTTTGCTTGGAAAATGAATAGAGATCGCCATAACTTATTTGTTATACAACTTGCAACAAAACTTCTTAGTTATAGAATCATCGTGGAAGAAAGTGTACGAGTCAAGGAAGAAACATTGAGATTAAGTAATAGAATATAGATGCAAGTAAGCAGTTATCGAGTTTGAAATAAGAGGAAGTCGTTTGAGATATATGAGTATTTCATCTATATGTGCAATACTATGATGATTGATGGAGCTAAAACGGGATGAGTTAGACCTAAAATCATATTTTCTCAAATACATTGCAACTTTTCGCTATGAAAGAAAAGGATTTGTTTATCAGTTTGAATCTTTAATCTATATTGACCTTGCCTTGATGGTGAATGCTTAACCTTTTGTTGACGATTGAGTAACTATATCGACTTAAACGTTACAGGTCCATTTTGGGGCAAAGTGAGAGAAGCTGCTGAGAAAAAGGTGAGTCGTGTTATCATCTTTTGCTATATATAATGTTTTCGTGGGGTGATCGTGAACAGTCTTCATAATCCCATGTTATTAGAAGTCGATGTAGCCCTTAGAGGAACGAAACTTGAGTCGAAGGTCTATCAGAAAGAGCCTCCTTAACCCACAAGATAGGACTAAGGTCTGTGTACACCCCATCCTCCCCAGACCCTAGAGTCGTACTGGATTTGTTGTTGTTGGCTTAGAGGAACAAGAAAAATCATTTTAAAATGCTCTTATGATACATTATTGAACATCTTTTCAAATGTATATGATGAATTTTCCATGATATGATTGGAAAAATTATGGAAACAACGACAACATAACCAGTGAAATCCAACAAGTGGGGTCTGGAGAAGGTATAATGTATGCAGATCTTATCTATTACCGTTACCTCGTTGAGGTAGAGAGGCAAAAGGAGGGATGCAAACACTAGGACTTTCCAGAGGTCACTCATCCTAGTACTACTATCGCCCAAACAAACTTAACTTCTCTTTGATTTGTATTTCAGATATTGAAGGAAAATCTTCTAGCGGCTTTAAGCGCTCAATCAGGAATCCAATACGATCCTACGGAGGAAGTGATGATGGCTGCTCGACACATTGCTGATCAAAGGCATGCTTCAAGTGGTGCAGGTCCATCTCATATACCGCGTTCTTCAGACTATGCATCATCGTCAATACCAAACCGAATGTCATGTGTTGAGGAGGATTTGGATCGCATACGCCATTTTCAAGCCTATCAAGTGAAACACAATCAAGCAGTTGCTGAAATGCTGCGAACAATGGCACTTCATCATGGAATGAACATGGATAAGTTTCCTACTTGTCCGTCATATATTCCCCCTAGGGATGATGATGATGATGACGACGAAGATGATGAAGAGGACGAGGATGACGATGAGGAAGATGAGGAGTGACACACACCCTATTCAGTAATGCTTCATTTTTTTCTAATACACATCCCTTGCCCTTGAAAGAACAAAAATCATTTTTGTTAATTTTGATTGATAAAGTTTTTAGTATACACCTTTTTTGGTCCTAGGGTGGGTAGGGAGTGAGTGTGGGGGTGGGGATGATATGACAAGTGAGGAACTCTGTTTGGCAGGGGAGGTCCCAAAGTTTATGAAAAGTACCTCCAAACTTGTAAAGTTATGTAACAATTTTGATGAGGAAATTAAAATTGCTTCCTTTTTTTGTTTCTTTTTGTAGTTAGCAAACATCTACTCCATTCCTCGATAGATGGATGAATATACATTTGATGGCCAGTTCTATGGATCAAAATCTCGAATTGGAGGCATCGCTGGGAAAAAAGCCAATTGATTCGGTTTTCTCGAAATCAACGAGTGAACTTGAAATCATAGATCCATTTTGTGATCCACGCGACTCAGACAAGAATCCTATATCAGAGTCCTATGCGGTGCGAATCTAGAATAGTCGAACTAATGGGGTATCTGAAACCGAGTGAAAAATCGTAAAATAAACAATTCCTCCCCCTTACCCCTTGTCTTCTATATATTGCACATTTGTGAGAGTCAACAACTTTATTGTTCTTTCGATCGCACTAAAAAAATGCATTATTGTTTTCATGCTAAGTCATATATTATAAAAGGTCATATTTAGGAAAAGTTTACCAAAATCCCTCCATTGATTTGAGTGGAGATCGACTTGATTCGATATGTATACGATTGTTAGAGGTTATGTCTTTTATCGTGTTATTATATTTTTATAGAGAGGTAGATGACAAAGACAAGGAATTTCTCTCACTAGGTTGTATACCAACAAATATACAACCTAGTATTAGTATATAACTAACTGTTTAGATTTTATAACTTAGACTACTCTATCTATGACTGATTTTTTATTTTGTGTAATTGATTGATAAAGGTCGAATTTGCTTGTATTTTTCGTTTGAATATATATTTTTGTATATGTAAACACTATTAGAGCCTGTTTGGATTGTCTTTTAACTTTAACTTATAAACATTAGCCAATATTCATAGTAATTTTTAACTTATTTTGTATCATTTTAGCTGAAAATCAAGTGCATATAAAAACTTTTAAATTTACTCAAACACTCCAAAAGTATCTAAAAGTTTATACTTATAAAAAGGCTATCATAATTCTTTATTATACGAGTATATTTAAACAAACTATGATTATTGATTGATCATATTACAAAATACTGAAATCGAACCTAAAATTACTAAACCATAGCGAATTAATTTAGTATGATATGATATTTTTTTAAAAAATATAAATTAAAATTATCGAAATAAAAATTCAAATATCTTATCATACCATACCATGCACACCCGAACACGAAAACAAGACATTGGACGACTTTTATCAGCTCAACTTCTTGCTAATTAAAACATATGAGATTTTTTAATAAAAAATAAAAAAATATTATTATTTGATATAGTAGTTAAATATATTATGAACTTGGAAAGATGAGCAAATCAATTAAATTAATATTTTATACTTGTAAATAGGTTAATGTTTAATATGATAGTTTATTTTGTTTGCATCTCACATATAATAATTCATAAATAATATTAAATAATATAATTGATGTAAAGATCCACACTAGCTTGTTAATGTTTTTATTTTTTATTTTTCGGTGAAATAAATATCTCTTTTCTATTGTTCTAACTTAAAGGATATCATCAGTACACTATTTAACAATACTATTTTTGAAGGTATATGATAAAATTAAATAAGAACAGTCTAAGCTCAGAAATTTTATTTCATAATAAGACTTTAGTTTATATCCCTAAAATTTCGATTATAATCTAGGGATACTTATGCCTAAAGTCCTAGATATTACGATTTTCGAAAATATTTAATAAGCAAGTGTTACTTGCTTAATATAAACCTCTCATATTTGTTCGTTGGATTTAGTTTTCGAAATGGACCAAATATTATTTTATCCACATAAGGTAAAAATAAAAAATAAAATAAAAAATGCCATTAAATATTGTCTTTAATAAATAACTTATATTAGATAAAATCATTAATTAATTTTAAATTTCTAAATATTAGAAATCAATAAATAGTTTCTGAAATTCATTTTATATCATTGCTACAATAATTCATTTTATATTAGTGATACAATAATTTTTGAAATTCATTCTAATACAATAATATACACAAAACAAATTGTTATATCAAATTGAATAATATTGTTGTATTGAGAAAAATCATCCTTTAAAAATCTATGTGAGAGATTGTTGGAATATCTATACTATTAACCATGCATCATGTGTTTATATATAATATTTATTATGGAATAATTGTTTATTCAATTTTAATAAATATTTAATTGATCATGTATTTGTCTCTATGTCCTTTACATATATAATAAATGATTTAGCGTATAGATTTTAGCTTATACACAACAATAGATTAAAGGGAGAATTGATTCTTCTTACTATAAATATTATGTTTACAATCTAAAATGGAAATTAAACAAGTTATCGGTATAATTATAGTATAAGATTAAATATAATTTATCTTAATTGTGGAAGTGATATACTTTCAACTTCTTATGCTAATACATTTTGTATGTACTGAACTAGTGGAGAAACAATAATAGACAAAAGAAAATTTCAAGGCAGTGAGAGAGATGTTGAGTAAATGACATTACATGAAGTAACTAATATTTAAATATCGAAAAACAATGAAGAAAATATTAAAACTCAAAAATATGATAGTGTGACTATAATATTTACTCTCTCGGTTTCGAAAGAATGACTCGATTTCCTTTCTTAAGCTCTGTTTCAAGTCATATTTTAAACGGAGAGAGTATATACTTAGTCTTTAGCAAGTTGTCTATGTATTGTCCAATCACCATCCAAAACCTTTTTAGTCTACCTCTACCTCTCTCGGACCTACCATACATAGCCTCTCAAACCTTCTTATTGAGGTATCTGCGCAACTCCTCTTTACATGTCCGAACCATCCCAGTCTCGCCTCTTCTCATCTTGTCGACCATGGAGATCAGAGTCACCTTATCTTGAAAATCTTCGTTCCTAATTTTATCTCTCCTAATATATCTACATAGTTACCTTAACATCTTTATTTCTATTAGAGAACTTCATCTTCTAAATGTTCATCTTCTAAACGTGTAAATTCGTGACTAATCAATACTCTAGCCCATACATGTTGTAGGTTATGTTAATTTGTCAAAATAAATGACTTTTCTCTCCAAAACAAACGGCCTATAAAAGAGCATATGCAACAACTCTTTTAACTACAAAAAAAAAAATAAAAATAAAAACCTCCCAAAATATGCACTTCTTCAACATCTTTTCCCTTTTCTTTTTTATGTCTTTCCTCTTTTTGTTAATTAAATGGAAGAATTCCAATAGCAAAACCAAAAGATCGCCTCCTGGTCCATGGAAATTACCTTTAATTGGAAGCATGTTTCATTTTTTAGGTGGACTTCCACATCATGTCTTTAGAGATTTAGCGAAAAAATATGGACCAATTATGCACCTTCAACTAGGTGAAGTTTCTCTAGTTGTTGTTACTTCTCCTGACATGGCCAAACAAGTACTAAAAACTCATGACCTCGCTTTTGCATCTAGGCCCAAGCTTTTAGGTGGGGAGATTCTCTTTTATGAGAGGACTGATATTGCTTTTTCTCCGTATGGTGATTTTGGAGACAAATGCGTAAAATTTGCATCATGGAATTGCTTAGTGTCAAAAATGTCAAGTCATTCAGCTCTATTAGGCAAGATGAAGTTCTTCGTATGATTGAATTTTTTCGATCATCTTCTGGTGAGACAATTAATGCCACAAAAAGGATTTTTCAATTCGCGAGCTCTATGACTTGTAGATCAGCATTTGGGAAAGTATTCAAAGAGCAAGACGAACTTATACAATTGGTCAAAAAGGCGTCACGCTTAACGGAAGGATTTGATGTGGCTGATATATTTCCATCACTAAAATTTCTTCATGTGTTATGTGGAATGAAGAGTAAAATTATGGATGTCCACCATGAATTAGATGTCATTCTTGATAACATCATCAATGAGCACACGAAAAATGGTGAATTAGGAGGTGAAGGTTTAGTTTCCACATTGCTAAGACTAATGAAAGAAGGGGGCCTTCAATTTCCCATCACCAATGACAACATCAAAGCTATTATTTTTGTAAGTATATAATATATGACCCTCATTATTATTGCATTTGGGAGAAGATAATGTAATATTGTAACTTGTTTTATAAATGAAGGACATATTTGCCGCGGGAACAGAAACTTCATCAGCAACAATTGATTGGACCATGGTGGAAATGATGAGGAATCCAAATGTACTCTCCAAAGCTCAAGAAGAGGTAAGAAACACCTTTAGAGGTAAAGAAACTTTTGATGAAAATGATGTTGAAGAATTGAAATACCTAAAGTTGGTGGTTAAAGAAAGTTTCAGATTACATCCTCCATTTCCTCTTTTGCTCCCAAGGGAATGTAGGGAAGAAGTAGAAATAATTGGATATACTATTTCTTTGAAAACAAAAGTTATGGTTAATGCATGGGCTATTGGAAGAGATCTTATATATTGGGATGACGCAGAAAGCTTCAGACCTGAAAGATTTGAGGATAACTCTATGGATTTTGTTGGTAACAACTTTGAGTATCTTCCCTTCGGTAGTGGAAGCAGGAATTGTCCTGGAATATCATTTGGCTTAGCTAATGTTTATTTTCCACTGGCTCAATTATTGTATCACTTTGATTGGAAACTTCCTAGTGGAATGAATTCAAGTGATTTGGACTTAACTGAATCTGCTGGAATAACTTGTGCTAGAAAGAGTAACCTATACTTGATCGTGACTCCTCGTGAACCTTGTCAAGAGTAATGCAATGGAATCAAACGTTAATAAAGGACTTTGCCTTTTAAATTTCCTTGGCAAGCCAACCGTAGTACTTTCATTTTCGATTTTACGTCAAGTAAATGTATTTTATCATACCAGACAATAATGTCATTATGTTCAAATTAAAGAATATATTTATATTATCTTGAATTTGATAAGTTTGTTGGAATTATTCCTTACCTTAGCTAGTTTTTTTTCCTTTTTTTTTTTTTTTACATAATGTGAAAGGTAAAAGAATATTCTATCCTTTACTTATTTTTAATGATCTAAATATATATTGCCCATGCGTGCACGGGCCCAACAAGTATTGTGTATGAATGTAAGTTCTGAAGATATGCAATACCTATATACACATAAATTTCCATACATCACTCCATTGTTTATGTGTGTATACATACGATATTTTACATATTTACACAATTACATAAGCTGGTATTCGCAAAGGAAAAATAACAATGTTTCTTATGCAACTTAATTTTTTTAAAATTAAAAATATAGTTAGTATGGTTGTATCATATATAGCATGATTTTAACTTTTGAAGACATCACATCTGAAACCTCTCAAAATGAATGAGACATGCAATTTTTTTCCTTATGAACTTCCTTCTCGTCCTTGATTATGAAGGGACACAATTTAAAACTATCAAAAGGAACTAAACGTGATTGTTGCAGCTGATATTTTTTTTTATTTTCACAGTCATAAAACCAAATTTATCATGTGTGCAACACAATTAACAATATCACAAAGATAAATAAAAATCACCCTCATATTCATTATTTAATCAGCCATATTATGTTCAAATAAAAACTAATAAGAAGAAAAGACGAATAGCTAAGGAAAGATATAAAATTAAAAGAAAGTTAGGACAAATAACTAAATGACCAAGATACCCTTAATGTTGATAGCCAAATATATACTCATTCTTCTAATTAGGAAAAAAAAAATTCTTCTTATATTAACCATGATCTTATTAACCCTCGAATGCTATGGAATTTCGAAATTTTTATATGACCATCCAACCCCGAATGTTGACCAAAGTCTACCCAAAGGCTAAATTTGCACAAATTCACAACTTAGGACCTCAAATCCTCAAAAAGACTCGAAGAATGAAACCAACAACTCTCACTGCGTAGATTCCACATTTTGGGACAGATGGAATCGATGAAATTTCATCCCGACACACGTAACTATAAAAGACCCCAAAAACACCTTCTTAACAATATAAGATTTCCAAACTTAAAACTTACCAAATTCTTAATTTTTAACTCAAAGTTCAAAACCAGTTTTTCAAATTCAAACATAAAAGAGTCGGGGTCGATATGGGGAGGGGAAAAACAATCAATCAATGAAACTTTTCGAAAATGATTGATCGAGTCATTATACCTAATTTCATATTATGAACTCTAACTTTAAATGTGTACAAGTAAACACTTTTACTTATATAAAATTGAATAACTAGATATACAAGTCATACACATATGATACTATATAGGATGTAAATTGCCATGCAGAATGTCATGTAAGACGTTTGTATCTATTTATTCAATTTTATACAAGTTTAAGTGTCTACTTATACAAATTTAAAAATAGAAGACATAAAATATGAATTGAGGCCAAATTAAAAAATATATTTATATATTATAATACGTCAATTATAACACGTTTATATATTAGGCATCTTTTTTCTTCTCTCTCGTGATAATTTTATAGAAATGTATGACACGTGGCACCATTCCACCACTCATGTCATAATCATATTAACATTGTTGGGATTAATTATCATAGGCAATCCCTCCCTAATCCTCATATTTTTCTCCACTCAATTAATTTTCACTATTCATGTCTAATCTACACCTTTTATTTTGTTGCCCTTTCTCATAAAGATTAGTGGCTATAAGCCTAATAAAATTATCCGTAATTTGGTTCAATGTATAAAGTATAATAATTTTAAAAATAAAATATACGATTATTTTATTTTATGTTTGGTTAGAGGTATTAGATAATTTTGAGATTATTTATCTCACAATTTATACTTTAGTGATGAGATAAGTTATCTCATATATAAGTGGTGAAATAACTTATCCCATGATAATTTGTTTTCAATTAAATTACCATTAAGTTTTAGTTTAATGGTGTTTGTTTGCTATAGATATTATTGAATTTTTAGATTATTAAATCTTTTTATAATTATATGCATTTAAAATTTGTAATTTAAGATACTTATTTTTATAATTATATGCATTTAAAATTTGTAATTAAAGATACTTATTTTTAAAACGAAGATAGAGATATGTGATTTATTAATGTGGTATCTTATGATATTTTTATACTTTATATTTGGGAAAATGTACAAGTACCCTCTCAATCTTCGTTCGAAATCTCAGAGACACTAAAATTACTAAACCATAGCGAATTAATTTAGTATGATATGATATTTAAAAAAAAAAATTAAAATTATCGAAACAAAAGTTTAAATATTTTATCATACCATACCATGCACACCCAAACACGAAAACAAGACATTGGACGACTTTTGTCAGCTCAACTTCTTTCTAATTAAAACATATGAGATTTTTTAATAAAAAATAAAAAAATATTATTATTTTGATATAGTAGTTAAATATATTATGAACTTGGAAAGATGAGCAAATCAATTAAATTAATATTTTATACTTGTAAATAGGTTAATGTTTAATATGATAGTTTATTTTGTTGGCATCTCACATATAATAATTCATAAATATTATTAAATAATATAATTGATGTAATGATCCACACTAACTTCTTGATGTTTTTTTTTTCCTGTGAAATAAATATATTTTTCCCATTGTTTTAAATTAAAGGATATCAGTACACCATTTAACAATATTATTTTTGAAGGTATATGATAAAATTTAATAAGAAAAGTCTAAGCTCAGAAATTTTATTTTATAATAAGACCTTAATTTAGTTAAAATATATCCCTAAAATTTGATCATAATCTAAGAATATTTATGCCTGAAGTCCTAAATATTACGAGTTTCGAAAATATTTAATAAGCAAGTATTACTTGCTTAATATAAACCTCTCATATTTGTTCGTTGGATTTAGTTTTCGAAATGGACCAAATATTATTTTATCCACATAAGGTAAAAATAAAAAAATAAATTCCATTAAATATATTCTTTAATAAATAACTTATATTAGATAAAATCATTAATTAATTTTAAATTTCTAAATATTACAAATCAATAAATAGTTTTTGAAATTCATTTTATATCATTGCTACAATAATTCCCTTTGTATTAATACAATAGTTTTCGAAATCCATTATATATCATTGCTACAATAATTCATTTTATACTAGTGATTTCATTCTAATACAATAATATACACAAAACAAATTGTTCTATCAAATTGAATTATATTGTTGTATTGAGAAAAATCATCCTTTAAAAATATAAGTGAGAGATTGTTAGAATATGCATGTGTTTATATATAATATTTATTATAGAATAATTGTTTATTCAATTTTAATAAATATTTAATAGATCATGTATTTGTCTCTATGTCCTTTACATATATAATAGATGATTTAGCGTATAGATTTTAGCTTATACACAACAATAGATTAAAGGGAGAATTGATTCTTTTTACTATAAATATTATGTTTACAATCTAAAATGGAAATTGAACAAGTAATCGGTATAATTGTAGTATAAAAGTAAATATAATTTATCTTAATTGTGAAAGCGATGTACTTTCAACTTCTTATGCTAATACATTTTATATATACTGAACATATCAAATAGATATAAATATCTTATGCTGGCTTAATAAAAACAAATTTTCTAATCCGTTAAGTGAACTTATACTCTTAATCTTAGAAATAAATATTTTGGCTATGTATAGGTGAGATTAATTTATGGATTAATATACCTGATAACTTGTAGATAACAAATAATACATTGGTAAGATAATAGCCAAAATCCATTTGTCAAGAATATCTAATTGAGAAGTCAAAATTTGTGTTCTACTACATTAAATAGTGGGAGAAACAATAATAGACAAAAGAAAATTTCAAGGCAGTGAGAGTGATGTTGAGTAAATGACATTACATGAAGTAACTAATATTTAAATATCGACAAATAATGAAGAAAAAATTAAAACTCAAAAATATAATAGTGTGACTATAATAGTTACTCTCTCAGTTTCAAAAAGAATGACTCGATTTTCTTTCTTAAACTCTGTTTCAAGTCATATTTTAAACGAAGAGAGTATATACTTAGTCTTTAGCAAGTTGTCTATATATTGTCCAATCACCTCCCAATACCTTTTTAGTCAACCTCTACCTCTCCTCGGACCTACCATACATAGCCTCTCAAACCTTCTTATTGAGATATCTGTGCAACTCCTCTTTACATGTCCGAACCATCCCAGACTCGCCTCTTCTTATCTTGTCGACCATGGAGATCAGAGTCACCTCATCCTGAAAATCTTCGTTCCTAATTTTATCTCTCCTAATATATCTACATATTTATCGTAACATCTTTATTTCTATTAGAGAACTTTCATCTTCAAAATGTTCATCTTCTAAACGTGTAAATTCGTGACTAATCAATACTCTAGCCCATACATGTTGTAGGTTATGTTAATTTGTCAAAATAAATGACTTGTCTCTCCAAAACAAACGGCCTATAAAAGAGCATATGCAACAACTCTTTTAACTACAAATAAAAAATAAAAAAATAAAAAATAAAAACCTCCCAAAATATGCACTTCTTCAACATCTTTTCCCTTTTCCTTTTTATGTCTTTCCTCTTTTTGTTAATTAAATGGAAGAATTCAAATAGCAAAACCAAAAGATTGCCTCCTGGTCCATGGAAATTACCTTTAATTGGAAGCATGTTTCATTTGTTAGGTGGACTTCCACATCATGTCTTTAGAGATTTAGCGAAAAAATATGGACCAATTATGCACCTTCAACTAGGTGAAGTTTCTCTAGTTGTTGTTACTTCTCCTGGCATGGCTAAAGAAGTGCTAAAAACTCATGACCTCAGTTTTGCATCTAGGCCCAAGCTTTTAGTTGGGGAGATTCTCTTTTATAAATGGACTGATATTGCTTTTTCTCCCTATGGTGATTATTGGAGACAAATGCGTAAAATATGTCTATTGGAATTGCTTAGCGCAAAAAATGTTAAGTCATTCAGCTCTATTAGACAAGATGAACTTCATCATATGATTGAGTTTTTTCGATCATCTTCTGGTGAAACAATTAATGTAACAAAAAGGATTTATCAATTCTCGAGCTCTATGACATGTAGATCAGTATTTGGGAAAGTATTCAAAGAGCAAAACAAACTTATGAAACTCGCTAAAGAAGCGTCACACTTTTTGAAAGGATTTGATGTAGCTGATATATTTCCATCACTAAAATTTCTTCATGTGTTATGTGGAATGAAGGGTAAAATTATGGATGCTCACCATGAGTTAGATGCTATTCTTGAAAACATCATCAATGAGCACAAGAACAATGGTGAATTAGGAGGTGAAGGTTTACTTGTTGCATTGCTAAGATTAATGAAGGAGGGAGGCTTTCAATTTCCAATCACCAATGACAATATCAAAGCTATTATTTTTGTAAGTACCTCCTACTTCTTATTGTTATAAATTAAAAAGTATGATTTGCATTGAGCCGTCTATCAAAAATAGTGTCTCTAACAAAAATAAAGTCTTGTAAAAATATACCCTTTTAAGATTTTAGTTTGCAATTGTATTCTCAAATAATATAATTGTAAATAGAACTAGTAATTGTACTTCTATGACAAAATTTATTCATTTGAAAAGT
>CM064963.1:3140088-3216088 GCA_032847665.1 Solanum chilense | reverse complement strand
TTGGGAAAATGCACAAGTACCCCTCAACCTTCGTTCGAAATCTCAGAGACACACTTATACTATACTAAGGTCCTATTACCCCCTTGAACTTATTTTATAAGTAATTTTGTACCCCTTTTCGGCATATGTGTCACTAGCTTGAAAAAATCAACCAGCGTTAGGTCCACAAGACAGTTTTACGTAGACCGAAAAGGGGTAGAAAATTATTAATAAAATAAGTACAGAGGGGTAATAGGACAATATTGTATAAAGTCTCATAATTCAATGGCATTTTAGGCCCTTTTCCGTTCAAATAATTTAAAATTACTTAATATATAGCTCACATGATTGACTTGATTTTAAATTTCATAGTAAATTTATAATTATAAAAGCGTTAGGTGTCTACTTTTTACTCCTCCCTCGCCGATCCTTAACTTCCTATCTCTTCCATTTTTTTTCTATTTGGGTCTTGTCCATCTTTTTTTAAAAAAAAAAATTATAACAAAAAAGAGAGAGAAAAGGAGGAAAATAACGATGCATTCATAAAGAAATAATTAGTTCAATAAAATATTATTCAGTTAAGCAAATATATACAAATATTACATTTTTCTTTTGTGCGTACCCAAAATAAAAAATAAAAAATAATCATTTCTCTTATCATGCCCCTCATCCTATCATGACAATAATGCTAATTAAAAAAAATATAAATATGTGAGTTCATTCAGGTTTAACTCCCACATATCCAAATTCAGAATAACAGATTACAAAAAAGGATAAAAGAGAAAATGAACAAGACATTTTGATAATTGAGAGAAAATTTTATATCAACGAAAATAATAATTTTTTTAGATGGACAATCAGTCATTTTGGATTTTAGTTGGATTACGTTATAATAAATTGTGGCCGATTTAAAAAATATCTCACCATTCTCATTTTTTTAATTGGGTCCCATTAAATACGCTATTATAAATAAAGGGAAAGGGGTCAAAAATGTCCTTAAACTATGAAAAAGGAACAAAAATGTCCTCCCTTTATACTTTGGTTCAAAAATGCGCTTTCTGTCAATACTTAGGTCCAAAAATGCCCTTATTTTGTTATTTTGGGTAAAAAAATGCTCATTTTTTCAAATAAACATATTATTTATTTTCTTTTTGACACATTCTATCTCGAATAATATTTTCTTAAATTAGCAAATGTTTATCTTATTTCAATTCAGAAAAAATAAAAAATAAAAAAGTGATTTTTATTTTATTATAATTATATTTTATCGTTATATAAATATAAATTAATGATGGATATACAATGATCTTATATATATATATATATATACATATATATATATATATTTTAAATTGATAAGATGAGATCAAGGAAAAGAATATAACCTACATTTTTATTTTTTAAAGTGATTTTAAAAGAAATAAAACAAGAACATGGTTCTTTTATAATAATTTAATTAAGAAGAAAATATGTTTTAATAGAAAAAATAATATTGTTATTTTGAAAAAGGGCATTTTTGATCCATTTAGTAACTATGGCAGCATTTTCGAACCAAAGTATTGACGGCAAGGACAGTTTTGAGCCAAACTATAAATTAAGGATATTTTTATTCTTTTTACGTAGTTGACATTTTTTTTACCTTTTTTCCATAAATAAAAGTCAATTCAATAGGAAGTATTAAAGTGATTTTAATAAAAACTTAATATATTTTTTGGGATTTAAAATATAAAATCTCATTTTTTAATTATTTATAAGGATAAAATACAAAAATTAACTAAGTTATTATATTTTTTGGGATTTAAAATATAAAAATAATATAATTAAATTAATTTCTACCAACAACATGATTAATTGTTCTAATCTTTTTTTCGTAATACATGTACAAAATATTTTCTTAAAAAATCAAAGTCTGTAACAAATATTTATTGTGTTTAACACTAGTTACACACAATAAATATCAATTGGTTGATAAAAGAAATAGTTTGGCCAAAATAAAAAAGATTTATCTTCAAAAATTAATTATATCTCCTTTGTAAATAATTGAAAAATGAGACTCTTCATACTTTTGCAAAGAACTAAGAAGATTAAGGTGCAAATAATAAAAATGATAGAATAAGGTTATATTACAAAAGAGCGCATTCATTAGGGAGCAAATTGCAAATTACTAGAAAAAATGATAATCCAATTTGCTTAGATTAGGGTTAATGCACAAGTACCCTCTCAACCTATGCCCGAAATCTCAGAGACACACTTATACTATAATAAGTTCCTATTACCCCTGAACTTATTTTATTAATAATTTTCTATCCTTTTTGGCCTACGTGGCACTATCTTGTGGGTCCGATGCTGATTGACTTTTTTTTCAAGCTAGTGCCACGTAGGCCGAAAAGGGGTAGAAAATTAGTTATAAAATAAGTTGAGGGGGTAATAGGACCTTAGTATAGTATAAGTGTGTCTTTGAGATTTCGGGCATAGGTTGAGGGGATACTTGCATTTTCCCCTTAGATTATCCCTATGCTATCGAACTCCAATAGTTGTTTCCATTTTCATACTATCATCTTCTAAACGTGCGAGTTCTTCACTTGTCGATCAATAGCGAAGCCACATGTAGTGAAGGGGTGTCGATTCGTCGGAAAATTACCTTGTGTACCTAGAATTAATTTTTTTTATTATGTATATCTATATTACTGACACTCCTTGGCTTCTACACGATTTTATTTCTTTATATTTTAACACCCTTAGACCAAATTCTAGCTCCGTCACTGATTGTCGATACTTGCCCTATGCATGATAAATATAAGTTGCTGAAAATGTCAATTCTATCTTCCAAAAATAATAAAATCATCTAATTTGTTAACAATACTTTGAGTAACCTATCAAGCCAAATAGCCCTCCCAAAATATGCACTTCTTCAACATCTTTTCCCTTTTCCTTTTTGTGTCTTCCTCTTTTTGTTAATTAAATGGAAGAATTCCAATAGCAAAACAAAAAAATTACCTTTGATTGGAAGCATGTTTCATTTGCTAGGTGGACTTCCACATCAAGTCCTTAGAGATTTAGCCAAAAAATATGGATCAATTATGCACCTTCAACTAGGTGAATTTTTTCTAGTTGTTGTTACTTCTCCTGACATGGCCAAACAAGTATTAAAAACTCATCACCTCGCTTTTGCATCTAGGCCCAAACTTCTAGCTGCTGAGATTCTCTTGCACAACGGGACCAATGTTATCTTTTCCCCCAATGCAAATTACTGGAGACAAATGCGTAAAATATGTCTATTAGAATTGCTTAATGCCAATAATGTTAAGTCATTCAACTCTATTAGACAAGAGAAGTTCTTCATATGATTGAATTTTTTCGATCATCTTCTGGTGAGACAATTAATGCAACACAAAAGTTTCACCAATTCGCAAGCTCTATGACTAGTAGATCAGCCTTTGAAAGTATTAAAAGAGCAAGACGAACTTATACTACTCGTTAAAAAAGCGTCACACTTTTTGAAAGGATTTGATGAAGCTTATATATTTCCATCACTAAAATTTCTTCATGTGTTATGTGGAATGAAAGGTAAAATTATGGATGCTAAACATGAGTTAGATGTCATTCTTGAAAACATCATCAATGAGCACAAAAATAATGGTGAATTAGAAGGTGAAGGTATTTTAGTTGCCACATTGCTAAGACTAATGAAAGAGGGAGGTTTTCAATTTCCAATCACCAATGACGATATCAAAGCTATTATTTTTGTAAGTACATTTTCCCTCTTATAATTATTTAAGCATGATCTGCATTGAGCCGTCTATCGAAATCAATTTCTCTATATTCATAAGGCTAAGAGTAAGATTGCGTACATATATGAGAAATGTACTTTTATGAGAAAAATTCGGCACTTGAAAAGTAGAATGAAGAAAAGTATGTATCACATCAACTTTCCATTTCTATATATGATAATTAAATAATAAAAAATATCACGATAACAAGAAAAATGATATTGAAAATTTAAAAGTCCATTCGGTACAAAACAAAGGTAGTATTATGAGCCTAATATAAGCAGTGGTGGAGCCAGAGTTAATAATTTATAAATTTTTACTAAAGCTATTAAATTTTGTTGATCATAAACGAAGGGCATGTTTGCTGCAGGAACAGAGACTTCATCAACAACAATTGATTGGGCCATGGTGGAAATGATGAGGAATCCATCCTCCACTTCCCCTTTTGGTTCCAAGAGAATGTAGGGGGAAGTAGACATAAACGGTTACACGATTCCTTTGAAAACAAAAGATATGATTAATACATGGGCTATTGGAAGAGATCCTAAATATTAGAATGACGTAGAAAGCTTTAAACCTGAAAGATTTGAGGATAACTTTATGGATTTTGTTGGTAATAATTTTGAAATCTTCCTTTTGGTAGTGGAAGGAGTTGTCCTGGGATATCATTCGGCTTAGCTAATGTTTATTTTCCACTAGCTCAATTATTCAATCACTTTGATTGGAAACTTCCTAGTAGAATGAACCCAAGTGATTTGGACTTGACTGAGTCTCCTGGAAATACTTGTGCTAGAAAGTGTAACCTATATCTGATCGCTGCTTCTCATCAACCTTTTCATCAAGCTGAGTGATGTCATGAAATCAAACCATAATAAAGAAAGATATAATACATAAGCATGACCCTTAACTTGGCATTTGTTGCCAACTATGACCCTTAACTTTAGATGTGCACAACTAGACACTTAAACTTATATAAAATTGAACAAATTGACACATTCGTCCTACATGGCACCCTACATTGAAAATTTGTATCCTACGTGTATCATGTAGGACATGTGTGTCTACTTGTTCAATTTTATACAAGTTTACGTGTCTACTTGTGCACATCCAAAGTTAAGGGTCATAGTTGATAACTGACGCCAAGTTAAGGGGCATATTTATGTATTATGCCATAAAGAAATTTGCTTTTGAATTTCTTTGGCAAGCCTAACCATTGTACTTTCATTTTTCAGCTTTACCTATAATGAAGACATAATAGATAAATATACCATTTAGCTTAATTTCATTTAACAATTATATACTCCAACTTTGAGTGTACACAAATATACACTTAACTTGTATAAATTTGAATAAATAGACACACAAGTCCAACGTGTCACAATACACGGTGGACACCACGTAGGACACAACTTTCTATGTAGGATGCAATGTAGGACATTTGTGTCTATTTGTTCAATTTTATACAAGTTTAAGCGTTTACTTGTGAACACCCAAAGTTGGAGGGCGTAAATGCGAAATGAGGTATGGAATGTATGCTATCAATGAAATCTTTACCAACTATATATAGGTGTCAAGACAAGACCCACGGTTATCTGGATATTCCACTAACAATGATAAAAAAAAATCAAATAAATTGAACTAACTAAATTGGGGCCCTCCGAAAGCGAGGTGGTTTAACCAACTGCTGATGAAAAGAGAACTTACTAAATGTTAGTTATCGTGAGTACTTGAAATTGCATCATAAGTCGATTTAGAGCCAAATGTTGTCAGCACATGAAATGTATGGTATGTAACAAAGCCGAATGAAACAAGTAAATGAACCGAATGAAAGACTCAAAATAAAGCATAAATATAAAATGAAATCATTAAAAGCTTTACAAAATAGGCTTAGGTATGGAATGATAATAAATACTGAAATAAAATATTTCACTTTATGTGGGAGTTTCTCTAACCAACAATCATTACTATGAGGTTTGTGATAATACGACATTTTACCCACATTGTCCGAGTCGCCTTTTACTTTGCCGAAGTATAGAACACGATTGAACATATGGATCCATCTAAAAAGTCTTTTTGAGGCAAGTGAAGAGTCGTCTATATTTCGATACAATTATATCTACGTTAGCGACGTACATAATTGGGTATGATCATATTACGAAATACTGAAATCGAACCTAAAATTACTAAACCATAGCGAATTAATTTAGTATGATATGATATTTAAGAAAAATATAAATTAAAGTTATCGAAACAAAAGTTTAAATATCTTATCATACCATACCATGCACACCCAAACACGAAAACAAGACATTGGACGACTTTTGTCAGCTCAACTTCTTGCTAATTAAAACATATGAGATTTTTTAATAAAAAATAAAAAATATTATTATTTTGATATAGTAGTTAAATATATTATGAACTTGGAATGATGAGAAAATCAATTAAATTAATATTTTATACTTATAAGTAGGTTAATGTTTAATATGATAGTTTAATTTGTTGGCATCTCACATATAATAATTCATAAATAATATTAAATAATATAATTGATGTAAAGATCCACTCTAGCTTGTTAATGGTTTTTTTTTTTCTGTGAAATAAATATCTTTTTCCTATTATTCTAAATTAAAGGATATCAGTACACTATTTAACAATATTATTTTTGAAGGTATATGATAAAATTAAATAAGAAAAGTCTAAGCTCATAAATTTTATTTCATAATAAGACTTTAGTTTAGTTAAGATATATCCCTAAAATTCGATCATAATCTAGGGATACTTATGTCTGAAGTCCTAAATATTACGTTTTTCGAAAATATTTAATAAGCAAGTGTTACTTGCTTAATATAAACCTCTCATATTTGTTCGTTGGATTTAGTTTTCGAAATGGACCAAATATTATTTTATCCACATAAGGTAAAAATAAATGCCATTAGATATTGTCTTTAATAAATAACTTATATTAGATAAAATCATTAATTAATTTTAAATTTCTTAATATTAGAAATCAATAAATAGTTTCTGAAATTCATTTTATATCATTGCTACAATAATTCCCTTTCGATACTATTAACCATGCATGTGTTTATACATAATTTTTATTATGGAATAATTGTTTATTCAATTTTAATAAATATTTAATAGATCATGTATTTGTCTCTACGTCCTTTAATTATATAATAGATGATTTAGCATATAGATTTTAGCTTATACACAACAATAGAGTAAAGGGAGAATCGATTCTTATTGCTATAAATATTATGTTTTCAATCTAAAATGGAAATTGAACAAGTTATCGGTATAATTGTAATATAAGATTAAATATACTTTATCTTAATTGTGGAAGTGATATACTTTCAACTTCTTATGCTAATACATTTTGTATGTACTGAACACATCAAATAAATATAAATATCTTATGCTAGCTGTAGACATTGAAATTTTGTAGGACTCTACAAGATGCGTTCAATTCGAGTTGGGACTCTACAAATTGTGTTCAACTCAGATAAGGATTCTTGGAGGCTACTCAACCCTAAACCCTAGTTTATGCCTATATAAAGGGTACTAAATTCCCTTAAAAGGCATCTCGGAAAATCCACAAAGAGATCAAGATCTCATATAGAGAGGTCAAATCTAAATCATCCTAGTTCGAGAAATACGCCACTAACGGCCCTCGAATCATGGATAAATCATTTTAAAGAGTAGAATCAAGGGAGGAACAGATTTGTACTCACAATCTTGATGAATAAAATCACGTTTCTTCATATTTTATTTGTATGGTTTGTTTATTTTTCATATGTTTAAAATTTGTTGCAAACAAATTGGCACGCCCAGTGGGACCAAATCTGCCCTTTATCTCTTCTCTCTTAAATTAAATCTGAAAATCTGAAGCTGCAAAGGTGGAAGAAGTACTTCAAGCGTCATCTTTGAGTTTCACAAGTCTACACTCCGTCAAGCCTTGAAGTAGGGGGCATTTGTAGATATTGAAATTTTGTAGGACTCTACAAGATGCATTCAATTCGAGTTGGGACTCTACAAATTGTGTTCAACTCAGATAAGGATTCTTGGAGGCTACTCAACCCTGAACCCTAGTTTATGCCTATATAAAGGGTACTAAATTCCCTTAAAAGGCATCTCGGAAAATCCACAAAGAGATCAAGATCTCATATAGAGAGGTCAAATCTAAATCATCCTAGTTCGAGAAATACGCCACTAACGGCCCTCGAATCATGGATAAATCATTTTAAATAGTAGAATAAAGGGAGGAACAGATTTGTACTCACAATCTTGATGAATAAAATCACGTTTATTCATATTTTATTTGTATGATTTGTTTATTTTTTATATGTTTAAAATTTGTTGCAAACACTAGCTTAATAAAAACAAATTTTTTAATCCGTTAAGTGAACTTATACTCTTAATCTTGAAATAAATATTTTAGCTACTTCTGATTTTCTAATAGGTGAGATTAATTTATGGAGATAACAAATAATACATTGGTAAGATATAGCCAATTGATGAAATTCATGTGTCAAGATTATCTAATTGAGAAGTCAAAATTGGTGTTCTACTACATTAAATAGTGGGAGAAACAATTATACACAAAAGAAAATTTCAAAGGTAGTGAGAGTGATGTTGAGTAAATGACATTACATGAAGTAACTAATATTTAAATATCGAAAAATAATGAAGAAAATATTAAACTCAAAAATATGATAGTGTGACTATAATATTTACTCTATCGGTTTCAAAAAGAATGACTCGATTTCTTTTCTTAGACTCTGTTTCAAGTCATATTTTAAACGGAGAGAGTATATACTTAGTCTTCAGCAAGTTGTCTATGTATTGTCCAATCACCTCCCAATACCTTTTTAGTCTACCTCTACCTCTCCTCGGACCTACCATACATAACCTCTCAAACCTTCTTATTGAGGTATCTGTGCAACTCCTCTTTACATGTCCGAACCATTCCAGTCTCGCCTCTTCTCATCTTGTCGACCATGGAGATCAGAGTCACCTCATCCTAAAAATCTTTATTCCTAATTTTATATCTCCTAATATATCTACATATTTATCTTAACATCTTTATTTCTATCAGAGAACTTTCATCTTCTAAACGTTCATCTTCTAAACGTGTAAATTCGTGACTAATCAATACTCTAGCCCATACATGTTGTAGGTTATGTTAACTTGTCAAAATAAATGACTTTTCTCTCCAAAACAAACGGCCTATAAAAGAGCATATGCAACAACTTTTTTTACTACAAAAAAAAAAAAAACCTCTCAAATTATGCAGTTCTTTAACATCTTTTCCCTTTTCCTTTTTGTGTCTTTCCTCTTTTTGTTAATTAAATGGAAGAATTCCAATAGCAAAACCAAAAGATTGCCTCCTGGTCCATGGAAATTACCTTTAATTGGAAGCATGTTTCATTTGTTAGGTGGACTTTCACATCATGTCTTTAGAGATTTAGCGAAAAAATATGGACCAATTATGCACCTTCAACTAGGTGAAGTTTCTCTAGTTGTTGTTACTTCTCCTGACATGGCTAAAGAAGTGCTAAAAACTCATGATCTCGCTTTTGCATTTAGGCCCAAGCTTCTAGTTGGGGAGATTCTCTTTTATAAGTGGACCAATATTGTTTTTTCTCCCTATGGTGATTACTTGAAACAAATGCGTAAAATATGTCTATTGGAATTGCTTAGCGCAAAAAATGTTAAGTCATTCAACTCTATTAGACAAGATGAAGTTCATCATATGATTGAGTTTTTTCGATCATCTTCTGGTGAAACAATTAATGTAACAAAAAGGATTTATCAATTCTCGAGCTCTATGACATGTAGATCAGCATTTGGGAAAGTATTCAAAGAGCAAAACAAACTCATAGAACTCGTTAAAGAAGCGTCACGCTTTTTTAAAGGATTTGATGTAGCTGATATATTTCCATCACTAAAATTTCTTCATGTGTTATGTGGAATGAAGGGTAAAATTATGGATGCTCACCATGAGTTAGATGCCATTCTTGAAAACATCATCAATGAGCACAAGAACAATGGTGAATTAGGAGGTGAAGGTTTACTTGTTGCATTGCTAAGATTAATGAAGGAGGGAGGCTTTCAATTTCCAATCACCAATGACAATATCAAAGCTATTATTTTTGTAAGTACCTCCTACTTCTTATTGTTATAAATTAAAAAGTATGATTCGCATTCAGCCGTCTTTTAAAAAATAGTGTCTCTAACAAAAATAAAGTCTTGTAAAAATATACCCTTTTAAGATCTTACTTGCAATTGTATTCTCAAATCGTATAATTGTAAATAGAACTAGTAATTGTACTTCTATGACAAAATTTACTCATTTGAAAAGTGGAACGAAAAATATTAGAGAAAATGATCAGAATGGTCCTTAATATATCGGAATATTTTATCTTTTTTATTGTATAATAAATGTGTTCATTTTGATTTTTAATTTATTTCACTTGATTGAAATGATCCTTGATGTATAACACAATGTGTTCATTTTGGTCTTTTACCCTAAATCTAACATATAATTTATTTAAAGAAGTGTTAAATCTAATAAAATTCGCTGTTAATGTTTTCTTTGTCAGCTCCAACGAAAAAACCCCATCAAATCTAACACCATTTTTTCTACTTCTCCAACAAAATTTACTATTTTATCTTTCCTAAAATATATTCCACGGACCTAATATCTATTTCTTTTCAAGTAAGAGAAAATATTAAATTCTCGTTGAGAGAAGATTTAGACAATGGTGTTATATTTCACGCATTTTCTTTGGAGCTAACAAAGAATACAATAATGACAAATTTTATTAGCCACATAAGGTCCATAGTTGAAATTATCACTTCTTTTTTTTAAAAAAAAAAAAGAATAATATGTTAGATCTAGGATAAAGAATCAAAATGAACATATTTATCATACATTAAGGGCTATTTCAATCTAGTGAAATACATAAATGATTTTCAAAAATTTTGGTATCGTAACAATAATTTTGGTCAAATTTCAGATATATTTCAAACCCTTTTCAATAGAAATACAAAGTTTGAACTAAAGTTTTTCAGTTCTCTTGAATCCGTAATCTAACACTTTAGCTCCGAAACTATATAAAAGTAATTAATTTGTTCATGAATGAAGGACATGTTTGCTGCGGGAACACAGAGTTCATCAATATTAATTGATTGGGCCATGGTGGAAATGATGAGGAATCCAAGTGTACTTTTGAAAGCTCAAGCTGAGATAAGAAATGCTTTCACAGGAAAAGAAACTTTTAATGAAAATGATGTTGAAGAATTGAAATACCTTAAGTTGGTTGTTAAAGAAACTTTCCGACTCCATCCTCCAGGACCCCTTTTGGTGGCTAGGGAATGTAGAGAAGAAGTAGACATAAATGGCTATAATATTCCTTTGAAAACAAAAGTTATGGTTAATGCCTACGCAATCGGAAGAGATCCTAAATATTGGATTGACGCAGAATGTTTCAAACCTGAGAGATTTGAGCATATTTTGGTAGATTTTATTGGCAATAACTTTGAATTTCTTCCGTTTGGTAGTGGAAGGAGGAGTTGTCCGGGGATATCATTTGGTTTAGCTAATATTTTTTTCCCACTAGCTAAATTGTTGTATCACTTTGATTGGAAACTTCCTATTGGAATCAATCCAAGCGATTTGGACCTAACTGAATCTGCTGGATTAGCTTGTGCTAGAAAGAGTAACCTATACTTGATCGCGACTCCTTATGAACCTAGTCAAGAGTGATGCCATGGAATCAAACGTTAATAAAGGACTTTGTCTTTTAAATTTCCTTGGCAATCCAACCATAGTACTTTCATTTTCGATTTTACGTCAAATAAATGTATCTTATCATACCAGACAATAATGTCATTATGTTCGAATTAAAGAATATATTTATATTATCTTAAATTTGATCAGTTTGTTGGAATTATTTCTTACCTTTGCTAGTTTTTTTCCTTTCTTTTATTTTTTTTACATAATGTGAAAGATAAAAGAATATTATATCCTTTACTTATCTTTAATGAACTAAATATATATTGCCCATGCGTGCACGGGCCCAACAAGTATTGTGTTTGAATGTTAGTTCTGAAGATAAGCAAGACCTATATACACATAAATATACATACATCACTCCATTGTTTGTGTGTGTATACATACGACATTTTACATATTTACACAATTACATAAGCTGATATTCACAAAGGAAAAATAACAATGTTTCTTATGCAACTTAATTATTTAAAAATTAAAAATATAGTTAGTATGGTTGTATCATATATAGCATGATTTTAACTTTTGAAGACATCACATCTGAAACCTATCAAAATGAATGAGACATGCAATTTTTAACATAGAAATAACCTTCCCCTATTTTTTTCCTTATGAACTTCCTTCTTGCCCTTGATTATGAAGGGACACAATTTAAAACTATCAAAAGGAATTAAACGTAATTGTTGTAGCTGATATTTTTTTTTTTAATTTCAAAGTCATAGAACTAAATTTATCATATGTGCAACACAATTAACAATATCACAAAGATAAAAAAAAAAAAAAATTACCCTCATATTCATTATTTAATCAGTCATATTATGTTCAAATAAAAACTAATAAGAAGAAAATACGAATAGCTAAGGAAAAATATAAAATTAAAAGAAAGTTAGGACAAATAAATAAATGACGAAGATACCCTTAATGTTGATAGCCAAATATATACTCATTCTTCTAAGTAGGAAAAAAAAGTTTCTTCTTATATTGACCATGATCTCATTAACCCTCGAATGCTATGGAATTTCGAAATTTTGATATGACCATTCAACCCCGAATGTTGACCAAAGTCTACCCAATGGTTTAATTTGCACAAATTTACAACTTAGGACCTTAAATTCTCAAAAAGACTCGAAAAATGAAACCAACAATTCTCACTGTGTAGATTCCATATTTCAGGACTAATGGAATCGATGAAATTTCATTCGGACACACGTAACTCTAAAAGACCCCAAAAATCACCTTCTTAACAATATAAGACTTCCAAACTTAAAACTTACCAAATTCTTAATTTTTAACTCAAAGTTCAAAATTAGCTTTTCAAATTCAAACATAAAAGATTCGGGGTTGATATGGGGAGGGGAAAACAGTCAATCAATGAAACTTTTCGAAAATGATTGACCGAGTCATTATACCTAATTTCATATTATGAACTCTAATTTTGAATGAGTACAAGTAGACACTTTAACTTGTATAAAATTGAATAACTAGATATACAAGTCATACAATGATACCATGTAGGATGTAAATTACCATGCAGGATGTCATGTAAGACGTCTGTATCTATTTATTCAATTTTATTCGAGTTTAAGTGTCTACTTATACAGATTTAAAAATAGAAGACATAAAGTGTGAATTGATGTCAAATTAAAAGTTATATTTATATATTATAATACATCAATTATAACACGTTTATATATTAGGCATCTTTTTTCTTCACTTTTGTGATAATTTAATAGAAATGTATGACACGTGGCACCCATTCCACCACTCATGTCATAATCATATTAACATTGTTGGGATTAATTATCATAGGCAACCCCTCCCCAATCCTCATATTTTTCTCCACTCAATTAATTTTCACTATTCATGTCTAATCCACACCTTTTATTTTGTTGCCCTTTCTCATAAAGATTAGTGGCTATAAGCCTAATAAAATTATCCGTCATTTGGTTTAAGGTATAAAGTATAATAATTTTAAAAATTATATGTAAGATTATTTTATTTTATGTTTGATTAGAGGTATTAGATAATCTTGAGATTATTTATCTCATCATTTATATCTTAGTGATGAGATAAGTTATCTCATATATACGTGGTGAAATAACTTATCCCATGATAATTTGTTTTCAATTAAATTACCATTAAGTTTTAGTTTAATGGTGTTTGATGGCTATAACTATTATTGAATTTTTAGATTATTAAATCTTTTTATAATTATATGTATTTAAAATTTGTAATTTAAGATACTTATTTCTAAAACGAAGATAGAGATATGTGATTTATTAATGTGGTATCTTATGATATTTTTATACTTTATATTTGGAAAATGCACAAGTAACCCCTCAACCTTCGTTCGAAATCTCATAGACACAATTATACTTTATATAAAATGATTCTTTTTAATAGAAATAAACACACCTTTTCTCCCTCTCTAGAGAAATAAAAGACAAAGAAAATCATGATCTCACCTATGTGCAATACTTTCTTCATTTTAATTATGTGAAGAACTTTAGTGAGAAGATTTCTATGAAGATCAAAGATGTCTCCATCAAAGTTTCTGGAACTATTTTTTATTACGAGTACGATTTTAGACAGTGATTTTTGTATGATATAATTTATTGGTATGTGATTATACTTTTTGATTAGTGAAATAATATTAATAATCCTATAAACTAATTAAGGTGTCATTTGGTAGAGTATATTGGCAAAAATAATGCATGCTTCGGCTCTATGTTTTAGTAGTATCTTGTTTGTTACACTTTTTCATGCAATGTACAACCAATACTTGCATTAGTTATATACTATATTGTATATTAATGAGTGCATTACTAATTCCATGGTTTTCTAGATATTTATAGAACAAAGGGATTTAATGCATGCATTAGCATGGTTAAAGACTCAATTACACTTCAAAAAACCCTTTACATCTTTTCCACAATAATTGTGGAGTATACTTTTGTAAATAAATATTTTTATACAATGCATGTTATTTTTAATACATCGAACCAAATAATGCATAAGAAATAATCTATGTATAACCAATGCAAGCATAACTAATACAAGTATTACTTTTTTTTACACCCTCCCTATGAGTTCCCACCCCTTTTGCTCCCTTGGTGACTCGAACTCACAACCTTCGGGTTGAAAGTGAGGGGTGTTTACCATCCGAGCAACTCCCTCTCGTCACTAATACAAGTATTACTAGTACACTATTTAACATTATTTTTATACACTCTACCAAGAGTGTCATAAGGAAAAATAATGCAATGCAATAACCTTGTGTATTACTAGTATATTGTTTTGTACTGTAACATCTCACAATTTGAAATAGCTCGGAACAAGTTAAGAAACTAAAATATTCATTATTGGAAAGAAAATAAAAAATCTGGGAAATTGCCTAATGTTAAGAAAGTGAGTTCTGGTCATTTTCAAACGGCCATAACTTCTAGCTCAGAATGAGTCAGAGGTAGTTCTAGATATGGTTTGGAATCCCTTGGAGAGATATTTTCAACACCGTCGAGTTTGCACATTTTGATATCGTATGAGGTAGATATGCCTATCGGATGTTGGGTTGTTAAAGTAAGGAAAGTCCCAATCCGAATTTAAGAAAGGGCAAAATTTTTCACCAAGTAATTTCCTATTTCATTTTAAGAGGTTTATTGGGGTAAAAAAACTAAGTTTAGTTCAGTTTGGAAAATCAAAATCACGCTTAGGGCTTGGAGAAGAGAGAAAAGAAAAAAGAAAGGGAGAAAAATCAAGAATTCGCCAAGAACGCCAAGGTTTGCGAGTGGAATTCGTCGGGGTGATCTCTATCAAGGTATGTGAGATCTTTTCGTGTTGGGTTAGTTCACCCACACACCAACTTGTTTAAATTCAACGATTTTGAGTTAGTTGAATGATAAAAAATGAACTTTTTGAAGAACATTGTTGAATTCTTGTTGATTGAGTTGCATGCCTAATGTTGATTGATTCTTATTTTTGGGTTGTTTTTTAGTCAAATCTATTGGGTATTTAGGGTATTAATGATCCTAAGTGTTTGGGAGAACCATGGAAGTTTAGAAGGTTTAGAGATGAAAAATGAAGGAGAAGAGTCGCAGATATTCTGGGCAAGGGCTAGGGCGCCGCGCCTTCCAGAGCGCCACAAAAGTTCTTCTGAACTTTGGTCTCCTGGCACGTCGTCCCAGCCAGAGCGCCACAGAAAGTTCTCAGATATTTGAGAGTTGGCGCCCCGCGCCTCTTAGAGCAACAGAGACGCCAGTTCTCCTAATTTTTTTCCATCTTTTCATAGTAATTCCTAAGTAATGTACCTACGATTCCTAATTGATTCTAACTCTCTTAGGTACATTTAAACATCATGAAATCATCAATAAACATGAGATTATGAACCTTGAATCCATAATCCAATTCAAGAAAAGTTAACATCAAAGCCAAAAAAGTTAAGAGTCAAGTCTAGAAGTTATGAAGCAACTCCAAGCAAAGTTCTTAAGTGTTCTCAAGGGTCTTTAACAACGTTTTAAATTTGTTTTAAGGCTCAAGTTTCAAGTTAAGTAAAAAGTAAAGAGTTGAGTTTCATTTCTCAAAAGTTATAAGGAAACTAAGTATTCCCTAAGAGTTTATAAATGTTTTTCACATTTTAAGATAAGAGGAAACTAAGATTTCCAAAGAGTTTTGAGCAAGAAAAAGGAACACCGATTTCAAAAGAGTCGTTGGGCTAAGCATTGAGTAATTATCTCAAACTGAAGAAAGAAGTTGCTTTAAAAACATGAGCTAAAGTATATTTTGGGAGTAGTATTGAGCATCGATGAAGGGATGAGAGTTCATATTAACTCAAGTCCCATGAAAATCATGTAGCCATCATGTGTATTAACGGGTCATACTTTTTAGATGATCACGTAAGTTAAACTAGTGGATCCATTAAGTTAAGTAAATCTATGCGAAGACAAAGTGTAGGATAGTTTTGGCAGTGTGGACAAGACGATGTATCACCAATTAGGCTCATGGTGGTGGTTGTCGGTTAGAGAATCTCCCACAGAAACTATATTACTTCATATATAAGTAAAGTTGATTTTGTTATTGCATTTGTTTAACGAACTAAGTGTTTTTCATTGTTTTACAAGCTTTATATATTGCATGTGTCTAAAAATTTTGTATTAAGTCAAGTTATTCATGAGTTGAGCAGAGCCAAGGTAAGTGTTCCTTCTTACTCTTTTTCAAGCTTAAGTTGTTGTTAGCATTCCAACTCGCATACTCGTACATTCAATGTACTGATGCCCGTTGACGTGCATCATATCATGATGGAGACACAGGTAACCAGGATCAGCATCATCCAACGCCTCGTGGATCCAGCTAAACACTCGGAGTCAGTGGTGAGCCTCTTTGCATTCTGGAGGACACATTTATTTCTTTTAAGTCTTTCATATGATGTTGTGGGGTCTATCCCAACATCTATCTTAGTATTATAGAAGCTTCATAGACAGTCAGACAGTTAGTAGTGAGTATCTCATCTTTGTATTGCTGACATTTTGTTATTGAGACTTATGTGTCATCTTGGCCAACTTATTTAATTTAAGTTATTGAAAAAGTCTATTTCATTGAGTTAAGTCTTCCGCTAAGTTAAGTAAGTCAGACCAAGGTTTCCGCTAAAAGCCAGCAATGGTCATTGAGTGTCGGTCACGTCCAGGGTGTAGGCTCGGGGCGTGACACGTACTCTATTCTAGCCTATGTATACACTCGATTGTGTATTAATGTGTGTATTATTAATATCATGGATTTCTAGGTATTAACAATACAATGGTTCTAATACATGCATTAGTATGATTAAAGACTCAATTACACTTCAATTTTTTTTACATTTTTTCCACTATAATAATGGAGGGTATCTTTGTAAATAAATTTTATTTTATGCAATGCATGTTATTTTTAATGCATCAAGCAAACAATGCATAAAAATAATCTATGTCTAATTACTGCAATTCATTGCTAATGCAAACATTACTAGAACACTATATTTATCATTTGAAGAAACCTTAACCATCTAGAGCAAGAACCAGGTTCTTATTGAATTAGCAGAAATAAAACACAAAGTATGAAAAAGAGATTTATTATGGAAAATCTTCTTACTCAAGGGAAGAAAAACAACTACCAACATGTCATAGGATTTCATCAAACTTCACGAACTTCAAAGAGAAACTTTAGATTACAACTCTATAATCAAAAGGACTAACTTTAGTATCGCATCTCAACAATTTACTCAAACAGTTCAACGATTAACTATAATCATTTACTCTACTCTACAAGAAACTTAAATCCGCTTCTTGTTACACAACCTCATTTTCACACTCAGAACAATTATCACTAATTAATGATTCTAAGTTGAAATAACACAAACTATGTTTTAAAAAGAAAATCTAACTTCTGTCTTCTGTCATCTTTCTCTTTCAGTATCGGCATGTGCTATTGTCACAAAATACTCCCAATTATGAATTGTAATGCAAAATACTCTCGATTTATGAATTGTAATTTTTTTTATTCTCTTGCATCAACTATCCTTTTATATGAGTGGATTAAACCCTAGTCGACTCCACAAGAAAAATAGTTATTTTAACTCAGTTAACTTCCTTTTCCTTATAAAGGAGTCTTCTTCACTTCTTTTCCTTATTCACGAGTCTTCGCCTTTTAATAAGGCTTTTTCAATTCCCACATTTTTACTTGATTTTGCTATAAGATTATGAACTGGTTCATTTTGTCATTATCAAAACTAATCTTATATTCTCTATCAAACAATTAGAATCTTTAAATTTGACGAGTTTATTCGAATTATTCCTCACCTTGGCTAGTTTTTCTCTTTTTCTTACATAATGCAAAGAACAAAAAAAAATTATGAGTCCATTACTTAATATTTTGTGAAAGATATTTAGCAAGAGTGTAATTTTGGACTTTAAAACATACATTTATTTATTTATTTGGAATATAAAAAAACTTTTTACCAAATAATTGTTTATTTTGTAAAAAAAAATATTTTCTTTTACCAAATAATTATTTATTTTGTAAAAATAAATAATATGGAAAAATATTTTGTCTAGAATAAGGAGACAAAAGTTCTACAATCTTCCATTTCTAGTATATCCTAAAACCCTACCGGCCGGCAGTGATCATTTTCAGCTCAAAAAATGTCCGATATTCCGCCGGAGATTCTCTCCGATATTCTTTCTCGACTTCCGGTGAAGTCGTTGTTAAGATTCAGGTGCGTATCGAAATCCATCAAAACCCTTATCGATAGCCCTGAATTCATCGAAGCTCATCTCAAAAATCAAGTACTGAAACCAAATTCTGATATGAAGCTGATTCTCAAAGCTCACATTGATGCTGATAACCTTTTCTCGCTTGATTTCACTTCAATGGCGTCGACCCAAATTCCCAGGGAGCTTGCACATCCACTGAAACATCTCTATGGACCGACTCAGGTACTGGGTTCTTGTCGTGGGTTGGTTTTAATTTCTAATAACATGAATGATAATGGTGTTTGGAATCCTTCTACTAAGGTGTTTAGGAAGTTACCCTTTTGTCATATAAACCCTCCGAGGAAACCCCTGGGTGGACAGGGTCCAGGGTTGGCTCAGATTCGTGGGGGGTTTGGGTATGATCGTTTAGCTGATGATTATATGGTGGTTACGATTGCACAATTGTATCATCCTGATGCTGAACCTTCGTTGGTTTCGGAAACAATGGTTTTTAGTTTGAAGTTGAATGTGTGGAAGAAGGTTCAGGATTGTCCTTACTGGTTGCTTAAAGAGGATAATGGGGTTTGTGCTGGAGGTGCATTGCATTGGCTTGTAACGAAGGAACCGTCAGCTTGGTGGAGTCCTTTGATTCTTGTGGGGCTTAATCTTCAAAATGGGACTTTTCAGGAGTTGGAGTATCCGGAGGATTTGGGGAATCCGCTACAGATAAATTTGGCTGTGTTGGGAGAATGTCTTTGCTTGCTTAAAGGTCATCTCACTTGTTCAAATGCAAAGAATCATGTGTTGGATCGTATTGACGTATGGATGATGAAGGATTATGGAGTGAAAGAGTCTTGGGTTAAGTTGTTTTCGGTGGAGCAGTTAGAGGGTCGTCAACATTTCCGTCACTTGAGGCCAATAACATATTCAGTGACTGGTAAGGAAGTTCTTATGGAAATGGATAATAGGAAGTTTCTTTGGTATAGTCTTGAAAGGAAGTCGCTCAAATATGCTAAGATGAGCACTAAATTGGACACTTTTGAATCCGTTGTCTGTTTGGGAAGTCTTGTTCCTTTATATGGAGGTCGCAATGAAAAGGATAGGAAGAAAGGGATTGAGCAACGAGAATGACGCGGTGACAGTGGCAATCAAATGGAACTCTGAGGCAGTATTAACATTATAGAGGTAATTGAAATGCATGTTTTATCTTATAGCATTATGTTACCACTTCATACTGCATTTCAGTGTAACTTCTAAAAGTTTGGAAGTTGAGATTGTCATATCTTTGTTGACTACTTTTTCTGGTTGTCTAATCCTGCCCTCTCAATCATAAAACTGTCATAACTTGGTCCAATATAAATTCGAAAGTCGTCTAACTGGTTCAGATTTCTTGACCTCGGAAGAAAAATAACTTTGTCTGTGGTCGATTTCTTTCTTGTTATTCTTTTGCTAAAATGTCTAAAGGGCAATCAAAAACTAAAAAACACCAAAGGGGCGAAGGCGCAGACCTACCCATGTCTTGACCCTTGTCCTGTTAACGCTGTTTAACAATGTTAAAGGGGAAGGTACATGGCCCCAGACACCTTATAATGCGCAGGTTCACGACGCTTTACACCCTGGTGGACCCCTTTCCCTTCTCACCTCAACCGCCACATGCACATTGCCGCAACCCCCTTCCCCTCAATTACTGCAGTATGTTCATCTCAGGAAGTTGTCTCTTTTTTATCGTCCAAATGCTTTATATCTCATTTGACTTTTTATGTTTATTTTTTCTTCCACTTCTAATACCATTATATCAATAGAAAAAATAGGAAAGGGCACATTACTGTGAAAATGATTTATGAAGTAAAATCCTTTGTTTTACTGTGTTGTACTTCATTCCCGTTTTACCTTTTAATGAAAAAAATTATAATCTATGACGTATTTAAGATTATAAGATTTGAATGTTTTATATGTATACAGTTATTATTTTTCCATATTTACATCACAAATTCAAACATCTCTTATTTTTTCCTTATTTTGTATTAATTTAGATTATACCACACCTATTAAAACAGGTGAAATAGTAAACTCTCGTTTGGATAGATTTTGAAATTGAAAGTTTGAGTTTTTGAAGTTGAGTGGACTTGCATTTTACTTTCTTTTTTTTTTTTTTGAAGTTCTGTGCGCCTTCCCCATAACATTGTTAGACGGTGTTGACAGGAGAAGGGGCAAGGCGTTGTTAGCCCTGTGCCTTTTCCTCTTTGGTATTTTTCAGTTTTTCATTGCCCTTTTGGCATTTTAGGAAAACATCGTTGCCATTTTAGCTCTGGACTTTTGTTCTTTTTAGTTCTTTTACTTCTTAGTGTCACTGACAATCCATCTATCATTATCTTGTTTCCAAGTTCACTTTTCATTCAAATAGACGTCAAGTTTCCTTCTTTTAACTACACGTCATTTTGCTGCATAGTCTTATTTCCATCTTTTTTCTTTGAAGTAACCACAGAAAAGTTTAAAATTAGAGTAGAGGCAAGTGAAATGCATGTTTCATCTTATACGGGGAACAAGAATATAGGTCCAAAACCTGATTCTCTTTTTTTTCTCAGTGAGATGGGGAAACACATTATAATTTAAAATGTTTGCAGGACTTGTGATCAAAGAGTCTTGCTAGTCGAACCAAAGGTTTGGGAGTTAAGATTGTCTTATCTTAGTTGACTACTTTTCTGCTTGCCTTCTCCATTTAAAACCTTGTTGTATCTTTTGTCCAAGATAAATTTGAAAATCATCAAATTTGTTCAGTTTCTTTGACCTTACCAGAAAAATGACCGAGTCTATGACAGACTGCTTTACAAAATTACAACTTGGAATGTGTTTACTTTGGATCATTGACTCTCTTGCCGTTCTTGTAGGTCCCCATTATTTCTTAGTGACACTGATAATCAATCTACCCATTATCTTGTTCTCAAGTCGAGTTTTCATTCAAATAGACATCTAATCAAAGACGTTTTTACAATCATTAAATAGTTTAATAAATTCTGAATCCTCCACATCATTGCGTCCTCCCTGCATCTTTTTTTCCTCTTTTAACTTGCATTACACTTTAGCTATTGTCTTCTATTTTTGAACTTCACGTTACATTTCTAAGTTGGTGATAATAATGGCTACGAATGGCCACCCCGTTGTACATCTGGCCATTACGCAATGTGATAACTAATGAAGAAGTGTGTGATTGGGCATGCTAACTATTACAACCAAATGCTTTAGATGGAAGTAAGTTTCATGTACAATTAAGGGCCTCTTTCCGCCTCCCACATACAAACGCTCTTTTATGGAACATTCACTTTACTTGTTTGTACCGATTCCTTCAACATCGTTCATAACAATGATTCGTTGTTCTTGCAGGGGATGTGTTTCAGTTTACAAAGGGATGAAGAATATACAGAAGAACCTTACTGATATATATACAAGTGCAATACCTGACTTTTATCTTTTGTTAGCAAACACAAGTTGTTGTTGTGTCTGAAAAACTAATACATTGAAGTAACTGTTACTTTGCTATCTAATCTAGACGCGTAAAAACCGCCTGAGGAAGCGTCGTACTGTTAGTATTAACTATTAACTAGCAAGTATAGCAGTCTCTTTAACTGCTGGAAAATTGTGGTTATTACTAATATTTTGCCTGTTGATTGTGTTGTGTTGCTATTTCGTAATTAGCTTATATTAGTATAAAGTTCTAATGTGTGTGTTAATCTGAGATTATTTGCGTCTGTGTTTTCGTTTTTAAATGATGGAGGTGCTCAACCATTCGAGCAAAGTCTCACTTGTTTGGTCATTTCTATCAACGTTACACTCCATTTTCGTTCACTTTTACTTGTCCATTAACGACTTCAGGTTGTATCTCCGACTTTATTGCTTTCGCCCTTTATCGTCTTGTTTGTGTTTATTCTTCATTGTTAACTTTGTGGAGTGGTAAAACCATGAACATGAATGTACCAATTAACCTATTGCTAATTGGTTAATACAAGTTAAATTTAGACAATTAACTAGGCATTAGTATATATTTTGATTAAATTTTGGTTCTTCATTATTCATAAGTTTTGATAATATCAAATCATGCATTTTAACCTCAACAAATGAGTGAGTCACATATAATATTTTAATTTTAATAATATTGACATTATCTATGATAATATAAAACACATAATTTGATATACACGTACAATGCATATGCCATTGAAAAGCTAGTATATAATAAAAAAATATACGATTATTAATTTTCTAACTTAGATAGTAATTACGTATATTTAACAAATTTTAACTTAGATATCGATTACGTATATTTAAGAAATATTGACTTAGACATCGAGTTATATTATATTTTAATGACTTTTGTGCATTGTGTTAATTTTAAATCACTTTGCCTAATCTTGCTTTCGGCTATATTTAGTGAAATATTTTGTACGATTTATTTTTATTTGTTAAATATTTTTAAAATAATTTTTTTATTTATTTATCATTTTGAAACAATTTAATTTTTACTTTTTAATATCATTTTTTTCAATTACTTCTTAGTATCTATACTATACATTAATTAATATAAATATTATAATAAAATATTTAATATTAATCATCATGAATTCATATTCATCATCATGAATTTCACCAATAAATCTATTATAGGTAAAATTAGACCTCATTCTTTTGAATTAGAAGTCTTAATGATTGAGTTTTAGAATTATTTTTTGTTTAGTTACTTTCCTTTATAATTGATCATACGTGTTTCAATATCGAATTAATTGGAAAATTTAATAAAAATATCAAACATCGTATAAAGAAAAAACTAAGGCTTTTAAAATTTGACATCTTGTTGCTAAAAGGGTCAATGTAAGTTAAATTTAGTCGATTAACTAGGTATTAACATAAAATAGATGTATTTAATTAGAAGAAGAAAAATACAAGAATATACAATTCTAAGTCTTTAAATTACATAATATTATTCTAGTCTTTTTATTTATAACATTAATATTGTAATCATAAATATGGCAATTTATTATAAAATAAATAACTATACAATTTAAGACTTATTTTATTGATTAGTGGGCTGATTTTATGGAAATCATAATTTAACTTTTATTTTATTTAATTTTTAGAATCTCAATCACAATTATATTACTATAAATAATACTATAAGAAAAAAGTCCCATTTAAGGGATATTTACAAAATCGAACTAAGAATCGAATCAAATCGTAAATCGAGTCAAATTAAAAAAAATCCGACTAGTGATTTAGTTTGACTTAATTTGGTATTGAGGAAAAAAACTCAACTATATTTGGATTGGTTTAGTTTTAAGTAGAAAAATCAACCCGAGATCAAATCAACTCAATATTATATATGGAACATGTCCATCAAAGTAGGCTGACAAGTTAGATTTAGAGTCATATACGATAGCTTCGTCGTACATAACTTAGGATATAGTAGTCTAGTCCTAGTATAACTCCAACTCTAACTCGTCAGCCTGCTTCGATGAACCTATTCCTTCGACATGTTCCATCAGTCTTCAAGCTTCCTTCAACACCTCCGTGCCCCCCTCCCCCCAATTACATATTTTTGACGAAAAAACAGAAAAATACGCTATTTTATTAATACCTTAATTTACATAATATTGTTCTAACATTTTTTTTTACAATATTAACATTTTGATTCTTCATAATCATAAGTTCAGATAATATCCAATCATTCATCTTAACCTCAACAAATAAGTCACATATAATTATGTAATTTTATAATTATATTAAACATTATCTATAATAAAATATTACATAACTTAATATATAGGTATAATGCACATGTCTCCAAAACCTAGTATAATAAAAAAGATATAACACAACCTTATCAACATTGAGGTAGTAAAGGGATGTTGAGTGTTCAACATCATCACCAAACTTTATTTTGTTTGATTATAATGGGGTTCATTTTATTTTTTTAAAATAAAATTATATTATATATATATTACATGTGAAATATCCTTTGACTTTTTTTCTATATTTACTTTTCATATATATTTTAATTTTTCTTCCTTGAAATTCTGACATAGATATCGATTGCTTCTAAGAAAGAAATTATAGATAATAAAATGTTAACCGATCAAGTTGAATTTCTGACTTTTTGTGAATTGTGTTAATGTGAACTCCCATAAAATTATTTTATACATACATATAATAAGTATTATTTTTTAATATATTTTTATTTATTATATTTTAAATTTGCTTAATAAAAATTCTGACTTTATTATTGCTATTTTGTCAAAATTATTGTAGCTAATGTTGACATTCTTCTTATCATGTTTCCATTGCTTGCCTCCTAAAACTTCACTAAGGTTGAAAATGATATAATTATCATATTCCTCTCTACAATAATTATAATTAAAATAATTGACAAACAAAGCAAAAACAACAACTCTTATATAAATATAATAATATAATATAATATAAAATAATATAATATAATATTATCTTTCTAGATGCCAACCTCATTTTTTTCATAAGTCAACTGAATTATTTTTTTATTTATTTTTACTTATCACCGAAAGTTTATTAATATGTATTTGATTAATATTTTAAAATATATTTTTTCTCATATTAAATTATAAAACAAAAATACTGAATTAATTAAATTCAATTTAACAATCTTAATCATAAAGAATTGAACAAAAAAACTTATATGGTAGAATATGAGATTACTTTGGCTATGTTAAATGGTAATTTTCACACAATGTCAATTTTTTGTTTTATATAATGTTCAACTACAAGAATTAATTTCAACTAAATATTTATTTTTTTATTATTTCTTTTTACAAACAATTATTTTGTCCCTCAACTTAAATTCGGAATAGCTCAAAGCTACGATAAATAATATGGCGTACCAAGGAATAATTGAATTCGATTTTATTTTTCGTGCCATTCTTAGAGTGAATAAAATAAATTCATCGTTATTGATTTTAAAAAAAAAAAGCCAAAATTCATTGTTAGCGCTGTAAAGTTGGCATCAAATTTCACTTAGATACCTTAACTGAGGGATGCTCATTTAGACACATGTAGGGCCCGTTTTGTCATTTTGACATTTTTTTGCTAACATGCCAAAGTGAGTGTGATACACTCAATAATAGCACGTGAAAGGCTTAGTTTAACCAATTTTTAATTTTATTTTATTTTCTTCTTCTCCAATTTTCAAGTCACCACCTCCCACCATTTTTTCAAGCTTAAACTCCTTCAATGAAGATCAATTTTTTTTTTAATTCAAATCCATTTTAAGTCATTTTTCTTCTTCTTCATAGTATTATTTTTCTAAATTTACCATCACCTCCCTCTAACATTTTTGCCGGATATACCAACGTCATATATTATATTTGATCCCTTGTTCTTCTTTTCCCACAAAACAACACTAAAAAAGAAAGAAAAATAGAAAAAGAAAAGAAAAAAACACAAAAGAGATATAGGGTGTGTTTGGTATGAAGAAAATATTTTCCTAGAAAATGTTTTCTTGGAAAACAAGTAGATTTTGAACTTATTTTCTCATGTTTGGTTGGTGGTGAGTAGAAAATATTTTCCGAAAATGATTTTGTGTTTAATTTATGAATGAAAAATATTTTTGAGGAATATCTTTTATTTTTACTAGAATACAAAATAATTTATGAAATTGAAAATATTTTTTAAAAATAATTTTTTTTTGGTGGTGATGATAGGGGGTGGGGGTAGTAGGGGGGGAGCGGGAGGGGGTTAGCGAAGTGCAAAAATAAAAATTTGAAGTTGATATTCTTTTAAAAATTAACATTAAATTTTTGGGGGGTTGGTGGTGGGGTGAGGGGGCTGGCTGATAGGGGTGGGTAGGGGGCTGGCCGGGGTGCGGGGTGGTAGGAGCTTAAAAATAAAAATTTGGAGTTGAAAATATTTTTAAAAAGCAAAATTAACTTTTTTGGGGAGGGGGTTGGTGTTGGGGGGGGGGGACCGGGGGGGCAGGGGGGGAGGGTGGTTGTCAGAGATCGGGTGAAAAAATAAAATTTTGAAATTGAAAATATTTTTAAAAAAAATTAATGTTTGTTTTTCCAAAAAAAATGTAATATGAAATTGGAAGAGAGCTTTGGAAAATGTTTTCCTTAATTTTTGAAGGGAAGTCATTTTCCTTAATTTTGAGGAAAATGAGTTGATTTGGAAAACATTTTCCAAAACTTTTGTCCCAACCAAACATGAGAAAATTGGAAAACATTTTCCAGAAAATGTTTTCCTTCATACCAAACACACTCATAGAGGGTATGAAAAAAGACTATTTTCGATTCCACCTTTTTCGCCAGGAAAAAATGAATACGAACACTCATATTTTATAGTTTATCTTTCTTTCTCTCCTTGTCTCCCTCTTCGTCCTCTCTTTCTCTCTCAAAACAACACTTAGAAAGAAAAAAAGAACCTAAAACAATTTTAAAGGGCAAATCAAGAAAATTGCTAGGTACAGTAAAGAAGATAACTACATGGGGCGAGGGGAGGGGTTAACTCGATTTTTTTAGAATCATATTTTTATTTTATTTATTAAATAAATTTTAAAATAATTTTTAATTTTAAATAACACATTTAATTATTTAATTCATCGTTTGTCACGTCATTAACGAGTGTATTACATTTTCCTTCTGCTTTTTCTTATTATAAAAAAAAAATTCAAGAAAATATAATGATACCCTTCATGAGGTATCTAAAATGAACAAGCACAATTAAAAAATATTTTACATAAGATATGAAATTTAATGTCTAACTTTAAAAAAAAAAACCATCAATGAATTTGAAAAAAAAAAAGTACATGATATCATGTTCAAAAATAATAACTCACCTAATGCACATGGAACTACAAAAACCTATTTGCCTAAAAAAAAAATTACAAATAGTTTAGAAATATTTTTAGCCTTTTCCCATTTTGTCTTTACTACAAAAACCTATTTGCCTAAAAATTTCTATAAAAAAAGCATATGCAACAACCTTTTGAAGAACTTATAATTGAACCAAAAAATAAACCAACCATCCTTTCTCTTCCAAAAAAAATGGAGTTTTTCAACTTAATTTCCATTTCCCTTTTTGTATCTTTCCTCTTTTTATTAAAGAAATTGAAGAATTCCAATAGCCAAATCAACAAAAGATTGCCACCTGGTCCATGGAAATTACCATTTGTTGGAAGTATGTTCCATATGATTGGTGGACTTCCACATCGCGTCCTTAGAGATTTAGCGAAAAAATATGGATCAATTCTACACCTTCAACTAGGTGAAGTATCTCTAGTTGTTGTTACTTCTCCTATCATAGCCAAACAAGTGTTAAAAACTCATGACCTCGCTTTTGCATCTAGGCCAAGACTTTTAGCCTCCGAAATCGTCTTGTACAATTGTACAGACATTGCGTTTTGTCCATATGGTGATTACTGGAGACAGATGCGCAAAATATGTGTCTTAGAAGTGCTTAGTGGAAAAAATGTTCGGTCATTCGGTTCGATTAGACAAGATGAAACTATTCGTCTAGTCGAATTTTTTAGGTCATCATCCTCTAGTGAGCCAATTAATGTAACAAAAAGGATTTCATTGTTTACAAGCTTTATAATATGTAGATCAGCATTTGGTACAATATTCAAGGAGCAAGATGAATTTATACAAGTGATGAAAGGTGTCACATCTTTATTGGAAGGGTTCAATGTGGCTGACATATTCCCATCATTGAAATTTCTTCATGTGTTGAGTGGGATGAAAAGTAAAATCATGTATCTCCACCATAAGGTAGATACAATTGTTGAGAATGTCATAAATGAGCACAAGAAAAATCTTGTAAATGGCAAGCCTAATGGTGAATTAGGAGGTGAAGATTTAATTGATGTACTATTGAGACTTATGGAAGATGGAGACCTTCAATTTCCAATCACCAATGACAACATCAAAGCTATTGTTTATGTAAGTACTTTTTAACTAATTACTATATACTATACAATTTTTGCCTAATTATTATTTAACATATACTTGAGGTGTATTTGGTACTTTCTAGAGGAGCCTCTTACCTATTTTTTGATATTTGATAAATAACTAAAAATGATTTGTATAATCTAGGTAAATATTATGGTGATAAGGGCTATATTCCTAGGGGTGACGGGGACAAAGGGCTATAGTCTTAGGGGTGGTGGGATAAGTGTTAGGATCGAATCCACACACATACTTGATGAATAAAGAACATAAGAACTTTCGAGAGAGAGATGAGAGATCTAGAGATAGAAAGAGAGAAACCAATAGTTCGTGGTAACACCCCGTGGGTAAACTTCCACGGCGGTGGGTATATATTAATGATACAGAGTATGAACAGTTACCGAGAATAAATGGAGAATGAACAGTACAGCCTAAAATATTAATATATGACTGTACATCAAATATTAATCAGGCTCTACAACCTAACAATAAGAGTTGATCAAATAATCCAAAGGATTACATAAATAATTATGGGAAAATGTTATGAAAAATACTCTAACTTTGATCGAAATTGTCGTTACGATATCAAATTTTATGAAGAATTTTTTACCCTCTGCAATTTCGATCTTTTTTTTCCAAATAATTATACTTATGAATTAATTTAACCTTGCAACTTTGCTCTCAAATGTAGGACATGTTTGCAGCAGGAACAGAAACAACATCAACCACAATTGATTGGGCCATGGTGGAAATGATTAAGAATTCAAGTATACTTGTCAAAGCTCAAAAAGAGGTAAGAGAAGTCTTTAGAGGAAAAGATACTTTTGATGAAAATAATGTTGAAGAATTGAAATACCTAAAGCTAGTAGTTAAAGAAACTTTAAGACTCCATCCTCCACTTCCACTTATGCTCCCAAGAGAATGTAGGGAAGAAGTAGATATAGATGGCTATACTATTCCTTCAAAAACAAAATTAATAGTTAATGTATGGGCTATCGGAAGAGATCCGAAATATTGGGACGATGCAGAAAGTTTTAAACCTGAGAGATTCGAGCAAAGCTCGTTGGATTTTGTTGGTAATAATTTTGAATTCCTTCCATTTGGTAGTGGAAGGAGGATTTGTCCTGGAATATCATTTGGTTTAGCTAATGTATATTTGCCTTTGGCTAACTTGTTGTATCACTTTGATTGGAAACTTCCTCCTGGAATTAAACTAAGTGATCTCGACATGACTGAGTCAGACGGAGCAAGTTGTACTAGAAAGAGTAACCTTTATTTGGTCATGACTCCCTATCAACCTTCTCAAGAGTGACTCAATGGCATCATGAAACTAATGTAGTGATTGGCCTTACAAAGCTCACTACGTGTAACGTATTGCTTCTCCCTACCCCCTCTTGCTTTTAATTTTTTTCTTCTTATGGTATTGTATGTTTTCACTATTTGTAACATGTATATATATATATATATGTATCTATGTTATATAGTTAATGAATCATGATACTTATATACATATAACGCCATGTTAAGCCCCAACCCCCTCTTCCCAACCAGTAGCGGAGTTAGAGTTATTAATAGGGGGTTCAAAATCTGCAGAAGTAAGGAACGAATTAATCGAAAGAGGATTTATCATTTACTATATATACATAAAGTAAAATTTAGCTATATATACATAATAATATTTTCCGTCAAATTATGTTGGCTCCGCGGCCCCACCCCAACCAACCAACATTACTAGTGGTTTGCTTTGATATTAATATATACCGATGCATATTAAATTTTATGAAAATAATATCGATCAAAATCAATATCAATTAAATTGATGGACTATAGATCGTAGGTTTGGCCTTCGTCTATTTCACTTAATCAATAGGTGATTTTTTTTTCAGAAATATTAGGAAATATAACTATTTAAAATTAAATTGATATATTTTCATTTATATTCTTCATTTGTAATTTGGCACTTTAAAAACTTATAGAATTCCTCAATTTTTATAAAAATAAAAATAAAAAATTGAGTTTATTTTTATACGAAAAAGGTGTACATTAGTCTATTTTCTTAAAATCTATCAAAATTTCTTTTATTTTATTTTTTCGAAAACATACAAACAAATATTATCTTTTCGAAAACATACAAACAAATATCGACAAAGCTTAAATTAAGTTTCCCATCTACTTTTTAGACAAACTATATGTCTATATCTGTCAATTTTGTGTTTGCATTATTGTCAAGTTTCTAGCAATATGTATTGAGTTGAGTTTGTGTGGTAGAGATTGAATAATTATGATATTAATCCCAATTTAATTTTTAAAATGATTATGACATGTGTGGTGCAATGAGTGACAAATTAGCACTAACAAAACATAAATGCATAATACATAATATACTTTTTATTTGAATCTCAATTTATATTTATATCCTCTAATTTTAAGTGTGCATAAATAAACATGTTATGAGTCATTTGATATGAATATGTAAGTTATGATGAGATTAGTTATCTTGTGATAAGTTATTCTGAGATTAGTTATCTCAGAATTGTTTTTAATTGACTGTTAGATTTGTTGTCTTAAGACTAGGAATAATGCACGGGGTAAATGCACAAATACCCCTCAACGTATGTCTGTAATCCAAGAGACATACTTATACTATACTAAGGTCCTATTACCCCCTGAATTTATTTTATTAAGATTTTTCTATCCCTTTTAAGTCTACGTGACACTATTTTGTGGGCCCAACGCTGGTTGATTTTTTTTTAAGATAGTGTCACGTAGATCGAAAAGGGGTAGAAAATTACTTACAGAATAAGTTCAGGGGGTAATAAGACTTTCGTAAAGTATAAGTGTGTCTCTGAGATTTCGGGCATAGATTGGGGGATACTTATGCATTTTCCCTTAAAAACTAATAACCATTATATATTTTCTAAGAGTAATTTGTTTATTTCAAAGACATTAACTCAATTTAATAAATTGAGGGTTTAATAAGAAGAAAAATATTATCCTAAATACGAAGTTTAAAAATTTAAGTTGAGTGATTTTTTTGATACCTAACAAATTTTAATGACTTTATTAGATCAATTCCTAAAGTTGAGTTATTTTATTGATATAAAATCTAAATTTAGTGATTCTTTTTTTATACAAAACAAACTTTAGTAACTTTGCTAGATCAATTCCTAAAGTTAATTATTTTATTGATATAAAATCTAAATCGAATAATTTTTTTTATACAAAATAAACTTTAATAAGATCAATTTCTAAAGTGGAGTGATTTGATTATCAAAAAGAAGAAATGAGAATTGTCTAGAATAGCATTTTATTTTCAACTCTTGTGAATTGCACAGATTTTTTAGTTGACTATAACTCTTATTAATTTATTCTTTTCTTCAAATCTTATGAGATAAGAAAGTAGTACTATTTTAATCATCTAATTATTGTGGAGTTGGATATTTTAGATAGTTGTCCCATTGAGTTCTTACATAATATAAATTTTGTCGGTTATTGATCGGTTCAAAAGTTATTGAAATTGTGATAATAAGATGATATCATACATAAATATTTTTTTTAATTTAATTTCATTTTATGTTTATGTTCTTCAATTTTGAGTGTGCATCAGTAGAAATTTAAATTTATATAAAATTAAATAAATAGACATACACGTCTTAAATAAAATTCTTGATAAATGAATGTGTTATTGATTCGTCTAAAATTATTTATATTGAAATGGATTAAAATGTAAATTATAATTTAATTTGTTCAGTTCATATTAGGTTTTGACTGTTGTATTTATTTTTTAATTTGAATTATATGTGTCATATTACGTATCAATTAAAATTCTACTTGATATCCTACGTGAATTACGCTTTACAGGATTCATATATCTTTTTGTTTAACTTTATATAAATTTAAGTGTTTATTTATGCATACTTAAAATTGAAGAATATAAATATAAATGAAAGTTAAAAATACACATTTATGTGTTATATGCCTTAAATTTTAGTTGCTTTATTTCTTTGTTATTATATACTTTTAGTACTTTATGATTTTTTTTATTGATTATGCCTATATATATCATATTAAATTCAAAAGATAGAATAAAATGAATTGAGCTAATGGTACTATCATTCAATGAAGACATGTTAGGTGTGTTGAATTGAATGAATTTGAGTGGATTTAATAAATTGAATTAATAAATGAAAGAATTATTAATTTTTTAAAACTAATTAAAAGTGAAATAGATTATAATGCAAATTATAATTAATTCGTTCAAATTTTATTAAATTTTAATTATTTTGTTTTTTGTGTATAATTTTTAGTATCTAATGAAATTATTTATTTCTTTATTATGATATATAACATATTAAATAAAAAATTGATTAAAAATATTTTAGGAAAATTATTAATTTAAATTATAACTCAACCTAATATTTAATAGATTGAAATAATTTAAATTAGTAAATGAGCTAGGAAGGTCAGGATGATTTTGTCACTCATATGGCACATTATTCAATGAGTAGAACGCTTCCTTATTCATTAAAATATTGTTTTTATTTGTTTATTATATTAAAAATAAATATAATTTTATTTACTTAAAATCTCAAACATATAAAATATAATCACAAAGATAAGATCAAGAGTTTATATAGTCTTATCTCCTATAGAGATTGTTTTTTTATAAATATTTTTATTCGAATTTAAAAAATTAAGAGATAATTTATTATTTTATTTTTTATTATTAAGAAATATATATTTTCCAATAGAAAATATTATTTTACGAATTAAGGATGATTTTATAAAATTAAAAATTTGATTTATTACTTCTAAACGATTGCATTAGATCAAAGATGACAAATAAATATGAACGATGATATAATTTTTATTTAATATTTGAGGTATGAGTTCGATGGAACTAGTAATTTTAATTTAAATTCTATATATAATTTTAAATTACATCTATTATATATATAAGTATATATTTAGAATCCAAAAAAATAAAAATAATTATAATCCAAAATTCATAAATTAAAATTTTTAATTTAGCACCTCTCTCTCTCTCTTTCTTAAGTTAGCGATATTGAGATGGATGAGGATTCTTTTTTCTAGATTTTTAAAATACTTTCTAGGAGATTCTGTCTTTTTTTTATTTTTTGCTTTTAATGATTGAAAATACATAATTTTAGGTTTGGAATTAATGGCGCTTACTATTCAAACAACTTTCTCTTATTTTTTTTTCTTTTAATTTTAATTTGTTACCTGGAGCTTCTAGTTTTTTGCTCGAGTGATGATTCATACTCACAATCTTTAAAAAAAAGATTATTTACATTCAAGCAACTCCTTGACATGAACCTCATCTTATTAATTAATAAATAATCAGTATACATAGGGAGGCGGACATAAATCAAAACCTCCTTCTTCAACTAATTATAGAAAAAGAGCTTGATCATGATTTATGAAACATCATAACAAGATCAAATAGGAAATTTTTGGACTGAGATGTTTGAAGGTTGTTATTGTTGGCTAGTTATTGATAAGGAGTGGCGATTAAGTATAAGTTATTTTTTCTAGCACACGTTGATCCAGCAGACTCAGTTAAGTCCAATTCACTTGAATTGATCCTATTAGGAAGTTTCCAGTCAAAGTGATACAACAATTGAGCCAGTGGAAAATATACATTAGCTAAGCCAAATGATATTCCAGGACAATTCCTTCTTCCACTACCGAAGGGAAGATACTCAAAGTTGTTACCAATAAAATCCATAGAGTTATCCTCAAATCTTTCAGGTCTGAAGCTTTGTGCGTCATCCCAATATTTAGGATCTCTTCCAATAGCCCATGCATTAACCATAACTTTTGTTTTCAAAGGAATAGTGTATCCATTTATTTCTACTTCTTCCCTACATTCCCTTGGGAGCAAAAAGGGGAATGGAGGATGTAGTCTGAAACTTTCTTTAACCACCAACTTTAGGTATTTCAATTCTTCGACATCATTTTCATCAAATGTTTCTTTACCTTTGAACGCGTTTCTTACCTCTTCTTGAGCTTTGGAGAGTACATTTGGATTCCTCATCATTTCCACCATGGTCCAATCAATTGTTGCTGATGAAGTTTCTGTTCCCGCGGCAAATATGTCCTTCATTTATAAACCAAGTTACAATATTACATTATCTTCTCCCAAATACAATAATGATGAGGGTATGGATTATGTACTTACAAAAACAATAGCTTTGATGTTGTCATTGGTGATGGGAAATTGAAGGCCCCCTTCTTTCATTAGTCTTAGCAATGTGGAAACTAAACCTTCACCTCCTAATTCACCATTGTTCTTGTGCTCATTGATGATGTTTTCAAGAATGACATCTAATTCATGGTGGACATCCATGATTTTATTCTTCATTCCACATAACACATGAAGAAATTTTAGTGATGGGAATATATCAGCTACATCAAATCCTTCCGTTAAACGTGACACCTTTTTGACCAATTGTATAAGTTCGTCTTGCTTTTTGAATACTTTCCCAAATGCTGATCTACATGTCATAGAGCTCGCGAATTGAAAAATCCTTCTTGTGGCATTAACTGTCTCACCAGAAGATGATCGAAAAAATTCAACCATACGAAGAACTTCATCTTGCCTAATAGAGCTGAATGACTTGACATTTTTGGCACTAAGCAATTCCATGATGCAAATTTTACGCATTTGTCTCCAGTAATCACCATAAGGAGAAAAAACAATATCGCTCCCATTATAACAAACAATCTTAGCGGCTATAAGCATAGGCCTAGATGCAAAAGCGATGTCATGAGTTTTTAGTACTTGTTTGGCCATGTCAGGAGAAGTAACAACAACTAGAGAAACTTCACCTAATTGAAGGTGCATAATTGAACCATATTTTTTTGCTAAATCTCTAAGAACGCGATGTGGAGATCCACCTAACAAATGAAATATGTTTCCAAGTAAAGGTAATTTCCATGGACCAGGAGGCAATTTTTTTCTAATTTTGTCATTGGAATTCGTCCAATATTTGATCAACAAAAAGAGGAAAGACACAAAAATGAAAAGAGAAAAAATGTTGAAGAAGTACATATTTTTGGGAGGGTTATTTGGCTTGTTAGGTTATGAAAAGTGTTGTTGCAAGTCTTATCTTTTATAGGCTTGATAAGAAATGAAGTTTGTAGTGTGTAGCAAAAAGGATTTATTTTTTAAGTGAAGATGAAAGAAAGAGAGTTTGATTCAAAAGAACAATAATGAGAGATAGAATTTTTAACCAAACTAAGCCATTATATAAAACAATTTACCAAAGTAATATGTTTTTCTAAAATTTTACAAAACTAATATAAACGTATTTCATGGTAACGTTTTAGGGTATATTTTATTTTTAAAAAACTAACAGCATTAGGTTGATGTACGTTACTGTAAGTAACATTTTACTCCTAAAACGTTATTTTCAGTAACGTTTTACTGCTAAAACGTTACTCATAGTAACGTTTTAGGAGTAAAATATTACTGTAAGTAACGTATATCAATCTGGCGCCATCAACTTTTAAAAAATAAAATATATCCTAAAACGTTACTGTGAAATACGTTTATACTAGTTTTGTAAAATTTTAGAAAAACATATTATTTTTGTGAATGGCTTTATATAATGGATTAGTTTGGTCAAAACCTCTGAGAGATAAGATGTGGAAAAAAAAAATATGTATAGCTTTGTTTCAAAAAAAAGTAGTCATTTTATGCTCTTTAAATAATAATAATAACAATAGAAGGTATGATTTTCTAAGTTTACCTCTACATTTATTAGACGTTTGTTGAAAATTAAATACTATTAAAAAAATAACATTTCTTAAACAAGAATATAATTGAAAACAATTATTATTTTGTTACCAATGATAAAGAACATTGTCAATTGTGGCTGCTAGAATGTTGATTTTAATATTGGCATCACCAAAATATTTTCAATGATGGCATTCCACGATTAGGGCTTGCCTTCTATCCTTTCACACATTAAATGTATTCGAGTCGAGGATTCTTTAAAAGAATAACTTATTTATTTTGATAAAATAAAAATATAATTTGTTGAAGTTTTATCATTTTTAATTTTTATATATAATTTTATTAAGTATATTATTGTTGTTGATTTTGAAAAATATCATCTAATTTAAATTGAAATAAGTTTTATTTTGTTTTAATTTTTGTCGTTTTTGTTTGATATTTTAATTATTTGCTTGTATCGTAACGCATAAATAAACATGAATTTAATATAATCAGAAATTACATTTGAATGACAAAAAAGTAAAAAAAAAAAAAAGTTACTACTATAGATTAAAGAATGGAAAAGGTCAAAGCAATCTTTTAAATATCTATTCTGATAAAATAACAATACATGTTTTTTTTTTATAAAAAACATTAAATGAAACAAGTCAACAAAAGTAAACCAGCACACATAATATAAAAATCAAAACAAATTGTTGATTTTTATTAAAATACATATTTTGATTTAATTTTACCTCATAGTAAACTGTTGCTATTTTGTCTTTCTCCTGGTGAATGTCGCTCGTCACTTTCGTTCTTACCCCCCTCCTCTCTCACTTTATACAAACGCAAATGTATAAAAGTGTGTTTGTATAAAACGAGAGAAAATTGTATATATACATATATTTTCGTTCCCCTTTCTCCCTCTCTCAGATTTCGCTCACTCACCCCTCTCACTTTAAACAAAAACGCAAATGTATAAAATGGATCTGTGTTTGTATAAAATGAGAGAAATTTTAATACATATATTTTCGTTCCCCTCTCCCATCTCACTCGCCACTCTCCCAGGTCTCGCTCGTTCACTCGCCTCTCTCATTTTATACAAAAATGCTAACGTATAAAATGTGTTTATCTTTGTATAAAACGTGAGAAAATTGTATATACACATATATTTTTGTTCCCCTCTCTCCCCTCTCCCAGGTCTCGCTCGTCACTCTCCCAGATCTTGCTCGCTCACTCACCTCTCTCATTTTATACAAAAACGCAAAACATATAAAATGTGTTTATCTTTGTATAAAACGTGAGAAAATTGTATATACACATATATTTTTGTTCCCCTCTGTCCCCTCTCCCAGGTCTCGCTCGTCACTCTCCCAGATCTTGCTCGCTCACTCACCTCTCTTATTTTATACAAAAACGCAAACGTATAAAATGTATTTATCTTTGTATAAAACGTGAGAAAATTGTATATACACATATATTTTTGTTCCCCTCTCCCAGGTCTCGCTCACCACCCTCCCAGATCTTGCTCGCTCACTCACCTCTCTCGCTTTATACAAAAATGCAAATGCATAAAATGTGTTAACTCTCTGAACTCTACTTGCTGAGCTATACTTTTTTGGTGACGATTCGATTTCTCACCTTGTAACTCTCTTTCCCATTTTCACTTCCCTCGCGGGATTGATATTCAATTTCCCCCTTGTTTTTGTATATGTTGTAAACATAGGTTTGTTTGGGTTTGCAGGCAAGGGAAAATTACATATATACCCTTGCAATATAAGTTGGTACTTTTCACAACTATATAGATTTATTGTGAAGGTTTAGTATGATTTGTGAGTTACCTAACATGATATATAGAGTCAAATGCAAACTTCTGAGTAAGGAACAAGTATATTCTATTTATTCCTTAATTATTTACTGTCACATCATTAACTAAAGCTTGTAAAGTAATAACACTGTATTTTATTATGGAAACCCCTGACTTCTATAGGATAAACAACCACAATCTACAACTCAAGATGTTTCAGATTACAACACTTGCAATTCTAGAAACTAAACTCTAATTCCCAGGGGCAGATCTACGTTGTTGGATGGGGGTGCCACGACACTTAGTGATCTCGAAAAAAACGTTGTATGCATATGTATATATGTATAATAATTAAATATGTATTACTTTTACCACCCAATGATTGTATTGTGGAATAGCCTAATTGGCAAAGGAGAGAGTCTACCACCTTGTTAGTGCGGGTTTGAACCATAGCAGCAACATCTATTTTTTTTTTTGCTTGCTCCTTTTTTTCTTTTTCTTTTTCTTTTCTTTTTCTTCATTCATTCTTATTTATTTTCTATTCTTTATTAATTCAAATTGATCCCTTTTCATAATTAATTTTTAGTTTTTATTGCTTTTTCTTGCACTAATTATTAATCTATTGATATGAGTGTAACATATTAATTCTTTTTTATCAATTAGTGAGTATGCAATTGTGAGCTTCAAATGAATATTACTTTAAATAGTAGTTTTTACAAAACATAAGTTTCAAAATGTTTTTTTCTAATTTAAAGGTTCTTTCGTTCTTCACCGACGTTTTTGCTAAGTAAAATAGGCTGAACTACAATTTTTCATTCCCAACTATATATCTCCAACAACACATAAAGTCAATAGAAGATGAATATAGTATGTTAATATTATTAGATGGTTTATACAAGTTCAAATTTTAATGTTAATTTATTTTTCCTCAAAGTTTCAGCGAATAAGACATCTAATTCCAAAAAGAAAATAAAAATTGAATTGTTAGTTATCTCTAATTACGTAATATCTAAAAGAAAATACTATTATATGCATACTTGATCGATTTATTTATAAAAATAAAAAAAATGAATAACCTGAATTGTAACCAAAATCAAAGCAACCGGTCCTTTTATCTTACTTGAACATTGTGACACTCCCGACCTTCAAATCCTAAATCCGCCTCTGCTAATTCCTATATGTATCAAAAAACACCCTTGACTTTTGAACCCGTCTTCAAGTTGCCTCAATAATCTAAGCAATAAAACAAAAGATTGCAACTCAATAATCAACAATACAAACGAACTAGAACGGGAAATTTATCATCATAAGTGAATTGTAAGGATGAAAGAGGTGATGTATATAGAACGGGAAATGATTTATCTCTTTGTTACCACTAAGTTTTAATTAACCATGTTGAATATAACATAAAGTCATATCAATGTTATCATAATTTGCATGCATTTCTTAAATGTATTTCTAATAATATATAACATTTATATATTCATATCAAGGAAATACAAGGAGGCCGTACATTTGTCAACACATATTAATTATAATTTATAAGGTATGCTATTTTTTTTTATTGAGGAGAAAGACAGACAAATTTTCTCCTTATTATTCATAGCACTATATATATTAATTAGAATAATATGGTATCATTAATTAAAGTTGAGTTGATACTTTGGCCTCTGATCAGGATAAAAGAGTCCAAAATGTTGCTCACTTGGTTTTCCATCCTTTCTTTCATCAAACATGGCGAATAAATAAGTTTCTATAGTCCTTCCTGGTTTCTTGGGTGTTCCTGCCCCTCCTTTCACATGATTAATCAAGTTCGTATAATAAGTTCTCGCGTTTTCTAGAGTAGCTGAAGGATGTCCCTCAGAAGGCCAACCACTTTCCGATACAATAATGTCAGTATTTTGTCCTCCGAGTTTCTCAGTAGCAAAATACATTGAATCCACAAGGGCATCGAAAAGATTTTGATATCCTGCATCGTTTAGCCCTTGTTGCTTGAAAAGTGCATAAGGAAGAGGAACATTATCATCAGCATGGCCAAAATAAGGGTAAATATTGGCTAAAAGTGGAAGATTATGTCTTGATAGAAATCCAATTATAGGATTGATGAAACTTTTATATTCATCGCGAAAAATGCTATCTCTAGGTGGGTAGGTATTGGTTAAAAGCCCTAAATATGTCGCGGTTGAGACCTTGATTTGATTTTGCAACCCTGCTGATGATAAAGCGTTGTAAATATTTTCCATTGCTGGAACAACAAATTGTGCGTATTTACCACTGTCTCTACCAGGATCAACTTCATTTCCAACGGCTATATATTTGAATTTAACATCGGGAAAATGATTTCTTATATTATCTTGAACCCAACCGTTGGCATTTGAAGGAGTGGCTAGGGCTTCAAGATCTTGATTTGGGACATCAAGAATTATTTCAATGTTACTTCCTTTGAGGGCATTAAAGACATTTGTTTCTGGAAAGTAAATTCTCATTTTCTTGATGTTATTCGAATTATATAATTTTATGACATCTTGATCCGATGGTAAATTATTGGCAATTTTTCCATAACATACTCCTATAGGCTGCGCTCCTACATTATGACAAAAAAAAAAAAAAAGAACGTCAAAATAATAGTAACACAACAATAATAACGCTTCAATGAAAACAAGTTGATGTCGATAATGTGAATCTTTACTAATAATAAAATTAAACATAAAAAAACTCTCTAATGGTTGGTTAATACGTCCATAATTAACTTATTTGTAGATGTCACAATTGCGTAAGACCATTAAACCTATTTTTTAATGTCCTTATCAATAGGGCCTAGAAAAAAAATAATATATATATATATATATATATATATATATATATAGTGTTATTTAATAGGACATTTATATAAGTAAATAATATGCATGCATGAGACAAGCAATGGCTGATTCATTTGAATTCAGTACTTTTAATACGGGACATAAATATATTTTAAAACGTTACGTTACTAAAATTGAAAAAATTAGTAGGTTTCCAAAATTTTAAATACAACGAGTTCAATGCTGAAATTCCTAAAAACTGAACTTATAGAATTTAAATCTTGAATTTGTCTAGTTGTACGTGAGTTGTAGGTAAGAGAGTTACCTGTTATTTGGATTAGAAGCCCAACAAGTAAAAGGGAAGCTAAGAGAGAACTTAGAAAAGCCATAGCAAAATTGGAATTTAGAAGAGTAAGAAATAGTTAGAGGTGAAATTGTGTGTTAAGGAAAAATAAAATTGCTTCTTATATAGGTAATAAGATGAAGAAGAAGAAGAAGAAGACCAAGAAAGGTAGTGTGGAAAAAGCCAAGTCAAGTTGGCCCTATGAAGAAGTTTAATGAATAGTAAAATTTAGTCAAGTAGAATAACCAAGTCCAAGTGGAGATGAAGAAAGTTCAAATCTAGTGGTAGGTGATGGAAAATTAAAAAAAAAATGGTTGATTCCATTTAATATATGGAAAATTACACAACCAACTATGTGAAGTTGAGTAACTTAATTTGCCTTCATGTTAGGAACAAGTCTTGTTTTTTACCCTTTGGTTCCTAAATAAGCTTTTAACTTAAACGAAAAATATATCTATGTATACCTTATCTCTATCTTTGCAGGATAGAGAAGTTCGTTTCAAATAGGCTTTTACTATAATCAGTCTTTCACACCTTATCACTAGTACATCCTCATCCTAGCTAGTTTTCATATATGTCTGAATTATCTCAGCCTTGCTTCCATTATCTTCTCTGTCACGGAGGTCACTACTCTCACCTTATCTCGGCATGTATAGCATTGTTCATAATCATATCTCTCTTAGTATATTTGTCCACTAACCGTTTGAACATCCTTACATTTGTTACCCTCATCTTTTGAGCGTGGACATTCTTGGCTGGCCAACACTCACCCTATGCACTAGTCTTGGTCTAACGTAACCATCACTCTATTCTTTTGATCATTGGCGACACATTCGTATCACACTTAAATACCCTAGTGGTGAGCTTCTTTGCACTCACACTACTTCAATATGATGTGCAACATCATCATCAATTGCTTAGTTTCCTTAAGTTATAGACTTGAGATACTTCCGGTTTTCTCTCTTGGGTATATTACTAGTGTATATCTTTACTTCCACCTTCATATCATGCCTCACGTTACAAAACTTGCACTCGGGGTGCTCTTTCTTAGTCCTGCTTATCCTGAAACCTTTAGAATTCATGGGCGCTCTCCAAACTTTCAATTTATCATTAACTCCACTACATGACTTGACAAATTATAAATACTATGTCATCTGCGAATATCATATCTCAACACCTCCCCTTTTATATATCATCCCAATATAATCATCACTTAGGCATAATAAATTTTTATTTTTCTAAAAGAAAAACGTAAAGTCTTCATAATTAGCTAGTCTTTTTCTTGTAGGAAAAGGCTTCGGACTTTGTAAATAAAGGTTTGTTCCTTCTAAGTTAATCAACATTCACAATGTAGTCTTAGGGACTTTGAGAGATTTGGTTAGGGAAAGAATACAAAAGATTGTTCATCTCCTTTGTGGATGTAGGTTGGTGGACCGAACCACGTTAAATTTTCGTGACTTTTAGTATATTTAACTTCTCGTTTGTCTCCTTATTTATGATTGATCTTTTCGAAGTTTGCTTTGTTAATTTTCGCATAAAACCTAATTATTTTTTGGTGCTAACATAAAGTAGACAAGAAGAAGAGGGCAAGGAAGAAAGTGTTAATTAAAAGTATAAATTTTTGTATAGAATACCAAGTCATACCCTGTGAAGCGCGTCATGGAATATCATATTAACTATTTAAAGTATATAATGATGTAATATTTGTCCTTATGAAGAAAATATTAAAATGTAAGTATAAAGTTCAAATCTAGTAGTGTGATGGAGTCAATGAATTGTACGTACCATAATAAACCATTGATCAATACGAGGAAAAAACTCAATTGAGCAATTTTTTTCTTGTTTTTCCACATATGACGTTCGGTACTTATATTAAAGTTCGGTTAATTTAATTTTAAGTCAAGTAAAATTATTTTTTAAAATTAATTATTTTTGTTTATTATATATTTCTTCCTTTCTTATTCATTTTTCATCATCTTCATCAAATCTGATATAAGGCATAAGTATTTCCTATATTATGACTGAAATTCTAGAATCTTCTCTTAACTAAACTAAGATGACATCCAAACATTTTTCACGCACCTCGACTACGTTGAATCACAAAGTGTGTCTCGTAAGTCAAAAGGTGTATAAAATTACCAAAAAAAAATGAAGTTAAAAGGTAATAAGACCTTAGTTTAGTTAAGATATATCTTTGTCATTTCGATCACAGTCTAGGGATGGTTGTGTCATATCTCAATCTCTATATCTTTTGCTAATAATACTAAATTGGATGAAAAATATAACTATGGGTAAGATAAAATTGAAAAGAAAAAAAAAACACCGCTGTATTTTATCATAACAATTGTAAATCTTAATAAATCAGTTGATTAACTATCTAGACATTCGTCTTATTGATGAGGTTTCAAATCTCCATCTTTTAATTTCGTTTCTCATTTTCTTTTTTTCTATATTTTTTGGAAAAATTAAGTATTCTCACTAATGAAGACAATATCAATCACAATACAATGAACTTGAACAAAACGCTCAATCTAAGAAAAGTCATATTTTTTGCCCTATCAATTTATGCTAATAAAATAGTGGGGCTTGTTAGGTAGCATAATTGACTGATTTTTTTAACATATATATAGAATTGTGGATGTTTATTTAATATTCCTTTGATTTTTATAATAAGTTTGTAATCAAATATAGTTTGCAAATGAAGATGTGAGGAATATCTAGTTCAAGACTTTTCAAGTGAATATAGAAATATCATGTGCATACAAAAATTGTACCTTATTTAAAGGTTTTAAATTATTAATTCTTTAAAAAACATTTCTAGAATATATTTATACTATAAAAAAATCTGAATTTCTAGGGGATTAAAAATATGAAGAAGACAAATGAAGTGTGGCGTTTACTATACGTGCATAACAAAATATTTTAACCACATGTTTTCAACAAATAAGATTCGGATGAACCCTCTTGGGTCAAGTTCTGCCTCAAAATCGTGTTAGGATCGAAAATAAGTCGGTGTAAATGCGGAAGCTAACAAAGCAAATTTTGAAAGATCACGAGTAAGAAGACAACGAGAAATACACCAAAAGACACAAAAATTTAACGTGGTTCGGTCAATCGACCTACGTCCACAAAGTAGATGAGCAATCCACTATAAATATGAGAGTACAAAAGACAGAGAGAAACAACCTCAACTAATTCAATTGGAATACATGGGAGGTTCACACAAGTGATAACGTATCAAGCTTGTGACCCATAAATTCTCCCCCTAACCAAAACTCTCAAAGCCTTTAAGACTACATTTTGAATGCTGATTAAGTTAGAAGGAACATTCCTCTATTTATAGAGTCCTAAAGTTTTTCCTACCAGAAAAAGGAATAGTCAATCCAAAATATTTTCCTAAAAGAAAACTTTTTTATAGTAAGAAATTTAGGGCAAATAAAACCCAACAAATCGGATGCGACACTAACTTAATTTTGGTGGTTTCCTTGATCATTTATCTTGAAATTCACTTAATTTATATTAAAATACAGCAATAGAAACATAATCTCTAGTAATTAATACTACAAAAAAACTATGAAATAATTGTAAGCCAACCATCAATTATCAACTTAATTATCTCAAGTTGTGTGAAATGAAATTATCACCTCTTTTTATCAAAATTATTTTTGTCATGTGTCATGTTGTGATGACCTAATAAACAATCATCATGCAAATATATTAAATACAATCCATTTTTTTCCTTGTACAATTCCATATACCTCCATCACTTTTAGGTTACAATTTGTGCATAATTTCTTCAATTTTGACAAAATTGCACTATTATACCATGTAGTGCTTCACTTGGTATGGTTGGATTTTCCAACTTAAATTTTGTAGCTATAATTAAAAAAAATAAAAACAGCGCTAACGAACAAGAAAAGAAATGTGTTTTTAATGTTTTCCTATATAAGAAGCAACAAAATGTTCTTTTGTTATACAAAATTACATGTTCCATTTTATTCTATGGCTTTGTGCTACTTGTTCACTAAATGTGGTTTGGTTGCAATTATCTTTGTACTTATTGGGTTGTTGATGTGCAATGTCCAAATGACAGGTCTTTTTCTTTCTTTCTTTCTCTACATATACACTAAATAAAGGTGAATTCATAATTTAGAAGGACTGAATTAAGAGTAGTATGTTATTGATCAATCTTTAATTATTCGGATAATATTATATATTTTGATTATTATATGTTATTGTTATAAGATCTGAATATAAAACTATTTTGTTGGATATGATTTACTTGAGTCAAGACTCTATTGGAAACAATCTTTTTGACTTCATAAGGTAGAGTAGGTTGTGTACATACACACCGTGCTCTCCGAATTTCATTTATGGGATTACACTCGTTGTTGTTTTGACACTATTTTCTCTTTCTTTTCCCTTCTAATATTGGAGTGTGTTTTGACATCATTTTCTCTTTCTCGTTTCTTCAGTATGATTCACTTCAGTTGAAACTTTATCGAAAACAGTTTATTTACTTTCACAGAGTAGGAGTAATTAAGGTTGCGTACATACACACTTCTTCTCTAAATACTATTTGTGAAATTACACGAAATATGTCATTATTGTTATTTTGACACCCTTTTCTTTTCTTTTCCCTCAATGTATAGGAGCATATTCTAATATTGGAGTATGTTATGGAAAAATTGCCAACAATTTACCATCAGATCAAGATGTCATAAATCTTTACAAGGCTAATGGGATTAGAAAAATGAGAATTTACTATCCAGATACAAATGTATTCAATGCTCTAAAAGGAAGTAACATTGAAATAATTCTTGATGTCCCAAATCAAGATCTTGAAGCCCTAACATTTCCTTCAAATGCTAATAGTTGGGTTCAAGATAATATAAAGAGTCATTTTCCGGACGTTAAATTCAAATATATATCGATAGGAAATGAAGTATCTACTGGTCAAATTTGGCAATTTGTTCTTCCCGTGATGAAAAATATTTACAACGCGTTATCAGCAGTAGGGTTACAAGATAAGATCAAGGTCTCAACTACGACATATTCAGGGCTTTTAGCCAATACCTACCCACCCAAAGATAGTATTTTTCGCGAAGAATTTAAGGGTTTCATTAACCCTATAATTGAATTTCTAGCGCAAAATAACCTTCCAATTTTAGCCAATATTTACCCTTATTTTGGCCATATTTATAACATGGTCGATATTTCACTTTCTTATGCACTTTTCAACCAACAAGATGAAAATTCGATAGGATATCAAAATCTTTTCGATGCCCTTTTGGATTCTATATATTTTGCTTTAGAGAAAGCCGGAGGACCAAATGTGGAGATTGTTGTATCGGAAACTGGTTGGCCTTCTAACGGACACCCTTCAGCAACTCTCGAGAATGCTCAAATTTATTATAGGAATTTGGTTAAACATGTAAAAAGCGGGGTTGGAACACCAAAGAAACCAGGAAGGATCATAGAAACTTATTTATTTGCTATGTTCGATGAAAATCAAAAGCAAGGAGAAGTCACAGAAAATCACTTTGGACTCTTCTATCCAAATCAAACTGCAAAATATGATCTCAAATTTATGTATAGTGATAATTAACAAATGAATAATCCTATGTTTTTCCCCTCATATGCAAATGTCTTCATACTTTTTCTTTCTGGTTGAATTCTCATATGATCACTCAATTGATATATAGTTATTATAATTTTATAAAGTCGCCTTTTTTGTCTATCCAATTCACTTGAAGCACCATAACTCAATTCAAAGTGACGACTCTATCAATAAAATAAGTCATAATCAATACTGGAAAAAAAAAAAACCTTTTTCTTCATCGATCGTAAGAAAAATAGGTTTTACAAAATTAACTAAGCTTCGACAAAGAAAATGGATTTTTATATTTGGTGACACGAATTATGAAATTGAATGATACATAAAGTTCTTTTTACCCTAGTTATATAATTGACGTTATTACACGCACCACTGATCGAATAAAAAGTGGTTGAAAATAAAAGGGCAACTTTCACATATAGCAAATAAAAAATTCATATTTGTATGTTATAGCAAAGTTTGCATAATTGCGCTCCATAGCAAACATAAAATATGTATAATTCGCTATACATCTACAGTTGAAGCAAATTGTATAAAACGAAGTGTATAAAACAAGAAAGAGAAAGACACTTGGGCAGATAACTGTATAAAAACGAAGTATATAAAACGAATTGTATTATTATAAGTGTATAGAACGATTATATACAATTTGAATTTGTATAAAATGAGACAGAGAGAAAGACAAAAGAGACCAAGAAATACACAATTGAATCGAATTGTATAAAACGAGAAAGAGAGAAATTAGATACAATTTGAAAATTGTATAAAACAAAAAAGAGAGAAAGGCAAAAGAAACTGGGCAGGAGAGTATTTTTATTGTATAATTATAAGTGTATAGGATGAAAATATATGTACATGCAGGTGTATATACAATTTTCTCACGCTTTATACAAACAAAAACGCAATTTATACATTTCGCTTCTGTTTGTATATGTGAGAAAGGCGATGGTGGTGAGCGAGATTTGGGAGAGTGACGAGCGAGATCTGGAAGAGGGGAATAAAAATATATGTATTTATACAATTTTCTCTGCTTTATACAATTAGAAACAATTTTTATACACTTATGTTTGTATAAAAAGTGAGGAAGCGAGCGAGAGATTGGAGGAGAGTGGCGAGCGAGATATTTGGGAGAGAGGCGTCTAGCAATTTTTTGCAAACGTTTGCTATGGAGCACAACTAAATCAAACCCTAGCTACTCCATTTATTTTATATTATTAGTTTGCTATTATATACAATTTTTCCAAAATAAAATCAATTTAGGCCCATATGGCCATAACAAATATTCCACCCAAATAGTGTTAAGGCCATGATTGAAGCTTCATATTATTTTTGCAATTTGGTACCCACAACTATGAGTGATGTTGGATTATTCTCACAATACACATTGATTTTAAGTTTTCAGTCTTATAACCCTACTATTTTCTTATAGAAATATTCGAAAATTTGATATACAACATTATACAAATAATAATAATATGAAAAACTCAAATCTATTCTAATTTACTTCGTAACGAATTGTGGAATTTGTAGCTCCATGATGGTGGAGCCTCTTTAGACAAAAGAAAATTAGGTAAACGGGACCAACTTCGTAGAGCATGAAAAAAAAAAAAAAATATATATATATATATATATATATATATATATATATATATACGGATATATATATTTACCCCGTATATTTTAAAAACAAATGAGGAATCACTCAATACATACATACATACATATATATATATACATACATATATATATATATATATACATACATATATACATACATACATACATATATATACATACATACATACATATATATATATATATATATATATATATATATATATATATATATATATGTGTGTGTGTGTGTGTGTGTGTGTGATACCTCATTTATTTTTAAAATATACGGGGTAAATATATGTACTAACTAATGAGAGATAGGAATATAACCTAATTTGATATACATTCACACATTTTAACAAATCAAAATAAAAATGTAAGAAAAAAAAAGATCTTTTATTATTATAATTTGAAATTATATATTATATAGAATTAAATATTATTTTCAAGTCTTTTTAATATAAAAAAAAAGTTATAACTTTTTTGTTTAGCGACACAAAATGCACTTTCTTTTCAAATTGTCGAATTTTTGTTTCAATATCTCTAAGTTATAATCAATTTTAATTTTCAGCAAAATTCTTCTTATAACCACTAGAAAGTAGCTATGATATGTACATATTAAAAATTCATAATTAATATTTGGAAAATTTGAATATGTCCTTAAGTTTCTTTTTAATTTTGTAAGTTTTTAGTTAAATGATAATATAATGTTATCTTGATGCTTTAGAACTTTCAATTAAAAAATATTGTATATTAATAAGATTTTTGAAAATAAGAACAAAGGTATCATATTGCAACAAATTACTGATATTTTATAAGCTAAGAATTTTTCATGTAGTTATATATATTATATAATGAATACTTACACTTTGAATACATAGCTATAAACTATAAAAATATAGGGGTAAGCAAAAAAAACTATAAACACATAGGGATAGGGATGGCTTGTTCTATAGTAAGCGTTTGATGGTGTAAAACAAATGTTTTCTTTTGAAATACACATGGAAAAAAATTATTATAAGATTGTGTATAAAAATATATAAAAAAATAAACAATTTCTTGTGATAATTAGCATCCTCAAATGTGGTATAATTTGTATCAAAGATGCAATCATTCACTTTCTCTCTTGACTATAAAATAAAATATTTTCAGTAATCAACAATGAAATCATACTCGGTCCCACTCTATCCCTAGTTAATTTTTCAAGAGAGGGAAAAGTAAGGTCATTTTATTTTTTTAATCGTTTGTTAGTTTTTCAAAAAATAGAAAACAAAGGTCATTTCATTTTTTTATCGTTTGTTAGTAGATAAAAAAAACTTATGGATCTAAGCAAAATAAATTCTTTCTTCATTTCCAAATTAATTTATAAAGATTATTTTTTTTTAATTTTAATAATATATCGCGTGAAGCTCGATTAAAATTTGTTAGTGTTAACATAAATTGAAGCATGTTAATATCAATAAGAGCACACTCTATACTGCTACAGAATGCACTAAGCTACTTATTATTTTGTTAAACTTTTTTTGACAACTCTTTATGTCGGAAAAAACTTATAAGAAAAGAATCAAGAATAAATAGAATTATAATCACATTATTTATCAATAAAGTATACTTTTCTTATGTTTATCTTGTGACTGTGGATGTTTCTACGCATCAAAAAAAATTATTTTAAACATATTGACACGTCTAATGAGATAATTTCTGTCTTTTATATCTTGAGTTGAAGAACCTCAAAATTACTCGAATAGAAGTCACTCCAAAAATATTATATAGTTATTATGATCTCATAAAGTCAAATTATTTTTAATCTCAATTTTCTTCTAAAACAAAAATAATCATATGAGAAATCAATTCAGCTTCAATTTAAAAAAATGTAATTAGATATTTAGTTCAATAACACGAATTTGTTATGAATCGAAAAAAAAAATTACACATTATTTCCACTACTCATAACTACACATTGATGATGGAAATAAAACTAAATTGTAATTTTCATGCCCATATGGCCATATATATGATAGTAAGATGGAAGGCACGTATGGTTAATATATATATTGTATTAATCCACTCAATAAATTATATCTTATATTTATTTATTTTAGAAAATGATCGAAAGTCCTCCAATCTATACTTGAAATCTCAACTACACTAACCAACTTCACGGGTGTTCTATTACCCACCAAAACTATATTTTTATCTATTTTCTACCCACCTAAGTGTTAACCTGTCATGGGAGGTGTTGTCACTGTCTCTAGGCGCGTTTGAAGCAAAATTTGACGAAAAATTTCCCCCTTCTCAAACAGTCATCTTCCCCACTTTTAAATACCCATTACTTCTTCTTGAGTCCGAAACTCAAAGGGTACAAAATATTAACAAAAATTTCAAAACGGTATATAAAATTTTATATTAACCAAAACGGTAAAATCGCTGCCGGTGCAGCAATTTACTTTACCTGAAAAAGTAAAATCGCTGCTGAGGCAGCGATTTTGCAAAAAAAAAAATTTAATAAAAAAATGAAAGCAGCGATTTCAAAATTTTTCTTCTTGCAAATCGCTGCCATGGCAGCGATTTGATATTATTTTTTAATTTACTTTTTTTTTTATAAAATAAGGTATATCGCTGCACTGGCAGCGATTTATAAAGAATTTTTTTAAAAAAAAAAAATAGCTGCCAGTGCAGCGATTTATAAAAAAAAAAAAAAAATTGTAAATCGCTGCTACGGCAGCGATTTATATCAATTTTTTTTTTTATATAAATCGCTGCTATTTAAAAAAAAAATTATTAAATCGCTGCAATAAGCAATTTTTTAAATTAAAAAAAAATTAAAAATTTTAAAACAGCGATTTTATATATATAAAAAAATTATAATATTTTTTAAAATTTATGTATATAACTTATAAGAAAATATACATTATTTTAAAAAAATTAAAAATAAGTAAAGTAATAAATATATTTTCTTTCTAAAAAAAGATATTATATTGAATTTAAATTTAAATAATATTTGAATTCAAATAATTAATTTTTTTAAATAAAAAATTAAAGGAGAAAAATTATTTAATTGAATTCAAGTACATCCCTAATCACACCGATTAATTATAATTTTTTTATATATATAAAATCGCTGTTTTAAAATTTTTTAATTTTTTTTTAGTTTAAAAAATTGCTTATTGCAGCGATTTAATAAAAAAATAAATAAATAAATCGCTGCTACAGTAGTGATTTATTAAAAAAAAAAAACTTTTTGATATAAATCGCTGCTGTAGCAGCGATTTACAAAAAAAAAAATTTTTTTATAAATCGCTACTGTAGCAGCGATTTATATTAGAATTTTATATTTTTTTTTTATAAATCGCTGCACTGGCAGCGATTTTTAAAAAAAAAAATCATTTATAAATCGCTGCCAGTGCAGCGATATACCTTATTTTATAAAAAAAAAAAGTAAATTAAAAAATAATATCATGGCAGCGATTTGCAAGAAGAAAAATTTTGAAATCACTGCTTGGGCAGCGATTTCATTTTTTTATTAAGAAAATTTTTTTTTTGAAAAATCGCTGCCTCAGCAGCGATTTTACTTTTTCAGGTAAAGTAAATCGCTGCACCGGCAGCGATTTTACCGTTTTGGTTAAAATAAAATTTTATATACCGTTTTGAAATTTTTGTTACTATTTTGTACCCTTTGAGTTTCGGACTCACTTCTTCTTCCCCCACCATTAAAATCCTTGTTTCTTTAGTAAAAAATTCACGAATTCCTCTCAAAATCATGTAGGGTTTAGTTGTTAATGTTCATTTGTACTTCAAATCTTTAGAGTTTGTAATCTGATTTAATTTCTTATTTAGGTTTCTAATTAGAAGTTTGAATTTCCTCGAAATTCATCAAAAATGACAAATGAAAACTTGAATACGCTTTGTATGGAAGAATCAGACCCAATGCTCAACGTTGTAGTGAGATGCAAACACGAAATTTTGCTGAATTTGCAAACTTCTTGGTCAAAATTAAATCCGGGAAGAAGATTTTGGTGATATCACTTGATAATGCAGAATCGTCTGATTAAAATACTCTTACTTTTGATGATGTAGAATCGTTTGATGATAACCAAAAGTGGAGTAGGATATGAAAAGAGGGTTTTTGGAATTTTCTTGCTTCCTTTGTTCTTCTTTCGGTTTAGGGAGAAATGGAGGGAAAAAGCAAGAAAAGGGAGAAAAGAAGAAACGGAAGTTTCTAGGTGTGGGTCCGAGCGTGTGAAATCACGCAGCTTGACTTATTTGGTTTATGTGTTGAGGTTATCACTTATATGGGTAGAAAATAGATAAAAATATAGTTTAGGTGGATAATGGAAGACCCGTGAAGCTGAAGTGTTAGTTAAAGTTTCATGTATAAATTTGGGGGGGGGGGGGGACTTTTGATCATTTTCTTAACGACAATTAAAATAAAATAGAATAAAGTGCATTTATTCTTGATAAGAAATATACGACTTTACGAAATATATTGTTTTTTTTTAAATCATAGACACTATCAATGGTAGTAAAAGGTAACTAATACCCAGTAAAATAATCGAATTGAAAACCAACTAGCTCGAATACCACACCTTATTTTTACTTATTATATATTACTCTCTTATTTTTATTTGTTACGTAGTCACTTTTCAAGAATTAAACTTTAAAAATTTTAACTAATATTTTAAGATATATTTTATTATCATATTAATTACTACTAATAGTAATTTTATTTTATTTTAAATGTAATCATAGTATCTATGATCACATTTTACACACCTCGATTAATTTAATAGGAATCTTACTAGAAACAATTTACTTTTAAATACTATTTTTATCCTTGATGAAATAATTTTCAACCGCATAAATATCTAAGAATTATTTTAGACTATAAATTTTAAAAAAAAAAACTTATTTTTCTTATACGTTATGTCAAATCAAACAATATCACGTGAAATAGAACTGAAAAAGTAACATTTTTTTCTCCACTAAAATTTTAATATGAAACTCATAACTCTTAAATAGTTTACAATCTTTCTTTTTTTTTTTCCAAAATTTCATTAAATCTATTTTCTTGAACTTGGTGACTATTCTCAGAGGGATTTTCCTATACATATTTTTTTATAAAGGCATTAATAAATATAAAATGACTTAATATTTTTCTAAGCATATAAAAAAAAAGCACGATAAATAATTTGAGATAAAAAGAATACAGCGTTGGTAAAAACCATGAGAGATTAGAGTTCAACTATCAAACTAGACATCGTATGTGAGAAGTGATTTCTTTTTATTCGTCCAATACTAACACTATCAATGCTAGTAAAAGGTAAGAAACATTCATTTGAACATCATTCATTACTTTTACTTATCTAACCCCCTCGTTCTTACTTGTCACATTTCATTTCTCGATTATTCAAAATCAGTTTTATCATATCTCGACTAATTTCATAAAAATTCTACAACCTCCGCCCATTGTCAACCAAGATATGATAAGATGAAACGAATCAACGAGTATTTCCTCTCCGAGACCTCATAACTCTCAACCAGTTCAAAATAATAATCAAATGGAGGGATTATAGTGAATAGTTGTTGGGAAAAGGAGCAAATTTGAGGGCACATGTGGACAGTAAGATTTAAAGTTAAGAATGACAAAAACATAAAGGACATCAGTACTCATAAAAACAATAGGCCAAACATATATTGAAGTTTGAACAAGTCTTATAGGTACTCAAAAGTGGCAAAGGAGCCTGCCTTATGGGTGATGTTGTGTGGGGTGGGTACCTTCAAATGGTGTCAGTAGAGCCATGTGATTATATGGCCCTTTATCATTCATGTCCACATAAAGAAAAACACCTCAAAGTGAGACAAAATAGTCCTCTAAAGTTACCTTTAAATGCATAAAAAAGAAAAACTTTACTATTAACCCCCACACACCCTCTACTCATTATGAATGATGAAAGTTGAAAAAAAGTGAAATCTTTTACTTTCATTCGCTTCAATTTGTTTGTCTTGTTTCAACGATAAAAGTTTAAAGTTGTTATGTGGTGAAACATTGAAATGAAAGTAAATATGACAAACAAATTGAAACGAAGACAATTTTCCTTTTTTTGATTCCTCATGGCTTATATTCAATCAATACTATACTCATTTAGTAGAAACATTGTAATCATCTAAAAGACTTTGAATTTTTTTCATGACAAGGCAAATCTAAAAGATTTTTATCATTTTTCTACATCAAAATTTTACATTAAAGCAAAGTTATGATTAAGAAGGCATAGAAAGAAAAAAAGGTACTAACAATATCTAATGGATACTACTACTATTACTAGACTTTGTTATGGTATTGTGTTCTGTGTGGTCCAGCACACAAACTACAAAGAGGGTACAAAAAATAAACAAAAGAAAGGGACCCCATTTCCCATAAATCAGTTCATCTGTTCATTTTACCTATGCATTATGTATTTTTGTTGGTAAGTAGTATTTGTATTGATGATGGCAATAATCTTGAGGAGATCTTCCTTACAAATCTTTTTCTTCTGTTGTGTTTTTGGCTATACAGCTAGAGAGGGCTTTTACTACCTTGTATGTAAAGCTAGCAACCTTTCTGCATAAACAAACACAATGAGGATCTTGTTAAGTATATGTTTATATATAGATGAGACAGATTGAAAGTGAATCTAATAGTTTACCGAGTTCATCCCCTTCCCTCGTTAACGATGATCAACTGGAACAACACTTAAGTTTCAGTGGCTTCTTGGCCAGATGTAAACCTGGTCAATGATATAACCTCACATTAAGTGCTCTATTGAAACCAAGCAAGAGAAAAACACAGCTGTTGTGAAGTACTATACCTTGGAACCTGAAAGTAACATGATTTGAGAGAAGCCATGTTGAAGGCAGAAGTGGTGGGAAGCATAGGGATATTGTTTGCAGTAGTAGTAGTAGCAGGCATTGTTATTGCGGAACTAAAATCAGCTGCGGATGAATCAGTTGGAAACGCAACATGTTGTTCTGCAGCCGATTTTGTAGGAGAGGAGAATAGATTATCAGGAAGGTTGTGGTCAAAGCTGCTTCAATGACAGAGAGATTTCAGAAAAATTAGAAAGAATACGACAGAGAATTGAACCAATACACACTACATAGCAAAGAAACAATGCCATCATAATATGAGCATCTTCGATTGGAAAACTAATTGAGAAGGCTTCAAAATATAGCAACATAACTGAAAACTTAACTTTGATAAACCTCAAGAGTTTCATCTACGAAATTATATGTTAAATACCTATCTTGAGGATCGGAGTCATCAGTATTTGAGGTCTGCTCCTTGCTGCAACTGCCATTTCTGTTATTTGTATGTGGCATCTCCTGATTCACATCAGCTGCATTAGCTAGGGGGTTGATGGGTTCGTGGACACCATTATTTTCTGCCGGAGAAAACAAATCAATCAATACTTGATATTAAAAAAAAAACATAGAAAACAAACAAGTGTTTGTTCCAAGTGTTTACCTGCTAAGGCTTCTTGGTTGATGCCATTAGACGAACAAACAAAACCCTGATGGTTTTGAAACTGAGTTTGCATATGGGAGGCAGATGGAACACCTGGAGAGACGACGCCTGGATGGAAGTGACTACTGTGATGTTGGTTCTTCATCAGTTGCAAATTCATTAACCTTCTGCCTTGAAACTCAATCGCTTGCTGCAGTTCAGCTTCCTGCTCCATTTTTCTTCTCAACATCATCTCATGCGGATTATAAAACATCCTTCCTCCTGCACAGAAAAGACACTTTTCAAGTGTCTCAATCGAACAATTTGAAGAAAAAGAGTAATCCAGCTTGTATTCTCACCAAAGGGAATGTCATATAGCTCCCTAGACTCAATCCCTGAAGGGCTTAAACATGCTGAGAGCTCTTCTCTATCAATAGGCTGCTGCTGTAGATGAAATTGCTTCCTTCAAGTCAATTGAGAACGGAATATTAGTCATGCAAGACGTATATAGCAGAAATCAATCAAAACAGAAGATAATGATCATAATTTCATACTTGTCTGGGATTTTTCCCTTTTCTTTGTATGGTTTAACGAGCACGCGAGAATCACACACAAAATGAGGGTTGCCTTTGGCCAAAATTTGCTTCACAGTTTCGGGGTAGATGAATGTAACAAATCCAAACATCCGCTTCTGCTGATACGGAATTCTAACATCTTGCACTGGCCCGTACATACTTCATAACAAATCAAGGGTCACCTAAAGTTAATTCTTCATTCAACTTGATTTTCATTGATCAAATACAAGCAAGAAGAGCACAAACCTAAAGTAATTAGACACATCCTCCTCCTTGAATGTGCTATCAGCGGGAAATGTCAAGTAAATTTGTCGCAAACAAGAACTCGAATTTCCAACCAGCGCCATTGCTGAAAATTCATTTCTGTCGGGTAACGATCGACCATGTTTGTGGAACTCATCACCCATCATTAATGCTGCCGCAGCCGATCTGCAATTCAGACCACAAAAATGACAGTAACTAAGAAGGCACAGCCAACGTTCGATAACTCAACATCAATAATGTCCCAACCCAAAATCTAAACAGTATGTAACAAAACCATGAGTTCTTTCTAGTCTACCTAAAAGAACAGCACAGCCTCACACAATATGGAGCAAGTAAATAGAATATAAAGCATCAGAATGTCATCATTACAGCTGGAATCCATCACAAATTTACATGGAAAACATTTTTATACAAAAATCTAAACTCTCAAAACCCCAAACTAAATGGTATCATGCATATTAATCCTCAATACACATTAGACAATGTCCAAGACATTTCACTCAATACTTGGTAACTTGCCTTTAGGGACAGATCAGTGCTACCTACAACTAGGAATTCACAAAACCTCATGCCTATAAACTGACATACAATCTCTAACCAAAACTGAAAATTAGTTGGTACACTATGCTAAATAAAAATGGCAGAATCAAAACAATGCAGCACCCAAAAATCCATGTTCAAGAACACACTAAAGTAGACAACTTTTTACCAAATCAAAACAACACAAGAAAGTATCACCCCAATGTCACCAGCTAGCCCCAAAAATCTAAAGTTTCAACTAAAAAGGTGAAACTTTTTTCATCAACTCAGTTGAAATACTTAACCTCCCAGAGATCACAAGGCTTGGTATTTTAACTATTCATTACACAGTAGACACAGTAAGCTAGCATTTGGCCATAGATTTTGAGACTTTCATCTTCAAATATCTGATTTGGCCATGAAATTAGATCAGATTTTGATATTCATCAAATATATTCAAGTTCCCATAAACTTGCTCACATTAGTTTTTGGGTATTCAAAACTTCCACTCAAAAACTTCAAACTTCTTCCAACTAAAATGCATTTCCAAACCACAACTTCAAAAGCTCAAAATTTTCAACACCAAAAATGTTCAAATGTTGAAGCTAGACCCACAAATTCAAGAAAACACCAAAGACAACAACTTTACTCAAAACACAAGCAAAGAAAAAAACAATCTTTTTTACTCAATTAAAACTACCTTTGATTATCATTGTAAACACTCATGCATCTGTTGAAACCAAAAGGATGACGACCTCCAGAAGCCATAAACTGAGAAGCAGCAGCAAATCTCTGTTGCTGTAACGCTTTCACACGCATAATCTCATCAAAACAGTCAACATTCCCAGAAGACTCATCTGTTGAATCACCAAATCCACCATGCATAAACTTACAACTATTCCCATTCTTACAAAACCCTTTAGCATAATACATGCAAGGCCTCCAACCAAACCCACCATTTTCATCACACCCACCCCCACCACCAAGATAAACATCATTCACTGAACAACTCCTACGATGTAACTGTTTCTCTTGATTTTCCTCACAAAAACCCATACCCATTGAATCACTTCTTCCACTCGGACTCATAACCGGGTCAAACAACTGTTCTTCATACCCAGAACCATTCACAACAGCAGCATACGACACTGGTCTCGGACTCCTCGAAAAAACCGGCGGTGACCCACCTGACCATGGAGAAGAAACAGGTGAAGACTGAAACCCATTGTTCGGAATCATGATTCTAGGTGAAGATTGAGGAAATGGGTTGAGTTTACTCGAACCAAAATGGGTAGAAGATGAAGGTGTTGAAGGTGCAGATGAACTGTTTGATAAAAGTCCTAAACGAGTTTTTGTTTGATTTATAGTAGAAATTAACATGTTTTCTGGGCCAAATGCTAATCTTATCATCTCCTTATCACCTTGATCTTGTGTTAGCAAATAACACATGATTTTTGATGCATTTTCTGGATCCAAATTTTCAATTCTTGATAAAACTGTTCTTGTTGCTTCATATGAATCCATGGTGAGTATTTTTTTCTTTTTTTTTTGCAGAGGTTTTAGGGTTTTAAATAGAGGTTTGATGAGAAAGATGATATAAAGAAAGATTTTACAAAGGGTATTTTATCGATATCTCCGTCCGTTCCGAAATAAGTGTCGTTTTAATCGCAAAAAAAAATTAACTATTATTAAGGATATTTTATCGATTTCTCTATTTTAAAATAAGTGTTGTTTTAATTTTAAGAAAAAATCGACTATTATTAAGGGCATTTTATCAATATATTTATCCCGAAATAAGTGTCGATTAAATAATTAAAAATAAGGCTATTATTGAGGGTATTTGTTTAAGATTTCTCTATTTTTAAATAAGTATCGTTTTAACAAAAGAAAAATTCAGCGATTATTGAGGGTATTTTATCTTTATCTTCGTTCCAAAATAAGTGACGTTTTAATCCCAAAAAAATCAATTAATTAAGGGTATTTTATCAGTATTTTCATCTCTAAATAAGTGTCAATTTAACAACAAAAAAATAGGCTATTATTGAGGGTATTTTATCATGATCTCCATCTCGAAATCGTTTTAACAAAAGAAAAATTCAGCTATTATTGAGGATATTTTATCATTATATTCATCCCGAAATAAGTGTCGTTTTAATCTAAAAAAAATTCAGCTATTATCAAGAATATTTTATTCGTATCTCCATCCTGAAATAAGTGTCGATTTAACAACAAAAGAATAGACTATTATTGAGGGTATTTTATCACGATCTCCATCTTGAAATCGCTTTAACAAGAAAAGAATTTAGCTATTATTGAAAATAATTTTTATCTACGTATCTCATCGAAAATAAGTGTCATTTTAATAACAAAAGAAATTAGCTATTATTAAGGGTATTTTATTAAGATCTCCATCCTGATATAAATATTATCTTTATATATATTAAGGATAGTATTAGAAATGTCCTATTGAGATTATATTTCTTTTGTCAAAAAAAAATCATTTTAACAAAAATTATGGCTATTATTGAGGATATATTATTAATATTTTTTACTCGTCTATTTTTTTTAAAAAATATTCTAAATTAAATGTCATTTTTAAAAAAAAACTTTGCTATTATAGGGGTATGATATCAATATTTTTGTCCCAAAATAAGTATGACTTTATTTTAAAAAAATAAATAGAGGAGATGTTCTATTAAGATGGTATCTTTCGTTCCAAAAATATTGTATTATTTAAACAAATTAAAATATGGATATTTGAGGGGGTATTTTATTTAGATAATATTTTTTTCGTACCAAAATAAGTACCATCATTTTAATAAAAAATAAATTCAAACAATTATTTATATTCTATTTATTCACTTTTACTTGATAAACTTGAATTTTATATGTTCTTATAAAATAATACTCTAATTGATATAAATATTTCGTGCTAAGAAAAAAAAAACATCATAAAAAATGCTTATTATTTTTTTAATAAGTATCAAAAAGATAAGATAATATACCTATTTATTTTGAAAAAACATAGAAATTAATAGTACTATGATTAATATAGAAAAAAAAATTATTTTTTTTTGGGATTTTATTTTTGGGAAATTATTAGAAAAAGGATGGCAAAGATATCAACCATGTTATAAAAGGCAATGATAGGTTGGTCTTATATTCGTGCAATCATTATATACCTTATATTATACAAGTGTGTGGGTCTTATTATAAAGTATTTTTTTTATTTACAATATTTATTTTTAATATGTATTTGAATTGATCATATTTCGAAGTAAAATAAAAAATATATATGTGATTATAAATCATAAGTTGCTATTTTCGATATTTGAGTTTCATAATTCACTTTTTTAAACTTGGGTTCAATCTCTACTTATTTCAGTTTGAGTTGGCACATCAGCTTGAGATTGTTCCTTGGACCTTAGTAATGATAATTGATAGTTAATGCTTCTTCAATTTGAGAATATGTCCTTTTATTGTTTGCGGTTCGACAATTCATTTCGATCGAGTTTTATGTAAAGTATTCTGCACGTAGTTGATTCGGTAAAAATGATTTACTTAATTTTATATCGGATTGAAAAAAGAAATCATACACCCTCTCTTCTTTTTAATTGTTGTGGAAGTATTGAGAGTGTATTTATTTATCTATTTTCAATTTTCATATTCACACTTCCAATGCCAAATTCTTAAAAAAAATAAAAATTATACAACTAACCTATTATGTTAAAAACTTTAAGTTCAATTATCAATTCATTTAAGTATTATTATTTTTTAGTAACACAAAGATGATAAATATTTTGTTACCAATTTATAGATGCCACAATATATTCAACTAATGGAATATGAATGATGCTAAAATAAAAAAAAAAATAAAACATAAGAGACAAAATGAAATAGGAATAAAAGGGTATTTGGTTAAACTCATAATTTTTAAATATTTTATAAATTCTTTTACATGTTTGATAAATATCAATTATTATTAGCCAAAATCAGAGAACTTATAAGTTATAAGATGTTTTGTTGATTTAAAAAAATAAGATTTTATCCTAATATTTTTTTATGAAATACTTCCTCCATAACACACACTTTTAATTATCTCTATCTACTTTTATATAAAAAAAAATTAAAACTATATCATAGTCTTCTTATCAATCACCATCCTCATTTCATATTGTATAATAAATTCAATGTTATTGTATTGTAATAATTTATAAATTTACTAAAATAATCTAATTATTTTAGAGTAGGTGATTTGACTATATTTAAATAATTAGTAACAACGAAATTTAACAATATGATACAATACATTTTAAGTAACAATCAAAACAAACATTGTAGGTATAGTAACGATACAATACAATGGATAACAATGATCCTAACATAGTGTAAGTAATTATTATCATTTTTAAATTTCCTCTATCCAAATAAGTAGTACTTTTAGCTATAAAATTAGTTTCAACATCTACTATTAGTTTTCAATTTTTATTATTTAATGTATTAATCCAAATTAAACAGATATTCTTTCATTCATTTTTACTTGTTCATTTTAAACTTTACACAACTTAAAAATAATTATCAATATGAACAATTTATGATAATACTGATATTAATTGACATTTACACTTCGGTCTTCAAACTAATTTAAAAAATATATAATTAATACTGAAGATAAAATATGAAAAACATAATTATTTTTTTCGTATACATGTTAAAATAGACAAATAAAAATAAAACTCTATTTTTTAAAAATGTTATTGAATAAGTGAAAATGATCTAAATAATTAATAATAGATAAAATAATAACAGAATTCGAAAAAGATTTCAAGGCAAGGAGTGTTTATAGCAAAAGAGAGATTAATTCAATAAAAGGATCCTAATATGTAGAGATTATAAGTGTTTATTATCTCTATAATATTATTATGAGAGTAATATAAAAAAAAAAAACCTCTAAATTTAATGTAAATTGTTAATTTTATCTTTAAAATTATTAACAATTTTAAATACATATTTACTTAACTAATTGAACTTTAATACACCACCGATCTGCAACATAAGAGAATACATAATTAATGAATGTTTTCAACACCTCGCTCGATTTTTAATTATGAGTAAAAAACTTGTTATGTCATGTAGCATATCGAAAGTGTATTTAAGTTTTAGTTTATCAAATCGAGATGTATTTTTTAGATTGTCAGTAATTTAAAAATGAAACTAATAATTTACGTCGAGTTTAAAAGTGTTTTCAATATTTCTCTATTATTATCGAAGGCATATTATTTCTCTACCAAAAGTTCACATAGGACCGAGAAAGAAATCATGTTATATGGTGCGGATTTCATTAGCTCATTTGATTGACTATTTGCTTTTATTTTGTTGATAAAAGTTTAACTCTACGTCTTATAATCATCTTTTTATGAGATGTTAGAAAATAAAATAAAAAGGATGATGTTACTTGGCGAGATATATAAGGTAAAAGTCTCGAGCTGTAGTAAAGTGATAAATACTCTGTTAATTTTATCTAGAGGTCTCGAGTTTGAATACCCCTGAATACAGAATCATGTTTATTAAGAAGGGTTTGTCCTTAATATAAAATTTATCGTTATAAATATAAATTTAATTTTAATGTGAATATCGAACTGAACGGAAAAAAATATAAAAGGTAAAGGTCAAAGGGTCTGTTCAACCCTGTCTTAGACTGCCTTGATAGAGGTGGGCATGGAGAACTGTTGCCTGTAGACAGTGGGAACTTGTGTATGTGTGATGTATATTTTTTATATTTAAATATTTAATTAGAGGAATTTATTAGTATATATTATTTTTATTTTTTCTAGAACTCATGAAACAAATCAACTCACAATTATTTTGAAAAAAAAAGTTGGTGTGTTAGTTAGGGTTGAGAATAAGTATATTATTATTTTAAAAATATTTGAAAAAATAAATTTTAATTTTAAATATTCTTCGCGAAAAGTATGATTAAATATAAGTTCAAACTTACAAATTTTCAAATAAAAAGAAAATATACTCCTACTACTTAGTTTCTTGGGAAAAGATTGAAATATGTCATCGAATTTTTAGAAAAGACTTATTTATGTCATCCGTTAAAAGTTTGGCTCATCTATGAAAATTATCGTTTAAGAAAATGCTCATTCATGTCATTATTTTTTAACAGTGATTTGATAAAACTATTTTTGACACGTGGCTAATTATAATTCAGTCACGTCATTAATTTTTTTAATAAAAAACAAAAATTGAATTAAAATAACTCACTTAAATAAAGACCCACCCAAATAAAACTATGAATATTTTAAAATTTGGGTGGGTCTTTACTTGGGTGGGTTATTTTAATTCAATTTTTATTATTTGACTGAATTTTAATTGGCCACGTGTCAAAATGATTTTACAGAATCACTATTAAAAAATAATGACATTTTTTTAAATAGTAATGATATAGATAAGTTAAACTTTTAACATATGACATCAATGCGTTTTTTTATAAAATTCGATGACATATTTAAAATTTTCCCCTAATTTCTTTGGTGGACTGAATGTGAATGATATAAGAATTGAAATATTACATAATTAAATATTTTTATGGCAACTGATTGATAAAGTTTGATAATATGTCAAATGGATGCATGGAGTTTACATGAAGAACAATATTAGTACTTGAGCTCATCAACCTTCAAATGATTGTAGTTGGTATTGGAAGAAATTTATTTATTTAGTAATTTTTCGATGTTTAGTTTTTGATATTAAAATTTGATTAAATTAAAATTTGTATTAAAAAGTCAACTTTGAGAGGGTAAAGCATTATTAAAGTGATTCGACGCCTAAACGAACTCAAACCTAATTTTTTTAACTAAAAGTAAATGAATCCTTACCACCTCACTACGATTCTCATTATTGTATCCCTTTAATACTTGAATTTTGTTGAAGTATCCCTTAGACTTTAGGGAGCACAAATATTATTGTCATATTTATAGTTAAAAGGTTTAAAATGTTTAAAAAGATAAAATAACACAGATAAAATATTATTGATACATAAAAATGTATTTTTAAAATTTTTTTGACTTTAATCGATATTTCTTCAATTTTAATCATATATGAATACACGCTTAACTAACGGCTACGAAACAATCACTACGCATTTATCTTTAATTAAACATCTCGATATTTGATATAAAATGCTTAGCTCTAACTAGTGGAACTTCCAAGCAAAACAATATAATGTACTCAATAAAATCACATAAGTAGAATCTGACGAGGATAGAATGTGTAAACTTTATCAATACTTCGTAAAAGTATCAAAAGAGTATTTTCAAAAGACTTCTGACTCAAATATAACAATACCTGGTATTAAAAAAAAAGCAATGCAAAGCCTACCAAAACGAATCAACAATCAACAACAAAATAGTATAATAAAACGAAACACAATAAACAACATAACATTACAAACTATTGAAAACAATATGTATAATGATGAATATCCAACTAAAACAAAAAAAACATCGTACATAAACCTGACCTTTAACTTTGTTTCAATGAACAATTATATACTTCAACTTTGAGTATGCACATATATACAGTTAAATTTGTATAAAATTAATCTAGTAGACACACTTGTCCTACATGACATGGTACACATAAAACGCCACGTACGATACAAAATTGTCACCTATGACGAATATATCTATTTGCTCTATTTTATACAAGTTTAAATATCCAATTGTCCACATTCAAAACTAAAGATTATAGTTGTCAAGTGATGTCAAGTTAGAAATTATCGTTATGTATCATGTAAAACAAAAACTACAATAATACAACTAGTACGATAATCTCAGTCTAAAAAACTCAAAAAAGTAAAATTGTGGTTGGGATATGGGACAAGTGGGGGGTGGGGTATTATAACAAATAAAATAAAAACAAATGGCATACGTGCTGCTGCTAGCACAGGAATTAAAGCTTAGTTTATTGTGCAAAAATAAAAACTGCAAACATTGGGGATTGTGTAGTTTGCTTTTTTCTTTCAAAAATAATAATAAAAATGTCTAGTCTTTATCTTACTTTCTTCTCTCTATATTTTTGTTGGCATTTGTCTTTTCACATAATTGGACAAAACAATGCTGACTAGGACTTTTTGGATTCATATTTAATGTTTCAAAAATTTTATGATATGATTATAAATTACATTAATTTGAAGGTGAAAAGTACAAATATATTATCGAATTTTAATAAAAGGTTTAATTATGTTATATGTTAAAAAAAATTTGTTTATGTTATTTTCGTTTGAGAAAAAAACTTATTCATGTCAATATTTGTTAATGAAAAATAATTTTGATTTTGTGAAATTATTTTTTACACGAGGTCAATTATGATTCAATCACGTCATTAATTAAATTAAGTTTTAAAAAGAAAAGACGTAAATACGTCATTAGACTTTGAGAAAAGACTTATATGTGTCATATGTTAAAGGTTTGACTCATATATGTCATTTCAGTTAATAATTAATGACATGGATATGCATTTTGTCAAACGAAAATGATATAGACGAGCAAAATTTTTAACAGATGACGTAAATGATTTTTTTCTCAAAATTTGATGGTGTATACTTCGGTGGTATCAAGTATCATTTTAGCTAATTTTCTATGAATTACTACATGCATTTTCCTCCTTCATATATATACAGACACACACTCTTATGGTATCAAACAATAATTGATCATTGCTTTCAGTGAAGAACTGTTTTTTCTTTTTTGATGCCACCACAATATATGTATACTCTGATGATATATATTAAGTATCATTGTATCAGTTTAACTAGTTTTCACTGAATCACTATCTTTTCCTCTTTGATACCACCAGAGTACGTATACATATGTTCTAATGGTATCAAAAATTAATTGAATAGTATTTTTTTTAGAGAAGAACTACTTTTTTCTTCTTTGATACCATCATATCTAATTCAAACTTTCAAATTTAAATAATTAGTCATGTTTGTATATGCATAATTCGCTTAAATATACAAATACATGTGTATAATATAACCTATAGTCCTATATACATATAAAATTCACCTCTCTCCCACTCTCTGTCCTCTCTCGCTCGCCTCTCTCCTCCTCTCCCAATCTCATTTGTCCTATATACAAATGTATATATATATAATATACAATTATATACATATACGATTCATCTATTTCCCACTCTTTGACCTCTCTCACTCGCCTCTCTCCTCCAACTCTCGATCTCACTCGCATCTCTCCTCCCTCTCCCAGTTTTTCTCATCTCTCTCCTCCATTTCCCAGTCTCTCTTGCCGAATATACAAATCAATATGTATAATATATAATTATCTAGCCAATATACATATAAAATTCACCTTTCTCCCACTATTTTCCCCCTCTCACGCCTCTCTCCTCTCTCTCCCAGTCTCGCTCGCCTCTCTCCTCCATATAACATGTAGCTACAAATTGTAATTATCAAACTATAGCTATGGAGAGTAATTAATTATTTTTAAGTGACTATATGTGACAATTTTGCACCCAAACATATTTATGTTAATATTCTATTTTTTTTTTGATGATTTTCACAATATTCGATTTTTATAACTAACTAGCATATTTAAACAAAATATCATCACCTTTTTTTTTACAAAAAATAGTATATATATTCATTTTTTATCTTTTTCCAAATTATAAAAATTACATTTGAATTCTTATTATTATGTTTCTGTTTCTCTCTTATTCATAACTCATAAATTATGTTAGACTCTTTATCATATAAGAATCTTGATAATATATATAAAACTAGTTCGAAACGAGAAAAAAAACAGTAAAAAGCTCATAATAAAGAGAATATTGTAAACTAAATAGAAAAAATAAATAAAAGAAGGGTACGATGGAGCAAGATAAAGTAGAAAAAAATATAAAAAGAAGGAAGATAAGACAAATTAAATTATAGCGAGTTAAAATTAATATATTATGTTTCGCCTTATCCTACCTCGTTTATCTTCTTGAAATTTTTCTGACTTTAATTATTACTTGTTTATATTTAAAACTCCTTACTAAAATTTCTGCCTCCGTCTATTAGGGAGAGGATGAGGAAGAATTTGAGAGAAACGATGAGATGATGAATTTCAATCATCAACAAGTTTTCTTTTTTATAATAAGCCGCATTCGGTACAACCATTTGTACAATTTCTGCCCTTCGGGAGCACTTTGCGGTGAACACTTTGTGTGCACTGAGTGAACCCTCACTGTGTAACAGCCTGCAAACCACACAGATGATGTAAATTACACTAGGCAAGCCTTATGTGACAAGCTAAACTAAGAAGACATTGAGAGAAAATTGATCCCACGACGACCACCTTCCAAACCAATTAAGCCATCCAAATCAACAAGCTATGAATACCTATATATAGATAAGTTGAGAATTTCTTTTAATGTTCTCTTTCTTTTTCATCATTTTTTAAAGGGAAATAGGTCTGATATACCCCTCAACTTTGTCATTTGGAGCTGATATACCCCTCATTATGAAAGTGACTCATATATGCTCTTACGTTATACAAACGGTTCACATATACCACCGTTGTTACAAAATGAGCTCACATATACCCTTCGTTTAACGAAAGTTAAAAAATTAGTTCTAAATTTATATTTTTTACTTTTAATTTTTAAAAAAAACTTATCTAAGGGTATATATGATTCTTCTATCAAAGTTCAAGGTATATTTTAACTTTTTCCATACATAAATTATTTTTTGACTTCTTTTATTATAATTATTTGAGTTTCTTATTCTTATTTCTATTTTTTTCTTTCATTCCTTAGTTTAAAGAAGAAAAAAATTTAACTATTTTTTTTGTCTATATTGTAATTTGATTTTTGTATTCGAAGAAAAAAATTTGGTCATCTACAATAAGTTTTACAAGAATTTTAGTGAAACATAAATAAATTTGATTATCAAAATAATAATTCTATACTAGTTATTGAAACAAAAAAAAGTCAAAAAAAATATGTTTGATGAGGATTAAATTTACTCATATGGGATTATATTTTTTAGAAAAAAATAATTAATTTTTTTCATATTCGTTAAAGAAAAAGGGTATATGTGAGCCATTTGTTTATAAGTAGGGGTATATCTGAGCCACTTTCATAATAACGAATATTACAGCTTTAAATGACAAAGTTAAGAAGTATATCATATCCTTTTCCTTTTTTTTAAAAGAAGATTTTATCATTTAGTTTCTTTTTCATTATTTAAAAAAAAAAACTTATAATTTTTAGTTATATAAGCTCAATAGCATATACCTCATATTTTTTTCTTTGGCCTCATGATGTACCACTATACTCTCGAGTTTAAATCACATGATATTTGAAGTTTAATTAATTTTTTATTTCATTTTTCATGTGCCAAAGATATAGAGTATTTTTTTTATAAAGTTAATACATATTTTTTAAAAATATTTTTAAATTTAATTAAATTATAAGAAATTTATTTTAAAGTCCATAAATGATATGTGTTCCACAACCATACCTTACTAGTAGTATTTTTTTAATAAAAGAAATAAACATTAATATAAAAAAGAAATTATTATAAATACATTATTATCGCCATAAGTAATGCCACGTAGGATAGCAAGTCATTTTAACCATAGGTAAAACTACATATTGTTAGTGATTTCAACATTCACTGCACGGTAAAAACAATGACACCACACGCATAGCGTATGCTTGTCATACTTCCTATTCTACCCTTCATAAAATTAAAGAATTACACTCTTTACTACCTTAACTTAGAAAAAAACACAAGGGTAAAAATGTCATTTTTCAATCAACTAGCTTAAAACTTCAAAATTCTTGTAAGATCATTGGATTAAGATTAAAATTGAAATTCCATGAAGTTGTTACACTTAATTTTCAAAATTCTCCCATATGGCAATTTCTTCTAAATTTATTGGTATTCTAATCGTCATCCTTATCTCTTTCCCATCGAAAACGCAAGGTGAATATGAAAATAATAATACTACAATGAAATGTGGTTCAAATAGTGATAGACAAGGATGTACAAACAATAAAAATGAGGCATTAAAGTTGAAACTTGTTGCCATTGTTTCAATTCTTATGACAAGTATGATTGGTGTTTGTTTACCTCTCTTCTCTCATACAATTCCCGCGTTACAACGCGATACAAATTTATTCGTGTTGGTTAAGGCATTTGCTTCCGGAGTTATACTAGCCACAGGTTACATGCACGTTTTACCTGACTCGTTCGATTGTCTTATGTCTGATTGCTTGCCTGAAAATCCTTGGAGAAAATTCCCATTTACAACGTTTGTTGCTATGATTTCCGCGATTTTAACTCTAAGCATTGATTCATATGCCATGAGTTGCTTTAAGAAGAAGAAATTGGAAAATGGAGATGGAAATGATGGAGATTGTGTTCAAAATAATGCTAAGATTGAGTCACAAAATGGACATGTACATGGAGAAGTATTCAAATGTGATGATAAAGGCTCACAATTGATTAGGTATAGGGTTGTGGCTCAGGTACAATATTTACATACATATAGTCAGATCTCTCTATAATATCATTCTTAATTTCGAAATTAGCTGTTATAATAAATGAACCTAACATCATTCTTGATTTCAAGATTAGTTGTTTTAATGAATGATTGTTATACATACACCTATAACAAACATTTGACATATAAACAATATTTTGACTAGGCAAAAAAAATGTAAAAAATCTATTTTTTTTTAATATCATACAAACATTTGACATATAAACAATATTTTGACTATTATAGGCAAAAAAAAATGTAAAAAATCTATTTTTTTTAATATTATACAAACATTTGACATATAAACAATATTTTGACTATTATAGGCAAAAAAAAAAAAAGAGAGAAAAATCTATTTTTATAATATTATTAGTTAGTAACTTTAATGTAAAATCTTAAGCTTAATCACACTTTTGATAGAGAAGGAAATCGTTTAATGATTATATATTATTTGTTTATATAAAAGAGATCTGACTGTCGATACGATAATATATAATCCAGGTTTTGGAGCTAGGGATAATTGTGCACTCAATAATGATAGGATTATCCATGGGTGCATCTAATAATCCATGTACAATTAGGCCATTAGTAGCTGCTATATGTTTCCATCAACTTTTTGAAGGAATGGGCTTAGGAGGTTGCATCCTCCAGGTACATATATATAATTTGATGGATCGCGTATACATGTACAACAATAATAACTATGTCTCAGTCTTGTTTTGATGTTTTTATTTTTCGCGTTTAGGCGGAATATGGTATGAAGATGAAATCAACATTGGTGATGTTTTTTTCAACAACAACACCATTTGGTATAGGACTTGGAATTGGATTATCAAATGTGTATAGTGAGAATAGTCCAACATCACTTATAGTTGTGGGATTGTTGAATGCATGTTCAGCTGGTTTATTGAATTATATGGCACTTGTGGATCTTCTTGCATATGATTTTATGGGTAACAAATTGCAAAATAATATAAAGCTTCAATCATGGGCTTATCTTGCTGTTTTATTAGGTGCTGGTGGAATGTCTATTATGGCTATATGGGCCTAAATTGGATTTATCTTCGAATTTTCGATACGATAAGTGGTGCGTGTAATACATTTGAGTAAATGATATGCCCATATGGGCATGAAAATATTCTTTTTTGATTTCGTTTTAGTTTTGTTTCCATCATCAATGTGTAGTTATTATTTGTGGAAATAATGTGTAGTTTCGTATCACCGAATTAAATATCGTTTTTTTTTGTTGAAGTTGAATTGATTTATATTGAGATGGTTACTTTTGTTGTTAAAGAAAATTTAGATTATGGTAGCTCTATGAGATTATAATAATTATCAGTTATGTGACCATATGAAAAAAATCAATCTAAAAAAAGGAAAAAGTATTTTGCATGTGAGGGAAAAAAACATAGAATTCTTCGTTATTAATTATCGCTAAATATATATTTGAGATAATAATTTAGTCTTATTTGGATAGAAAAGTCCAAAGTGTTTTTTTTGGCAAATAAGTTTCTTTGAAGTTCCAATACACTTCAATAAATAGTATTGTATTTTGGGATGATTTTCATTTGAATCACTTTATTGAATATATATATATATTTCTTGATATATATATATATATATATATATATATATATATATATCTATATATATATATATATATAAAGAAAAATTATACGTAATCTAGTACTTCGTCTGTCACTAATTACTTGTTCATTTTTGAATTAACACATCTATTAAGAATACAATAATTTATAAAGTGAATTTACCTCTTTACCCCTATTAATTATGAAGTGGATGAATTAAAAACTTGAGATTTTCAAGAAATTATACATTTTTCAAAGTAATTAATTGAGGGTACAATAGGTAATTTTTTTTTCATTTTTTGATTTGTCAAAATGGATAAGTATAAGTAATTAAAAAAAACTAAAAAAAATTAGACAAATAATTAGGAGAGTAAAATAAGACCTAAGTATAGTACTATATATTGGAATACTTAACCTAATATTCTATCTTTTAAAATTTTCAAATTTTGTTCATAAATCGCATGTGTAATGCGTTTTATGCATTTTTGTTTTTGTCCCTTTTTATAGCGTTAGTGGAACTAGGAAGTAGCATATATCCTCAATTATTATAAAAATAATAAAATAAAAACATTTTTTTTCTAATTTTTAACTACTCTTATCATTTTTACTTTGAAAATAAAACTTCTTTTTAATCAAATTTCACAATAAAACATGATCAAACATCTGATAAATAATTTCACCAAAAAACTTAGATAATAAGATAATTTGGTCGTCACTTCCTTCTAGGTGGCTTCTTTAACCTTGGATTAGAAGTGAAGTTAAATGACCTCTCTATTTATGAGATAAAAATAAAATATGCATGCATTTTATTTTTTTCGGACCTCATTTTGAACTACATTAGACATGTTATAATATTGTGCTTGAAGAACTACAAAAGGTAAAGAAAAATTAAATAAATGAAAAAAAAGAATTGAAGCCATAGTTATAATAATGCATGGATAATTATAAGTATTATTTTATATTATAATATATGAATTAGTTATGCATACCAATATCGTTTGGTAGACGAATGGTAGATAGATAGAAAATAAGTTACTCTTGCTTACGTTCAAAAGGCAAACTTTCGAACTTGAGACTTCCAAAATTTTTGGAAGTCCCAAGCTCAAACCACCAAACCACCCCAAAGGGTTTATCATATATCAGTTACTCTACTCTTTATCATGTATAAAATAATATATAAATTTCGTCATAATTTATATATGTATTAATTATACAAGTTTCCAGTCACAAGACAAACACCATATTAATTTTATACAAAAATATTTTACCTTCTTATTATCAACTCAGCTATCAAATGTGATATTCCTTGTGCATAATTTAATATATATACATAGGGGTGTCAAAAATGAACCCAAACATAGGTAACCCGTCGAACCCACCCAAAATTTTAAGGGTTGGTCTCAAGATAAATTGAATTGGGTTCAATCTCAACCCATTCAAGCTTAACCCATTTGAAGAAAATTCTCAATTGAGCCCAATTCAATCTCCAATTTCAACCCGTTTTAAAATTTTTTATTAAGATGAGTTCCTATATTAAAGGTATGAATTATTATCTATTTAACATCTTTTGGAATTTATCTATCCATTTTTACTTTTTTAACAAAAAATCCTTGAGCGGGAATTCAAGTTATAATTATAAAAGTTAAGTATCAATATGTTAAATTATTGAGATTAATCGGGTCAAATTGGACGGGTCAAGACCCAACCCGTTTTTAGCCCATTTGAGCCCAAAGTAAACTTGGCGGGTCAAAACCTAACCCGATTTCTATTCAACCCATTTTAATATTTCCAATTTCAACCACTTTAAAGAATGACAAAAATACCACATCGGTAGTTAATGAGATGGGTGGACTCCTTATAGGCCTTGAGTAATCCTCCTCTCTTTGAGCTAACTTTTGGGGTGTGAGTTAAGCTTAAGACCTAATTCAAGAGTTCAGTAATAGCAACCATTCCAATATATAGCCATGTTTACAGTTGTATAACAACATAGTCCAATAATGATAATTAGTGTTGGTTGCATTAGTTATGGCGGAGATCATCTTTGTTGTGCGGCTAATCAAACATTGTATTATAATATACTAGGATTATTTTGCTGATGCGGCCAACTAGACGACCCCTTAAAGATGTTGCATATGGAACAAATTTGTAGAGAGTGTTGAGTTTAGAATCATGATAGAATGACAATACATATGACTTAACACATATCTAATGAAAATACCAAAATTCAGACTTCTAGTTTAGATGAAAGAGTTGATCTGTAATTATAGTCTAACAGAGTTATATGCTTCCAATGTTTCATTTAAGAGACACACATATGCAACCATCTTGAAAGTTGACTTCATGGTGTATTCAAGATGCAAATGCCAACATTTCTATTTTAAGTTTGCGTCATGCTTTGGCATATGAATTTGAGATTTCATGGTTTCGTCACGTTTACTGTCACAAGTGATGGTGAAAATACAACGGATGTTCGTTGTGTGGATGTCAGCTGCAAAGCTCACAATTTTAGATTCTTCAAAACATCATGTAGTAAGAACATTCCCAAAGTCTTAACTGTTATTCTTTTTTCGATTATGTTTTTTCTCTCTGGATGACCACAGTCAAGTTAGTTCAAGACATGTTCTCCGCGTTCTTGCAAGTAAGCAAGTCGTGCATCTATTGTTTATGTTTCTGCAGCAATCATCCCATGTAGCAGTGAAGATCTTGAGCAATCCCAAGGCTGATGGGAAAGACTTCATCGACGAGGTTGCTACAATCGGGAGGATTCATCATGTTAACATAGTACAACTTATTGGCTGTTGTGTTGAGAGATGTAAGCGTGCTCTCGTGTATGACTTCATGCCTAAAGGATCACTTGAAAAGTACATTACACCTCGAGAAGGAGGAGTTGAACTATTAAGTTGGGAACGAAAGTTTGATATTGCTCGAGGGATTGAATACTTCCATCGAGGTTGTGACATTCAGATTCTGTTAAAGATTGACAAAAGTCCCACATCGATGGTTAATGATATGAGTGGACTCCTTATAAGGCTTGGACAATCCTTCTTTCATTGAGCTAACTTTTGGGATGTGAGTCAGGCCTAAGACCTAACTTTACAGATTCTACATTTTGACATCAAGCCACACAACATACTTTTGGATGAGAATTTCATTCCGAAACTATCTGAATTTTAGTCAGGGGAAAAATTGGTTATGTAGCTCCAGGGTTGATCAACAGAAGCATTGGTCCAATATCTTATAAGGCAGATGTTTATAGCTTTGGAATGTTACTCGTTGATATCGTAGACTTGAAAACAAACTCGGTAGCCAGAGAGGATATGTCAAGCCAGTATTTCACACATTGGATATATGATCAGCTCGACAAGGGAAAGGAGATTAAAGTACTAAACGAGACACATGAAGACGTAAAGTAGCTGACTTTAGTTGTTGTTTGGTGCATACAAATGAATCCACTAGATCGTCCCTCAATGACTAGAGTTGTTGAAATGCTTGAAGGCGAATTACAAGCATTGAAAAAGCCTCCTGGGCCCTCTAAATCGCGGGAACTATGTTCGTTGGAGTTCAATCTAACTAGTTCTTCACTAAGCTCAACCGAGTCTATGAAGTTGCTTGAGAGTTGTTCTGTTTCTGCAAAAATAGATGTAATTGTTTCTTGAAGATTTTGCTTGTTTAACTCCAAAAGTGGGATATGTGGAGGGTAGAGTGTACACAGACCTGACTTTTACCTCGAACTTTATTTGACAAAAATCTGGGGAGGATAGAGTGTACACAAACCTGAATGTTATCTTAAACTTTATTTGAATATACCAATCAATGTTAACTAAACATTGTTACATGCAACTATTTTATTAATGATCGGATTACATAAATATTTTGTATATCATTAATGTATAAAACTTAAATATTTTTGACTTTGAAACAATCTACACAATGGAAATTAAACACTGCACACGAATATCTCCGATAGTCAGTCTATTTCTATCTTTAACCAACCCTTTCACATGGGCTCGACGCGCACTTGTATGTTCTAAAGAGGTTTACTTATCTTATAGTTTAGGGGCTTTAGCTGTTTTTGGTTTCATTGCTTCTTGTTTTGTTTGGTTCAACAATACCGCTTATCCTAGTGAATTTTACGAATTTATTAGACCAGAAGCTTCTCAAGTTCAAGCATTTACTTTTCTAGCTAGAAACCAACGTCTAAGTTTCAAATTTGACTTCTAGTAGAAATTAAACTTAGATGATGTTGTTTGGACTCGTTGAAAACAAATAATTATTAATTTTAGCTATATTTTTTAGTTATTATCATTTTTAGTAATATTATGTCAAAATATGCAATATGTATTAAATGCGAATTATGTTTGCAATAT
>CM064963.1:2996989-3139988 GCA_032847665.1 Solanum chilense | reverse complement strand
AGGAATCAGGAGATAATGTTCCATTTGAGGCATCATCTAGTGATGATGATTTTTTGACTCCCAATCGATCGCCAAGACCAAGGTCCACGAGTCCGTTTCGTAATCATGAAATTCCTATCTTGATCATCTCTCGAATGGTCCAGATATCTTTGGTGATACACATGATGAATATACATCACAAAGTACGTGCCATGAACTAGAAGATTTCATGAATGATGCCATTTATATTGAAAAAGACATGTTATTCAATTCAAAGAAGCAGTTGCAAAGAGAAGTTAAACTTCTACATTTGAAGATAGCAAGGGAGTGTTTTGTTATTAAATCAACAAAGAAATCATGGCGACTTGTTTGCAGGCGTGTAGAACAAGGATGTCGATTTAGTTGACTTCTATTATTGATAAACCGGAAAAGGACCTAAAATATCCTCGAAGTATTGAAAATGGTACACAATTACCCCCATCCACCTATTGGCCCCCAAATACCATTCACATCCACCTTTGGGTCCAAATTTACCCCTTCATTAACGGACCAAAATTAAAAATAATTAAATAATAATTTTTAATTACGTGGCACTCAATATAGGCACCATATGTGCGTGACAAAATAAAACGAATTTCCAAAATGTGTCATAATCTTCAATGACTAACTTGACCATGTTCTAGCAGATAGACATTAACTTCTCAGTTTTAGGTTGTTTACTGCCTGAGAAGTTAAAGGTACAAGCACTATTACAGCTGATGAGTCACTTGGTCACGTAATTAAAAATTATTATTTAATTATTTTTAATTTTGGTCCGTTAATGAAGGGGTAAATTTGGACCCAAAGGTGGATGTGAATGGTATTTGGGGGCCAATAGGTGGATGGGGTAATTGTGTACCATTTTCAATACTTCGAGGATATTTTAGGCCCTTTTCCGTTGATAAACATACTAACATGTGGAAAGTTGGAAAATACATTAAAGAACATACATGTGATATGGGTACGTGCCCGAAGGGCATTTCAACTTGGATGTTGAGATGTTTGCTAACGTCCTCCGTGTTGATATAGAAAGAACGTCAAGGTACTATTTTATCACTAGATGATTTTTATTTAATAAGGAAATATTCATTTTTTATTTTGATAATTAATATTATTATTAATTTCAGATTTCTCATCCAAGACTATCAAACAGTTGTTCTTAAAGCATATGACATTTCAGTAAGTAAAAGAAAAGTATATTTTGATCGCAAGCAGGCTTTTGAAAAAGTCTATGATACTTGGGAGTGTTCTTTTGTCGAGGTTCATGGAAGCTTTGAAACACTTCAATTCTGGAACAGTAGTCAATTGTACGTTGATAGTCAAGACACATATTGGTGCAGAAATAGTCAAACAATAACATCCACCATGTGGAGAAATTATGGAAAGATTTGTTGATATTTTTTCGAAAAGAAAAAAATAATCAGAAAATGTTTCAACTTAAAGCTAGACAAAAAAGATGATTTTTTGTGTACTTTATGACATAGATACTTTTATTTTGTCTTATATTTTACGATATTATGCTTCTTAATTTATTTTATTTTATTTTCATATGATTTTGAAGTAGTGTTACTATTGAAACTTTTATAGGATGTGTAAACCTAAAGTTTTCTATCAATGAATTTAGATGTCTTCCTAACCAAAACTAAATTAAGTCTAAGATTGAAAGTAAATCAAAGCAAAACCACATTCTAAAAAAGATAAAAAATTTCTACAAGTACAAGGCTGCAATCTTACCTATTTTTGCACCTAAAGCAACAAATACAGTTGTATGTTGTCAGGATATGCTACTCCAAAATTTTGATTTGTTTAGTGTGGGGCCTCTTCAAACTGTCGGATTGGGATCATCTTCAAAGTGAGAAGGTGAAGGTGAAAGTGAAGATGAAAAGATATTCTTTATAAAGTGGAAGATTTTCTTCCTACTTTATAAAATGAAATAAAAAGTTTTACTTTATAAAGTGGAAGAAAAAGTTCCGTTATATATTAAAAGTAAACGTTATGATAGTAACGAAAAACGTTTAAAAAATTGAATATGGTGAAACTTTTTCTTCCACTAAGCTTATTTTAGTTACTTATTAAAATTGTGTCTTATTTTAGTTATTTTTATATTTTTGTGACTTATTTTGGTTCCCGACTCTTTTCAAGAAAGGGGAAGAAAAGGTCATTTTAATTTTTTTTATCGTTTGTTAATAGATAAAAAAAAAGTTATGGATCTAAGCAAAATAAATTCTTTCTTTCATTTTCAAATTAATTTATAAAAGGTCTTATTTTAATTTTACTAATATATCGCGCAAAGCTCGGTTAAAATTTGTTAGTGTTAACATAAATTGGAGCATGTTAATATCAATAAGAGCACACTCTATACTGCTGCAAAATGCACTAAGCTACATATTATTTTGTCAAACTTCTTTTAACAACTTTTTATGTCGGAAAAAACTTATAAGAAAAGAATCAAGAATAAATAGAATAATAATCACATTATTTAGGGATAATGCCCAAGTACCCCCTCAACCTATGTCCGAAATCTCAGAGACACACTTATACTATATTAAAGTCCTATTACCTCCCTGAACTTATTTTATTAATAATTTTTTACCCCTTTTTAGCTTACGTGGCACTATGTTGTGGGCCCAACGATGGTTGACTTTTTTTTTCGAACTAGTGCCACGTAGGCTAAAAAGGGGTAGAAAATTACATATAAAATAAGTTCAAGGGGGTAATAGGACCTTAATATAGTATAAGTGTGTCTCTGAGATTTCGAGCATAGGTTGAGGGGGTAATTGGGTATTTTCCCCATTATTTATCAATAAAGTATACATTTTTTTTATGTTTATCTTGTGACTGTGGATGTTTCTAAGTATCAAAAAAATTTATTTTAAACAAATTAACACGCCTAATGAGATAATTTTTGTTTTTTATATCTTGAGTAAAAGAATCTCAAAATTACTCGAATAGAAGTCACTCCAAAAATATTATACAGTTATTATGATCTCATAAAGTCAAATTATTTTTAATCTCAATTTTCTTCTACAACAAAAATAATCATATGAGAAATCAATTCAGCTTCAATTTAAAAAAATGAAATTAGATATTTAGTTCAATAACACGGATTTGTTATAAATCGAAAAAAAAATTACACATTATTTCCACTACTCATAACTACACATTGATGATGGAAATAAAACTAAATTGTAATTTTCATGCCCATATGGCCATATATATGATAGTAAGATGGAAGGCACGTAACGTTAATATATATATATATATATATATATATATATATATATATATATATATATATATATATATATATATATATATATATATATTGTATTAATCCACTCAATAAATTATATCTTATATTTATTTATTTTAGAAAATGATCGAAAGTCCCCCAATCTATACTTGAAATCTCAACTACACTAATCAACTTCACAGGTGTCCCATTACCCACCTAAACTATATTTTTATCTATTTTCTACCCACCTAAATGCTAACCTGTCATGGAAGGTGTTGTCACCACCTCTAGGCGCGTTTGAAGCAAAATTTGACGAAAAATTTCCCCCTTCTCCAACAATCATCTTTCCCACTTTTAAATACTCATTACTTCTTCTTCCCCCACCATTAATCCTTGTTTCTTTAGTCAAAAATTCACGAATTTCTCTCAAAATCATGTAGGGTTTAGTTGTTAATATTCATTTGTACTTCAAATCTTGAATTTAGGATTTGTAATCTAATCTAATTTCTTATTTAGGTTTCTAATTAGAAGTTTGAATTTTCTCGAAATTCATCAAAAATGGCAAATGAAAACTTGAATACGCTTTGTATGGATGAATCAGACCCAATGCTCAACGTTGTAATGAGATGCAAACACGAAATTTTGCTAAATTTGCAAACTTCTTGGTCGAAATTAAATCCGAGAAGAAAATTTTGGTGATATCACTTGATAATGCAGAATCGTCTGATGTAAATTCTCTTACTTCTGATGATGCAAAATCGTTTGATGATAACCAAAAGTGGAGTAGGATATGAAAAGAGGATTTTTGTAATTTTCTTGCTTCCTTTGTTCTTCTTTCGGTTTAAGGAGAAATGGGAGGAAAAGCAAGAAAAGGGAGAAAAAGAAGAAATAGGAGTTTCTAGGTGTGGGTCCCAGTGCGTGGAATCACGCAACTTGACTTATTTGGTTTATATGTTGAGGTCAGCACTTAGGTGGGTAGAAAATAGATAAAAATATAGTTTAGGTGGGTAATGAGACACTCGTGAAGTTGAAGTGTGTAATTAAAATTACGATTATAGATTGAAGGGGCTTTTGATTATTTTCTTTTTTTTTTTAATCAAGTATCAAAAGAATTAAACGACAATTAAAATAAAATAGAAGAAAGTGCATTTATTCTTGATAAGAAATATAGGACTTTACAAAATATTTTTTTTAAAAAAAATAATCATAGACACTATCAATGGTAGTAAAAGGTAATAAATACCCAATAAAATGATCGAATTGAAAACAAACTAGCTCGAATACCACTCCTTATTTTTACTTATATATTACTCTCTTATTTTCATTTGTCACGTAATCACTTTTCGAGAATTAAACTTTCGAGATTTTAACTAATATTTTAAGATATATTTTATTATTATATTAATTACAACTAATACTAGTTGTTGTTTTTTTTTAAATGTAATCATATTATCTACGATCACATTTTACACACCTCAATTAATTTAATAGGAATCTTACTAGAAACAATTTAACTTTAAAATACTATTTTTATCCTTGATGAAATAATTTTCAACCGCATAAATATCTAAGAATTATTTTAGACGGTAAATTTAAAAAAAAAAAAAAAAAATTTCTTATACGTTATGTCAAATCAAACAATGTCACGTAAAATAGAACAGGAAAAGTAATAATTTTTTCTCCACTACAATTTTAATATGAAACTCATGACTCTTGAATAGTTTACAATCTTTCTTTTTTTAAAAAAAAAAAATCATTAAATCTATTTTCTTGAACTCAACTTGGTGACTATTCTCAGAGGGATTTTCCTATATATATTTTTTTTATGAAGGCATTAATAAATATAAAATGACTTGATATTTTTCTAAGAAGCATATAAAAAAAAGCACGATAAATAATTTGAGATAAAAAGAATACAACGTTGGTAAAAACCATGAGAGATTAGAGTTCAACGATCAAACTAGACATAGTATGTCAAGTGATTTCTTTTTATTCGTCCAATACTAACACTATCAATGCTAGTAAAAAGGTAAGAAACATTCATTTGATTATCATTCATTACTTTTACTTATCTAACCCCCTCGTTCTTACTTGTCACATTTCATTTCTCGATTATTCAAAATCAATTTTCTCATGTCTCGACTAATTTCATAAAAATTCTACAACCTCCGCCCATTGTCAACCAAGATATGATAAGATGAAACGAATCAACGAGTATTTCCTCTCCGAGACCTCATGACTCTCAACCAGTTCAAAATAATAATAAAATGGAGGGATTATAGTGAATAGTTGTTGGGAAAAGGAGCAAATTTGAGGGCACATGTGGACAGTAGATTTAAAGTTAAGAATGACAAAACAGAAAGTACATCAGTACTCATAAAAACAATAGGCCAAACATATATTGAAGTTTGAACAAGTCTTATAGGTACTCAAAAGTGGCAAAGGAGCCTGCCTTATGGGTGATGTTGTGTGGGGTGGGTACCTTCAAATGGTGTCAGTAGAGCCATGTGATTATATGGCCCTTTATCATTCATGTCCACATAAAGAAAAACACCTCAAAGTGAGACAAAATAGTCCTCTAAAGTTACCTTTAAATGCATAAAAAAGAAAAACTGTACTATTAACCCCACACACCCTCTACTCATTATGAATGATGAAAGATGAAAAAAGTGAAATCTTTTACTTTCAATCGCTTCGATTTGTTCGTCTTGTTTCGACTTTTATAAAAATGAAATGAAAATAAGTATGAAAAACAGATTGAAACGAAGCGAGGAGAAAGCATTCTTCTCTTCCCATGTTTTCCCTTTTTGGATTCCTCATGGCTTATATTCAATCAATATTATACTCATTTAGTAGAAACATTGTAATCATCAAAAAGAGACTTAGAATTTTTTTTCATGACAAGGCAAAACTAAAAGATTTTATCATTTTTCTACATCAAAATTTTACATTAAAGCAAAGTTATGATTAAGAAGGCATAGAAAGAAAAAAAGGTACTAACAATATCTAATGGATACTACTACTATTACTAGACTTTGTTATGGTATTGTGTTTTGTGTGGTCCAGCACACAAACTACAAAGAGGGTACAAAAAATAAACAAAAGAAAGGGACCCCATTTCCCATAAATCAGTTCATCTGTTCATTTTACCTATGCATTATGTATTTTTGTTGGTAAGTAGTATTTGTATTGATGATGGCAATAATCTTGAGGAGATCTTCCTTACAAATCTTTTCTTCTGTTGTGTTTTTGGCTATACAGCTAGAGAGGGCTTTTACTACCTTGTATGTAAAGCTAGCAACCTTTCTGCATAAACAAACACAATGAGGATCTTGTTAAGTATATGTTTATATATAGACAAGACGGATTGAAAGCGAATCTAATAGTTTACCGAGTTCATCCCCTTCCCTCGTTAACGATGATCAACTGGAACAACACTTAAGTTTCAGTGGCTTCTTGGCCAGATGTAAACCTGGTCAATGATATAATCTCACATTAAGTGCTCTATTGAAACCAAGCAAGAGAAGAACACAGCTGTTGTTAAGTACTATACCTTGGAACCTGAAAGTAACATGATTTGAGAGAAGCCATGTTGAAGGCAGAAGTGGTGGGAAGCATAGGGATATTGTTCGTAGTAGTAGTAGTAGTAGTAGTAGTAGCAGGCATTGTTATTGCGGAACTAACATCAGCTGCGGATGAATCAGTTAGAAACGCAACATGTTGTTCTGCAGCCGATTTTGTAGGAGAAGCGAATAGATTATCAGGAAGGTTGTGGTCAAAGCTGCTTCAATGACAGAGAGATTTCAGAAAAATTAGAATGAAACAATGCCATCATAATATGAGCATCTTCGATTGGAAAACTAATTGAGAAGGCTTTAAAATATAGCAACATAACTGAAAACTTCACTTTGATAAACCTTAAAAGAGTTTCATCAAGGAAATTTTATATTAAATACCTATCTTGAGGATCGGAGTCATCGGTATTTGAGGTCTGCTCCTTGCTGCAACTGCCACTTCTGTTATTTGTATGTGGCATCTCCTGATTCTCATCAGCTGCATTAGCTAGGGGGTTGATGGGTTCGTGGACACCATTATTTTCTGCCGGAGAAAACAAATCAATCAATACTTGATATTGAAAAAAAACAAAGAAAACGAAGAAGTGTTTGTTCCAAGTGTTTACCTGCCAAGGCTTCTTGGTTGATGCCATTAGACGAACAAACAAAACCCTGATGGTTTTGAAACTGAGTTTGCATATGGGAGGCAGATGGAACACCTGGAGAGACGACGCCGGGATGGAAGTGACTATTGTGATGGTGGTTCTTCATCAGCTGCAAATTCATTAACCTTCTGCCTTGAAACTCAATCGCTTGCTGCAGTTCAGCTTCCTGCTCCATTTTTCTTCTCAACATCATCTCATGCGGATTATAAAACATCCTTCCTCCTGCACAGAGAAGACACTTTTCAAGTGTCTCAATCGAACAATTGGAAGAAAAAGAGTGGTCCAGCTTGTATTCTCACCAAAGGGAATGTCATATAGCTCCCTAGACTCAATCCCTGAAGGGCTTAAACATGCTGAGAGCTCTTCTCTATCAATAGGCTGCTGCTGTAGATGAAATTGCTTCCTTCAATTCAATTGAGAACGGAATATTAGTCATGCAAGACGTATATAGCAGAAATCAATCAAAACAGAAGATAATGATCATAATTTCATACTTGTCTGGGATTTTTCCCTTTTCTTTGTATGGTTTAACGAGCACGCGAGAATCACACACAAAATGAGGGTTGCCTTTGGCCAAAATTTGTTTCACAGTTTCGGGGTAGATGAATGTAACAAATCCAAACATCCGCTTCTGCTGATACGGAATTCTAACATCTTGCACTGGCCCGTACATACTTCATAACAAATCAAGGGCCACCTAAAGTTAATTCTTCATTCAACTTGATTTTCATTGATCAAATACAAGCAAGAAGAGCACAAACCTAAAGTAATTAGACACATCCTCCTCCTTGAATGTGCTATCAGCGGGAAATGTCAAGTAAATTTGTCGCAAACAAGAACTCGAATTTCCAACCAGCGCCATTGCTGAAAATTCATTTCTGTCGGGTAACGATCGACCATGTTTGTGGAACTCATCATTCATCATTAATGCTGCCGCAGCTGATCTGCAATTCAGACCACAAAAATGACAGTAACTAAGAAGGCATAGCCAACGTTCGATAACTCAACATCAATAATGTCCCAACCCAAAATCTAAACAGTATGTAACAAAACCATGAGTTCTTTCTAGTCTACCTGAAAGAACAACACAGGCTCATACAACATGGAGAGCAAGTAAAAAGACTATAAAGCATCAGAATATCATCATTACAACTGGAATCCATCACAAATTTACATGGAAAACATTTTTATACAAAAATATAAACTCTCAATCCCAAACTAAATGGTATCATGCATATTAATCCTCAATACACATTAGACAATGTCCAAGACATTTCACTCAATACTTGGTAACTTGCCTTTAGGGACAGATCAGTGGTACCTACAACTAGGAATTCACAAAACCTCATGCCTATAAACTGACATACAATCTCTAACCAAAACTGAAAATTAGTTGGTACACTATGCTAAAAATGGCAGAATCAAAACAATGCAAAACAAAAAAATCCATTTTCAAGAACACACTAAAGTAGACAACTTTCTACAAAATCAAAACAACACAAGAAAGTATCACCCCAATGCCACCAGCTAGCCCCAAAAATCTAAAGTTTCAACTAAAAAGGTGAATCTTTTTTCATCAACTCAGTTGAAATACTTAACCTCCCAGAGATCACAAGGCTTGGTATTTTAACTATTCATTACACAGTAGACACAGTAAGCTAGCATTTGGCCATAGATTTTGAGACTTTCATCTTCAAAATATCTGATTTGGCCATGAAATTAGATCAGATTTTGATATTCATCAAGTATATTCAAGTTCCCATAAACTTGCTCACATTAGTTTTTGGGTATTCAAAACTTCCACTCAAAAACTTCAAATTTCTTCCAACTAAAATGCATTTCCAAACCACAACTTCAAAAGCTCAAATTTTCAACACCAAAAATGTTCAAATGTTGAAGCTAGACCCACAAATTCAAGAAAACACCAAAGACAACAACTTTACTCAAAACACAAGCAAAGAAAAAAACAATCTTTTTTACTCAATTAAAACTACCTTTGATTATCATTGTAAACACTCATGCATCTGTTGAAACCAAAAGGATGACGACCTCCAGAAGCCATAAACTGAGAAGCAGCAGCAAATCTCTGTTGCTGTAACGCTTTCACACGCATAATCTCATCTAAACAGTCAACATTCCCAGAAGACTCATCTGTTGAATCACCAAATCCACCATGCATAAACTTACAACTATTCCCATTCTTACAAAACCCTTTAGCATAATACATGCAAGGCCTCCAACCAAACCCACCATTTTCATCACACCCACCCCCACCACCAAGATAAACATCATTCACTGAACAACTCCTACGATGTAACTGTTTCTCTTGATTTTCCTCACAAAAACCCATACCCATTGAATCACTTCTTCCACTCGGACTCATAACCGGGTCAAACAACTGTTCTTCATACCCAGAACCATTCACAACAGCAGCATACGACACTGGTCTCGGACTCCTTGAAAAAACCGGCGGTGACCCACCTGACCATGGAGAAGAAACAGGTGAAGACTGAAACCCATTGTTCGGAATCATGATTCTAGGCGAAGATTGAGGAAATGGGTTGAGTTTACTTGAACCAAAATGGGAAGAAGATGAAGGTGTTGAAGGTGCAGATGAACTGTTTGATAAAAGTCCTAAACGAGTTTTTGTTTGATTTATAGTAGAAATTAACATGTTTTCTGGGCCAAATGCTAATCTTATCATCTCCTTATCACCTTGATCTTGTGTTAGCAAATAACACATGATTTTTGATGCATTTTCTGGATCCAAATTTTCAATTCTTGATAAAACTGTTCTTGTTGCTTCATATGAATCCATGGTGATTCTCTTTTCTTTTTTTTTGCAGAGGTTTTAGGGTTTTAAATAGAGGTTTGATGAGAAAGATGATATAAAGAAAGATTTTACAAAGGGTATTTTATCGATATCTCCGTCCGTTCCGAAATAAGTGTCGTTTTAATCGCAAAAAAAATTTAACTATTATTAAGGATATTTTATCGATTTCTCTATTTTAAAATAAGTGTTGTTTTAATTTTAAGAAAAAATCGACTATTATTAAGTGCATTTTATCAATATATTTATCCCGAAATAAGTGTCGATTAAATAATTAAAAAAAAGGCTATTATTGAGGGTATTTGTTTAAGATTTCTCTATTTTTAAATAAGTATCGTTTTAACAAAAGAAAAATTCAGCGATTATTGAGGGTATTTTATCTTTATCTTCGTTCCAAAATAAGTGACGTTTTAATCGCAAAAAAATCAATTAATTAAGGGTATTTTATCAGTATTTTCATCTCTAAATAAGTGTCAATTTAACAACAAAAAAAATAGGCTATTATTGAGGGTATTTTATCATGATCTCCATCTCGAAATCGTTTTAACAAAAGAAAAATTCAGCTATTATTGAGGATATTTTATCATTATATTCATCCCGAAATAAATGTCGTTTTAATCTAAAAAAATTCAGCTATTATCAAGAATATTTTATTCGTATCTCCATCCTGAAATAAGTGTCGATTTAACAACAAAAGAATAGACTATTATTGAGGGTATTTTATCACGATCTCCATCTTGAAATCGCTTTAACAAGAAAAGAATTTAGCTATTATTGAAAATAATTTTTATCTACATATCTCACTGAAAATAAGTGTCATTTTAATAACAAAAGAAATTAGCTATTATAAGGGTATTTTATTAAGATCTCCATCCTGATATAAATATTATCTTTTTATTTATTTATATATATATATATATATATATATATATATATATATATATATATATATATATATTAAGGATAGTATTAGAAATGTCCTATTGAGATTATATTTCTTTTGTCAAAAAAAAAAATCATTTTAACAAAAATTATGGCTATTATTGAGGATATATTATTAATATTTTTTACTCGTCTATTTTTTTAAAAAAATATTCTAAATTAAATGTCATTTTTTAAAAAAAACTTTGCTATTATAGGGGTATGATATCAATATATTTGTCCCAAAGTAATTATGACTTTATTTAAAAAATAAATAGAGGAATGTTCTATTAAGATGATATCTTTCGTTCCAAAAATATTGTATTATTTAAACAAATTAAAATATGGATATTTGAGGGGGTATTTTATTAAGATAATATATTTTTGTACCAAAATAAGTACCATCATTTTGATAAATAATAAATTCAAATAATTATTTATATTCTATTTATCCACTTTTACTTGTTAAACTTAAATTTTATACGTTCTTATAAAATAATACTCTAATTGATATAAATATTTCGTGCTAAGAAAAAAAAACATCATAAAAAATATTTATTATTTTTTTAATATGTATCAAAAAAGATAAGATAATATGCCTATTTATTTTGAAAAAACATAGAAATTAATAGTACTATGATTAATATAGAAAAAAAAAATGGATTTTATTTTGGGGAAATTATTAGAAAAAGGATGGCAAAGATATCAACCATGTTATAAAAGGCAATGATAGGTTGGTCTTATATTCGTGCAATCATTATATACCTTATATTATACAAGTGTGTGGGTCTTATTATAAAGTTTTTTTTAATTTAAAATATTAATTTTTAATATGTATTTGAGTTAATTATATTTCAAATTAAAATAAAAAATATATATGCGATTATAAATTATAAGTTGCTATTTTCAATTTTTGTGTTTCATAATTCGCTTTTTTAAACTTGAGTTCAATCTCTACTTATTTCAATTTGAGTTGGCACATCAGCTTGAGATTGTTCATAATGTTGGACTTTAGTAATGATAATTGATAGTTAATGCTTCTTCAATTTGAGAATCTGTCTTTTTATTGTTGCGGTTCAACAATTCATTTCACGTAGTTGATTCGGTAAAAATGATTTACTTAATTTTATATCGGATTGAAAAAGAAATCATACACCCTCTCTTCTTTTTACTTAAGTTCAATCATCAATTCATTTGAGTATTATTATTTTTTAGTAACACAAAGATGATAAATATTTTGTTAGCAATTTATAGATGCCACAATATATTCATTTAATGGAATATGAATGATGTTAAAATAAAAAATTTTAAAACATCAGAGACAAAATGAAATAGGAATAAAAGGGTAATTGGTTAAACTCATAATTATTAAATATATTATAAATTTCTTTACGCGTTTGATAAATATCAAAATTATAATTAGCCAAAAAAAAGATAACTATAAGTTATAAGATGTTTTTGTTTGATTGAAAGAAGTATGATTTTATCCTAATTTTTTTTTTTTTTATGAAATACTTCCTCCATAATACAACTTTTAATTATCTCTATCTACTTTTATATAAAAAATTAAAACTATATCATAATCTTCTTATCAACCACCACCCATTATTTCATAATATATTATATGTATTATATTTTATTATACTGTATTTTATGATAAATTCAATGTTATTATATTGTAATAATTTATAAATTTACTAAAATAACCTAATTATTCTAGAGTAGGAGGTTTGACTAAATTTAAATAATTAAGATAAAGGGTTAAAATAGTATTTTGAAATATTATGTAAATATATAATTTGAAAAATAAATTAAGTAACAATGGGAACACACCAAATTGGTTGTATTGTTACGTAACAACGATACAATACAATACATTTTAAGTAACAATCAAAATAAACATTGTAGGTATAGTAACGATACAATACAATACAATCGATAACAATGATCCAAACATAGTGTAAGTAATTATTATCATTTTTAAATTTCCTCTACACAAATAAGTAGTACTTCTAGCTATAAAATTAGTTTCAACATCTACGATTAGTTTTCAATTATTATTATTTAATGTGTTAATCCAAATTAAACAGATATTCTTTCATTCATTTTTACTTGTTCAATTTAAACTTTACACGTAACTTAAAAATAATGATTAATATGAATAATTCATGATAACACTGATATTAAACGACATTCAGACTTAGGTCTTTAAAATGATTTAAAAAATAATTAATTAATACTGAAGATAAAATATGAAAAACATAATTAATTTTTTTGTATACATGTTAAAATAGAAAAATAAAAATAAAATTTTATTTTCTTAAATTATTATTGAATAAGTGAAAATGATCGAAATTTAACTAAATAATTAATAATAAGATAAAATAATAACAGAATTCGAAAAAGATTCCAAGCCAAGGAGTGTTTATAGCAAAAGAGAGATTAATTCAATAAAGGATCCTAATATGTAGAGATTACAAGTGTTTATTATCTCTATAATATTTATTATGAGCGTAATATAAAAAAAAATTCTAAATTTAATGTAAGTTATTAATTTTATCTTTAAAATTATTAACAGTTTTAAATACATATTTACTTAATCAATTGAACTTAAATACACTACCGATCTGCAACATGAGAGAAATACATAATTAAGAAGTGTTTTCAACACCTCGCTCGATTTTTTATTATGAGTAAAATTTGATATAACTTGTTATGTCATGTAGCATATCAAAAGTGTATCTAAGTTTTAATTAATCAAATCGAGATATATTTTTTAGATTGTCAATAGTTTAAAAGTGAAACTAATAGCGTTTTCAATACTTCTCTATTATTATCGAAGGCATATCATTTCTCTACCAAAATTTCACATAGGACCGAGAAAGGAATCATGTTATATGGTGCGGATTTCATTAGCTCATTTGATTGACTATTTCGTTTTATTCTGTTGATAAAAGTTTAATTCTATGCCTTGTAATCATCTTTTTTATGAGATGTTAGAAAATAAAATAAAAAGGATGATGTTACTTGGCGAGATATATAGGGTAGAGGTCTCGAGTTATGGTAAAGTGATAAATACTCTTTTAGTTTTTTCTAGAGGTCTCAAATTACCCTAAAATACAGAATCATGTTTATTAAAAAGCGTTTTATCTTTAATGTGAGATTTATAATTATAAATATAAATTAAATTTTAATATAAATATCGAATACTAGACCCAAAAAAATATAAAAGTTAAAGGTCAAAGGGTCTGTTCAACCCTGTCTTTAGACTGCCTTGATAGAGGTGGGCATGGAGAACTGTTGCCTGTAGACAGTGGGAACTTGTGTATGTGTGATGTATTTTTATTTTTTTTATATTTATATTTAATTAGAGGAATTTATTAGTATATATTATTTTTATTTTTTCTAGAACTCATGAAACAAATCAACACACAATTATTTTGAAGAAAAAAGAAAGTTTGGTGTGTTTGTTAGGGTTGAGAATAAGTATATTATTATTTTAAAAATATTTAGAAAAATAAATTTTAATTTTTAAATATTCTTTGCGAAAAGTATGATTAAACATAAGTTCAAACTTAAAATTTTTCAAATGAAAAAATATATACTCCTATTACTTAGTTTCTTGGGAAAAGACTGAAATATGTTATCGAACTTTTAGAAAAGACTCATTTATGTCATCCATTAAAAGTTTGACTCATTTATGGAAATTATCGTTTAAGAAAAAGCTCATTCATGCCATTATTTTTTAACAGTGATTTTACAAAATTATTTTTGACACGTGACCAATTATAATTCAGTCACGTCATTAATTTTTTTAATAAAAAACAAAAATTGAATTAAAATAACTCACTCAAATAAAGACCCACCCAAATAGAACTATGAATATTTTAAAATTTGGGTGGGTCTTTACTTGGGTGGGTTATTTTAATTCAATTTTTATTATTTGACTGAATTATAATTGGCCACGTGTCAAAATGATTTTACAAAATCACTATTAAAAAATAATGACATTTTCTTAAATAGTAATAACATAAATAAGTTAAATTTTTAACAGATGACATCAATGAGTTTTTTTATAAAATTCGATGACATATTTAAAATTTTCCGCTAATTTCTTTGGTGGACTGAATGTGAAATGATATAAGAAGTGAAATATTACATAATTAAATATTTTTATGGCAACTGATTGATAAAGTTTGATAATATGTCAAATGGATGCATGGAGTTTACATGTAGAACAATATTAGTACTTGAGCTCATCAACCTTCAAATGATTGTAGTTGGTATTGGAAGAGATTTATTCTTTTATTATTTTATTCGATGTTTAATGTTTGATATTAAAGTCTGATTAAATTAAAATTTGTATTAAAAAATTAACTTTGAGATGGTAAAACATTATTAAAATTTTTTAACTAAAAGTAAATGAATCCTTACCATCTCACTGTGATTCTCGTTATAGTATCCCTTTAATACTTGAATTTTGTTGAAGTATATATATATAAAAGAGGTTTGTAATGTTAAACGGCTAAAAATTTGATTAGAAATTAAAAAAATAATATCTTTTTGTTTTAAAATAAACTAATCTTTTTTTTTTTATTTTTTTAGTTAAAAGGTTTTAAATGTTCAAAAAGATAAAGTAACACAGATAAAATACAATTAATACATAAATGTATTTTTTTAATTCGACTTTAATCAATATTTTTTCAATTCTAAGTATATATAAATAAACGCTTAACTAACGGCTACAAAACGACCACTACGCATTTATCTTTGATTAAATATCTTGATATTTGATAGAAAATGCTTAATTCTAACTAGTGGAACATCCAAGCAAAACAATATAATGTACTCAATGAAATCACATAAATAGAATCCGAGAAAGGTAAAATGTGTGTAAACTTTATCAGTACGTCGTAAAAGCATTAAAAGACTATTTTTAAAAGACTTCTGACTCAAATATAACAGTACCCGATATTAAAAAAAACAAAAACAATGCAAAGCCTACCAAAACGAATCAACAATCAACAACAAAACAGTATAATAAAACGAAATACAATAAACAACATACCAAACTATTGAAAACAATAACGTATAATGATGAATATCAAATTAAAACAAAAAAGCATCGTACATAAACCTGACCCTTAACTTTGTTTCAATGGACAATTATGTTCTCCAACTTTGAGTATGCACAGATATACATTTAAATTTGTATAAAATTGATCTAGTAAACACACTTGTCCTACATGACATAGCACACATAGAACGCCACGTACGATATAAAATTCTCACCTATGACGAATATGTCTATTTGCTCTATTTTATACAAGTTTATATGTCTAATTCTCCACATCCAAAGCTAAAGATCATACTCGTCAACTGATGTCAAGTTAGAGTCGTTGTTATGTATTATGTCAAATAAAAACTACAGTAATACAACTAGTACGATAATCGTAGTCTAAAAAACTCAAAAAGTAAAACTGTGGTTGGGATATGGGACAAGTGGGGGGTGGGGTATTATAACAAATAAAATAAAAACAAATGGCATACGTGCTGCTGCAGCACAGGAATTAAAGCTTAGTTTATTGTGCAAAAATAAAATCTGCAAACATTGGGGATTGTGTAGTTTGCTTTTTTCTTTCAAAAATAATAATAAAAATGTCTAGTCTTTATCTTACTTTCTTCTCTCTATATTTTTGTTGGCATTTGTCTTTTCACATAATTGGACAAAACAATGCTGACTAGGACTCTTTGGATTCATATTTAATGTTTCAAAATTTTTATGATAATGATTTTAAATTACATTAATTTTAAGGTGAAAAGTACCAAATATATTATCGAATTTTAATAAAAGGTTTATTTATGTTATATGTTAAAAATTTTTTGTTTATGTTATTTTCGTTTGAGAAGAAGAGTTATTCATGTCAATATTTGTCAATGAAAAATAATTTTGATTTTGTGAAATTATTTTTTACACGAGGTCAATTATGATTCAATCACGTCATTAATTAAATTAAGTTTTAAAAAGAAAAGACTTAAATACGTCGTTAGACTTTGAGAAAAGACTCATTTGTGTCATATGTTAAAGGTTTGACTCATCTGTGTCATTTCAGTTAATAATTAATGACATGGATATGCATTTTGTCAAACGAAAATGATATAGACGAGCAGAATTTTTAACGGATGAAGTAAATGATTTTTTTTCTCAAAATTTGATGGAATATACTTCGGTGGTATCAAGTATCATTTTAGCTAATTTTTGCTATGAATTACTACATGCATTTTCCTCCTTCAAATATATACAAACACACACTCTTATGGTATCAAACAATAATTGATGATTGCTTTCAGTGAAGAACTGTTTTTTCTTCTTTGATGTCACCATAGTATATGTATACTAGGATGATATATATTAAGTATCATTGTATCAATTTAACTAATTTTCACTGAACCACTACCTTTTCCTCTTTGATATCACCAGAGTACGTATACATATGTTCTAATGGTATCAAAAATTAATTGAATAGTAATTTTTTTTTTTAGAGAAGAACTACTTTTTTCTTCTTTGATACCATCATACCTAATTCAAACTTTCAAATTTGAATAATTAGTCATGTTTGTATATGTATAATTCGCTAGAATATACAAATACATATGTATAATATAAAATTATTTAACCTATATACATATACAATTCACCTCTCTCTCACTCCCTGTCCTCTCTCACTCGCCTCTCTCCTCTCTCTCTCGATCTCACTCGCATCTCTCCTCCCTCTCCCAGTTTTGCTCATCTCTCTCCTCCATTTACCAATCTCTCTTGCCATATATATAAATTAATATGTATAATATACAATTATCTAACTAATATACATATAAAATTCACCTTTCTCCCACTATTTTCCCCCTCTCTCTCCTCTCTCCCAGTCTCGCTCCCCTCTCTCCTCCATATAACATGTAGCTACAAATTGTAATTATCAAACTATAGCTATGGAGAGTAATTAATAATTTTTTTTAGTGGCTATATATGAAAGTTTTGCACCCAAACATATTTATGTCAATATTCTATTTTTTTTGATGATTTTCATAATATTAGATTTTTATAACTAACTAGCATATTTAAACAAAATATCATCACCTTTGTTTTTTTTTTTAAAAAAATATATATATTCATTTTTTATCCTTTTCCAAATTATAAAAATTACATGTGAATTCTTATTAATATGTTTCTGTTTCTCTTTTATTCATAACTCATAAATTATATTAGACTCTTTATCATATAAGAATCTTGATAATATATATAAACTAGTTCGAAACAAGAAAAAAATAGTAAAAAGCTCATAATAAAGAGAATATTGTAAACTAAATAGAAAAAATAAATAAAAGAAGGGTACGATGGAGCAAGATAAAGTAGAAAAAAATATTAAAAAAAGGAAGATAAGACAAATTAAATTATAGCGAGTTGAAATTAATATATTATGTTTCGCCTTGTCCTACCTCGTTTATCTTGTTGAAATTTTTTTGACTTTAATTATTACTTGTTTATATTTAAAACTCCTTGCTAAAATTTCTGTCTCCGTCTATTAGGGAGAGGATGAGGAAGAATTTGAGAGAAACGATGAGATGATGAATTTTAATCGTCAACAAGTTTTTTTTAGTAAGCCGCATTCGGTACAACCACTGGTACAATCTCTGTCCTTCGGGAGCATTTTGCGGTGAACACTTTGTGTGGACCGAGTGAACCCTCATTGTGTAATAGCCTGCAAACCACATAGATGATATAAATCACACTAGACAAACCTTATATGACAAGCTCGACTCAGAAAACATTTAGGGTGTGTTTGGTATGAAGGAAAATGTTTTCCATGGAAAATGTTTTCCTAGAAAATGTTTTCTTGGAAAACAAGTAGATTTTGGACTTATTTTCTCATGTTTGGTTGGTGGTGAGTAGAAAATATTTTCCGGAAATGATTTTGTGTTTAATTTATGAATGAAAAATATTTTTGAGGAATATCTTTTATTTTTACTAGAATAAAAAATAATTTATGAAATTGAAAATATTTTTTAAAAATAATTTTTTTTGGGTGGTGATGATAGGGGGTGGGGGGTAGTAGGGGGGGGCAGAGGGAGGGGGTAGGAGTGAAAAATAAAAATTTGAAGTTGATAGTATTTTTAAAAATTAAAATTAATTTTTTGGGGGGTTGGGGGTGAGGGGGCTAATAGGGGTGGGTAGGGGGGCTGGCCGCGGGGGGGGGGAGGTAGGAGCTTAAAAATAAAAATTTGGAGTTGAAAATATTTTTAAAAAGCAAAATTAACTTTTTTGGGGAGGGGTGGTGTTGGGAGGGGACCGGGGGGGGGTAGGGTGAGGTGGTCAGAGATCGAGTGAAAAAATAAAATTTTGAAATTGAAAATATTTTTTAAAAAAATTTATGTTTGTTTTCCCAAAAAAAATTAATGTTTGTTTTCCCAAAAAAAAATATAATTTGAAATTGGAGGAGAACTTTGGAAAATGTTTTCCTTAATTTTTGAAGGGAAGTCATTTTCCTTAATTTTGAGGAAAATGAGTTGATTTGGAAAACATTTTCCAAAACTTTTGTCTCAACCAAACATGAGAAAATATGAAAACATTTTCCAGAAAATGTTTTCCTTCATACCAAACACACTCTTAGAGGAAATTGATCCCACGACGACCACCTTCCGAACCAATTAAGACATCCAAATCAACAAGCTATGAATACCTATATATAGATAAGTTGAGAATTTCTTTTAATGTTCTCTTTCTTTTTCATCATTTTTTAAAGGAAAATGGTCTGATATACCCTTTAACTTTGTCATTTGGAATTGATATACCCCTCGTTATGAAAGTGACTCATATATGTCCGTACGCTATACAAACGACTTACATATACCCCTGCTGTTACAAAATGAGTTCACACATACCCTTCATTTAACGGAAGTTAAAATATTAGTTCTAAATTTATATTTTTTACTTTTAATTTTTTTAAAAAACTTATTTAGGGGTATATATGATTCTTCTATCAAAGTTAGGTATATTTTAACTTTTTTCATACATAAATTATTTTTTGGCTTCTTTTATTATAATTATTTGAGTTTGTTATTTCTAATTTTTTTCTTTCATTCCTTAGTTTAAAGAAGAAAAAAAATTAACTATTTCTTTTGTCTATATTGTAATTTGATATTTGTTTTCGAAGAAAATAATTTGGTCAACTACAATAAGTTTTACAAGAATTCTAGTGAAACATAAATAAATTTGATTATCAAAATAGTAATTCTAAATTAGTTATTGAAACAAAAAAATTCAAAAAAATATGTTTGATGAGGATTAAATTTACTCATGTGGGATTATACTTTTAGAAAAAAATAATTGAAATTATTATTTTTTTCATTCCGTTAAAGGAAAAGGGTATATGTGAGCCATTTGTTTATAAGTAAGAGTATATCTGAGCCACTTTCATAATAACGGATATAACAGCTCTAAATGACAAAGTTAAAATGTATATCATACCCTTTTTATTTTTTTTAAAAGAAGATTTTATCATTTAGTTTCTTTTTCATCATTTTTAATTTTTTTTTTAAATAATTTTTAGTTATATAAGCTCAATAGCATATACCTCATATTTTTTTCTTTGGCCTCATGATGTCCCACTATACTCTTGAGTTTAATTCACATGATATTTGAAGTTTAATTAATTTTTATTTCATTTTTCATGTGCCAAAGATATAGAGTAATTTTTTATAAAGTTAATACGTATTTTTTAAAAATCTTTTTAAATTTAATTAAATTATAAGAAATTTATTTTAAAGTCCATAAATGATATGTGTTCCACAACCATACCTTACTAGTAGTAATTTTTTTAATAAAAAACTAAACGTGAATATAAAAAAGAAATTGTTATAAATACATCATCATCGCCAAAATAATGCCACGTAGGATAACAAGTCATTTTAACCATAGGTAAAACTACGTATTGTTAGTGATTTCAACATTCACTGCACAGTAAAAACAATGACACCACACGCATAGCGTATGCTTGTCATACTTCCTATTCTACCCTTCATAAAACTAAAGAATTACACTCTCAATTACCTTAACTTAGATTAAACACAAGGGTAAAAATGTCATTTTCAATCAACTAGCTTAAACTTTGAAATTCTTATAAGATCATTAGATTAAGATTAAAATTGAAATTCCATGAAGTTGTTACACTTGATTTTCAAAATTCTCCCATATGACAATTTCTTCTAAATTTATTGGTATTCTGATCGTAATCCTTATCTCTTTCCCATTGAAAACGAAAGGTGAATATGAAAATAATAATACTACAAAGAAATGTGGTTCAAATAGTGATAGACAAGGATGTAAAAACAATAAAAATGAGGCATTAAAGTTGAAACTTGTTGCTATTGTTTCAATTCTTATGACAAGTATGATTGGTGTTTGTTTACCTCTCTTCTCTCATACAATTCCCGCGTTACAACGCGATACAAATTTATTCGTGTTGGTTAAGGCATTTGCTTCCGGAGTTATACTAGCCACAGGGTACATGCACGTTTTACCTGACTCGTTCGATTGTCTTATGTCTGATTGCTTGCCTGAAAATCCTTGGAGAAAATTCCCATTTACAACGTTTGTTGCTATGATTTCCGCGATTTTAACTCTAAGCATTGATTCATATGCCATGAGTTGCTTTAAGAAGAAGAAATTGGAAAATGGAGATGGAAATGATGGAGATTGTGTTCAAAATAATGCTAAGATTGAGTCACAAAATGGACATGTACATGGAGAAGTATTCAAATGTGATGATAAAGGCTCACAATTGATTAGGTATAGGGTTGTGGCTCAGGTACAATATTTACTTACGTATAGTCAGATCTCTCTATAATATCATTCTTAATTTCGAAATTAGCTGTTATAATAAATGAACCTAACATCATTCTTGATTTCAAGATTAGTTGTTTTAATGAATGATTGTTATACATACACCTATAACAAACATTTGACATATAAAACAATATTTTGACTATTATTGGCAAAAAAATGTAAAAAATCTATTTTTTTATTATCATACAAACATTTGACATATAAACAATATTTTTACTAGTATAGGCAAAAAAAATGTAAAAACTCTAATTTTTTTAATATTATACAAACATTTGATATACAAACAATATTTTGACTATTATAGTCAAAAAAAAATGTGAAAAATCTATTTTAATAATATTATGAGTTAGTAACTTTAATGTAAAATCTTAAGCTTAATCACACTTTTGATAGAGAAGGAAATCTTTTAATGATTATTTATATAAAAGAGATCTGACTGTCGATACGATAATATATAATATAGGTTTTGGAGCTAGGGATAATTGTGCACTCAATAGTGATAGGATTATCCATGGGTGCATCTGATAATCCATGTACAATTAGGCCATTAGTAGCTGCTATATGTTTCCATCAACTTTTTGAAGGAATGGGCTTAGGAGGTTGCATTCTCCAGGTACATATATTTTTAATCGATCGCGTATATATGTATAACAATAATAACTATGTTTCAGTCTTGTTCTGATGTTTTTATTTTTCGCGTTTAGGCGGACTATGGTATGAGGATGAAATCAACATTGGTGTTGTTTTTTTCAACAACAACACCATTTGGTATAGGACTTGGAATTGGATTATCAAATGTGTATAGTGAGAATAGTCCAACATCACTTATAGTTGTGGGATTGTTGAATGCATGTTCAGCTGGTTTATTGAATTATATGGCACTTGTGGATCTTCTTGCACATGATTTTATGGGTACCAAATTGCAAAATAATATAAAGCTTCAATCATGGGCTTATCTTGCTGATTTATTAGGTGCTTGTGGAATGTCTATTATGGCTATATGGGCCTAAATTGTATTTATCTTTGAATTTTTGATACGATAAGTGGTGCGGGTAATACATTTGAGTAAACGATATGCCCATATGGGCATGAAATTATTCTTTTTTGATTTCATTTTAGTTTTGTTTCCATCATCAATGTGTAGTTATTAGTTGTGAAAATAATGTGTAGTTTCGTATCACCGAATTAAATATCGAAAATTTACTTTTTTTTTTGTTGAAGTTGAATTGATTTATATTGAGATGGTTACTTTTGTTATTAAAGAAAATTTAAATTATGGTAGCTCTATGAGATTATGATAATTATCAGTTGTGTGATTATATGAAAAAAATTAAACTAAAAAACGAAAAAATATTTTGCATGTGAGGGGAAAAAATATAAAATTCTTCATTTTTAATTATCGCTAAATATATATTTGGTGAGAAATCGACACAGTATTATATAAGTGTATTAAAATATGTGATAAATATATATGCTTATATTATATGTGACTAATAAATTATTTTTTGTAATATGTATTATAATTGTATTATGAATGTCTTAAAAGTGATAAAATGAAAGAAAAATATTATTGCTATAAATGAAAATATATTTTTAATGTTATATATTTATATAAGTTTCGCATTGTATAAATACTATTGCAAGTTTTTTCCCTCCTAAACTAAAAATATGACTATATGAATGCAAAGTTATATGTTGGACTAAATATTTTCTTTTTAAGTGTCATTTTTAAAAAATTATTTATCATCATGAATTAAAAGACTCTATTGGGTGGTTGATATTTTTAATTGGTCACTAACTTATTTAAGTCAACAATTTTGTTGAGAGGTTTGATTGGTCAACACATTGTTCTTTTTGTAAGAAAAAAAATATATATTCTCTTTCTAACCAATTTTGAATAATAAAAAAAAATCCTTTTTTGGGTAAAGAAAAAAAATCCTAAAATTATCTTGGAATAAAGGGAGGTGTTATATGGTTATTTTGTATGCACTATTGTCTACTAGCCTTTCATTTATGAGTCATTTTTTCCCCTTCTTAAATTGTGAAAAAGATTATTTGGCGAAAATTGATATTTATTTTTATTAAGATAAAATATTTATCTGAATTTGTTGTATTTATTGGGTTATGAAGGTGATCGCGAAAGTTTATAATTTACAAATCATATGACGATAAATTAGATGACAAAGAAAACTATACTAAAAGACATAATATTATTATATAATATGACTAATTGACCTATATAATTAAAAACTAATAAAAAGACATTAAAACTGTAGAGATAATAAATCTCTCCATACAACAAAACTCTCTAAACGATTATATTGTAGATTGTATCGTGTTCCACACTTTGAGAATAGGGATCTTCAATTTATAGATCTCCAAGTTTCCTCTAAGGAAAAATAAATCAAATATGGAAGAAAATTATATTTTTTTTGCAGATAAAATTTAAATATTTATGGTAATATTTTAATTTTTTAAAGAAAAAAAATAAACTTCAAATAAGGAAAAAAAATTAAGGCAAAACTCTAACAGAATCTAGATCTAAATATGATATAATTATAAGTGGTTATTTATTTAAGATGTGAATAATGATAATTAAGAGTTGTGGAAGGAATCAACTAATTAATAGTAGCATAATGGTTGTGGAAGAAATCAAGTGTTTAAAATATTGCCCTTCATATTAAATATCCCCTCTAAATATTCTATTAAGCATATAAAAATTCTCTATTTCTAATATATAATTCAAGAATAAGATTTGTGAATCTCAAAATTGAATACAAAAATAAGGACCCCATTTAGATGGAATCTGAGTCAATCAAAAATAATTATTCTATTTTTTAAAGATAAAATGAGATTTACGTATATTTTATTTTACAAAAATTATATAAAATATGTTATTATTATTTCTTTTACGACTTATCACCAATTCCATTTTATTTTTTTTTAAATAAGGATTAAAATTTCAAAGGTTATTAAATGTATGGAGCAGTTACATTAAAGACTTCAATCAATTTAACTTGGAAAATTTCAAAGTAGAAAGAAGAACATGACATAGCCAAAAGCAAGGTCAAGTTTGAAGGCCATAGAAACTACTATAATAAAATTTTTAAAAATATATACCATCCACGAACGAGATAATATGGTAAGTACTCATTTATCGTTAACTAATAATTTTGAAATTATTTAAAGTTTAAATGAAGTTATCTATAATAAAAAATATTTTTATTCTCAATTATAATTTTTTTAATTATATTTAAATTAGATCAAGTCGCTGATATAAATCTAATAAATTTAATACTATAGAATATGTAATTGAGACCACAAAGTTTCCCAAATTATTTGACTTCAACAACTAGTCAAGTCATCCTTTCACCACTCCAATTAAAGCAATGTTTGGACTAATTAGTAATTAATGAAAGAAACTTTTTTTAACATGTCAATATTGTCTTCATTATTAATCTTTTGATTTTTCTTCTTCTCAAAGTTATAATTTATCTTCCAACATTTTAATTAATATATTTTGTCATCACAAGATATGCATTTTTACTATTATAATTTATATCGACATAGTTCATGATTGTCAAAAAAAATCCTTTAAATCACCGTATATCTTTATTTTCTTCTAATAAAGCTAGTTAATTAGTTGGCATGTCAATCAAAGGTCATTATGAGAGTTCAGAGTTAATTTTATTTAATTTATTCAGTCTAATTAATTAAAACTTGTGTAACAAATTTAATTTGTGCTAACTTGTATATGTCTCTCATTTACTATATATGGAACATGGAGATTGTGTGTAGATTATAGGGACCTAATCAAGTACACTTTAAAGAACAATATACACTTTAACTTACCAAACCTATATACATCTAGTAGATTATATATAGAAAAGTTTTAATGCTCAATAATACCAATAAATAATACATATTTAATTGTAATTTCAAAAAATGAAGTTAAAAAAAAAAAGCAGAATGTACACATGTCTTTAATTAATCTCAGAAGTAAAGTCGAGATTCTATCTCTGGTAGATTAATCTTTGCCTATGTCAAAACTAATAAAACTTATTGAGGTAGAGAAGACGTAAATAAAAAGTGTTACAACTCAACAACAACAGTAATATACAGTGCAGTTTCACAAAGTGTAATTTGAAAAAAGTGAAGAGAACACAAATCTTACCTCTATCTCAAAGATGGAATAAAAAAATTGTTTTTGATAGATTGTCGACTCACGATGAGAAGTGTTAAAACTCAACAATAACAGTAATATACAGTGCAGTTTCACAAAATGTAATTTGAAAAAAGTGAAGAGAACGCAAATCTTACTTCTATCTCAAAGATGGAACAAAAAGATTGTTTTTGATAGATTCTCAACTCACGACGAAAAATGTTAAAACTCATTGAGTTCAAAACTTTAGTCAAGATGAATGTGATGTAAACAACAACATCATACAGTGTTTTCATAAAGTGTGATCCAAAAAAAGTAAAAACTCAAAAACAACAATAATATACAGTGTAGTTTCACGAAGCGTGATCTGAAAAAAGCAAAGAGCACGCAAAAACAACTACAACATAGAATATACTATGTAATTTCACAAAATGAGATTTAATTTGAAAAAAAAAACAAACAGAACACAAATCTTATCTTTATTCCAGTAATGAAATTAAAGAAAATATTTTTGATAGATTCCCGACTTATGAATAAAAACATGTTAAAATGAGTTAAAAACTCTAGTCGAAAGATAGAATAAAAAGACTGTTTTTAATAGACTCTCGACTCACGACGAAGCGTCAAAAGTCATTGAGTTAAAAACTCTAGTCAAGATGAATGTGTCGTAAACAACAACAACAACAACATCATCATACAATGTTCTACGAAGTGTGATATGAAAAAAACAAATAAGACTCAAAATCACCACCACCATCGCCAACAACGACATACAGTGTAGTTCCACGAAGTGTGATCTGAAAAAAGCAAAGAGGACGCAAAAACAACTACAACATAGAATATACAATGTAATTTCACAAAATGAGATTTAATTTAAAAAAAAGCAAAGAAAACACAAATTTTATCTTTATTCGAGTAATGAAATTAAAGAAAATATTTTTGATAGATCCCCGACTTACGAATAAAAACATGTTAAAATGAGTTAAAAACTCTAGTCAATGTGAGTTAGCTAAAAAAAATCTTGCTAGTCCAATTTTTTTTTTTTAAAGAAAAGTCAAAAAAGTGTAAAATTCCCAATTAGTAGGGACTTTTATGAGTAAATAGAAGTTTGACCAAACATATTGCAAAAATAAAATAAAATAATATAAAAAAATAAATAAATCTACTTGTCTCCTTGACTTCCCACGCGTTCTATAATAGGCCCCACCATCTTCTTTCTTCTTCACCCAAATTTCCCTTTTTACCCCTACACCCCACCCCCCACCCCACCCACCACTATATATATAGATTGTATGTATATTTGTGTTTCAACATCCTAAAGTTTGTAACTGATAAATTTTCAGTAGAGAGAGAAAGAGATTAGTTTTAGAGAGAGAAAGAGAGAAGTGTTTGGTGAATTGTTGAATTTTTCATGTCAATGAAACAGACTCCTATGTCTCCAAACAAACACACCTCTAATGTAAGCTTACCCCCCCCACCCCCCCACCCCCTTTTTTTTTGTTTGAGTTTTTAATTTATTTTTCTAATATGAAATCTGTTGAATTTAACTGAATTTTATAGTTCTATTGAATGGAGAATTGTTTGGTTTAGCTGAATTGTTGATTAAATATAGAAAATCATCATTGGTCATTTCGCAAGTCAATTGAGTTGTTAATTATTGTAATTTATATTATTTTTTTTTACGTAGTTTGGAGGCATTTTTGTTATAAGGTTAGGACTTTGAATCTCGAAATTTGAACTGTGTCACGTAAATTGGGATAGAGGGAGTAGATTTTGTTAGAATGTATGATTTTTGCTTAGATATAAGTCAATGGCATGTAGAAATGATTCTAGTTGTTTCTTTTGGGTGATTGAGATTGTTGAATTATTGATTTATGAAATAATCATGGTTAATTGGAAGTTTTTATATGCATTAATGACAAGTGTTGTTATGGAGGGAGATGTTTTGGGGGTATTAGCTCCATCGGTGGTAGAGTCAGGATTTTTATTAAGGGGTGTCGCAGTATAAAGTAGACATAGGGGAGTCAACCTATAGTATAGGCATAAAGCAAAAAATTAAAATAAAATTTGACCTAGCTAAACAGTGTAATTTTCGGGCAAAGGGTGTTGTTTGACGCCCCTTACCAAGCACGGTGGAAGCGTGGTGATTGACTTTTTTTTCTTGTTAAATTGGAATGGCTAAGGTGGACATTTTTTGAGCTATTTCGATGATCAATTGAACTATAGGATCCTCCGAATTGCTTTAGCTACTACGATATTGAGTGTTGTTATTTAGTGTATTCAAGAAAATCTTAAGACTTTGGGTTGAATGCTCATCGGTAAGTCAATTCTCATTAATTCTTGCATTTTCTCTCTTTACTGAACTTATTGAGCGATTAGCTCTGCTCTAGGCTTACGTTTTGGTATGTCAACCACTTCAAACTCCGAAGAATTAAGCTCGTTGAGTCCTTAAAGAGAAAAATAAAATCATTAGTAGACATGTCGATCCTAAAACGATTACATGTTCAGAAGAGTATGAGAGATATATAGTAACTTTTCTGAAATGTAATGGTTGTGTTCATATCATTTCACTCTATTTATTCTTATAGCTAGTTGATGAACTTTCCCTGTTACGTTGCTAGATTTTTCTATACTGCAAACGTATTTTCATGTTATGATTCACTTAAGTTCCTCCCTGTGAAAAGTTCGTGGACGGTCTCTATATCTCGGGACTTTTTATCAGCTCATGATATCCAATTCATGATCAAAATATTTGGAGAGACTCCACATTTGTTTTCAATTTGTTTCTTGAAATGAAGATAATCCTGTTTTATGCATCTGATTTTAAGATAATGTTTTATGGTAATTTAGTATTAATAATGAGTAGCAGCTGCGAGTTCCTTTGTCAACATAAAGAAAATAATGAATAGAAGTACGAGATACAGGGAAGGAAAAAGGCTCAAGATGAAATAATGTGATGTTACAGTTTTTTAAGTTCGATCTCCTTCTAAAGTTTAGATATTGTTTAAACTAAAAGCAGTATACTAACATCACCTATGAGGGTATGTTCGTTTATTTTTATTTATTTTTTCTGAAAAATGTCATCTATGAAATGTTGCGTGAGTACTGTTGTACATGTAGTATGGTGAAGCTCTTTCTGGTCTACTGCATTTCACAATAATCGACAAAACTTTTAAAAGTTCCATAAGAACTTATGACATTCAATCTCTTCTTGGATAGCACGTATCATGAATAACCTTCTTTTATGAATGCAACACCTCTTGTTTGTTGAGATTCTGATCTATTATATTTACGACGCTTCCTTGTGTATTAGACATTGATACTGTTTTGTACATTACTCGTTGTCTTTGTCTCTATAACATCCTGCAATACTTTTTCTAAATAGGGAAGTGCTAGTGTTTTGCCACTGGAAAACGCCTTTAGCGAATCACTTGCCATGTTGAATTCTGAGAAGGCTGTAGAAGAACTTATTCAACAGCCAATTCTTCACGGGATTGATGACCATCTGATTGAGTTTGCCGAGGCTTTGAGAAGTATGATCTGCTTTTGCTATGATTACTTATTTGGCAGTGTTTGGAATTTGCAACACTATATGATACAAATATTTTTCTCTTCCATTTATTAGCTGTCGCAAAGGCACTAAGACAAGCTGCTGAAGGAAAGGCTTCTGCACAAGCTGAGGCTTCTGAATGGAAGCGTAAATATGAATTGGAGAGGACACGTAATTTGCAGTTAGAGAATAAAGGTACTCCCCCAAAGAGGACTTTTGTGTTACTATAAAGCACATGGTGTTGCAGCAGTTGCATACAGCTGAAATTTATTTATCTGTTGTTCACTGGTTGCATCTCAATCTTTGTTTCTCTCGTCTAAGATCACCTTTCCTATTCTTCATGAGTATCGGATCCATTTATAATCGTATCTAAGTTTTGATCCATTTCTCCTTTCAAACAAACTGTTACTCTATCTTCTACTTTTTCTCACAAAGTAGTAAAATCTTATCAAAGCAATAACGATCACAATATCTTTCTAGTGTTAGGAACACCGATTACTAAAATGCTTGCTTAGACATTATAGCTTAAATTATTGTCTACTGTTTTTTTTTAAAGTAAATAAAATCTTTATCAATGAAATGATGATCCCAAATAGGAATGTCGATTACTAAAATGCTTGCTTAGATGTTCTAGCTGAATCCTCTATTTTAGTAAAATCCCAAATTGAAGCACTACATGGTTTCTATCGAATTACATTTGTTAGTAGAATCCTTGCTTTATGGTAAAATAAGTTGGCTTCCACTGTAGCAATGCCATCGGAGAAGCATTTAGATGAGAATGGGCGAGTCGTACACTTGACAAACAAACCTTTACTATCAGATGGTGCTGTGGAGAAATCCGACAGGTGTTGTGGGGAGCATGGAATTTGCTCTCATCAGGTTCTTCGTGATGGAGAACATGATCATGATGCCAGTGTTATTCGAAACAAGATGACCAGAAAGGTAGATCCATGTAGACCTATTCTGTTTGCACTTTAACTTTCCTTGTTGCTCAACTTTTTGTCTGTCGTGAATTGATTAGTGTGAATATGCTTGATTTGGCCTCACTAGAATTTATATACATATATATATATATATATATATATATATTTATATATATATATATATATATATATATATATATATATATATATATATATATATATATATATATATATATATATATATATATATATCATGTTGTAAATGATTTAAATAATATAACTGTCCTCATTGTTGAAGGGGATTCTCGGTGCAACTGGTTAAATAAGTTGTTGTCATGTGACCTCGAGTTCGAGTTGTGGAAACAGTCTCTTGCAGAAATGTAGGGTAAGGCTGTATACAATAGACTCTTGTGGTCAGACCCTGTGCATAGCGGAAGCTTAGTGCGCCGAGCTTCCCTGTAAGTGTCCTCCGATTGTTACAGACTCCTAGCAGTACTGATTTTGTTAGTTATACAAATTACTTTGAGGCTGTTATTGTCGCAAGATATTTCAATGTCGGTGAATTATTGTGCTTTAATTGCTCAAATATTGAATGCAGAATGAATGAGACAAGATCTTTCCGTCCCGTGTCCTATTTGTTATATTCTAATGCTTTTGTGGTTTACTCTTGAAATATTGCCTATTAATAATTCATTTAATGAAACAGGCATCATTCAAGTTGTCATGGCGTTGCAAAGGTGAAAAAAGTGATCAGAAAAAACACGACATCGTCTCTTTTGAAAAGGGAAACATAACAACTGCTGAACGCAGCAGTAAACAAGTATGTCTACTTATACAGTTTTCTTGCCTTGTTTGGCCATGATAACAGAACTTCAAATGAATACCTTAGGTGCTTTAAAATATGCTTTCCGCTAAACAAACTTATCGAAAAACACTTGTGTCTGAGCGGGGAACATTTGTTTATTCTTTCTCTTTTTCAGATTTCTTTGAAGTGGGAATCTCCCCCACAAACGGTGCTTATATTGACAAAGCCAAATTCAACTGCTGTTCGAATACTTTGTTCAGAATTGGTCAGGTATAATATTAGAGTATAATCATTTCTTTTTATCCGCTTTTGGTCTTTCTGTGAAAAAATGTACTAGAACGCAATGGTAATGCTTGTTTTTACGCTTAACGTTTGTAAGGTTAACCCTCGGCAGATATAGGACTGGTCAAATGATATGCTTGAATTAGATAAATAGATCTTTTACAGCTATAGCTTTCAGGCAGAAGGTAACTAGTTACATCAGTTAACATGTCCATCGGTTCGAGTTTGAGTTTCCTCATCATTCATCACCCGACATTCCAATAGTTCTTACATGCTCGGCCTCACAAGACTTAACGATAAATGTCATCCTCTAACAACACACATCTAGCTTTAGCTTCTTTTCTGAGATTCTTGTGTGCGTTGTCCTTTCCTTTTTTGGGAACTTCCAAAATGGTTACCTCGTTTTAATAAACTAAATAGGAAATTCAGAGTATGCTTAGCAAAATACCAATGTTGTTAGATAGACTCCCTTCTTAAATACACGTTTCCCAAAGGGACGGATTCACCTACTTTTGTGCTTGGGGGGATGATTTGGAATGAAAATCAAATAAGAAGAGAAAATCATTACTTTTATATGGGAAAGCCTCGTAGCATATTTAAGGACTTCATTTATTAATAATGTTACAAGCTGATTCTAGGTTTCAGAGATTAGTTTCAAGAATCAAGGATAGTTTGGTAATTGTCTTGGTACCCATTGGAATGGATGAGGTACGCTTAAGCTAGCTTGGACACCACCATTACGAAAAAACGAAAAATAAAATGGCAATTCTTCTTTTGCAGTTACTCATTAAGAATTTCAGTGATATATCATTTACTTATTATATATAGGGTCCGTTTTGTCTTCGAATATCAAATCCTCCCTGTTATCACTTATCTCCAATTATTATGTTTTTGATAAAATCATATAATCATTGTGTTGTTGGATTCCTTCCTCACTTTCTAGTTCTCGTACTTTCATTGTCTGACCTTAGCTACAGAGATAAAGTTGAAAATAGGGAAAAAAACCACTAAGTTTCAAAGTTCGGTACAAAATTTTGGTTACATATGTTGGATTCCTTCATCACTTTTTAGTTCTCGTATTTCCTTTTGATTCTTCATTTAATTGGTTACATATGTTTGAATTTATTAGAAGCTTATCTATATCCTTTTCTTCTCTAGATGGCTAAAAGAGCAGAAAAGCTTGAACATTGTCGTTGAACCGCGGGTGCGCACTGAACTTCTAACAGAGTCGTCGTACTACCAGTTTGTACAAACTTGGGAAAATGGTGAGTGGTAAAAATTTTACCTTTCGATAAAGTAAGCTAAAAAGTGTATATAACTCTTCGAATCTTCACTTCAACGTTATGTTGTGTGGCCAAATCTTGGATTATGGATTCATTTTTTGCCTTTTTTAAAAAAATCTGTTTAGGCTTTTCGTGTGTGGAAATTATTACTGATGATCTGGTCCTTTTTCGATAAACAACTCAAAACAAGCATCCGCTTTATTGCTTTTGTTATCTTACCGTACTATTGTGTAGTTTTAAGTTTGTTCGCCATTTTAACCGAGAAGCAACCATTTTCTCGTAAAATTTTTCTGCTTACCTAAATGTCAGCTATTACAAGACTTCTTCTTTCCCTTTCAACCAACTTCAAGCTATGTTGCTCGGACTCTCCAAAAGTGATGCTGCATCCGTGTCGGATCCTTCAAACATGCCTTACTTCCGAAGGATCCGAAACGCACCCATCGACATTTTTTGAAGAGTCCGAGCTACATAGACTTCAGGTACAGATGCGCACATGTAATCTCTAGAAATGTTGTGGATGAGAAGCTTAAAATAGTAACAATGTTTTTTTCGTATCTGTTATAATTATGAAAAGATAATGCTAATTGGTACGGTAACTTCTTGTTTTTCGCAGACAAGGAAATTATGTCTCTCCACTCAAAGGTTGATCTTGTTGTAACTCTTGGTGGGGATGGAACCGTCCTTTGGGTACGTAGCTAGTTTTGTCTTTTTCTTAACTAGAATTTGATATTCTACCGTGTGGTTTTGATAAACGTTTCATGGCGGGAGAGTGTTTAATAATTGCAACATATTTTATATTGCAGGCAGCTTCAATGTTCAAAGGTCCAGTTCCTCCGGTTGTCCCATTTTCTTTAGGTTCTCTTGGCTTCATGACCCCGTTTTGTATCCTTTTCTTCCTTTTAAAAGATTTTCGTTCATATATGTGGTATACGTAAGCTACAATGTGCTACTCTAATTACATCATTACATGGAAATAAAAGAAATGAAACCGAACTCCTATCGGTAGATATATAAACCTGTCTATAAAACATACAACACAGAAGCATGATTATTACTCTTCTCTGTTTAGCTTTAACATTTCCAGATAGTGAGCGTTACAAGGAATATCTCGATTCAATTCTTCGTGGTCCCATAAGCATTACACTGAGGCATCGTCTCCAGTGTCACGTGATTAGAGATTCAGCTAAAAGTGATCTGGATAGTGAAGAGCCCATTCTTGTTCTCAACGAAGTCACAATTGACCGTGGGATTTCATCATTTTTAACAAATCTAGAATGCTATTGCGATAATTCTTTTGTTACTTGCGTACAAGGGGATGGCTTAATTTTATCGACAACATCTGGAAGCACAGCATATTCTCTTGCAGCTGGAGGATCAATGGTCCATCCTCAGGTAAATCCTCTCATATTCGTCACTTATATAACGATTCAGTACTTTATCTCAAGCTGACATGATTTGTTTTAATAAGCTACTGCTGGTTAGTAATAATTCTGGACGTGTTATAAGTTATCACGGGTCTAACAGTTATGTTACTGCAACTTAGGCTGAGTGTCTGTCGGAAAAACCCCTCTACCTTTAAGGTAGGGGTAAGGTTTGCGTACAGTTAACCCTTCCCAGACCTCACTTTGTGGGATTACACTGAGTATGTTGTTGTCGTAGATAGATATTTGCTTCCATGTTTAGTATTTCATTTTGCAATTAGCACAATGACGATGCAATGTGTTTTTCCATAGTTATCTCTATTTGATGTCTTTCGAGTTGATTATAACCTTAACAGCTTTACTGTTATGACAAAAAATTGCAGGTTCCCGGCATCCTCTTTACACCTATCTGCCCACATTCTTTATCCTTTCGCCCTCTCATTTTGCCCGAGTATGTGACAATACGAGTACAAGTACCTTTCAACAGCAGAGGTCATGCATGGGCGTCATTTGATGGAAAAGACAGGAAAAAGTTAGCACCGGGAGACGCCCTCGTTTGTAGCATGGCTACTTGGCCTGTACCAACTGCATGTCAAGCTGATTCCACCAGTGACTTTTTACGGAGCATACACGAAGGTCTTCACTGGAATTTGAGGAAGACGCAATCTTTTGATGGCCCCCGTGAGACGTGATCATCTCTACTAACCGTTTATCTGGTAAGGAAATGAGAGGTTTTCCGAATATGACTTTGTTTCTAAGCAGAGAGATCTTGATACATTTATACACCTATATATATATAAGTTCAAATGTAGAACTAACTATGAGGATGATGAGTCTCAACTTTAGGTGCTTTATTGTTGTTTTTAACTTAGACATATAATTACAATAATAAGAATATAGAAGGAAGTTTATACCATTTTTTTTGTATAGTTATTTTTATGTGAAATTTTCGCGTACCGACAGGTGAGTGATAAAAGAATCTATGGGAAGGAATTAGCATACTGACTCGCTTTCATCCTTCGTGTTCAGGGGCGTAGCTATGTTATAGTCAGTGTGTACAATTAGACACCCTTTTGTTGAGAAGTATCGTATACATAAGTAAAATGATACATGAAGTGATTAAATAACATAATTTGAATACCCTTCGTGAAACTCTCCTTTTTACAGAATCTCATTAACAATATCTTTTGTGAAATTTCTGGCTCTCGATCAACGAGACAAAACTCTTTTTTGGAAAGTCTTTTGTGTTTCAATAACCAATAATAGGGCTTATTCATTAGTTCATACATAATTTATAACTAACTTTGATTTTTTTTTCTGAATTAGAGAAGAGATATTTTTGCTTTTGATTCCAATTGGGACTTCAGTTTTGGAATTGTCACATTAGTGGGGTCACATTTACCTAACGTTGAAATCTTTACTAATAAATAACATATTTAGTATACTTTATAAGTGGTATTTGAAGAAGGGAGAGTGGACGTAGATATATTATTCCACGAGAAAGTGTAACGTCGTAATTGTATTTACAAAAGATTTACGAACTATAATACACGAAAATTCGTAAAATTTGCGTTTATCTACTTTGGAGCTCGTTTGAACTTGAAAATGCCCCCATTTTCCCCACGAGAAGAACTGGGTCCATTGCTAAGATTTAACGGACATCCAAGAAAAATTTCAGCTATAACACATGAAAATCGGCAAAATCTACGATTACCTACTTTAGGGCTCGTTTGAACTTGAAAATATCTCCGTTTTCCTCGCGGGACGAATTTGATCCATTGTTAAGATCTTAATGAACGTCCATAAAAATTTTCGGCCACTCTGGTTAGGGAATTTCAGATCACAAAAAATTCATAGACTATAGCAAACGAAGATCTGTGCAATCTGCGTTTACCTGCTTTGAAGCTCGTTTGAACTTGAAAATATCTCAGTTTTCCCAATGGGATGAACTGGGTCCATTGCTAAGGATGTCCATGAAAAATTTCGGCCCGGATCACAAAAAATTCATGGACTATAGCACACGAAAATTGACAAGATTTGCGTTTACCTGCTTTGGGGCTCGTTTGAACTTGAAAATGCCCCGTTTTCCCTGCGAGACGAACTGGATCCACTGATAAGTACTTAATGGATGTCCATAAAAAATTTTGGTTATACTATTTCAAGAATTTTGAATCACAAAAAAATTCATTGATTATAGCACACAATAATCGATGAAATATGCGTTTACTTGCTTTGGAGCTCATTTGAACTTGAAAATGCTCCCGATTTCTCCGCGGGACAAAGAGGGTCCATTGCTAAGTTCTTAATGACGTCCATGAAAAATTTCAATTATTTTATTTTGAGAATTCCAGATCAGAAAAAATTTATGGACTAGCACACAAAAATCGGAAAAATCTACGTTTACTTGTTATGGGGCTCGATTGAACTTGAAAATACCCCTGTTTTTCCCGCCAGACGAACTGAATGCATTGCAAAAGTCTTAGGCGTCTATAAAATATTTCGTGAATTCCAAATCACAAAAAATCCATAAACTATAGCACACAAAAATTGATAAAATTCGCGTTTACCTGCTTTGGAGCTCGATTGAACTTGAAAATACCCTCATTTTCCCTGCGGGATGAACTTTCTAAGTTCTTAACAGAGGTCCATAAAAACTTTTGGCTATTTTATTTTGGGAATTTCAAATCACAAAAATCAATGGACTATAACACACGAAATTGACAAAATCAACATTTACCCGTTTTAGAGATTGTTTGAACTTGAAAATGCACTTGTTTTTCCTGCAGGACGAACTAGATCCATTGCTAAAGACTCCAGTGACGTCCATAAACAATTTGATCATTTTTTTGTAAGATACCAAATCACAAAAAAATCCATGGATTATAACACATGAAAATTGATAAAATATGCGTTAACCTGCCTTGGATCTCGTTTGAATTTAAAAATGCCCCTGTTTCCCCGCGGGACAAACATGGTCCATTGCTTAGGTCTTCACAGACGTCCCTCAAAATTTTTGGCCATTTTATTTCTGAAATTTTGGATCACAAAAAATTTGTTGATTATAGCACACAAAATTCGAGAAAATATGCATCTACCTGTTTCAGAACTTGTTTAAACTTGAAAATGCCCTCATTTTTCCCGCGGGATAAACTAGATCTATTGCTAAGGTCTTAACAGACGTTCATAATTTTTTTTGACAATTTTATTTCGATAATTCAAAATCAGTAAAATTTCATGGTCTTATAGCACACGTAAATTGATAAAATCTGTGTTTACTTGCAATGGAGCTCGTTTGAATTTGAAAATGCTCTATTTTCCCTGCGAAACGAATAGGGTCCATTGCTAAGGTTCATGAAAAATTTCGGCCATTTTATTTTGGAAATTCCGGATCACAAAAATTACATGGATTATAGCACACGAAAATTGATAAAATCTGTTTTTGACTGCTTTGGGGCTCATCTGAACTTGAAAATTTGCCCGTTTTCCCCGCAGGACAAACTTGATACATTGCCAACATCTTAACGGACGTCCACAAAAAATTTTGGCCATTTTATTTTGGGAATTCCAGATCTAAAAAATATCATGGACTATAGTACACAAAAATCGGCAAAATATATGTTTACGTGCTTTGAAGCTCGTTTGAACTTGAAAATGCCCCACTTTTTCCGCGGAAGGAACTTGATACATTTCCAACGTCTTAACGAATGTCCACGAAAAATTTTAGCCATTTTATTTTGAGAATTCTTGATCATAAAATTTCCATAGACTATAGCACACGAAAATGACACAATGTGCGTTTACCTAGTTTACGGCTCGTTTGAACTTGAAAATGCGCCTGTTTTCCCTGATACATTGCCAACGTCTTAATGGACGTCCACAAAAAATTTTGGTCATTTTATTTTAGAAATTCAAAATATCAAAAATTCAATGGACTAGCACAAGAAAATTTACAAAATATGTGTTTACCTATTTTGAGGCTCGTTTTTGAACTTGAAAATGCGACTGTTCTCCCGTAGAACGAACTGGATACATTGCCAAGATCTTAACAAAAGTTCAGAAAAAACTTTGGCCATTATATTTTGGGAATACCGGATCACAAAAATTCCATGGACTATAGCATATGAAAATCGTCAAAATCTGCGTTCACCTCCTTTGGTGCTCGTTTGAACTTGAAAATGCTTCTGTTTTCCCTGCGAGACGAACTGGATACATTTCCATTATTTTAACAAAGGTCCACAAAAAATTTTTGCCATTTTATTTTGAGAATTCCGAATAACAAAAATTTCATGGACTATAACACACGAAAATCGATAAAATCTGCATTTACCTGGTTTGGAGTTTGTTTGAACTTGAAAATGTGTCAATTTTCTCCGCGGAATGAACTGAATACATTGCCAACGTCTTAATGAACGTCTACAAAAAATTTCGGCTATTTTGTTTTGAGAATTCCGAATCACAAAAATTCCATTGACTATGACACACAAAAATCGGTAAAATATATGTTTACCTACCTTAGGACTCGTTTGAACAAGAAAATCTGTATGTTTTACCCTCTTGAAAAACTGGATACATTGCCAACGTCTTAACGGACGTCCACCATAAATTTCTACCATGTTATTTCATGAATTTCAGATCACAAAAAATTCATGGACTATAGAACACGAAAATTGGTAAAATCTGTGTTTAACAACATTGGGGCTCGTTTGAACTTTAAGATGCATCCATTTTCCACGCAGAACGAATTGTATACATTGCAACGTCTTAACCGATGTCCATGAAATTTTTGGTCATTTTGCTTAAGGAGTATTCTTAATCACAAAAATTTCATGGACTACATCATACGAAAATTGACAAAATCTGCGGTTACCTTCTTCGGGGGCTCGTTTAAACTTGAAATTGAGCCCGTTTGTCACGCTGGACGAACTGAATACTTGTCAATGTAGTAACAGATATTCCCTAAAAATTGTCCATTTTTTTTAGAATTCTGGATCACAAAAATTTCATGGACTATAGCACACGAAAATTGATAAAATCTATGTTTAGCTTCTTTGGGGCTCGTTAGAACTTGAAAATGCGTTTGTTTTCCCTGCGGGACGAACTAGATACATTGCTAACGTCTTAAGGGACATCCACAAAATATTTTGGCCATTTTTTTTCCAGGAGTTTCGGATCACAAAAATTTTATGGACTTAGCACAAGAAAATCGACAAAATGAGCATTTAAGTGCTTTGGGACTCGTTTGAAATTGAAAATGCGCTTGTATTCCGTGCTGGACGAACTAGATACATTGCCAACGTCTTAACGGATGTCCACAAAAAGTTTTGGCCATTTTGATTCGAGAATTCAGAATCACAAAATTTCATGGACTATGCATACGAAAATGGACAAAAATTTAGAAGCATTTTCAAGCTCAAATGAGCCTAAACCAGGCAAAAGCAGATTTTATCGATTTACTTGTGCTATAACCCATGAATTTTTTTTTGATTCAAAAATTTCAAAATAAAATGGTTGAAATTTATCATGGACGTCACTTAAGACCTTAGAAACGGAACTAGTTCGTCTCGCGCGGAAAAATGATGCATTTTCAAGTTCAAACGAGCACCAAAGCACGCAAAGATGAATTTTATCGATTTTTCTGTGCAATAGCTAATGAATTTTTTTGATCCAGAAATTACAAAATAAAATAACTGAAATTTTTCATGGACGTCTGTTACCATAGAAATGGAATCAGTTCGTCCCGCATAAAGAATTGTGCATTATAAAGTTGAAACGAGCCCTAGAGCAGGCAAAGAAAGTTTTATCAATTTTCATGTGCTATAATCAATGAATTTTCTTAAACCGGAAATCCTAAAACAAAATGGTCAAAATTTATCATGGTCGTCCGTTAAGACCTTAGAAATGGAACTAGTTTGTCCAACGGGGAAAAATAGTGCATTTTCAAGTTCAAACGAGCATCAAAGCAGGGAATTTTTTTACCGATTTTCATGTGCTATAACCCATGGATTTTTTTGATGCAGAATTCCCGAAATAAAATGGCAATTTTTTTTGTGGACGTCCTATTAAGACCTTTGAAATGAAATCAGTTCGTTCCGCGAGAAAAATGATACCTTTTCAAGTTCAAACAAGTCCAAAAGCAGAGAAAGACAAATTTTACGATTTTTTTCTGCTATAGACCATGCATTTTTTTTACTCAAAAATTCTAAAACAAAATGGCTGAAATTTTTCATGGACGTCCGTTAAGACCTTAGAAGTGGAACAAGTTCGTCCCACGGGGAAAAATGCTGCATTTTCAAGTTCAAAAGAGCCGCATAGCAGGCAAAGGAAGATTTATCGATTTTCATGTGTTATAACCCATGAATTTTTTCATCAGAAAATTCTGAAATAAAATGGTCGATATTTTTCATGTTTAGAACATAGAACTGGAACATGTTCGTCCCGCGGGTTAAAATGGTGCATTTTAAAGTTCAAACGAGAACCAAAGCAGGCAAAGACAAACTTTATCGATTTTCGTATGCTATAGCTTATGATTTTTTTTTATACTTAAATTTCTAAATAAAATGCCAGAAATTTTTCAAGGACGTCCGTTAAGACCTTAGAAATAGAACCAAATCATCTCGCAGAAAAAATTATGCATTTTATAGTTCAAACTAGCTCCAAAGAAGGAAACGACATATTTTACTGATTTTAGTGTGTTACATAACCCATATCTTTTTTTATCCAAAAAGCCCAAGAAAAAATTCAGACCTTAGAAAAGGAACCAGTTCGTCCCACGGGAAAAAATGAAGCATTTTCAAGTTCAAACGAGTTCTAGAGTAGGCAAAGGAGGATTTTATCAATTTTCGTGTGCTATAGCCCATCAATTTATTTTGATCTAGAAATTCAAAAATAAAATGGCCAAAAATTTTCATGGACGCCATTAAGACCTTATAAATGGAACCAGTGCGTTCAGTGGAGAAAAATTGTGCATATTCAAGTTCAAACAAGCCCCAAAGCCGGCAAAGACAGATTTTGCCGATTTTCATTGTGCTATAGCCCATGAATTTGTTTTTATTCGAAAATTCTAAAATAAAATGGCGGAAGTTTTTCATGGATGTCCGTTAAGACCTTAGAAATGAAAAAAGATCGTTCTGCGGGGATAAATGATGCATTTTCAAGTTGAGACGAGCCCCAAAGCAGACAAAGACAAATTTTACCAATTTTCGTGTGCCACATAGTCCATGAATTTTTTTTATTTAGAAATTTCGAAACAAAATGGCTGAAATTTTTCTTGAACGTCTGTTAAGACCTTACGAATTGAACCAGTTTGTCTCGTGGAGAAGTTTTTTTAATTTCAATTTCAAACGATCCCAAAGCAGGCAAAGACAAATTTTCAAGTTCAGAGCCCCAAAGCCGACAAAGTCAAATTCTAACGATTTTTGTGTGATATAACCCATGAATTTTTGGGATCAGGAAATCCTGAAACAAAATGACTGAAATTTTAAAGGACGTCCGTTAAGACCTTAGATATGAAATCAGTTCGTCCTGTCGGGGGAAAAATGATGCATTTTCATGGTTAAACGAGTCCCAAGCAGGCAATGACATGTTTTATCGATTTTTGTTTGATATAGCACATGTATTTTTTTATCCTGAAATTCCAAAATGAAAAGGCCAAAATTTTTCATAAACGTCCATTAAGACCTTAAAAATGGAACAAGTTGTTCCCGTAAAGGAAAATGGTGCAATTTCAAGTTCAAACAAGTCTCAAAGAAGATAAAGACAAATTTTATCGATTTTTCTGTACTATAGTCCGTGGATCTTTTTTTTATCCGGAAACCCAAAACAAATTATGACCTTAGAATCCAATTCGTCCCACGGTGAAAAATGGTGCATTTTCAAGTTCAAACGAGCTCCAAAGTAGGCAAAGGAAGATTTTACCGATTTACGTATGCTATAGCCCATTTATTTATCTTTATCCAAAAATCTAAAAACAAAATGACTGAAATTTTTCATGAACTTGCGTTAAGACCTTAGAAATTGAACCAGTTTGTCTCGCAATGACTGAAATTTTTCATGAAAAAATGATGCATTATCAAGTTCAAACGAGTCTCAAAGTAGACAAAGACAAATTCTATCAATCTTCTTATTCTATAACCCATGGATTTTTTTTGTCCGGAAACTCCGAAATAAAAATGGCCAAAATTATTATTGGACGTTCTTTAAGACCTTAGAAATAGAACAATTTGTATTATGGGAAAAAATATTGCATTTTCAAGTTCAAATGAGCAATAAAGCAGGCTAAGACCGATTTTACCATTTTACGTGTGCTATAATAGCCCATGAATTTTTTTATTCGATAATTTCGAAACAAAATGGCCAAACTTTTTTATGGATGTCTATTAAGACCTTTCAAATAGAACCACTTTCTCTCGCGGGAAATAATGGTGCATTTTCAAGTTCAAACGATCACTAAAGCATGCAATGACACATTTTATCAATTTTTATTTGTTATAACCCATGAATATTTTTATCCAGAAGCAGTGAAATAAAATGGTGGAAATTTTTCATGGACATCTGCTAAGACCTCCGAAATGGAACTAGTTCGCCCCGCAGGGTAAAACGGTGAACTTCCGAGTTCAGACGAGACTCAGACAAAGGTAGATTTACCGATTTTCATGTGTTATAGCCTATAAAAATTTTTATTCGAAATGCTAAAACTGAATTGTGGAATTTTTTCATTGATGTTTGTTAATACTTTAGAAATGGAACCAGTTCGTCCCGCATGGAAAAATATTTCATTTTCATGTTCAAACGAGCCCAAAGCGGACAAAGACAAATTTTATCGATTTTCTTGTCTTATAGCCCATGGAAGTTTTTTGATTAAGAAATTCCGAAATAAAATTGTCAAAATTATACATTGACTTCCTTTAAAACCTTAGAAATGGAATCAGTTCGTCCCGGTGAAAAAAATGGTGCATTTTAAAGTTCAAATGACCCCCAAAGTAGGCTAAGGCATATTTTATCGCTTTTTCTATGCCATAGCATATTGATTTTTTTGTCCCGAAATCCTGAAACAAAATGGACAAAAATTTTCATGGTCGTCCGGTAAAACCTTAGAAATGGATTCAATTCATTCCGCGGGAAAAATGGTGCATTTTCAAGTTCAAGCGAGCCCCAGAGCAGATAAAGGCAAATTTTACTGATTTTTGTGTGCTATAGCTCATGATTTTTTTTAATTCGGAAATCCTGAAAAAAAATGCAGAAATTTTTCATGGACATCTATTAAGATCTTAGAAATGGAACCAATTTGTCCCGCAGGAAAAAATGGTGAATTTTAAAATTAAAATGACACCTAAAGTAGCCAAAGATAAATTTTACCGATTTTCGTGTACTATAGCCCATAGATTTCTTTTATTCAAAATCTTGAAAATAAATGGTCGATGTTTTTCATTGGCATTTGTTAATACTTTAGAAATCGAACCAGTTCGTCCCATTTGAAAAAATATTTCATTTTCATATTCAAACGAGCCCAAAGCGGACAAAGGAAGATTTTACCAATTTTTAGGTCCTATAGCCCATGTTTTTTTAATTTGCAAACCTAAAAAAAAATGGATAACATTTTTCATAATTGCTCTTAAGACCTACGAATTGAAACCAGTTCGTCGTACGAGATAAAATCATGCATTTACATTTTAAAATGAGCCCAAATCGGAAAAAGATGATATTATCGATTTTCGTGTGTTATAGCCTATGAATTTTTTTAATCCAAAAATTATGAAACAAAATGTCCAAAATTTTCCATGAATGTCGTTTCAGATCTTAGAAATGGAACTAGTTTGTCCCCTGGGGATAAATCGTGCTTTTTCAAGTTCAAACGAGCCCCGAAGCAGGTAAAGACAAATTTTATAAACTTTCGTGTGCAATAGCCGATGAATTTTTTTATCCGGAAATTGCGAACTAAAATGGCCTAAATTTTTTATGCACTTCCGTTAAGATTTCAAAATTGAAACAATTTGTCCCGCAAAAATAATAATATTTTTTAAGTTAAAACGAGCCCAAAGCAGGCAAATGTAGATTTTATCGATTTTTCTGATATAGCCCATACATTTTTTATTTGGAAATTCTCAAATAAAATGGCCAAATTTTTTCATGGACGTTAGTTAAGATCTTAGAAATGAAACAAGCTTGGCCCACAGGGAAAAATAAAGCATTTTCAAATTCAAACGATCTCAAAGCAGGCAAAGATGGATTTTTACTAACTTTCGTGTGCTATAACCCAACTATTTTTTATTATCCAAAAATTTCAAAATAAAAGGGCCGAACGATTATTTGGAGAACCTAGAAATGGAACCAGTTCGTCTCCCGTGAAAAAATGGTGCATTAAGTTCAAACGAGCTCCAAAAAGGCATAGACATATTTTACCGATTTTCGTGTGCTACAACCCAAAGATTTTTTTATCCATAAGTCTGAGATAAAATAGCCAAAAATTTTCATGGACTTCCGTTAAGACCTTAGAAATGGAACCAGTTCATCCCGCTGGGAAAAATGATGCATTTTAGATTTCAAACGAGCCCCAATGCAGGCAAAGACAGGTTTGATTGATTTTTCTGTGCTATAGCTCATTAATTTTTTTAATTCGGAAATTCCGAAGTAAAATGGAGAAATCTTTCATGAAAGTTTGTTAAGACCTTAGAAGTGAAACTAGTTCGTTCTGTGAAAAAAAAATGGTGCATTTTAAAGTTCAAATGATCCCAAAGCAGACAAATATAGATTTTTCTGATTTTCATGTACTATAGCCTATGGATTTTTTTAAAATTGGAAATCCTGAAACAAAATGACCGAAATTTTTCATTGACTTCCGTTAAGACTTAAGAAATGTAACTAGTTCGTTGTGTGAAAAATAATGGTGTTTATAGTCTAAACGAGTTCCAAAGCAGGCATTGACAAATTTTACCAATTTTCATGTGTTATAGTCCACTGAATTTTTTTATCCAAAAATTTGAAATAAAATGATCGAAAGTAGGCAAAGACAAATTTTACCGAGTTTCATGTGCTAGCCTATGAATTTTTTTCTGAAAATTCCAAAGAAAAATGGCCGAAAGTTTTCATTGTCTTCCGTTAAGACCTTACCAGTTCGTCCGACGGGAAAATATTGTGCATTTTCAAGTTCAAATGAGTCCCAAAGAAGACAAAAGAATATTCTACCGATTTTTGTATGCTATATAGCCCATAGATTATTTTTGTTTGGAAATTCCAACACAAAATGTCTGAAATATTTCAAGGGCATCCGTTAAGACCTTAAAAATGTAACAAGTTCATCTCGAAGGAAAAAAATGTTGCATTTTTAAGTTCAAATGAGTCTGAAAGCAGGCATTGACATATTTTACCAATTTTCGTGTGTTATACCTATGTTGTTTTAATACGAAAATTTGGAAACAAAATGGCCGAAAATATTCATGAACGTCGGTTAAGACCTTAGAAATGGAACAAATGCGTCCCGTGGGGAAAACTGGTCCATTTTCAAGTTCAAACGAGCCCCAAAGAAGGCCAAAACAAATTTTACTATTTTTAGTGCGCTTATAGCCTATGTAATTTTTGTTATCCAAAATTTCCAAACAAATAATCGAAATATTTCGTGGATGTCCGTTAAGACGTTAGAAATGTATTCAGTTCGTCCCGTAGGGAAAATCAGTGCATTTTAAAGTACAAATGATCCCCAAAGCAAGTAAACAATGATTTTGTTGATTTCCGAGGTTCATGGAACTTTTGTGATCTAGATTTTCTGAAATTAGATGGCTGAAATTTTTGTGGACGTGCGTGCGGTAAGACATGAAATTTTTTTATCCAGAATTTCTGAAACAAAAATGGCCAAAATTTTTCGTGAACGTCAGTTAACGTTGGCCATGTATGTAGTTCGCCTTGCAAAGAAGACGGGGACATTTTTAAATTCATATAAGTCCAAAGCAGGTAAACACATATTTTACGGATTTTGTGTGTTATAGTCCAAGGAATTGTGATCCAGAAATCCTAAAACAAAATGAGCAAAAATTTTAGTGGATGTATCTAGTTAGTTCTACGGGGAAAATAGGTGCATTTTCAAGTTCAAATGTGCCTCAAAACTTGTAAATACAAATTTTATCGATTTTCATGTGCTATAGTCAATGAAATTTTTATGATCCGGAGTTCACAAATAAAATGACCAAATTTTTTTGTGGACGTCTGTTAAGATATTGACAATGTATCCAGTAATTCCCACGAAAAAACGGGAGCATTCTTAAGTACAAACGAGCCTAAAGTAGGTAAACATAGATTTTTACCGATTTTCGTTTGCGATGGTGCATGAAACTTTGGTGATTCTAGATATTCGAAACAAAAAAGCCGGTATTTTTTTGTGGACATTTGTGAAGACTTTGACAATGTATCCAGTTCTTTCCACGGAGAAAACGGTAGCATTTTCAAGTTCAAAGGAGCACAAAGTACTCCATGAAATATTGGTGATTCGAAATTCCCAAAATAAAATGGCCAAAATTTTTTGGTGGACGTTCGTTAAAACGTTGGAAATGTATTCAGTTCATTCCGCAAGGAAAACAAACGCATTTTCAAGTTCAAACGAGCCCCAAAATAGGTAAACGCATATTTTGACAATTTTTGTGTGCTATAGTCCATGAATTTTTTGTGATCCAGAATTTCCAAAATAAAATGGTCAAATTTTTCATTGATATCAGTTATGACATTAGCAATGTATACATTTTGTCCCGCGATAAAAACAACTGTTTTCAAGTTCAAACGATCCCCAAAGCAGGTGCATACAAATTTTATTGATTTTCATGTGCTAAAGTCCACGGAATTTTTGTCATCATAAATTCCCAAAATAAATTGACCAAAATTTTCCTTGGACGTCTGTTAAGATGTTGACAATATATCTAGTTGGTCCCACGGGGCGCATTTTCAATTTCAAACAAGTCCCTAAGCAGGTAAACACATATTTTACCAATTTTTATCTGCTAGTCTATGAAATTTTTTTATCCTGAATTTCCGAAAATAAATAGCCAAAATTTTTCGTGAATGTCCGTTATAATTTTGGCAATGTATTCAGTTCATCCCACAGGGAAAACAGACGTATTTTCAAGTTCAACCCCAAAGCAGGTAAACACATATTTTATCGATTTTCGTGTGCTATAGTCTATGCAATTTTGTAATCCGAAATTATCGAAACAAGTTACCCAAAAATTTTAGTGGACGTCTGTTAAGATGTTGCCAATGTATACAGTTTGTCTCGCGAAAAAATGAGCGCATTTTCAAATTCAAATGATCCCCAAAGCAGGTAAACGAAGATATTTCCAATTTTTGTGGTCCGTGAAATTTTTGTGATCCAAAATTTCCAAAACAAAATGACCAAAATTTTTGTGGGTGTGCATTAACACATTTCGTCCCGCGTAGAAAACGACACATTTTCAAGTTCAGATGAGCCCCACAGTAGGTAAACACAGATTTTACAAATTTTAGTGTGTTATAGTCTATGGAATTTTTGTGATTCAAAATTTTCGAAATAAAATGACCGAACTTTTTTGTGGAAGTCTATTAAGACGTCGGCAATGTATCTAGTTCATCCCATGGTGAAAACGGGCACATTTTCAAGTTCAAAGGATCCCTTAAGTAGGTAAACAATGATTTTATCAATTTTCGTGTGCTATAGTCTATTGAATTTTTGTGCTCCAAAAAATCTCAAAATAAAATGATCAATTTTTTTTTGTTGAAAGTCCGTTAAGACGTTGACAATGTATCCAACTCAATCTGCGGGAATACTGTCGCATTTTAAAGTTCAAATAGCTCCAAAGTAAGTGAACGCAAATTTTGTTATTTTCATGTGATATAGTCCATGTAGTATTTGTGATCTGGAATCCCGAAACAAAATGATCAAAATTTTTCATGGACGTCCATTAAAAATATTGGCAATGTATCTAGTTCAGCTTGCGGAAAAACTGACGCATTTTCAAGTTCAAATAAGCCACAAAGCAAGCAAACACAAATTATGTCGATTTTCATCTGCTATAGTTCATGTAATTTAATGATTTGGAAATTCCCAAAAAACAATGGCCGAAATTTTTTTGGATGTCTGTTAAGACATAAATAATGTATCCAGTTCGTCTCGAAGGGAAAACAGACGTATTTTCAAGTAAAGATGAGCCCCAAAGAAGGTAAACACATATTTTTTATTTTTCGTGAGCTATAGTCCATGAAATTTTTGTGATTTGTAATTTCCAAAATAAATTGACCGAAATTTTTCTTGGATCTCTGTTAAGACGTTGACAATGTATCCAGTTCTTCCCGCTGGAAAATATGCGCATTTTCAAGTTAGAACGAGACTCAAAGTAGGTATACGCAGATTTTTGCCTTTTTCGTGTGCTATAGTCCATGTATTTTTGTAATCCGCAATTCCCAAGATAAAATGGCCAATTTTTTTTATGAAAGTCCGTTAAGACGTTGGCAATGTATCAATTACGTCCCGCGGGGAAAACAGATACATTTTAAAGTTCATACGAGCCCCGAAGCAGGTAAACACATATTTATGCAATTTTCATATGTTATAGTCCATGAAAATTTTGTGATTAGGAACTTTGAAACAAAATTGAAGAAATTTTTTGTGGACGTCTGTTATGAAGTTGGTAATGTATCCAGTTCATCCCGCGGGGAAAACAGGCGCACTATCAAGATCAAACGATCCCCAAAACACGTAAACGTAGATTTTGTCAATTTTCGTGTGCAATGGTCCATGAAATTTTTGTGATTCACAATTTTCAAGGACATCGGATAAGACATTGACAATGTTATTAATTCGTCTTACGAGGAAAACATCCACATTTCAAATTCAAACGAGCCACAAAGTTGGTAAACACAATTTTTTTTAATTTTCGTATGTTATAGTCCATGAGATTTTTGTGATTCAAAATTTCCAAAACAAAATAGCTAAAAAATTTCATAGACTTCATTTAAGACGTTGACGATGTATCCAGTTCATCTTGCAGGGAAAATAGACGTGTTTTAAATTTAAAAAAAAACCATAGTAGGTAAACACATATTTTACCTATTTTTGTGTGATATAGTCCATGAAACTTTTGTGATCCGGAATTTTCAAAATAAAATGGCCAAAAAATTTCGTAGATATCCGTTAAGACGTTGACAATATATTCAGTTTGTCTCGTGGGGAAACAAACACATTTTCAAGTTTAAACAAGCCCCAAAAGAGGTAAACAAACATTTTGCTGATTTTTGTGTGCAATAGTCCATGAATTTTTGTGATCCAGAATTCTTGAAAAAAAAAGGTTGAAATTTTTCGTGTACATCCGTTATGACTTTGACAATGTACTTAGTTCATCGCGGGGAAAATGAATGCATTCTCAAATTCAAACGAGCCCTAAAGCACGTAAACACAAATTTTTATCAATTTTTGTGTGTTATAGTCCATGGAGTTTTTGTGGTACGAAATTCACGAAATAAAATGGCCAAAATTTTTCGTGGACGTCCGTTAAGACGTTCGCAGTGTATCTCGTTCATATCGCGAGAAAAATGGACGCATTTTTAAGTTCAAACGAGCCCCAAATCATGTAAACACAGATTTATCGATTTTCGTTTTTAATAGTCCATGAATTTTTATAATTCGAAGTTTCCAAAAAAAATAGCTAAATTTTTGTGTGGAAGTTCGTTAAGAGGTTGACAATTTATCTAGTTCATCATGCGGGGAAAACGTTCGCATTTTCAAGTACAAACAAGCTCCAAAGCAGATTAACGCAGATTTTGCCGATTTTTGTGAGCTATAGTTCATTAATTTTTGTGATTCAGATTTTTCAAAATAAAATGAACAAAATTTTTCCTGAGCGTCTGTTAAGACTTTGACAATGTATCCAGTTTGTCTAGCGGGGAAAAGGAGCGCATTTTCAAGTTTAAACGAGCCCAAAATTGATAAATGCAGATTTTACTGATTTTCATGTGCTATATTACATAAAAATTTTGTGGTTCAGAATTTCCAAAATAAAATGGCCAAAATTTTTCATAAACGTTCATTAAGACGTTGGAATTGTATCATGTCTGTCCCGCGGGAAAAACGGGTGCATTTTTCAAATTTAAATACGCTCGAAAAGTGGTAAACGCAGATTTTGTCATTTTCGTGTGATATGGTACATAAAATTTTTGTAATCTGTAATTCTTGAAATAAAATGATCGAAATTTTTGGTGGAAGTATGTTAAGACATTGGCAATGTATTCAGTTCGTCCTATGGGAAATGCATTTTAAAGTTCAAATGAGCCCCATGAAAAAAATTTACCATTTTATTTTGAGAATTCAAGATCACGAAAATGCTTAAGTACCCTCCTAACGTATGACCGAAATCCCAGAGACACACTTATACTATAATAAGGTCCTATTACCCCCCTGAACTTATTTTATGAATAATTTTCTACTATTTTTTGGCCTACGTGCACTAGCTTAGAAAAAATGTCAACACATGTTGGGCCCACAAGATAGTGTCACGTAGGCCCAAAAGGGGTAGAAAATAATTTATAATATAAGTTCACGGATGTAATATAATCTTAGTATAGTATAAGTGTGTCTGTAAGATTTTGGGCATAGATTTGGGTGTACTTGTGCATTATCCCCATGAAAATCGATAAACTCTACGTCTACCAACTTTGAAGTTTGTTTGAACTTGAAAATATCTCCATTTTTCACGCGGAACGAACTAGGTCCATTGCTAAAGTCTCTATGGAAGACCATGAAAAATTTTGGCCATTTTGTTTCAGGAATTCGAGATCACAAATAACCAATGGAATATAGCACATGAAAATATGCAAAATCTTCGTTTATCTACTTTGGGGTTTGTTTTAACTTGAAACTGCCCCCGTTTTTTTCGTGGGACGAACATGATCAATTGCTAAGGTCTTAACGGACATCCATAAAAAATTTCGATGATTTTATTTCACGAATTCTGAAAAACAGAATATTCATAGATTATAGCACATAAAAATTGGTAAAATCTATGTTTTCCTGCTTTGGAGCTCGTTTGAACTTAAAAATGTCCGCGTTTCCCCTTGGGATGAACTGATCCATTGCTAGTGTCTTAATGGACTTCCAATAAAAATTTGACCATTCTATTTCAAAAATTCTGAATCATAAAAAATCTATCGACTACAGCACCCAAATATCATCAAAATCTATGTTCACCAGCTTTTGAACTAGTTTGAACTTGAAAATGCCTAGTTTTCCTCGAAGGACGAACTGGATCAATTGCTAATGTCTTAACGGACGTCCATGAAAAATTTCGGCCATTTTGTTTTGAGAATTTCGTATCACAAAAAATTTGGACTATAGCACAGGAAAATCGATAAAATCTGGGTTTATCTGCTTTGGAGCTCGTCTGAACTTAAAAATATCCCCGTTTTCCCTACATCACAAATTGGATCCATTGCAAAGATCTTAATGGTAGTCCATGAAAATTTTTGGTGATTTATTTCAAAAATTAGTGGTCACAAAAAATTCATAGACTATAGCACACTAATATGAGCAAAATCTGCATTTACCTATTTTGGGGCTTATTTGAACTTGGAAATGCCTCTTGTTTTTTCTGCGGGACGAATTGAATCCATTGCTAAGGTTATAACGGACGTCCATAAAATATTTCGGTAATTTAGACTCGGGAATTCTGGATCACTAAAAATTCATTGACAATAGCACAAGAAAATTGGCAAAATATGTCTTTACCCGCAAAACGGACTGGATCCATTGCTGAGGTCTTAACAAATGTCCATAAAATTTTTGGTAATTTTGTTTTCCGTAATTCCGGATCACAAGAAATTCATAGACTATAGTACGAGAATAACAAAATCTGCATTTACTTGTTTTAGGGCTCGATTAAACTTGAAAATACCCACTTTTTCCTCGTGGGACAAACTGGTCTCATGTATAAGGTCTTAACAGACACTTATAAAGTATTTTGGCCATTTTATTTCAGCAATTTTGAATCACAAAAGATCCATGGACTATAACAAATGAAAATTGGAAAAATCTGTGTTTACCTACTTTAGAGCTCGTTTGAACTTCAAAATACCTCTGTTTTTCCCATAGGATGAACTGGGTCCATTGTTAATATCTTAACAGACATCTATGAAAAATTTCGTCCATTTTGTTTTTGAGAATTCTGGATCACAATAAATTCATGGATTATATCACAAGAAAATATGTGAATTCTACATTTACTTGCTTTGGAGTTCGTTTGAACTTGCAAATCCCTCTGTTTTCCCTACGGGGTGGACTATGGCACTAGCTTGAAAAAAAATGTCAACACGTGTTCGGCCCACAAGATAGTGCCACGTAGGCCCAAAAGGGGTAGAAAATTATTTATAAAATAAGTTTAGGGGGTTAATAGGACCTTAGTATAGTATAAGTGTGTTTATGAGATTTCGGACAAAGGTTGGAGAATACTTGTGCATTTTCCCATTATTAGACGGTAAGGATGAGAATTGTCGGTTTGAATTGATTTCTTTAAATTACGATATTGTAAAAAGTATAATAAACCATTATTATTCTATTTTTTAATTATTCATTTTAATTAGGAGTGACAACAAGCCGAATATATATATATATATATATATATATATATATATATATATATATATATATATATATATATATATATATATATATATATATATATATATATATATATATATATATATATATATATATATCGATAAAAATGAGTAAAATAAAAATGATAAAATCTCGATTCGGCTCATATTTTAAATGAATAAAAATAAGTTACAAATGAATAACATGAGTAAATATAGATATCCAGGGGGTATCACGAATAATAGATACTTAGATTAGTTAAGATGTGTCTCTGAAATTTCTATTATAACTTAGGGGGTTACTTACTTCTTATCCCATAATTCTAATAAGGACCAAGTATATAAATTAATGAGAATAAGAAAAATAAAGTAAAAGAAAAAAGAAAACTTCTTATATCTCGGGAGTGATATACAAGTTTGAGGTATATTTAGATACGAATTATAATACATACAAAATTTTATTTATAGAGAAAAACTAACTTGATATACAATGGGGATTCCTTAGTTTTCTCCAAAGAAATCTTCCATATTCACTATAATATAAATATGTTTACAACATCTTAACTATTTTTAATGAATAAATCTTTTATATTTCACCCATTTCGAAATAAGTGAATTGTCGAGACAATACACACTATTAAAAAAATGTTTAGGGCATAAATTGAACATCACTTTTCACTTTTGCCTTTTTGTTATTCTCAAACTATTTTTGAAAATATAAAATAATTTAAAATAAAATTATCAATATGGACAATTAACAATTTTGAAATTATAACCTAAAAACTTATAAATAAAAGATCAAATAAAAGAAATTCTAACGACTCTCTTAAACATTAAGCTATTTACTTATTTTAAACCGTAAAAAAAGTCCAACTTGGTAACTACATTAGATAAATAATCACTCCTTCAAAGCATTATTAGTTCTATTTTATTTATTATATATACCAAGCAAAATTGAACTGTTTTATTTAATAAACTATTGTATGTAAGAGACCAAAAAACCTAGTATTCAACTTTATGTTCCTTTTTGTCAATTTTTTTTAATACTTAAATTCATATAAAATTAAATAAATAGATATACATATATGGGGTATCTTATATAACAATGTGAAGCCTATATGATATCCTATGTGTATTGTATCACGTAAAATTTATGTGTATATATTTAATTTTATATATTTATGTAAGTTAACGTATATACATATAAAGTAAAACCAGTTAAAAAGTATATTAATGAAAAGTACCTAAATATACAATTTTTTTAATTATATTCTTTATAATTTCATATCATTTAAAAAGAAACTATAAAAATCTCTACTTTACGTGATGTATTAGTCGGTTACATCACTTTATGCAATGTACCGATCAGATAAATTACTCTATCCGATGTACCGGTCAGATATATCACTTTACGAGATATATTAATCAAATACACTACGGTGCAGTGACGTACACGATATATCAAGACGTTAACCTACGCGATGTGTAATTGGTAGTTCTAGAACATTTCAATTGTTGATAATTAAGTTTTCAGGGGATACATCTCCAATGTGCCCCACCTAAGTGGAATCATGTAGTGCGTAACGTAAGTCAAAAGGTGCATAAAATTACAAAAAAAATGAATTCAAAAGAAATAGGACCTTAGATTAGTTAAGACGTGTTTCTGAGATTTTAGTTATAGTTTAGAAGGTTACTTACGGCTAATCCCATTAATTCTAGTAAGGATCAAATTTATAAATCAATGAGAGTGAGAATAAGAATAATAAAGTAAAAGAAAAAAGACTTCTTATTCCTCGAAAGTGATATACAGGTTTGAGGTATATTTAGATATGAATTATAATGCAGAAAAAATCTTTATTTATAGGCAAAAAATTAACTTGATCTTCAACAGGAATTCCTTAGTTTTCTCCAACGAATAAACCTCGTGTATTCACTATAATATGAATATGTTTACAACATCTTAACAACAAACTTGATCTTCAACGGAAATTCCTTAATTTTCTCCAACGAAACCTCTCATATTCACTATATTAATATGAATATGTTTACAACATCTTAACTATTTTTAATGAATAAATCTTTTATTATCCAAAAGAAATTCTCTCTCGTCGTTCTTTATTATTTTAGCTATTTTAAAATAAGTGAATTATTAAGACAATGCATACCATTAAAAAAAAAAGTTTAGAACATAAAATTAAACATCACTTTTCACTTTTGTCCTTTTAATTATTTTCAAACTATTCTTAAAAATATAAAATAATTTAAAGAAAAATTATCAATACGAACAATTAGCTCCTTATTAACCTAAATAATTATACATTAAAAAATAAAAATAAAAAGAAATTTTAAGAACTCTTTTGGACACTATGCTATTTACTTATTTTAAATTGTAAAAGAAGTCCAACTTGATAACTACATTAGTTAGATAAATAATCACTCCTTTTTGGTCAAAACCTTTTTAAAGCTAATTTTGTCTTTATAAAGATATTTTTCATGGAAAAGTTATTTCTAATTCATTTATTATATATAGCAAGCAAAATTGAAGTGTGCCATTTAATAAACTATAGTACGTAAGAGACCAAAAAAGCTAGTATTCAACGTTTATGTTACTTTTGTCAAATCTAATCTAATATTTAAATTCGTATAAAATTAAATAAACAGATGTACATGCTTTATGTGGTATCTTATATAACAGTATGAAGCTTATATAATATTTTATATGTATTATGTTATGTAAAATTCATATATGTATATTGAATTTTATACAAGTTCAAGTATCTATTTGTATAAGATATAAATATGAAGACACCAAATTAAAATATGATGTCGATTGAAAAATTATTTAAATATACAATTTATTTTATTATATTCATTAAAATTCCATACCATTTGAAAAAAAAATGACAAAAATATCTACTTTACGTGACGTATCAGTCGGATACATCACCTTACGCAACATATCAATAGGATACATCACTTTATCCGATATTACCAGTCAGATGCATCCACTTTGCGTGATATATCAGTCGGATACATCACTTTACGTAATGTATTGTTCGGATACATCACTTTATCCGATGTTACTAGTCACATAAATCCACTTTGCGCGATATATCAGTCGGCTACATCACTTTACACGATGCACCAATCAAATACTTCACTTTACGCGATGTATCAGTCATATATATATCACTTCACGATATAGTAGAACGTACACGATGTATCAACGTTACTCTACGATATATTATCCAGATACATCACTTTATACAACATATCAGGACGTTGAGTGATGTATTCAAAACTGAGATCCGATGTGTGAGTACATTGAGGAATGTATCCCAAATTAAAACGCGATATGTTAGAACGTCTTACGATGTATTCAAATTCCATCAAACACTATGAAATTTGTGTAAAATCTATCGTATTTTTATATATCATACTTTGATAAAATTATATCTTTCCGTGTATATCTCTTTTGTCGGCTTTTACACCACTCAGTCTTCTACACAGAGTGTGCTGTTAGGTGAAAAAAAAAAAAAGATAGAGAGAGCTCACAAAAATGGCGATGAAAACAGTATGTGTAACAGGAGCTTCAGGCTACATAGCTTCATGGCTAGTCAAATTTTTGCTACAGCGTGGTTATACTGTTAAAGCTACTGTTCGCGATCTCAGTTTGTACTCTTTATCTTCATTTTCCCTTGAATAGAATCGTGAAAAAAATGGATTTCTGAAGTTATATGATTATTTGTGATTTTTGTGTTTTTTTTTTCTATAGCATATGGACGTTTGAATGATTTGTTGTTCAATTTCTGTATTTTTAGTTTTTTAGATTACCTAGGGCTAATTTTTTTAATTTTTTTTTTGAGAATGACTGGTTTGATAATTTTATGATTGTTTGATTATTGGATCTTAATTACATAGATATGGATAGGGTAGAATGTAGATAGATCGTAGCTTGTAGATGTAGATAGGCTATTTCAGAAATAGCTATGTAATGTAGTAAATTTACTTAGTGTTGAGTTAGATTAAGATGATTTGATTTTCATTGCATACACATATTTGATTGATTTGGGGTTCAATTTGTGTAGTTTTAGTCTGTTGCTCGGACTCTTCAATAATGTCAAGGGGTGCGTGTCTGATTCGCCAAAAGTAGTGTATTTTTGGAAAATTCGAGACGGGTGCGGCATTGAAAGTGAAGAGTCTGTGCAACTTAGGTTTTAGCTTATTTTAATTTGAAGGGTACTAGAAATTTGAGAACACTGCAATTGTTGATATTTATGCTTTGCTTTCGCTTTCTGTCTTTTTTACTGTTGGAACAGTTTTCTGAGAATGACTGGTTTAATAATATTATACTATTTCTTAATTGTTGGATGGTAAGATCAACAATACCATACTCGGTGTAATGACACAATGTAGGGGTCCGGGCACAATGTACATAGACCTTACTCGTAGCTTGTAGAAGTAGAGAGGCTTGACTTAAAATCTGATGTAATAATTCTTTTAGTATTGAGTTAGCCTAAGATTGTTTGTTATGCCTTAAATGTGTAGATAATGTTTGTAAGCTAGTTTGACCCTACTTTGTGCTTTTATACTGTGTTCTTTAATGTAATAATTTTTTTTTTTGATTTGAATCCACCTGCAGATGATCAAAAAAAGGTAGATCACTTGACATCCCTGGATGGAGCTAAGGAGAGACTCCACTTGTTCAAAGCGGACCTACTTGAAGAAGGTTCCTTTGATGCTGTTGTTGAGGGGTGTGAAGGCGTGTTTCATACAGCATCTCCTTTTTACCTTGCAGTCAAGGATCCACAGGTTCCTCACTCAATTTTCTTGATTAATATGGTTTTGACCTATATTGCTGAGAATCTATAAAAGTTTCCCCTGGTGCATGTTGGATACGTCAAAACTAGTGTGTTTTGGAGGATCTGACATGGGTGCGACAACATTTTTGAATAGTCTAAGCAATATAGGTGTTGACGTCTCCCTTTGCTAGCTTACTCTTTTGGAAATTCATAGTTAGTCTTGTTGTAGCTTTCCTTTGTTATTCACTAATTTTTGTTCTTTCTGCTATTACCAAAGTTATTTTTCAAATTGTTATGGTACTTCTCTGTCTCGGGCAAAGTGCTCAACACGTTTGAGCCTTTGTTTGCCTATGACAACACTGAGCTATAGTACTGTATTTTAAGATACTGTCTTGAAGGCTTACTGTTCACATTTATTAGTTAAATGTAAGAAAATCTTACCTACCAAAACTGGCGGTTGTCATCTTGGATCTGTTGGTCCTATTTCTCTGTTCTAGTTTTTGGTTTTTCCATCTGTTGATGTAATGGATTAACCCTATTGTTAATGTGCAGGCGGAGATGATTGATCCTGCACTGAAGGGGACACTTAATGTTCTTGGATCAGTTGCAAAGACCCCATCTGTTAAAAGAGTGGTCTTGACATCATCTGTTGCAGCAGTTGCTTTCAATGGCAAGCCAAGAACCCCTGAAGTGGTGGTTGATGAAACATGGTGGTCAGATCCTGACTTTTGCAGAGAATCACAGGTGCTTTACTTGACTTTTCATTTTCCATCCGAAGCACAGTTGTTTACATAATCCCTTGAGCAATATAAAATAGAACTACTTGCCAACTAGTGCTAATCTCTTTTATTAATTGGATCCACATAATATTTTTGATATTTTCTTTGGGTTGCTAACTCAATGGTAGAGTACTCGGCTTTCTAGTCCAATGGCCAAGTGCATTGCTTCTCTAATAGAAGCTGGGGGTTTAACGCCATTGTGATATTTTAGTTTTGCAAACTTTTTAGTTTGATTTGAACCGAATGTTTTTTTATTTCAAAATACACCAGACATGGTTTAGGATTCTATTTTTTCTTTTTGGCTAAAATGATTAAAATTCTTCAATATTTTATTGAGGTATTTATGGAGAGGGAACTGATGGTAAAACCCCACTGTCACAAACTGCCAGGTTTTGAAATTTGAACACAGTTGAATTCAGTTCTAGTATCATCTGAATATTCCATTCCCTACAATTAAACCATTTATTTATTCTTATCGAAGACATTATGTTAAGTAATCCGTTTACATCTTGCCCATTCTTGTCGAAACATTTAAATAAAAAATGCTCATTATAATTATCTTAACTGGTGCTCATTCATTTCTGTTTAGATTTCACATATTTAAACTTTATTCTGCTATTTTCTGGCAAGTATCTTTATTCTCGTATCTTCTTTTGGGGTAGATCCTAGTGATAGCTCTTTTTGTGGGGTTTTGGAGCTTATTATGAACGTCACTCATCTGTTGTTGCTTTTACCAGCTCTGGTATGTGCTTTCGAAGACATTAGCTGAGGATGCTGCGTGGAAGTTTGTGAAAGAGAAAGCTTTCGATATGGTTACAATAAACCCAGCAATGGTTATAGGCAGTTTGTTACAACCAACACTTAATACAAGTGCTGCTGCCATCTTACAACTGCTAAATGGTACGCTTTATCTTAAAGAAGCTGATTTGTCTTTGATCTCGTCATCTGAACTTAGTTGTTTTATTCTTTTCCTGTTCATGTTACGACAATATGTTGGAATTCATTGTTAAAGTTTCATTCTGCTCTGCTGCAGGTTCTGAGACATACCCAAATTCTACATTTGGTTGGGTTAACGTGAAAGATGTCGCCCTCGCACATATTCTGGCATTTGAAAACCCTGCAGCTAATGGTAGATATTTAATGGTGGAGTCAGTTGCACACTACTCTGAGATAGTAAAGATATTACGCGAGCTTTACCCTACAATGAAGCTTCCAGAAAAGTAAGTTTCTTCTACGTGTAATATCTTCGATAAGATTTTTCTTCGTGAAATGTGCTCTTTGTTTTTGACGTGCCGTGTTTCTCAAAGTGCATAAAGCTAGAGCGGCTAGTAGAGGTTTACTTGAAATTCTTTTCTTGGCTCAAAGTTTTCGGTTGAACTCTCCAGGTGTGCTGATGATAAGCCATTTACGCCAACGTACCAGGTTAACGTAGAAAGAGCCAAAAAATTGGGTATTGAATTCATTCCTTTGGCGGAAAGCGTCAAGGAAACAGCTGAAAGCTTGAAAGAGAAGAAGTTTTACTGAAATGCTTAGCCTTATTGTGAATGAATCTGCAACTTGTAGAGAACATGCTTATGTACCTTCATGTTTTACTAAAACCTTTCGTATTATGTCGTTTTGTGATCCGCAACTTTAATGGTGTCGTTAAGTGTAAACATTCCGTGGATGTAGTAGAATCAAAGATACGATCGATGTGATCTTGTGTTTGGAGGTTACAAGTGTGTGTGCATTTGGCTTTTGGCTTGTTGTTTATGTTATGTGCAAGATCTGTACCAGGATGGTTCTGTATGTTTTTCTTCTCTTTTTGATAATGGTGTAACGGTCGACATGGCCGCATTTCAAGTATTTCACGGGATACCTGCTATCTCAATTGGTACTTTATTTCACTTGATACCCCCACCTTCTCTCAGAGCTAATTTTAAATGGGAAAATTTCACACATAGCCATTCATAAATAGCCTAATTACTCTTTATAGCTATAGTTTGATCATTACAATTCGTAGCTACATGTTATAGGGAGGAGAGAGGCGAGAGAGATTAGGAGAGAAAAGAGGGGGCGGGGGGGGGGGGGGGGGAGAGGTGAATTGTATACGTATATTGGTGGTTAGATAATTGTATATTATACAAATGTATTTGTATATATGGCAAGAGATTGGAAGAGGGACGAAAGAGGCGAGCGAGAGGGGGCAGGGAGATGACCTGTATGTATATCGGTTAGATAGATAATTATATATTATACATATGCATTTGCATATATGGGAAGAGAGATTGGGAGAGAGAGGAGAGAAGCGAGCGAGAGAGAGAGGGCAGAGATGTGAATTGTATATGTATAACAATTAGATAATTGTGTATTATGCATATGTATTTGTATATTCTGACTAATTATACATATACAGACGTGACTAATTATACAAACTCGAAGTCAACCCACATAATTAATGTATAATGTTAGTCGTGAGTAGTAATTATATTAAACTATAGTCATAATAAGTAATTAAGTAGTATAAATTTACTTAATCGCGTAACTGCACTACACCTCGTCTCACCACCCCTAAGCATATAGATCCACCCGATCGATGAACACTCAAACCGAACTCGCCTCATCCTTTTTCCTGTTTTAAATTGGAAAAGATATGAAGTGTTGATGGTGCATAAAATAACTAAGCTAATTGTTAATTGTTAATTACATAGTTTTACAAATTATTTAGCAAAGGAATATATTCTTGCAAGGATTTAGAGAAGTTGAGCTACAAAGTACTGAATGATACGTCTATCTATTTTTGGTATAGAGGTTAAAAGTACAATGAAATGGATGAAGCACAAATGATGCATTTATTTCGATAATTTCGAAATTAGATATGCCAGCTCTAAAACACAAAGTTAAAAATATATCAATTTATTTTCGTCCGTTTATTTTAACAAACTAGAAAGAAAAGAAAAGTATTTTATTTTTTGAAATGGAGAGAACAGGGTCGGTTCGGTTCGATTTTATGTATTATCGGTTTTAAATATGTTAAATCAATAATCAAATGATAACTGTTCGGTTTTTGGTTTAATAAGGAAATACTTATAACCAAATATATGACTTTTCTAATAAATTTGATATTAAAACACGATAATGTAACTTTACAAAAGAACATAAAATAGAATAATAATAACAAACCTGAAAAGAACTAATTAAGAGGAATAAGGTTTAATTCAAATTTTAACATTTTTTATAATGTGAAATTGTGAAATCAAAATCTCTATGAAATGTGAATTGAAGGTTAATCGACAAAGATAATAACTACTAAGGTATTGAGATTAATATTTATGTACAAGTAAAGATAGTAAATTACTAGTTTTACTCGATATTAAAAACCAATATCGAATCAATAATTTAATAAATTTTTTTTACAAAACCATTAAAAAAACGTGTTATGAACCAATAGCACTTCTATCAATTCTATTTATCAATCAATTTGATTTTTGTACACCGTACTAATCAGTGGCGGAGACATGATTTTCACAAAGGGTGTCCAAGTGCTAAACTGAAATGCTCTTCTTAAAAAGTGACAAGAAAATATTGCTATCAGCGAAATTCGAACACACAAACACTTTAAATTTGTGCATCTCTATTTTTTCAAGGCGCCTATAACCAGTAGATTACATCATATTGTTATATCAAGAACGTCCAAAATATATTATTTTTATTTGTATATATTGTTAATATTTTGACGAAGGGTGTGTCCAACACAAGTACGGCTACGACACTACTACTAATATTTCGACGAAGGGTGTCCAACACAAGTACGGCTACGACACTACTACTAATATTTTGACGAAGGGTGTCCAACACAAGTACGGCTACGACACTACTACTAATATTTTGACAAAGGGTGTCCAACACAAGTATGGCTACGACACTACTACTAATATTTCGACGAAGGGTGTCCAACACAAGTACGGCTACGACACTACTACTAATATTTCGACGAAGGGTGTCCAACACAAGTACGGCTACGACACTACTACTCAGTTATTTTTGTTATGTATTGTATTGTTATGTTATATTTAAATTATTATGTTATGTCTTGTATTGTTTTCTTATATTTATATTATTATTCTATGTATTGTATTGTTATGCTATATTTGAATTAGGGATAATGTCCAAGTACCCCCTCAACCTATGCCCGAAATCTGAGAGACACACTTATACTATACCAAGGTCCTATTACCCCCCTGAACTTATTTTATTAATAATATTTTACCCCTTTTCGACCTACGTGACACTATCTTGTGGGCCCAACGATAGTTGACTTTTTTTTCCAAACTAGTGCCACGTAAGCTACAAAGGGGTAGAAAATTACTTATAAAATAAGTTCAGGGGGGTAATAGGACCTTAGTATAGTATAAGTGTGTCTCTGGGATTTCGAACATAGGTTGTGCATTTTCCCTTTGAATTATTATGTTAATGTATTTGTATTATTATCTTATATTTATATTATTATGCTATGTATTGTATTTGTAAATTAAAACTTTTACATTTTATGCATTCTTCATAGTGAAAACTAATAATAATATCAAATTATATCACTTAAGTGATGAAAATAAAAATATTATTAATTCGGGATGAAAGTAGTATGTATTAAATAATATAGTTTTTAAAATATTATATTACATTTGAGACGAATTATAAATATTAGATATTTAATTAATAACCTTATATGAAAAATAATATGTTAATTATAAAATGATTAAAATAATAAAAAAGTGAAATAGCAAATCTCTATAAATAGAGAATAGAGGGCTTTTTAAAGTGTGATTAGATTTTTGTTTTACTCTCCAAATATAGAATCGGAGATGACCTTATAACAATAACTTTGCAGCACTTCGTAAGAAATAACAACGTTTAAAGCATATTTTCGAAAGCAGAAAGTTAAAATCAGTAAAGAAAATAAAATCTATAACAAATTCAGAAATAATATTGATAAGAAAAATAATTAAGCCCACTAAATGCACAGTGTGTCCTTAAGAAAATTATTTCTCTCAAGTATTCGAGGTTAAAACTAGTAAAGAAAATAAAATCTATAACAAATCAGAAATAATATTAATAAGAAAAATAATTAAGCTCACTAAATGCACAGTGTGTCCTTAAGAAAATTATTTCCCTCAAGTATTCGAGGTTAAAACCAGTACAGAAAATAAAATCTATAACAAATCAAAAATAATATTAATAAGAAAAATAATTAAGCCCACTAAATGCACAGTGCCTTAAGAAAATTATTTCCCTCAAGTATTCGAGGTTAATGGAAACTATCCTCCTAGGATGGAACGATTTTACTGAGCAGTGTATCGGTACAAAAAACAACGATCAGTGAACTTCTCAACAGTAGCAAAATACACTAATTTATTTGTGCAGAAGAAGAAGAAAGAAGAAATAGTTTATAAAAAATCCATAGTGAAAAGTATGAGGAATCAAGAATTGAAAAAGAGTTTGAGTTAAACATAGAATCATAAGAAAGGAAGTTGTTTAAAGGACCTACATTCACTCATAATCGATAAACCGAAGTGCTTATAAGCTAGTTTGACCGACTTATAAACTTAGTCAATCGCATCGTTATGCTTTCTATTATGTTATATTAATGTAATAATCATTTTTTTTTTAATTTTCGAATCCACCTCTAGATGATCAAGAAAAGATAGATCACTTGACTTGTCTTGATGGAGCCAAGGAGAGACTTCACTTGTTCAAAGCAAGCCTGCTGGAACAAGGTTCCTTTGATGCTGTTGTTGATGGCTGTGAAGGTGTATTTCATACAGCATCTCCTTGTTACTTTGAAGCTAAAGATCCACAGGTTCCTCACTCATTCTCTTGATAAATATGGTATTGATCTGTGTTGCCGAGACTTTCTAAAAATGTACGGAAACTTCAAAACTAGTGCATTTTGGAGGATCTGACATGGGTGCGGCCAACATTTTTTTGAATAGTACGAGCAACAATAGGTTTTGACGTCTACTTTTGCAAGCTTACTCTTTGGATAGTTAGTCTTGTTGTAGAACCACATAAATTGGATGAATGAAAACTAGTGCATTTTGGAGGATCTGACATGGGTGCGGCCAACATTTTTTTGAATAGTACGAGCAACATAGGTTTTGACGTCTACTTTTGCAAGCTTACTCTTTGGATAAAAGTCTTGTTGTAGAACCACATAAAATTGGATGAATGAAAACTAGTGCATTTTGGAGGATCTAACATGGGTGCGGCCAACATTTTTTTGAATAGTACGAGCAACATAGGTTTTGACGTCTACTTTTGCAAGCTTACTCTTTGGATAGTTAGTCTTGTTGTAGAACCACATAAAATTGGATGAATGAAAAACTAGTGCATTTTGGAGGATCAGTACGAGCAACATAGGTTTTGACGTCTATCAAAATAGTTGAGCAAGAGCTATCAAAGCTATATTAGCTATAGCAGTCTTATCAAAAGCAAAAAAGCGTAGAAAAAGCTCTAAGGTCCGTTGAGGTGTTTTAAGTGCAAAGCGCAGAAAAAGCTCTAAGGTCTATTTAAGTGTTAAGTTCAAAGCGTGGACTTCAATGCAAAAAGGCGCAAAGGGAGGGAAAAAAATACAAATATATACGTTTTGTCCAAGATTTATAATTCTAAATATGACGAAAAATAAATGAATGAAGAAACTGAATTTTTTTCTACGATGAGTTGAAGTATCAATTGTTTAGTGCTGCTTCTTTAGAAGTGGCTTACTGCTAAGGAAAAGTATGCCTTAAAGCCTTGATGACGACACTAAAGCTCACATTAAGCGAGTAGAAGAGCTCAACATGTTTTGAGCCTCGCTTCAGGGCCTAAGTGTGCCTTTGACAACTCTGGTCTATAGTACTCATGTGTTTAAGATACCGTCTTGAAGGATTACTGTTGTTCACCTTTACTTGTTAAATATAAGAAAATTTCACCTAACGAAACTGGCTGTAGTGCTCTTCGATCTGTTGGTCCTATTTCTCTGTTCTAGTTTTTAGTTTTTCATCTATTGATGTAATGGATTAGCCCTACTGTTAACGTGCTGCAGGCGGAACTGATTGATCCTGCAGTGAAGGGGACACTTAACGTTCTAGGGTCAGTCGCGAAGACACCGACTGTTAGGAGAGTGGTTTTGACATCATCTATTGCAGCAGTTTCTTTCAACGGCAAGCCAAGAACGCCTGAAGCGGTGATTGATGAGACATGGTGGTCAGATCCTGACTATTGCAGAAAAAAACAGGTGCCTTAGTAACCAAGGTTTTGAGCTGAATGTTTCTGAATGCAAAACTTACCCGGCACGGTTTAGGATTGTATTTTTTTCTTCGAAAAAGGGGACAAATATACCCCTGAAATATCGTAAATGGTATGCAAATATCATCCGTCAAACTTTTGAGACACTGGTGCCCTTGACGTCCAAAAACTAGAGCATATATGTCATTCACTTTAATGGAAGACTAAATAGGGACACGCGTCACAATCTTATCTACCGATTCGATATTTAGTAAATACCATGACATGTGTATGTCCGTTAGTATAAAGGGTATATATGCTCTATTTTTTAGATGGCAGGGGCAAAGTATAACGGAGGGTATCTGCATACCATTTACGATAGTTCGGACGTATATTTGTCCTTTTCCCCTTTTTTCTTTTAGCTAATATGGTTCAAATTCTCCAATCTTTTACATATAGAGGTTTATAAAGCAGAGGGAACTGATGGTAATTGTGGACCATCTTTTGTTGTTTTTGCTAGCTCTGGTATATACTTTCGAAGACATTGGCTGAGGACGCTGCGTGGAAGTTTACGAAAGAGAAAGCTTTCGATATGGTTACAATAAATCCAGCAATGGTTATAGGCAGTTTGTTACAACCAACACTGAATACAACTTGTGATGCCATCTTACAATTGCTATAAGGTAATGCTTGATCTTACATCAGATGATCTGTCGTTGATCTCGTCATCTGAACCTAGTTGTATTATGTTTGAATCATCCGTTATGATTTCTGGAGGAAGAAAAAAGAAAGAAAGAAACAAGGATCGCGATTAGTTACTTAACCGTTTTCCTAAAGTTTCTCTTCAAGAGAATGAATATGACAAATCAACTTTGTTTCTGCATACCACTGGCTTAACTCTGGTAAGTTATGATAAATGTCGGGTTAGTGGATATGATTATGACATGTGTATGTTCGTCAGTATAAAGGGTATATATATATGCTCTAGTTATTGAATGGCAGGGGTACCAATATCACAAAAGTATAACGGAGGATATCTGCATACCATTTACAATGTGTTGGAATTCATGTAAAAGTTTCGTTTTGCTTTACTGAAGGTTCTGAAACATATCCAAATACTACATCTGGATGGGTTAACGTGAAAGATGTTGCCCTCGCGCATATTCTAGCATTCGAAAACCCTTCAGCTAATGGTAAATATATAATGGTCGACTCAGTTGCACATTACTCTGAGTTAGTACAGATATTACACGAGCTTTACCCTACAACGAAGCTCCCAGAAAGGTAAGTTTCTCCTACGTGTAGTCTCTATCTTTCGATTAGGTTTGTGAAATGTGCATCGTTGATATTGAAGTGATGGTTCACAAAGTAACTAGAGAATGCTCAGAGTACATAAAGTTGGCTCAATGTTTTCGATTAACCTCTCCAGGTGTGTTGTTGATAAGCCATTTCCGCCAAAGTACCAGGTTAACATCGAAAAAACCAGAACATTGGGTGTTGAGTTCACTCCTTTGGCTTTAAGCATCAAAGAAACTGCTGAGAGTTTGAAAGAGAAGAAATTTTATTGAGAGCATACTTCTTCTGTACCTTAATGTTCACCATAGCTTGGATAGATCGATATAATACGAGCTTTTGTTACATATCGATATAAACGTGTCATGGATGTAGTAGAAATAGCTTTCGTCCCTTGTATCGACGATTATCTTGGTCTATTAGAGCTACTTTGGAGCCATGTTATCTTTTGAAATTTGGAAGTCTAATGTGTTTGTTACAATATTTAGCAACTTACTATTAAAATGTGCATTTGGTCTGTTGTTTATGTTTGTGCAAGAACAGCTCCAGGATGTTTTTCTTCTCTTTTTAATAAATGATGGTATAGGGGTTGTCATAGTCGTATTTTAATTATTTCACGGGGTACCTGCTATCTCTACTAGCGTAGATACTGGTATCATGTCTTGCTTTTTCTAACAAAAATAATAAAAATTTGTTAAAATGGGCAAGTAAAATGAGTATTTGTTTTTGATATAGGGGTCAAGTAAAATAAAACATATAAAGTATATAGAGCAGTGGCGGAGCCAGAATTTTCCAAAAGGGGGTTCAAAATTCGTAGAAATAGACACATGGAGTAGCGGAAGGGGTTCGACATCTACTATGTATACATAAAATAAAATTTTAATAATGTATAAATAGTATAATTTTTCGTCGAAAGGGGTTCGGATTATATCAAGGTGGCTCTGCCCTTGATATAGAGTATAAATGATTCATTTATTTCTATAATTGAAAAACTAACACAAACTAATAAAAGGATAAGTGAATCAGAATAACAATAAAATACTCGGTAAAATCTAATTAAGTGGCGTCTGAAAAAGATAGAGTGTATGCGAGCCTTACTACTACCTCATGAAGGTAGAGAGACCGTATCCGAAAGATCATCGGTTGAAGTGTATCAAATTTGAATAAAAGAAAGAGGAAAATAATGAAGAAAACATATAAGCTAATTAGAAAGTCGTGTGTAAAGTTTACCAAAAAGAAACAATAACTACATATTAAAAGAACTAGGGTACGGCTAGTACTACGACATACACTAACAAGTTTAAACTTTCACAAGGCAAGATAAAACTCTACCCCTACAAATCTTCTAACCGAATATGCAACCTCCACTCCTTCCTATTGATGGTCATGTTCCCGAAATATGAATCGCACCATGTTCTGTCTAATCACTTAGCTCCAATACTTTTTCAGCCTACCCTATCCCTTCGCTAACCCCTTACAATCAACATCTAGCACCTCCTCGATGGGCATTTGTGCACCTTCTCTTCACATGCCCAAATCATCTCTCGACACTTTGTCATAGCCTCCAGGCGCCTTTAGCAATATGTAGGTCCATCCTACTTTCCCTATACTTTTCCACCAGTCTCCGCACAGGATGGATGACTTTAGTAGTTCATCATTTTGCGACATTAAACCAAATCGTTCTCGACAATGAATATCCTTCTTCTTACCCTCATCTACTCCACTCTCTCCCAAATCTTCACAGTTTGACTTAACAATTTAATACCCTATAATTATTATAATTTCGAATATCACCCTAATATTCGAAAACACATACAATTTTTCTATCTATTATGAATATTTTATTATGTTTTTCGACTTTTACTTGAAATAGAGTTTACTTCATATATCTAATTAGGCAAGTTTAAGAAATTAGCTACATATTAGGTCATTATAATAAGAAACCCATGCCTTTGGTTAAAAAAAAAAGAAGAAGAGAAACTTAGGTCTACGTATACTGAAAAAGTATATTTACGCCACGTAGTTTCATATATAATATTCTATTCGATTTAGCCTATATGTGTATACAAAAACTATTATATAAGGTCGATACATTATATATTATATTAATTATTGGATTACATAACATAATATTATATATATATATATATATATATATACTAGTTTCTGACAACGTGCGTTGCACGCTAATTTTACCAATTATATTTCATGTATCAATAAAAATAAATAAAAAGGGATTGTGTATTTGACATCAAGCAAAAAGTATGTGAAATTAATTAATATAATATAGTCTCCTTTAACTTTGTATAAGTCTTTTTTATGATCTAAATATTAGTGATAACCTTTTATAACCATAAATGGATATTAAAAATACATGCACACGTATTGATAAGATCGCCTATATTATTTTAATGAGAAACGATAGAGTGAAAATATTTATAAATATAAGGTTCTAAAATTAAAAGGCAGTACTATCAAAATTATACAAAATTAAAAACAATTACATTTAAAATATAAAACTGACAGATATATAATTTAAACACTGAACTTCATACATACATCTATATCAAAAGCTCATAATAATAGCTAAAAGATTACAACACCACAACGAGTTTATTAGAAACGCAAAAGAAATTAGAAACAACAATAATCTTCGTGATGGAGAATATATATTGAAAGAGATATGAGGACTTAGGCATGTCTAAAAAGAAGTCAAGTTCTTCTCCCCACATCATGTATTGTATTTTTTCATGTCTTTTTTGCCTATCATAGATGAAATAGTTTTTTTATTATCAGTTGAATGACAATTTCTTTCATTTTTCAATGGTTATCGTCTAGTTCTTAAATAGTAGTAAAAATGTCTGTTTAAATTCTATATTTTTTAGTTCTAAATAATAGTCTTTAATATATAGATAGATGGAAAAATGAAAAATACAAGTCATAGTTAGACTTAATAAGAGAATTAACATTACCACTAATAATTATTGCTTTGAACTTGGAATCTAGTCTAGTTTGAATGAATAATTAAAAAGATGAAAAACACAAATCATTATAATTAGTAATAAATGAGGCAATTAGAAGTCATCTCAATAATTTATTACTAATTCATTCATATATACTAACACACTTTTAATATCTTAGTAATAAGAAATCAAATAAATAAAATCAATGACATTAATCAGATAAATGGGGGGTCAGTTTTATCATATGCCGGTAATTATTCTAGAAAATAGATGTACAATTAAAATATATCTTTTCACATTTCATCTATATTTTTATTAAAATGATATAATTTAACATTTAAACTAAATAATGAAAAGTTTTTATAACATTTTAATTTATAATAAGAGTAAATTTGTAATTCAACTTTTTTTATTCCCTCTTATAATAATATATGATATGATATTTAAAAAACATTAAAAAAAAATGAAATTAGGACTACTTACCTAGAAACTACCAATAAAGGAAACAATATAGGTGGCTAATTTTAAGGATAATCTCTCAAATTACTTTTTTTTTTTTCTATCAATCAATTTTTTATACCAAAATAATATTATTGTTTTTTTCTCCTCTGTTTCTGCTTCGTATTTTTGCTGAGAGAAATGAGTGTGACAGCGAAAACAGTGTGTGTAACAGGAGCTTCAGGTTACATAGCTTCATGGCTAGTCAAATTCTTGCTACATAGTGGTTACAATGTGAAGGCTTCTGTTCGTGATCCAAGTTTGTACCTTTTTTTTCTCTTTTTATTTTAGGAAAATGTGTTTTTTTTGTGGGTTATTTGGGTTTGGATTCATTTGATGGAGAAATGGGGATATGGGTTTGTGATCTTTTTTTGTGGGTATTGATTCTTGGATTTGGATTTTGAAAAAAAATGGTGTTTTGTGTGTGTCATGCAGTTGAAATACTTGGAAAAATAGTGTTTTTTTGTGGGTTATTTGGGTTTGGATTCATTTGATGGAGAAATGGGGATATGGGTTTGTGATCTTTTTTTGTGGGTATTGATTCTTGGATTTGAATTTTGAAAAAAAAATGGTGTTTTGTGTGTGTCATGCAGTTGAAATACTTGGAAAATGAGTGTTTTTTTGTGGGTTTGGATTCATTTGATGGAGAAATGGGGATATGGGTTTGTGATTTTGTTTTGTGGGTATTGATTATTGTATTTGAATTTTGAAAAAAAATGGTGTTTTGTGTGTGTCATGCAGTTGAAATACTTGGAAAATGAGTGTTTTTTTGTGGGTTATTTGGGTTTGGATTCATTTGATGGGGAAATGGGGATATGGGTTTGTAATCTTTTTTGGGTATTGATTATTGTATTTGAATTTTGAAAAAAAAATGGTGTTTTGTGTGTGTCATGCAGTTGAAATACTTGGAAAATGAGTGTTTTTTTGTGGGTTATTTGGGTTTGGATTCATTTGATGGAGAAATGGGGATATGGGTTTGTTATTTTTTTATGTGGGTATTGATTCTTGGAAAAAAAAGTGGTAGAAAAAAGTTGGTTTTTTTGTGTGTCATGTAATTGATATGCTGTGCTTTATTGGTGTTGGGTTGTTTGGATCTTGGAATATTAGGTTATGAAGATCATATGCTTTGATTGTTTGTTGGATTATGTTGATCGTGTTATCTAAAAGCTTAAACTATTAGGGGTTCGTTTGGAATGTGGAATGGTGATTGTGATTATGGTGGACTGATTTTGCTAGTTCACCATAATCACAACAGATTTTCAATTTGGTATACTAGTGATGTTGTGATTATGGTGAACTGCCTTTGCCATGTAAAGCCATCACTCATGTATTCATCTTCATAGGAAATGAGAAAATCCACCTGGTTGGGCAGAAAAAGCAAAATCATTTGCTGAGAGTTCTCATTAATCTCATGTTTACTGCTTATGTGTTGAATGCGTTATGATATTTTCGTGCAGATGATCCGAAGAAAACGCAGCACTTGCTTTCTCTTGGTGGGGCAAAGGAGAGGCTTCACTTGTTCAAAGCAAACCTATTAGAAGAAGGTTCATTTGATGCTGTAGTTGATGGATGTGAAGGTGTATTCCATACAGCGTCTCCTTTTTACTACTCTGTTACAGACCCACAGGTTCTTTCCGTTCTTGTAAATCTGATTTTAAACCACTTATCTTCATTCTAGGTAGTGCTAAAAGAAGTCCTAAGTATAATGGCAGTTCCTATGTATTGATAAAAGTATTGCGGTCAGCATCTTTATTAGCTTAATATCAAGTAACTTTAGTTATGAAAAACTCATTTTCAGTTGTTAATTCATCAATGACAAGTATTCAGATTCAGATGACACAAGTGACAAATGAACCATCTGGTACATTAAAGGAGCTAGATGCTACAATTTGCATTTCCATTTACTCTGCTCCTGGTTATTTTACTATTTGCCCGGCCCGACTTTTATATCTTTCTCTCTTTTGAAGTTTCATTATTCTTTCAAGTTCCTTTTGTATGCTTTGTTGTTTGGTAAATAAATCTAAGACTGTGTAATACGATTGAAAGACGTAACAGTTTAGTTTCAAGATATTCTTTCATCCTTGTTACTTCTCCCCTCTTGTAAATTAAGTTTGTTACATCCTACTAGAGTGAAATTCTCAAATTAATATATTAAGTACCTAACTGAAATAGTGTGAGAAAATTTTGAATTATGTCTGTAAGATAATACTCCTTGACAGTTCACTCTCTGCTTTGGCTCAACTCTTGTTTCATGATTATAAAACTATACGGTTATGGTTGGTCGAGGAAAGTTTACAGTTAGCAGGGGTCACCTCCTTAAAGGACAAGTTGCGACAGTGGCTTGAACATCATGAGAGGATAATTAAATTATAGCATACAGCTATTGGAATTACTATTTTCTCATTTCAATGTACTTGATATGTTATTATGAAGCTTAAGAATTTTTATTTTTTTTTGAGATGGTAACGACTATGAAGCTTAAGAATTTTGTAATCTTATTGTGGAGTTTGTTTATGGACTTTGACTAGTTGATATAGTTCACATTTGGTAGTCACACATAAGATTATCCACGTTCTCTAGAAAATGAAATTTTGTTTTCAATGGTACTTGAAGTAAGTTAGCTTGTTTGTCCTTCTAGAGTTGGCTCCCATTTCAAATCAACTCTACGTTATTTCAGGCTGAATTACTTGATCCTGCTGTTAAGGGAACACTCAATCTTCTCGGTTCATGTGCCAAAGCACCATCAGTAAAACGAGTTGTTTTAACATCTTCCATAGCTGCAGTTGCTTACAGTGGTCAGCCTCGGACACCTGAGGTTGTGGTTGATGAGAGCTGGTGGACCAGTCCAGACTACTGCAAAGAAAAGCAGGTGTGCATGTATTTTCTTCTTCTTTCTTTTTGAGCACATTCAGAGACAAATGAAGGTATTGCCCATTGAAATAGCTAGTATTGAGCTAAGTCTTACCATTATTGTATGTTTTGTTATATTCGTGGTCAATGTCTCTCTTGACAAATTACAGTGTTGATACTGTTGCATAAATGTGGGAGCTGGGAAGGCTAGGGATCTACAGAAGTTGTAACAAAATATACGCTGTATCTAAATTTGTGATGAATTGGATGCATTTTGATTAAAGTTACTTTTATCATGGTTTGGTATTGGTATGGATGTAAGAAGGACCAGACACATTTCTCTTATTTAATAATATCAACAAGAGCTCATTAACCGCGGTTCTTGACAACATGACTTAGCTGATCCAATTTAAAGAATTTCTGAGTGCTTTAGTCACTGCACTATTTCTTATCAATATCATAAGTTTTGCAGTTATGTCAACTTAAGTTTCTGAGGTGTTCATCCAAGCACTTCTCTGGTTGGTGTAGTATTAGGAATACACATTTTTCTTGGAGACTTAAAGCTAGGCAGTTTCAATAACTTTGCAAGTATAATGAATCATCTGATCTTGGTCACTTATATCATCTGTTTTATATGTGACATTGATCTGTTATGATTGAAAGCTATGATATTAGTTGCAATGTGTCCTGTAAGTGGCCTCGTTTGTTTGCATGTTTAAATAAAGCACTCACATCCCATTTTTTCTTTCCTAGATTTCAATTGTTAACGTCTCTCTATTTCTCCTGTTTCCTTTTAGCTCTGGTATGTCCTCTCGAAGACATTGGCTGAGGATGCTGCGTGGAAGTTTGTGAAGGAGAAAGGCATTGATATGGTCGTAGTAAACCCTGCTATGGTTATTGGTCCTCTGTTACAGCCTACACTTAATACCAGTTCTGCTGCAGTCTTGAGCTTGGTAAATGGTATGTTTCTTAAACTTAAATTAGTTAGATCTTTACCTTAATCTGGTGAGGTCAAATGGCTGAAACTGTTTAAATCTAACAAATGGAATACCAAGCCCATGTGGAATGCCAAGAAGACGGATCATATATGCTGTAATATTTTCGTTTTATGGTCAACATAAGTAGAAGAATACGTAGGCCACCATAATCAGCTCTAAGGAGAAGCTCAGGCAAAAAATCCGTCTTTCTGGTCAACCTAGTTAGGCTTCTCGAAATAATATTACTAAACTAGATGGATCATCCTCCTAATATGAATAAGACGAGAACATCCACTCTCTTATGGCATATAATAATGCGGTTAAACTTGAGAGTAATTCATCGAGTATGCTGGGCCTGTTTGTCCGTTTGTTCTAGTTGAATGTTCTCCTGTTGCTTTGGCCTGAATGTGGAGGATACGTGGGTGAGGGGCTAGACAACAGGCGGGTCTATGGTAACTATATAGTATGATATGCTTATTGAGCTAGAAGTGAAGGTAATTTACTTCAGAACTCTTCTAGCTTAAAGGGAAAAAACATGTCAGTGACTCGTGCTTTTTCTTATGTTATCGAAATTTGTATGCCACAAGGATGTCAACCATTCTTTTCATCATTTCAAATGATCAGTTTTCCATGCTATGTAGGTGCTGAGACATACCCAAATTCCTCTTTTGGGTGGGTTAACGTGAAAGATGTTGCAAATGCACATATTCTCGCATTTGAGAACCCTTCAGCTAATGGGAGATACTTAATGGTTGAGAGAGTTGCACACTATTCTGATATATTGAAGATATTGCGTGACCTTTATCCTACTATGCAACTTCCAGAAAAGTAAGTATTCGTATAAAAAGAATAGGTCTACTTTTGCTTGTGCTGGAACTTCAATATTAAGCTTTTATCACACAAATGTGCTATGTGGTTAGATGAATATGTTGACAGTGTTTTATGTTGAATGTGTGCTTATCCACTCCGAGTCATTCATAGATTGAACGCTCCTTGATTTTACGCAACTTATATCCAAGGACTTGCAAGTCACTAACTTGAACTAGAGTCTAGACAACTCCCCCATAGATTTTCTTCCCTTTCTGGTGGTTGGACAAGCATTGTAACCACAAGAAAACTTTATGTATGTCCAATCCAGTGTTTTTTAAAGGTAACGTAAGGGGGGGGGGTTGCTTTTTGCTGCAACCCGATTTCAGATTGAGACGAGGGACTCAATGATCAAGTGAACCTTCTTTGCCTTAACCCTATGCAATCCAATGCAGTTCTTAGAGAAGATAGGGAGTAATGATCGTTTGAAGTTGGTCCCTTGGTCCTAGTGCATGCTCCTCATTTGAACCTTTAGTTTATCGTTCAGTTTCCAACTTTACTTCGCCCTAGGACATCTCGTATACTTGCTATCACATCCAAGTGATATTGCACTAGTTTGTTATTCACCTTTGACATGAAAAAACAACATTTTATGTATTCGTTATTAGATTTATCGCCTCCAAACTCAATTCTTAGGGTCCCTACATTGTTGCTTGAGCTTTTGTGAATATATATGATATATCTGTAGGTGTGCTGATGACAACCCATTGATGCAAAATTATCAAGTATCAAAGGAGAAGGCAAAAAGCTTGGGAATTGAGTTTACTACCCTTGAAGAAAGCATCAAAGAAACTGTTGAAAGTTTGAAGGAAAAGAAGTTTTTTGGAGGTTCATCTTCTATGTAAAAAGGCTTTCTCAAAGCTTTTATGGTTGTTGAACAATACTACCCCCCCACCCCACCCCACCCTACCCTACACACTTTTTTTTTTTACTTACTTTAGCTAATTATAGAATCGAGAAGTCGAATGGTATATCCGTTAATAAATTTCGATTATATGAGGTTGAAATTTGTTCTATATCTAGAGATTTTTATAGACTGGTTTGATAGAAGAAATTAGAACACTATTGTTGTGTTTTGTTGAGTTTGGTTTGTAGGAGAAAACCAAATGGATTTATTGATATTTGAAGGTTTGTGTTGGATCCAAAATTTTCAGGCTCAATATCTAATTAATAGTTTATTTTGAAACAAATTAGATTATTTTTCATTTAGCAAAAACATGTTATTAAAATTTCTGTGTAAATTATGATGTACCCATATTCATTTGCTTGGTGTAAATATCTGGTACGAGTAAGTTTTTTCGAACATCATTCTGGTCAGCGAGTCGAGCCAATGAAGTTTTCAATAGATAATTAATTTGTCTAAAAAGCACTACGAACTCATTGATAAGTTTTTATTGACATTCCTAATTATTTATCTTAGGGAAAAAGGACAAATATACCCCTGAACTGTTGTAGTATGCAGATACCTTCCGTCTTACTTTTGGGACATAAGTGCTACTGCCGTTCAAAAATTAGAGCATATATATCCTTTATATACTAACGGACATATCATAATCTTATCCACCGACCCGACATCGGTTGACAGATAAGATTGTGCCACGTGTCCCTAATTAAACTTCTGTTAGAGTGAAGGGCATATACGCTTTACTTTTTGGACGGCAGGGGCACCAACGTCTCAAAAGTATACCATATACGATAGTTCAGGGATATATTTACCTTTTTCCCTATATCATATATACATAACATCACAACAGCAACACGAAAGATTACCAATTGGAAAAAATGCAGCTTTTAACTTCTTTCTGCAACTTCTGCTTCACTGTCCAGTTTTTTTCTCTTCGCCATATCGTATCACAAACTCGGAAAATATCTCAAGAATCACGAGAGAAGAACTACTAACATCTTTTCTTTCACTGCAGCTTTGGATGTCATCATCTCTAAGGTTGCCAGAACTTACGAAGACCTTTGAGTCCTACAAATCACCTTTCACATCACTCTAAATTTTGAACAATGATTTACATGTTAAAATCGAATGAGACGCGTACCATATTGAGAGAAGTCCATATACATCAGCCAGGAAGTTTGTATATCCGGAATCTGAATAGGTAGAAAGCTTCCATGTTGCATCCGACTTCCTCAAGTGTTCCACGGAAAGCAATTGAATCAAATGTATACACGCCATATAGAGAGAGGGGGACATGAACAGAAATTAACTTACAGTTGAATTTCATTTTGGGCTTCATTTTTAAATGCTTGACCTCGGTTGAGGGAGCAATCATGAATCAGTGTGTCAAAAGGCCGGTCTGAAATCATGTGAATTTCATAATACGATGTATGTGCCATCCTACATTTTGAAGCAAACACATTAGTGAAGCCGGAGAATGACTTCTTGAGTACATATGGAACATCAGTTCAAAAAAAACCCAAATCTTAGATTGCACATACATCATTGATTGTAAATTTGTCTGATAACTTCAAGGACGGCAACAGCCATTCGGATAAATAGATGGGCTGCTTTGGATATTTACTATCATCTGCAGAATAACGACAGTAATTCTTTTTATCCATGATAAGAGCAAGAAATGGTATTGGCCTAAATGATTTTGAGCCATACCTGAAGGTCGCACAAGTATTCTGTGTGAAACAAAGGACTGCAACAACCAGAGAAGAATATTTAGGTTAATGAACCCCTTAAAGTCCAACGTTCAATTGAATAAAAACAGTTATATAAATGTGGGATTCCTGTCAAATCTCCCACATTCATTTATATATAGATGATTGGGTGCCGTTCGTATAAAACCATATCTTTTTGTAGGTTTTCTATTTGGCATACTTCTTTATAATGGTGCCTCTTTATGCTCATATTGTTAATAAACTGTAACTTCAGAAATACAATGAACCTGGGATTCTTGTCAAAGGCTGCAACCGCAAGGCATAGAGGGGGAGGTCATAAGTGTCTACCGTAAAATCGATTTTGACAGAATGAAAAAGCATCAAGTTATGGAGCACTAATTTCAGAAGCTCATGATTCCTGATATTTAAGGTCAAAACATAAAAGGAAAAATACACATGTTCTTCCACGCTTAGTTATTGTAAAAGCATTTCATAAACAAAAACTTCCCCAGTATAAAAAGTCTGTGTGTCCGACTTCATCCAAAAAGCGGCAATGAACGAATTATCAGACTAAATTTGCTGCTCCCTGAATCAACATACCATGTATTAACATTTCTTTTGATGTTCAACCAGAGAGGTGTTACGAAAATTTGCCACTTCTCCTATATAGCTATAGTGTCTTTCTGTTACCTATTTCTCATCTATACATCACAGTCCGCACTTAATTCATACCAGGACAAAAGGGGTTACTGGCACTCTCATTCATAAATCATGTCCGACTTTCCAAACATTCAAGGTCTATAGTGGAAGATTTCCAATTCCATCTGATTCGTAATGAACCACCACTTGCAAGAACCACCAATTTCGGCAGAAACTCCACCATTCTTTGATTGTTTCTGAATTTTGTTCCTTTAGCACAATATTTTCAATATTATAGTCTTTCCATCCAACAATATATTTGCAAGATATTAACACTGGAATATTTCCACCCTAATGTTATATTTGCAAGAAATTAACATGACACACATTAAGTGCTGTGAAGAGCCCCACATTGTCCCTTTAAGGGATGAGCGGTCTCTTTATATTGCTTGGGCAATCCTCACCTTGAGGTTGAGTTAGGCCCATTTCTTTACATGCTATCAGAGCAGGACCTATTCCATTTCTCATTTCCGATGTTGGACCCCATACTAAATTGTCCACGCACCAAATGTCCAGCCCTGGTAATGAGGGGTGTGTGAAGAGTCCCACATCATCCCATTTCTTTTCATGTGTTAGCAAGGGGAGAAGTGGAAAAAATTGGCCCCAACGTCTATTGGGTTTGCTATATGAATCCTTACTATATCCATTTCAGTTGAACCCCATTCCATCCCAAAATTAAAAAAACATGGCCCTTTTGAGTTCTCTTCTGTTTCCATTGACATGCAAAATTAAGAAAAAAACTAAAAAGATTCCTAGCAAATATTGAATCTAATATGTGTCGCTTATATGAAATTTTACTTCCATTATGTTCTAAATTTTGCTAAATTGATTTTAGGTCCACATTCTCTTTCAACACTTCAATCATGATGGTTCGTCCTCCACTTCTGTCAGTTCATCTCCATTAACAAATCACTATAACGTTAAAAAGAAATAGTTTATTATAATGCTTAGCTTGAACAAGATGCCCAACAAATGATTCTTTTAGATAGAAAAGATATCTATATACAATCCCTAGAATTTCTTTCTCTGATAGGGCAAAGGCAGATGCAAGAGAATCCTCTACTATAGAGTGAAGTGGCTGTACTAAAATTTAGCTAGAACATTTGAACTCTTGCATTCTTGGTTGCTTATGAAACACAATGGATCCTTACTCTCTTTAATTAAAAACGAAGAACACCAAAAAAGAAAGAATATGCTGGCTATACACAAGCTTTTCATATATAATATGGTTACCTGCCATACTGAAGGCATATACTCCCGATACAGTTGAGCATTAGTACTACTCCTAATGATCCTTGAGTCCAAGTTACTCTCAATAGACAACTGCCCTGTACTCCTGTTTTGAGTGGTTGCAAATTAGAAAACGATGAAAGTGAAAAGAGAACTATTTGTAAGATTTAGCAGCTTAAAATCATCAAGAAATGATCTTTGGAACAAATGAACATTTCCATAAATATGGTATACAAAATGATCCTAAATTGATACATTCAAAGGGGGACAAGCTCGTAACCACTATTGATGATCAAAAATAAAGTCCTGTACATGTTATGTTACTTGAATAATTTAAAAATTAGTCAATCAGAACACAAACTGTCCAAAGCAATGAGCCCAGAATATGGAATTAAACCAGGGCACATTTACAGATAGACAGCACATATTGAGCTTTAATTTTTCCACCACATTCTATACACAGGATACTTATCATATTTATCTGGTCATTTGTAACCAGATTTTAGTAATGTGCAATACAAGATTTATTTTGGATTTGGACAAAGGAAATGAACTGAATCCAACCTAATAACTTCGCGAGATGCAAATTTATCCTGTAAACTTGCTGCTTTTGTAGTTAGAACAAGCATCGGATGCACCACAAGAATCTTCTGGATCTCTTGAACGGCAATATCTGACACATTTTGCAAAGACAGACTTCTCCTGGTAATAAGACAAATACGTAATGCTAAAATACCCAATTTGAGAATAAGAAGCAAAAAAGAATGGTGCGACCTATACAGAAAGCAAAGGAACATACTGAATCCTTTTCTCTCCTAAGAACCAAACCAAGTGTTAACATGATGAGTGCTAGGTAAAAAACATGAACAGATGAAAGTATAACAGAACGAAACTCGTAACCATATATATGGTACTTGATTAGATGACATGTGAGGTTACCAAAACCACAACCTGCACCATACCAACCTCCAGGAGAAAGAGGAAAAAATAAATGACAACTGAACAGCTGGGGTTTATTCAAATGGTGAGGCTAAACAACAAAAACAAAGAAAAAGACAATTGAACTGCAACCTTCATTATAGGAATAGAGTTACACCTCTACTAAAAGACTACATATGTGCTCATGCCTGCAAAAAAAATGCTCTTAAGAAGCACCACTTTCAAACTGATAAAGTCTTTATTTCAAAACTTTTAAGCACTCTCCAAGAGCTGAGGCAGGTTTCCAAGAACTATTTATCTTACATGTGAATTTAGTATAACACGTGCAGCAATTTAGCATGACCAAGAACAGGTTCATCTGTTAAGATGAATCCGACTACTTCCCCAGCTCATCCAAGGATAAAACAAAAATCCATAGAGAGTAGAATGCAAATCTTAAGCAAGATAATTGCATTTCTAATCACCTACTTAGAATATTTGACAGGCAATGGTCATTTTCCAGCTAATAAATAGGTAGCAGAAACTGCAAGCTTTCTTAACACCACAAAAATGCTACAAATTACGGTGCTTGCAAGAAGAATTTGGAGATGAACTAACTTTCAGGGTTCTCCATAACTCCTCTGTTTGCTGTTCATTTTGAACTGCATTTTTCACTTATTTTCTCCCTTTAAATGTAAGATATTGTTGTGGACTCTAACCTGTTGTTGCTCCCTGGCGGTATAGATGGTGAAGCACGATCCATCCAATAAAAAGCTCCAATACTGGTCATACAAGAGAAGCAACAGATCTTAATAAACTACAGAACTTAGTTACACCATCAAGGAATATTGAAAGATGAAGGAAAAAAACAAAGGAAACAAAGGGAAGAGGAACATAGATGGAAAGTCTGAACACAGATATGATGACCTAACAGATAATCACTAAATGGGTAGTAATGATGAAGTACAATCCTAATGCCTGAACAATGATCTGGTGAATAACAGAGAACAACCAGTAGTCCTTGCAACCTACATGACAAATCTAGTCAATAAAAAATCTAGTCCGAGTGGAAACAGGAATTAATTATAGTCACAGAGCATGCCAAAGAATCGGACAAGGAACTAACGATAAAATGGAAGATAACACGTAAGCTTTTTCCCGTAAAAAGGCACATTTTGATAAATAAGTTGTGTCCTTCCTTGGACATTCCCCTGATAAAGAAAAAGGTCACTTTAGAAGACTATCATACTGTAGTACCATAGGATTGACTGTTTTAACATGGCCACATGACCAAATCGGCGAACTGCCTAACATCAAATATATGTCAAGAATAATGCATTATCATGAATTATTTGATTTATCTATCCATATACTTATCCTATGAATACTTCTATTCTGTAGGTTGAATGATACTACTGTTAAAACTTCAAGTGTCTCTTTATTATTTGTATGAAACTAAACCACCAAATTCAACATCAAGAAGATCATTAGAAGGAACCTGTCAATCATAAGCAAATAAACACCACTGCCATGTGCCTCTTTTTCCTTTTGAAGTTGGAAATGCAATGTCTGCAACAAAACAAGATTGAAAGAATAGGCGACATACTTGTATATAAATTGAATTATTTAAATTCAAAAATAAAATAAAAAAGTATATCAGGAACTAATCCAATCAAAAGAATACATCGTAGAAATACACAAAATGATAAATAATAAATTAACAATATATATTCACAGCAAGAAGTGTTGGATTATGGAAAATTACACGACCAGCTTGTCTAAAAGTTTAAAATGCTGAAAATATACACTTCTTTTTACCTAATCATATCTTTAACACCCCCTATTCTTTAGGATGAGTCAAGCACATCGACATCTTTTTAGAAATGATGGGGGTGAGGCTTAAACTCAAGATTAATGTTGACCTATGTCAAACTCTGATAACATGTTTTTAAAAAAATGGACATTGAGCTTTGTGCAGCTCCAAAATTAGAGCATGAGGCAGATTGTCAAAACCACATAACCAGACTACATCTCATACACTTAACCATGGAGCTCAACATTGCCAAGACTCCTTAATATGCAATTGTTAACATACCAACCCCCACTCCCTATCTTCAAGATATTTCATATATATATATATATATATATATATATATATATATATATATATATATATATATATATATATATATATATATATATATATATATATATATATATATATATATATATATATATATATATAATGACATTTATCATCCTCAAACGAAAATAGCTCACAAATCTACGATAAATGGAAAGGGGTACAAGTTTCTATTTTACACCAATATATTTTGACAAGACAATGTCAACATAGCACCATCTCAACCTCTATCAAACATTCAGTCACTTTATTTACATCACTACCTTCAAAGAGATTGCAGACATGGTCTAGAGTGTTGGTTCTAACAATAATATTAAAAGAAAAATCTCCCAAAGCATTAAAAAGGTTGAAGGAACAAAAGCTATACGTATATTGACAGGAGAGATAGACTTATCAAAAGAGAGAAAAGATAGGTAGGAAAGAAAAAACTAGATAAAATGAGGAAGTTAAAACCTAAGTACTCATTCTAACTCACCTTAAGAGTAGCAAGAAATTCAGAACTATCATAACAGCGGATGTACAAGAACCTTCTCATGCTGACAGCGAACAATTCTTTGTCATATTCGGTGTGTGCATCCTTTGATCTACTAGGAAAATTATCCACCTTACTTAGCTTGTGGCCTACGCCATTGCCTGATTAGACAAAATAAACCAAATACTACTTGCATCAAATGTATGAGGCCATTAACATATTTAGTCACTAGTTTCCCTACTGTTATGAACATGTGTGTTTGTGTGTGTATTCTTCATTTGTGGAAGGGCCAGTATGGCGAAATGGGGCAAAGTTATTCCTTTGGAGACAATAAGTCGTGGTTAGAGGGTAAGCCCCTATTCTGCTTCATTTGCACCTATCCTCGCTAAGTATCGAGCTTGTCACTTGAATTACACTTCATAATTTGCACTACAGGCTATCAGAATTTGGAATTTTTTTCTTTTGGTAACCAAGAAATCCCCAAGGCTAGTGCAAATTCAGTGGACATCATAATTTGGAACCTTTATAATTCCAACCCTTGCACAACAGTATTTTCTACTTTTTAGTTTCTCATTTGAAAATCTCAAAATATATTGGTTATTAGTGAAACGCCAACCTCTAAAATCAAGGGAGCATAGCTCTCAACTCTTACCAAATTTTAAGTGATACCTATGTGCTTTATTTATGTTTTTTTCCTGTTGAAATGTCAGGAATGTGCACCAAGATGATGTCAAACTATATGGATAGAAGTGTTCAGTGTTTATCTCTAAAAGTCTATCAACTATCTACGGGCAAAACTGAGAAAATTAAGTCAACTCTCAATTTATTAACAGAATTACTGAGCAATTTATTAACAGAATTACTGAGCCTTTCTTGAAAAATGCTTTTCTTGAGCCAAGTGTCTATCGATAACCGCCTCTTCACCTCTCATAAGGTAGGGCCGTTAGCCATAGGGGTAAGGTTTGTGTACACCCCATTCGTGGAATCACATTAGGTATGTTGTTGTTGTTGTTGTTGAATGGTTACCGACTTTTACTAACACCCAACTGGCTCATCAATTCAAAACAAGTATTGGATTGATCAATTCAACACACGAACATGTTATATTTTAAGTGCTATTTCAGAATCGATTATAAAATCAAAATATGTTATTGCAATATTACTATGGCTATTATTATTATAGCAGTTTATGTAATTAGGAAACTAGACAAATAAGCAGTACAAGGGACTACGCAAAAGTTCTTTCTATAATGGATGATGAGAGATCATTCATAAAAAAAATCTCAAAAATGGATAATGAGAGATGTACGGAATCTTCAAGGGTGATGAATCTTTTAATTTGATTCAACTTGAATTGCGGATCAGCAGTCGCTGACTGTCAAACAAAAAATTTCGAAGTGGTAGAGGATTCATTGATGCAAGAGTTGACTTTTTGTCTACTTTGTAAATTGTATGCATAGATGATTGGCAACATTTTTGGGAGGCTTAATGTATGTTTTTAATACATTATGTAAAAACAAAAACCAATTTGGTGTAATATCAATAAATACTTTGATTAATTGAAAAATGAAAACAAAAAGGAAGTCTTTTTTGTTAGCAACAAAAGAGAGTTTTGAATCCATATTACCATATCAACAATATGGTTCCAGGAAAACACAAATTAGTCATAAATTTCCAGCAATTGACTAAACTATAAGATTAGAGCCTCCATATTCTAAAAAACATGAAATTCCAAAATACAAAATAAACTAGCTCAAGAATAAATATCTACCATTTTCTCGAATGATTCGCTGCTTCAGTAATCGTGAAAGGCTTAGCACATCAAAACGACAATCCAGGTCAACAAACATAACTAATCGCTCCAAGCCTCCATAGTTTACACCCTTCCACTCCTTAGGCAGAATACAATTAATAGCAGCCTAGAATGAACCAAAAAGAATTTCATTAAGCTTATTATTTGAGAGACATAATATATGTGATACCATCTAGCTGGGATTAAGGTTTTTGTAATTTTCTTAACAAAATCTACAGTTACAATTTTATATGTGCCAGGACTCTTTTTAATCAAGTTAGGGACTCGTATGTCTATCGAGAATATGAATAAGTGTGAGTTTTTGAGACCTACTTAGTTGCAAGATAAAATATTTCCCTTTGTCCATGAAGTATTATTTCATTATTTGCAAGTACTCTATTTGGTCTTGTCCTTTTGGTGGACTTCAACTGAAAATTGAAATAGCGGTATGAATGTGTATTTCAAGTGAAGTTTTTCAAATCTTCAATTTCCATCCCTAAATCTTTTCTACAACTAGGACTTCCATAAACTTTTCTCAAATTCAACTTTAAATAATCTTCTTCCAGATTTAACTGATAAGTACACAAATTCCTCCCTAGTATTGGTATGAAATAGACCCATAATATTAGTATTTTTTGATAACCATGGTGTCCAAATCAGCTTTCACGAGCTATCAATTTTTTATATTTCCTACCTGAATAATGAGATATTTCAGTTTACCAAACTCACACACCTACTAGTTGAAATGTGTTTTAATAATAGTTACGGATAGTTCAGATAGAAAACTTGCACACTTAATCATTCATTCATATATGAAACTCAAAAAACTAAATACATTAATAGTGTTTTCTCTCTATATGCACATTAAATCACTGATTCAATATTATGAATTTGCATCTATAAAATGTAGCTGAACAACAATGAAGAAGAAAAATTAACAAATAGAGTTTTTGTTTAATCTGACTTGCCTGCATAAGAATGCGAGTTTTTGAAGAAGGAGAAGGACCGACGATTTCTACAACATTGCCGGGACGGAGAGGAATCCGATGAAGTGGTGGAGGTAATGGTAGAAATGGCCGCTCTGAGAAAACCCTAGCCAGAAATTGCTTCGCCGTTTCGTCTGCTTCAATCCATTCTCTCGCCGCCGACGCCATTTCTACTCTTCCTCAGTTGCTCGGAGCACGAAAAAGGAAGACAGTGAAACAGGAGACTCTACAAGACTAAAATCATTTTTTTTAATTAATAATAAGTATTTTTAATTAGAAATAATTAATTTTATATATGTATGAAATTTTCATTTTATTTTTAACTTATAAATGGTTATAAAAGAACATTTTTAATTATTTCACTTTTTTTATAAAAAAAAAAAGATGTATAAAAGTTTAACATATAGCAAACATAAAAATCATATTTATATATTATAGTTATAGATTGAATAATCGCGCTTCATAATAAACATAAATATGTATATTTCGTTATAAAATAGAAAAGAAAGCAGTTGTATAATTTTGTTATACGTATACAAAAGAAAGCAATTTTATAATTTGTGTTTGTATAAAGCAAGAAAGAGAGAAAGACAAAAGAAAATTACGCAGGGAAAGATCGCATTTGTATAATCGTAAGTGTACAAGACGAAAATATATGCATTTGTATCTGTGTATGCAATTTTCTCTGGCTTTATATAAACACAAACACAATGTATATACATATCTGTTTGTATAAAGTGAGAGAGGCGAGTGAGGGAGCGAGATTTAGGAGAGTGGTGAACGAGATCTGAATGAGGGGAGAGAGGAAACGAAAATATATGTATTTATATAATTTTCTCTTGCTTAATACAAACACAAACACATTTTATACATTTGCGTTTTTTGTATAAAGTGAAAAAGGCGAGTGAGTGAGTGAGTGAGATCTGGGAGAGTGGCGAGCGAGATTCACCTGGAGAGAGAGGCGAAATAACAACAGTTTGATATGGGGTACAATTAAATCAAACTATATTTATAGCATTTATTTTTAATTAATAATTTACCATTATATACAATTTTTCCAATAAAAGATGCTCTCTTGATTAGAGATGCAAGAGGTAAATTATATAGGATATAGTAGAGGCAAAGGCAAACCGAAAAAAGTGTTGAAGAAAGGTGATTAGATAAGATATGACTTAATTTCGTGTTATCGATGTATGACTTTAGATAAGAGAGAATGGATAATACATATTAGGGTAGAAGGTTAGTACCTGAATTTGTTGCATTTGAAATCTTGAATCGAGGGTCTTTCAAAAATAGTCTATTACCTTCATGGATTAGTAGTAAAATTTGTGTATTTATTACCCTCTCTACAATCTAGTTATAAAATTTCATTGAGTATGTTCTTATTGTTATGATATTTATCTACATACTAAAAGTATTTATTTTTAATTATTTGTCAATTTATCAAAATTAAAACAAAACAAAACTACTTATTTTTGCTTTGTCCTTAAAGTTAATTTAAAAAAATACAAATATTGTGAAGTGTAAAAGAAGTTAGTCCATATATTGATCTTAGTATTGATAGATAGGATACATAAACAAAGTATATTAAAAAGAGTTAAAAAAGTGGAAATTAATAAAAATGTCTTTTTTATTTATAATTTCTTAAAAGACATGTGGAAAAGAAAAAGTGGACAGTAATATAAAATAAATGAGGTAATTTATTTGACTCGTAAAATATAAACGCATGATGTTATCACATAAATTGAGATAGAAAAATACTTATCTTATTACTCATTTGGTTCAAAATATTTATCATAATTTACTTTCCGACGAGTTTATTAGTATTTTAAAATTTAAAGTGAAATGCTCAAAAGTGTACAAAATATGTTAGTAGTTATAAAAATCAATTAGTAAAAAAAAATGCACCATAAAAATTAACCTAACAAGTATTTTGAGACTGAAAAATCTCTTTTTATTTAGATTCACACTAACAAGTATTTTGACACTGAAAAATCTCTTTTTATTTAGATTTACACTAACAAATATTTTGAGACTGAAAAATCTCTTTTTATTTAGATTCACACGAAATTTACACATAAAAATATAATTTATAATGCTTTCAGTAGGGGCGACTTTAACTTTTCAACTACGAATTCACCATAACTTTCAACACAGACTATATTAGACCTGAACCTATAATTTTAACATTACAACAACTTCACTAGTAATTAAAATTCTTAAAAGTTACGACCTATTAAACTTAAATCCCGGTTCCGCGTCTAAATTTTACTTGTGACATATTCTAGCAGTTGGCATTGTGACACAAATAGGTGCATACTTTTTCTTTGCCTCAAGTGTCCCTGCCTTGGTTCCTCAGCCATAACAACACTTGCAAATGAACTTGTAGCTACTATAGCCATTATGGCTAAAGCCCATTCCCTTCTTGATCCAATGCTCTTTTTTTCCACTTTTTTTGTCACAATTTTTTCATCCTTAGTAAATGCATTAACTTTAGCCACTCTTCTCCTATTTGAATGCGCGGAGAGGGGGTGAAAACCCTTCGTTCCTGGTTCTCCTGCAGTTAGATCCTTCGATATGGGCTAGTAATGAAGATGACATTAGTAAAGAAGCCATTGGTGTTAGTTTTTGTGACTTTTTTTGGTGTAGCACAATAATGTTGTAATGGTTGATAATTATATTTTTGTGTTATATAAAGTTACATATAAAATTGTGCTAGAAGGATCCATTTGATCAATCAAAAATCTTATCTATTAAATTTGTGAATATGATTGGCTTCTTGATTCTTCTTTTGTATGAAATTGTGTGCTAGAAGAATCCATTTGAATCAAAAACCTTATCTTTTATAGTAATTTTATATTGTTTGGATGTTCTAGCTATAGTATAGGATTATATATATAAAAACCCTAATAAATGTGTTATATAATTTGTTCTCAGTTTACATTTATGTTCTTTAAATTTGAATGTTCACATTTATATACATAGACTTTCATAAAGTTGAACGAATTGAAACACACGTCCTACACACGTGGGATGACATGTAAGACGCGTATGTCTACTTATTCACTTTTGGATGATTTAAATATCTATTAAGCACAAACAAAATTAGAAAAATAGATATCAACTAAGATCAGATTAAAAAATACATATATATATTATGCTTATATAAAACGATTAAAAAATTAATTCACTAAATTTTTGTTATGTATGTGATTTGAGAAGAATTGGATCACATTATTTTGTTGCAAACAAGAAAAAAAATTTGAACACCCCATGATTATTTTATATTCAAGTTAAAATTAACTTCTTTAGGTCAAGGAATGCTATGCCATTGGTTGACTTGAAGTCTTCTTTTGTCATTATTTGGAGAAAGAAAATTTATGATACTAAATTAAATATTGATTTAACAATTAAAACAATCAATAACGTGTGGAAAAAAGAGGGTGCAATATTAGAAAATTCAACAAAATATTGTAAATTTGCTATTAATGATGAAGATAAAACTTAACTAATCAATTTTGTTGGTATTAATGAGTAATAGTAAATTAGTCAAGCTTTGTGTGGTTGGTAAAATCACACTACATTTATGAAATGATCATATTTTTATAATATTTGAATACAAAATGAAATTGAATAATATAAACCTAAAATTGGACACAAATGTGTTTTTATTTTATTTTATTTTATTTTTAGATACAAAAAATATGTGCTCCATTGAGTTCAATATCTTACATGATATTTGAAACTCTTATCTTTATTAATGTTTTATGTTTTCTACTTTTTCTTTTTGTAAGAAAATGTTTTTAATTTTTCTCCTATTAAATTGATTCAAATGTTTTTAGAAGTGTTCTTCACTAATTTTCATCCAATTTTAGAAAAAAAAAAAAGATTTTCATGTATAAAGTAAGGTTAACCATATTCCAAAAATTCTTTTTCAACCTAACTACCTAACCCCGACTGAGGATCCGACTCTTGATCCTAATCAACATACTGATTTTCAATTTCAACTCCAGACCTAACTGTCCATCCTGGACCCAACTTTGACCTCGACCAAACCTAGAACCCGAATCCCCACCCCAGTCTCGACAAACTCCCACCCCGATCCTGTTTGAAGATCCCCCCCCCCCCCCCAAAAAAAAAATAAAATTCAAACCCGGATCTAGGACTCAACTCCCAACCTGACTCTCAGTTCGGACCATGAATTCAATCTTATAAACACTAATTTTGAGATCCAACTCTCGGCCCTTACCTTGGATCAACCTCGAATCGAGATCCAACTCGCATTCCTGATTTCAATCGGAGATCTAATTCAAGATTTTTATATTCAAGTTAAAATTTCCTAATATTGAATATTTGTAGAATAAAAATAAATATTAATAAATAATAAAAGCTATAAAAAAAATATTATTAAATGGGGCAGCAAAATTAGTACACCCCATGGCATATTTATATTTATTAATTGATTGATTCACTTCTTTGATTGGACTTCTTGCAACTATACCATTAGTTGACTTAAAGTCTTCTTCTGTCATTTTTAGACTGAGAAAAATTATGATACCAAATTAAAGATTGATATAACACAATTGAAAAAATAACGTGTGGAAAAAAAGGGCTCAATATTGAATTATTCAACACAATATTGGAAATTTGCTATTAATAATGAAGACAATTTGACAAATCAATTTTCTTGGTATTAATGAGTAATAGTAAATTAGTTAAAGCTATGTGATAAGAAAAATCATTTTTCTATTTTATTTTTTTAAAAAAAAAATTGATCGAGAATTTGACTCTTGACCATAATAGGAGCCCAACTCCGGATCCTAACCCTAGACCAGACTCCCAATCCACCCCAACTCTGATCAGAGATTCGACTCTCAATCCACACTTCGATCCGAAACTCAATTTCTAAACCTAACCATGTTCAATTTAGCACCCTTTTGATTATTTTTAAATATATATATATATATAAATCTTGCTCAATTATACATATCTAAAGCACATATTTAAATTCATTAAAATTTCAGTCATGACTAATATTCATGCAATTTTTATAACAAATGTTACTTAAATGGGACAACAAAATTAGAACACCACATATATTTTTATTTTTTTTGAATGTAAGCTAGAAATTCAGATAAATAATTTTATGCAATTGGTTGACTTGAAGTATTCTTTGTCATTGGAGAAAGAAAATTTATGATACCAAATTAAAGTTTGATATAGCAATGTGTGGAAAAAAAAGGGGCCCAATATTAGAATATTCAACACAATATTGTGTATTTTTACTTGTATTGTTAGTTTAAATGTTATGTTTATTTTAATTAATATTTAAATTTTATTGTAACGTATTGTTTAATAACAACACAAAGTCCCAATAATGTGTAACGCTGATTTAACGTGATCATAATGTTACCTTAGTGTTTTCTTCTTTTTATTTTTACTTACTTCCTCCGTTTAAAAAATGATGACCTAGTTTGACTTGAAACGGAGTTTAAGAAAAAAAAGAAGACTTTTTAATCTTGTAGTTCTAAATTAAAGTTATGTCAAATGTACCAAAATACCCTTTAATCTTGTGGTCTTAAACATGACACGTGGAAAGTCAAAGTTAAAATGTTGCCAAAACGGGAAAGGAGTCATTCTTTTTTAAACAAACTTAAAATGAAATGTAAAATATTTTTTTTGAAACGAAGGGAGTATTATTTAATAATTTCATTCTTCTTCAGGAAAAATTACATAATATGTAAGACAAACTTGTGATATGTATTTACTTTACATTAACTATAGTTTAAAAGAAGGAAGAAGATATAAGTAACCCTTTAGACTATGACCGAAATTTTAAAGATATACCTTAATTAAACTAAGGTCCTATTACCCGGAACTCATTTTATACATAAAATTGTACACCTTTTAACTTATGTGACACACTCCGTGGCTGCACGCAGTTGAGGAGCGTGGAATACATTTGGATGTGACGCAAGCCAAAAATGTGCACAAAATTACAAAAAAAAAATGAGTTCATGCCTTAGTTTAGTTACGACGTGTCTCTGGGGGAGGTACTTCTTCCTTTTTCCTTGAACGATTTGGGTTATAGTTAATGTTTTACAGCAAATTTCTGTCAGTCTGTGCTCGCCTCTCTCCCTCCTGAATTGGCAAAATACAATCTATTCAAAAGTGATATTAAATTAATACAATATGAAACAATACGTAACACCATCTGTAAAAAAATTCATCATAAGTTCCAATTTGTGATGGATTATTAATATATGATAATTAAACAAGTAAAAACTTCATTAACAACTTTTGTGAAGGTTGGCTAGTATGTCACAAACTTTATTTTTTAGAAACAAACATCATAAAACAACATAAATTAGGTACATAATATGTGATGTCAAACAACAATTACATCTATTTTTGCAGAATCAGAACAACTCTCAAGCAACTTCACAGACTCAGTTGAGTTCATTGAAGAACTAGTTAGATTGAACTCCAACGAACATGGTTCACGCGATTCAGAGGGCCTAGGAGGCTTTTGCAATGCTTGTAAATCGCCTTCAAGCATTTCCACTACTCTAGTCATTGAAGGACGATCGAGTGGATTCATTTGTATGCACCACAAAGCAACTAAAGTCAGCTTCTTTACGTCTTCATGTGTCTCGTCTAGTACTTCAATCTCCTTTCCCTTGTCGAGCTGATCATATATCCAATGTGGGAAGTACTGGCTTGACATATCCTCTCTGGCTACCGAGTTTGTTTTCAAGCCTACGATATCAATGAGTAACATTCCAAAGCTATAAACATCTGCCTTATAAGATATTGGACCAATGCTTCTGTTGATCAACTCTGGAGCTACATAACCAATTGTTCCCCTGACTGCTGTTAGAGTAACAATGCTCTTATCCGTCGGGTATGATTTTGCAAGACCAAAATCAGATAGTTTCGGAATGAAATTCTCATCCAAAAGTATGTTGTGTGGCTTGATGTCAAAATGTAGAATTTGAATGTCACAACCTCGATGCAAGTATTCAATACCTCGAGCAACTCCAAGAGCAATTTCAAACTTTCTTTTCCAACTTAATAGTTCAGCTCCTCCTTCTCGAGGTGTGATGTACTTTTCAAGTGATCCTTTAGGCATGAAGTCATACACGAGAGCACGCTTACATCTCTCAGCACAATAGCCAATAAGTTGTACTATGTTAACATGATGAATCCTCCCGATTGTAGCAACCTCGTTGATGAAGTCTTGTCCATCAGCTTTGGGCTTGCTCAAGATCTTCACTGCTACATTAGGACCACTTTGAAGCTTGCCTTTATATACTGAACCATAACCTCCTTGGCCTAGTTTCTCTTTAAAGTTTCTAGTCATCTTTCTTATGTTGGAGTTGGAATATCTAATGGGCGTGAAATTGTTCTTGCCGTGCAGGAAACTTTCAATTGCATCATAAATCGACAAATGCCTTCTTCGTAACTCTATCATTAGAAATACAACTATGCATGGAAATAGAATGACTCTTACCACAATGCTAAACCCTGTGTACAACCATCACAAATAAGCAACCACCAACGTCTACTCCATCATTTCGACATTAGAATGATTTCTAGTAATATATTTGAAAGGCGAAAGATGTGGCTTACCAGCTATGGGAAGTATCCATGGGACGATTGCTGCAAGAACGCCATGAATCAATACTACAGTTAATCTAACTTGCAACTAGTAACCATTATATAAAACCAGAATTGACAAATAAAAGTACGGCTTCTTACTTGCAAGAACGCGGAGAACATGTATTTGATCAACTTGATTGTGGCCATCCAAAGAAAAAATGCAGAACCGGAAAAAGGAAAAAACAGTTAAGACTTGTACAGAATAACTGCTAACAGTCATGTCTTATATTCTAGGTATGACATTGGGAATGTTCTTACTACACGACGTTTTGAAGAATCTAAAATTATAAGTTTTGCAGCCGACATCCACACAACGAACATCCCTTGAATTTTCGCCTTCACATAGATATGGGCTGGCGCACTTGCTACAATGAATTTCACGAAACCATGAAAGCTCAAAACCATATGTCAAAGCATTATGCCAACTTAAAACAGAAATGTTAGTATTTCCATCCTGAATAGGCCATGAAGCCATTGCCATGAGGTCTACACTACACCCGACTTCCAAATCGGATGGTGGTAAATAACCTATGGTTGCATATGTGTGTCCCCTATTTGAATCAGAAGAAACATTGGAAGCATAACTCCTGTTGAGACAATTAGAGATTTCCACAGAGACTGGAGAAGTTATGGCAAATGGACAGCTGAAGAGAGTGATTGTAAAATAAAAATAATCAGGCTTCCTAATGAATCTGAAACGAGGAGGGCTAGTGTAATATGTAATCGAATTCTGAGGAAGAGAGCAAATAACTTGTTCTGTTATACCAGGATCTACAAGACGGATAGTGGAGTTATCGTAATTGATGGCTTGAACATAGTAGTTCTGTGATCCATACCAATCGTGTGGAGGTATTGTTAATATGGTGTGATCTCCTTCACAGCTCAATTCATAGTTCTTAAGGCCACAGTGCTTTGGATCACTTTTCAATCGAAATGGATAACTGATGTTACGAATATGTCCACAATTAGAAGGGACACACTGCTCTGTCTGTTGTGCAAATGGGGTTTCTGAGAGCTGTATGAAGATGAGGATTGTAAGAAGAAACTTGGTAATTCTAGACATTATATTTTTATGGGATATTTCACTCTTCTCTGCAAGTTAGCAACCAATTCTAAAAGAACAATGGAAAGTCTTATGAAGTCTAGTAAGTCAATCATGTCATTAAATTCTACCTAGAGAGTAAGGGAAGTCAACATATCTCTCATAGACAATCTTGGAGGCACAAGACTTTTCTTGATAAAAGATTGTGGAAAAATCAAACCATTAAATCAAAGAAAAATCCATACAGAGAATAACACATCTTCAGATCATATATTGATAAAAACAAATTAGCTGCTGCCTCCCCAGGTTTGGGGCGTGATAAACTTGGTATCAGAGCAGGTCGTGTCAGTCGAGATGACCATCTTTTTCTTCTTGTACTTGCTTTTCATCACCATGGTATTGTTGGCTATGGTTGGTGATGGAGCATATGATTGTAGTGAGTCCAGGTGTGGAAGTGATGGCCCTAGCATTCATTTTCCCTTCAGGCTTAGCCACCAGCCAGAATATTGTGGTTATCCAGGCTTCGAGTTATACTGTGATCGCAAAAACCAAACCATACTCACACTTCCCAATTCACTTATACTATCTGTTGGAGAAATTGATTATATGTCTCAGCAGATAAGCCTTCATGATCCCGAACATTGTCTCATTCTCAACATATTGCACCTTAATTTATCAGCATCTCCTTTCTCCTTCCCTGTTCATGAACCTTATTTCACACTAATTGACTTTTCAGTATTCAAATGTTCTGGTATGCCTGCTGATTATCAGAACCAATATCCAGATTGTGCCTCTGACAAAGCAATATTTGCAGTTTCCTACAATTTAGAGACACTCCCCCCTACTACTTGCAAAAAGATTCATGAAATTCCGTCAATTCCTTACTATACAACTGCCAGTTTGATAAGACTCAGATGGTTTACTCCAATGTGTAGTTATTGTGAAGGTCTTGAAATGGATTGTGGCTTCAAGAACTATACTAAACAACTGACTACTCAGTGTTTCGATCGACCATTTACTACAAAAGGTATTGACTCATTTAAAAAGTTACCTTTGTTTGATGCCATGATCATGTACTTTTCTTTTCCATAACAAAAGAACTGTTTTAATTCTGACAGGCGGCGTAAAGGAACCTCTGATTGCAGGTATGTACTGTGTGAGTTTTGGTATAATATTTTGCTCCCTTACATACTTTTAATTGCTGAAAAGGATTATGTGTGGATGCCCTGGTGAGGAGGCGTGAGAGGTTGGATATAGTGGGGTTGAGGAGAGGAAGAGGTAGGCCAAAAAAGTAATAGGGAAGGTGATTAGACACAATATGACGCATCTTCAGCTTACCGTGGACATGACCCTTAGATAACGATGGTATGGAGGTCACGGATAAGGGTAGAAGGTTAGTAGGTCATTAAGGGTTGTCCTATTACTAGCTTATTCATGTATTTGGTTTGGTGGTAGTATAGAACACCGTGTCAGACGTACTCTTTGGCTTTTGGCATTTGATATCACTAGTGGTTTACTGTGTTTAGGTGATTTCACTTTATTGTTATTGTCACGATTCCTTGCATATATGGTTCATGTTTCTCCCCACAATCTTTCCCAAAACAGCCTCTCTACCTCGGGGAGGTAGTCGCAAGGACTGCGACACTCTACCCTCCTAGACACCAGTTTGTGGGATTTCACTGGTTATAACGTTGTTGTTGTACATACTTTTAATTGCCTTATTGATAATTTGTGAGATCACATGTTCCAGGTGGAGTTATAGGTCTCATTCTTATGGGAATTATTATGATGGCACTCTATGAGTGTTATAGCTCAAGCAAAACTGAAAGAGAGAATCAAGCCAGAGTTGAAAAGTTTTTGGAAGACTATAGAGATCGCAGACCGACAAGATATACTTATGCAGATATCAGAAAGATGACAAATCAGTTTCAGGAAGTATTGGGAGAGGGAGCTTACGGTATCGTTTATAAAGGAACACTTTCCAATGAAATACATGTTGCTGTAAAAGTTCTCGATGATTCTGAAGGAAACGGGGAAGAATTTATCAATGAAGTTGCAGCAATGGGGAAAATCCATCATGTCAACGTGGTTCGCCTAGTTGGTTTTTGTGCTGATGGAGTTAGAAGAGCTCTAGTTTTTGAATACTTGCCGAATCAGTCCCTTGACAAGCTCATTTTTCCGATAAGTATCAAAGATAGTATCACCCTTACTTGGAAGAAGCTTCACGATATTGCTATCGGAATAGCAAAAGGGCTAGAGTATCTTCATCAAGGATGTGACCAACAAATCCTTCATTTCGATATCAAGCCTCAAAATATTCTGTTAGACCATAACTTGAACCCAAAGATATCTGATTTTGGTCTTGCTAAGTTATGCTCTAAAGAGAAAAGTGTTGTTACTATGACTGAAGCTAGAGGAACCATGGGTTATATTGCACCAGAAGTTTTGTCAAGCAATTTCGGAAAAGCGTCTCATAAATCTGATGTCTATAGCTTTGGAATGATGCTACTTGAAATGGTTGGAGGGAGGAAGAATTTTGATGCAAAGGCGGATACTAGCCAAATGAACTTCCCCGAGTGGATTCATGAGCGGTTGAATCAAGGAGACGAGTTGAAAATCAGGATTGAAAAAGATGATGATGTTATAATTGTAAGGAAATTGGCTGTTATAGGACTTTGGTGCATCCAATGGAATGCGATAGATCGACCATCCATCAAAGTTGTTACGCAAATGCTAGAAGGAGATGGGAGCTACCTAACTGTTCCTTCTCCTTATACAACAAGAAACACCTCTCACGTTGGCCCTTCGATGCAAGAGTTGACGGTAATATCAGAACTAGAATGAATGGAAGCCTTAGTTACAGATCAACTCCTGCTGCTGCATCTAAAGTTGTAATGTCAAGAGTCATTATGTTTAGCAGCTACTTTCGCAACTCTTTTCAGCGTCCAAAATATTTATTGTCAATCTGTCATGATTCTAATATTAACACTCTCACAAAAGTTATTACATACGCAACAATAAAAATGATCTCCGTCACAACTAATGCAACGCTAAGAATATAATTAACTTAGAATTTACCACATTCAGTCATGACAGAGAATTTGCAGAAGGCGTACAAGTATCTACAGAATGAACAATCTTACGATTTCTTGTGCAGAAAGTATCAGATACAATTCATAGATATACCTGAATTGCCACCACCGGTGTGTAGCCTAATCGATCATTTCTGCTACGTGTTTGCATGCTCTAGTCGTCAACTGACCAAATGCGTACAGACAAATCAATTGTGCCTATACATCATCATACAGATAACGTTTTGGACGATGTTGTTACGTGTAAGGAAAGGCCTCCTATACAACTGTAAACATGGCTATATGTTGGAAAGGTTGCAACAGGGGAACATTAATGCATAAACCACTGCCTTCATTCGATCAATGCAGACAAAAATGCTACTCATATCCATCAAAATTTCTCGAAAAATATTCGTGTGATCAGCTAAGTTCAGGTTCTTCAAACTTATCCCATATAGAAACAACCCATCCATCTCCAACTTGCTCGTAAATCCTACGAATACATGTACTACTTGGACATGATTTCTTTGTGACATTTTATCAAATAAGTAGGAAACAACTCTAATTGTTTTAATTTCCACAAATTCAACCTATGTATAATTTTTTCTTTTTTGAAGCAGCCGCTATCCCTTGGGTGCGCACAAAGTAAAACTCTCGCTCTTATGCAATAGCTCGCAAATCACGTAGAAGAGGTAACCGCACTAGGCAAGTCTGGTACGACGAGCTCAATCCAGAAGGCAAATCCCTTGCTTTCGCTGGCAAGAAATTTCGAACTTAAGAACTCCAACATGGAAGTTTCAAGCTCAAACCACTGGGCCACCCCGAAGGGTTCAAGCTATGTATAATTAAAGCATACATTGTACAAATCAAGCTCTCGAGTACACTCGAGGATTGTTAAGTACTTGAAAGTCGAGAGTTTGATTTATCTCATGGATACCTATTACCTCCCACCAACAACAAGTATCAGGTAACTCTGACTAACATTTTGTTTGGATCATTGTTACCCATTGTTTCATAATATATTGTATTGTAGTCTATTGTATTGTATTGTATAGCAGATACAATGTTTGGTTAGATTGTATTGTTTGTTGTTTTTCAATGACATTTTAATTGTTTCGTTTGATTTTATCGTACTGTATTGTAATTTATAAATTTATTAAAATATCCTTAATCAATCTAGGGTAGGAGATTTGACTAGATTTAAATAAATAAGGTAAATGGTAAAATAGTATTTTGAAATGTTATGTAAAGATATAATTGAAAAAAAGAAATTAAGTAACAATAGAAACACACCAAATCGGTTGTTCCATAAAATAGGGTTTTCATTGTTACGTAACAACGAAACTTAACAATACAATACATTTTAAGTAACAATCAACACAAACATTGTAGATATAGTAACGATACAATACAATACAATGAGTAACAATGATCCAAACATAGTATAAGAGTTTAGAACAAATGGAAATAAATTGCATAATATTTTACTTTGTTTTTGTCAAAAGACCTCTATGGGTCCTACCTGATGCAACAACGACATAGTAAGTCCAATAGATTCATAAACTTTAAATTCTGGAGTACGAATGTTATATATGAGCGAACTCATATATATTAATTTGGTTTTAACATAAAGCATGAATTTTAAAAAAAATCCTCGAGAGAGATCGTCACACCATTCTTTCTAAAAAATTGTTACAATAAAAGAAATGATTGAAAAAACAGTCTTGGCGATGAAACAATTAAGTTATATCATTCTTTTCTCCCTTGCATTTCTAATTTTCTCTGTGCTTTCTCTTACCACCGGAATACTTTTTGTTACTTGAGTCTTCTTTTTTGGTACCGGACTTTGTTGAGCTCAGTCTCCCCTGAAAAATCATGCATAAAAAGACTTTGACTAACATTTTAAGATGTATTTTTTCATCATATTAATATGCAAAAAATTGTAATTTATAATACTTTTTATACAGTTTTAAAATATCTAATTTTTTTTAATTTAAAATATTGAATTAATGTGATCTAATTTACCTTTAAAAATTAGTCAAATTGACTTTCGATAAGCACAACATGACGAACAATTCCGGACGTACAATTACAATCCTATTACAACTACAATACGTAGAGATCAAATCTAACAGATACTATGTATCCATTGATTTAAAATTCAAAATCCGCCTCTAGTTTATCATTCAAAAATAAATAAATAACACAAGTATCAATTAATTTTTTTTTAAGTACCAGTAATGTCCTGTTGTTGTTGATCAGATAGTTTCTCTTGGATAGTGTCTTCTTGGTCCTTTGTTATTGCCACCTATAAATTCACATTTTTTTTTAAAAAAAAATGATTGAAAAAGAAATATTTATCTAAAAATACAATGAGAAAATTCAATAGTCCAAAGTTGAAAACAAAATTAAAATATTTCCTAAATTAAATAAATAAGCATAAGTCAAGATTAATTATTTACCTCACATAGGTTGATAAGGGATTCAAACTTCACACTCTCTGGTATTATTTCCTTATTTAAATTACCAATGCTTTCCTTCATTAAGGTATAATGAGACTCACCTGAAAAAATCACATAAAACTAGATGAAAATAAAATACTTAATAGTATTTAAGTCAATTGTAAGAAGTTTAAATAAATAAATATCATGGATAATTACTTTCGTATCCAGAGGCGAACCCAGTATTTGAAGATTTTGAGTGCATCAATATAAACATAGCAAAATGAAAACAATGAAAACATGCTTTAGTAGGGCTCGAACGTTGGTCTAGAGGGTGCCGTGTCTAGCTTCTACCAATAGCACAAGGGCACTTCTATGTTTCTTATGGGTATAGTTAACTATATCCTAATTTCTACCAGTTTTTCAAAATAGAGATACGTATATACATATGATTTTTTCCGGAAGTTAGCGGGTGCACGTGCACCCCTTCCATATAGTGTGGATCCGCCCCTATTCGTACCATAAATAAAATTAATTAAAATTTTCAGATTTATCTCCATTTTCACATCAAAATAATTTGAAAGAAGCAATATAAGCCAATAATTGTGAAATGATAATTTCTTAAATAATGTTTGATACCTTCTTCTTGTTGTTGTTTTTCAAGTGCTTCCTCCTCAAAAGTGTCTTGTTGCTCCTTTTTCTTTTGGCTTTCACTACATTCTTTGGATCTCTCCTTCTGTATCACCTTCTTACAACTTTCCTCAGTATTCTTTTCGAGTAACTGAAAGTAAAAGATTTATTATGTAATAAAAAGACCACAATCACTGTGTTGGGTTATGAAGGGGTGATTAGGACATCATGTGAAAGTTTACAATTGCATATCATATGATTGATAAATTAGATACAAAAACTTATACTAAAAATATAATATTATAAACAAAAATATTTATAAGTTATTTCGAGAAAAAAAAATCCCACAAACTGAATTCTTAAACGTCTACATTGTGTATTTTATTGTGTTATACTATGAGAATAGAGATTTTTAATTTATAGATCTCCAAACTTTTCCTCTAAGGAAAAAAAAAAGAAAATATAGGAAAAAATATATTTTCCATTCAGAAAAAGTTCAAGCATTTATGGTAATACTTTGAATTTTCTTTAAGGAAAAACATAAACTTCAAACAAGAAAAGAAATGTTGAAGGAAGCTTGACAACTGATGGAACACGTCGAAGGACCCATTGAAGTAGGCTGACGAGTTAGAGTTACAGTCATGCTAGGATTAGACTACTAAATTCTAAGTTATGTACAACTAAGATAATGAATATTATAGGATTCGACTAGGATAATATATTTGACTTGTAATACAATACTACTTATGTAATTATTTGTATTGTAGTAGGACTCCTAGTATAACTAGAATAGGATTCTTCTCCTATATAAGGAGCTTGTAACTCAATATTATAATCATCAATACATCCTTGATTTCTCCATACTTTAGTGAGAATTCTACATGGTATCAGAGCAATAAAACTTTTCCGCTCTTTAACGTATTAGATCAAAACCAAAAACAACCAAATAAACCGCAATGTCCCCTTCTACCAACACTCTTTCGACCTCTTCAATTCATCATCTTATTTTGTCCCGCTCCATTAAACTTAAGTCAATGAACTATCTTATATAGAGAACACAAATGACTCAGTTGATTTAAGTGATGAGATTAACCGACCTCATCACGGAACCACGTAAAACGACCAGTTCCATTGGACAAATTACTGAGAAAATTGTAACAGGCGAGTAGGGTGCAGAAGATAGCAACATTGTTGATGATTGGGAGGGTAAGGATGTGTTAGTAAGGATTTGGATTTCAGGCACCTTGACAGAAGAAAGCATGTACCTGATTGTAGGATGCTTAACTGCCAAGGAGATTTGGGAATGCTTGGAAGAAATGTATCTTCAAGCAACTAAAGACAAGGAGTTCCGGCTCAAGCAACAGTTGCAAAGTGTGAAGCTAGGAACCAAAACAATTTGACGAATACTCTAAGGAATTTAAAAGCATATGTGATGGTCTTGCAGCCATTCAGAAGCCTGTAGATGAAGATAGCAAAGTGATTAGTTTTGCTAGAGGTCTAGGTCTTAAGTACAAGACCTTCAGGACTCTTATGCTGTAAGGCACCATATCCTACTCTTAATTAGTTTTTTAATGCTCTCATGGGTTTTGATTTGAGGGGGGATGAAGAAGAAGTGTCCCAAAAAAACCATAATATGACATTCTCTGCCCAAAAAGGCAGGGAAAGAGGAAAATACTCTCAAGAAGAGGAAGCAATAACTTCAATTCAAGAGGAAGAGGCTTCAAGCATGCTGGATAAGGAACAGATCCTTATAACAGCAGAATTGGAACAGGTCCTCAGAACTAAATCTTCAAATTAGTGGTTGGAATAAGCATACTGTTCTTGAGTGTTTTTACAGGTGGGACTATTTTTACCAAGCCACAGATGAGCTACCACAAGCATTGGCTGCTACTAATCTACAAAATACTACTGGTGACACCTTGTATGTGGACTCATGAGCAAGTAGTCATATGACACATAACTCAGGTATCATAATTGATCTTAAACACTACAATAAAATATATGTTGGGAATGGATCAAAGTTAGACATTACAGATGTTGGAAACATATCTGGAACAGGTCTAAAGTTAAATGAAGTTCTTGTAGTCCCTAAGATCAATAAGAATTTACTCTCGATAAGTAAGCTTGCAAAGAATAATTGTTGTACTCCTGAATTTGATGAAACTAACTTTGTTGTAAAGGACAAGACAACAAGGACATTGCTAGCCAAAGGATCTAAAAGGAATGGACTCTATGCTTTGTAAGATAACAATCCATATGCCTTGACTGTTGCACACAATCGGAACACGTCAAACAACATGTGGCATACTAGATTAGCACACCCTAGTTTGAAGTCTTTAAAAGTTTTGAGTAGTAACAGTTGCATCAATGTTAGTCAAATAAGATGTCTACTGTTTGTTGTAGTTGTCAATTGGGAAAGAGTTGTAAACTTCCTTTTGATTTGAGAAATAAAATTGAGAAAGAACCCTTATGAAAATTAATTGTGACTTATGAGGACCTGGTCCTGTCAAATCTTCCCAACATATGAAATACTATGTCATATTTCTTGATGATCACACAAGATATACATGGATTTATCCATTGAAAAAGACGTTTGAATTCTTTGAGGTCTTTTTAAAATTTCAGAAAATGGTGAAAAAATAATTTCCTAAAGAAATTAAGATTTTTCAATGTGATGGAGGTGGTGAGTTTATCCAAACAGACTTCATTAAGCATTTGAAATATCATGGCACTGTAAGATATATATCATGTCCTTACATACCTAGACAAAATGGAGTGGCAGAGAGAAAACATAGGCATATTGTAGAGAATGGATTAACTCTATTACTTCATGCTAATCTACCTCTGTCTCTTTGGGTTGAAGCTTTCCTCACTGTAGTATTTCTCATCAATAGATTGTCTTCATCAGTCTTAAAAACGGTTACTCCATTTTTTAAGTTGTATAGGGAGCAACCTTATTACAACAGTCTGAAAATGTTTCGTTGTAGATGTTTTCCATACATCAAGGGTAAAAATAAGTTCAGTCCAAAGATCTATTCTTGTATGTTCATAGGGTACAACAACTTACACAAAGGATATAGATGATATCATTCCTCTACAATGAGGTTTTACATATGCAGACATGTTGTGTTTGATGAAAACATAATCCTATATGTCTTTAAAGCAATTTTAGACTAATATTGATGTCTCACCTCACCTTGCTACTTTGTTAAATCTTTCTCTAAACTGCAGGCATATGATAATTATGATTCAGGGGAAGTACAGGCTGCTAGCGCACACATTACTAGTGATAATATTGCTACACCTCATGTACTCATTGATGATGAAAGTATTATTGACCTCTCAGGTGCAAGATCAGATGCTGAGGAACATGTTGAAGTTGATGATCCATACAGTAGTATTGAAACTCCAGCTGCAGATTTTGAATCTGCCAGCAACAGTAAGGAACATGTTGCTCTTACAAGTCTAGCCAATGATCATCATCAAACAACCACTTTGGTTGATATACCAGTTGACCATCAACTTGACGATGCTATACTCCAGTGCATTAAATTGGTTGATGTACCAATTGAGGTACTTTCTGCACCACAAGGGCATCATATGATCACTAGGAACAAGGTGAAGGAACATCACTTGTCACTTGTTGCTTGAAGCAGAACAAAAATTGTGAGAGAACCAAATACTACTAAAGAAGCACTAAAATCACCTCATTGGCTTGCACCAATACAAGAAGAAATTTATGTTTTACATACCAACAAGACATAGATTTTGGTGTCCGAATCTCCTGGTATGAACTTGGTTGGATAAAAATGGGTGTTCAAGACAAAATTAAAAGCTGATGGGACAATAGATAGATACAAGGGGATTCTAGCAGCAAGGGGATTCTCGCGGCTTGAAGGGATAGATTTTGAAGAAACATTTAGTCATGTGGTTAAAGCTACAATTATTAAGCTGTTCTATCTATTGCTGTCAGTTCAAAGTGGGAAGTTAGACAACTAGATGTCAAAAATGTCTTTCTCCATGGCTTCCTACAAGAGAAGGTGTACACGAGTCAACCTCCTAGTTTTATTGATCCCCAGTATCCTCAGCATGTATGTCTACTTAAAAAGGCATTACATGGTCCTAAAAAATCCCTAAGAGCCTGGTTTGATAGGCTTAGCATGCATCTCTTACACATTATATGTGGATGATATTATTGTCACAAGAAGTAATCCATCTCATGTCTCAGAGTTGGTTCTACAACTTGGGAAGGAGTTTGCTATGAAAGCTCTTCGCCATTTATACTTCATCCTAAGAATTGAGGTGAAGTATTTTGAAGGTGGAATTCACTTAAATCAAAGCAAGTATGATACTGAGTTGTTGGCCAAGACAGAGATGACTTTGGCAAATGTTGTAGCCACTCATTTGGCTCAACAACATGGTTTGCATGAAGTTGTGGGAAGTCTTATAGATGCATCCTTTACAGAATCATAGTAGGAAAGTCTTAAATATTTGACCCTCTGTGAATTTAGCAAGCCATTTTATGCAAAGCCCAATCATTTAACATCTTCAAGGGATAAAAAGGATTCTCAGGTACATCAAAGGTACTCTACACTTTGGACTCAGAATTATTTCACAATCAACATGTAGGTTGTATGGCTACTCAAATGTTGATTGGGGAGGTTGTACCACAACTAGAAGATCAACTACAGGTTATAGTATCTACCTAGGTACAAATTGTATTTCTTGGACATCCAAGAAATAGACCACAGTAGCCCAATCGAGTGTTAAAGATAGAGCAATAGCCTCCACTGCCGCAGAAATGACTTGGATTTTGTATCTTCTTCATGACCTTGGAGTGTTCCTTCAATCTGTTTCAACGTTTAATTATGATAATATGAGTGTCTTGTATATGACAATTAACACAGTGATGCGTGCTAGAACGAAACATGTTGTAATGGACTATCATTTTATTCGTGAGAAAGTGTCCAAGGGACAACTTCTTACTCAATTTTTAAAGTCTTAGGATCAGCTAGCTGATATTCATACCAAATCCTTTACAAAACAGGTTTTCTCTGGTTTTTGCAACAAGTTAGGAGTTACCATTCCTCCACTCACTAGCTTAAGGGGAAGTGTTGAAGGAAGATTGACGACTGATGGAACACGTCAAAAGACCAGGTCCATCGAAGCAGACTGGCGAGTTAGAGTTAGAGCCATACTAGGATTAAACTACTAATTCCTAAGTTATGTACAACTAAGCTACTAAATATTATAGGAGTCGATTAGGATAAGGTATTTGACATGTATTATAATACTACTCATGTAATTATTTGTACTGTAGTAGGACTCCTAGTATAACTAGAAAAGGACTCTTCTCCTATATAAGGAGCTTGTAACTCAACATTATAATCATCAGTACATCCTTGATTTCTCTTTACTTTAATGAGATTTCTATCAAAACAAATTAAGGGCAAAACCCTAACAACGTGAATTATCTAATTGGACAGCTAAAAAAATTATCCTAGACAAGGACATAATTATATAAACATAGATATGAAAATTACCGTAGCAATGAAGTCAATAAGTTCAAAACTATTTGCTATACTATCTGGTACTCCTTGTTGCACATGGTCGTCTGCATCTGCTCCTTCTTCGATTGGAAGTTCTGAATCATGCCCTTCGTTATTCTTCTTTATTCCAGATTGCATTTTGGACTTCACCTTTGAAAAATTGCATTTATTTAACCAAATTAATTTTAAAAATGATATTTTGAACGCTTAAATTCGACTACTAGTAATAGAATTAATTAAAAAATCAATTACTTAATAAGGTTAAATAAAGTTAAAAGAATGATTGATACAAAATGATGATAAGATGTAGAATAATTTATTGTGTACCCTCTTCTTTTGATATAATTATAACATGATAAACACTATGGAATAAAAAGGGAATTCTTTTTTTTTAGTTATCGTTATGCTTTACTTAACTTAATCTTAACTAGATTGATATTAGGGGTGAAAAAACTAAACTCAACCCGCTTAACCCATCCAATCCGTTTAAGTCACTCATTTATTAGCTTAGTCCATTTCAATTCATTATAGATTGTGTTGATATGTAACTCAAAACTGACTCATGAGAAATCTTATCAAATCATTTATAAAAAATAATAATTTAATTTGATATGTTATATATAATCATGATGATAAAAAAATATTAGGTACTAAAATAATTTATAAGAACAAATAAAACAATTAAAACTTTAGTAAACATTGGGTTGACTCTTGACCCGTTTTGTAATCAATTTCCTATTCGTTTGGACCAAACTCGTTTTAATCTACGCAAATTCAGATTGATTTGAATCTTGATACGCTTGTTGTGTAGACCCATTATAATCATTCCCTACCCTCTCCCCTCCCCCAAATTCGACTCAACTCGTCCAATTGTCAATGTGGAATAAATTGAACAACTACATAAAAATAGTCAAAATTTATCGAACATAGAAAAAATTGATTTCACCATAAAATTTAAGGAAATAAAACAAGCGAGAACAAATATTGTTTACTTAATAATTAATGAGTTATTACTTGAATTGAATAAAGAAGCAAAATCGTGTTTACCTTACGGGTTCAAATGTCTCGTCTTGGGCGGCGAGATGTTCCCCTGAAAATTTATATTGAAATGATGAGGCGAATGAGGATATCTCATGTTTTATAATCTATTCTTGGACACTGCGTTAGAGCCTGTTTGGCTCAGCTTAAAAGCTGGTCAAACTGACTTAAAAGCTGGTTTTTGACTTATTTAGCTGTTTGACAATACTCAAAACAACTTATTTCAAGTTAAAAAAAAAAACTTATTTTAAGCCAAAAATTAAAAGCTGGGGTAGGGGTGCTTTTTTTTCCAGCTTATAAGCTGTTTTAAGTTGACCACATTTTTACCTTTTTGCCCTTAATATTTTTATACAATCTCCAAATTACCCACATAACCATAACATCTCTTTCTTCTATTTTTCCCTTTTCACGTGTGGATGATAGACAATTACTATTACTAATGAATGAAAATAAAATAAATCTTAAATCTTTCAAGTGATCTATTCAAATTATATATTATTAAAATGTAAAATAAGTTGCACATATAACTTAAATAAAAATTTATATTCCTCTTATAAATAATTTGTGATAATAAAGAAATATGTGAATGATAGACAATTATTATTACCTATGGATGAAACTAAAATAAAATCTTAAATCGTTCTTTGATCTATTTTAAATTATATATCTTTAAAATCTATAATAAATTTATATTCCTCTTATAAATAATTTGTGATGAGAAAGAAGTATGTGAATGATAGCAAAATATAATTATTTATGGCTGTAAAATATAAATTAATTAACTTTTATTATGTTAACTGCTTTTAAGGGTGTTTCAGACATTTTGATTTAAAAAGTTGTTTATCAGCACTTATTTGCCTAACACATCAACAACTTTTTTTTATAACTTCAGCACTTTTATCCAAACACATAACTGCTTATTTTAAAAATAAGTTTCAGCACTTTCAAAAGTACTTTTTTAAAGCTGTTTTTATTAAGCTCATCCAAACGGACCCTTATTCTCTTGATACCCTCAAGTATTCAACTTTGACACTTTAATTTGATACTTATCAATAAAGACGAAAAGAACTTTTAAATTTCAATGATGTGCACAATCTAGGTTCTAAATCAATTAGTCTCAAAATTTTATTTGCTTTTGTCATGATAATAGTGATATTTAACAAAAATTGAGAAAGTTAATCAAACTTTGTGCTTTTTCATTTTTTATTTTACGATGTTTCAGCTTTCATGTGAGTAAAATATGTGATAAATTTATTTTCATGATTTTTTTAAATATAGGATGTATTTAGCATCTATATATATCATGTTTTGTTCATTGATGATTATAGATTTTGACTCATTTAGGGCTTATTATTCAAGAATTTAGTGTCTTCAACCTAAATTACAAGATACCGACCTAGATCATCGAATATTACAAGAAGTCTTGGAGAAAAGTCACACCAAAAAATGAGAAGAGGAGCACTCGGTGCATCGCCGACCTATTTGGCGAGCCGACTTACTTCGCCAAGTTGACTCCGTGATGAAATTCTAGAAACGTATAAATGAAATTTCAAAAGAAGAGAAGGAGTTCCAAAATTGTTCACTTCTAGGTATTTGAGTTTTTACATTCTAGAACACTGTTTTATATTTTTGAGTAGAGATTTAGGGATTGTTAGATTTTTATCCTAATTTCCAGTATTTTTCGCATAAGTTGTGGATCATTGTCATATATGTTAGAAATTTCATTGGTAACGATTTCTTGTCTTTACTATGTTTGGCCTTTACAATGTAAAAACAAGCTATAGATCCAGTTAGTCATAGCGATCAAAACGGCCCATTTAGAAGGTTAACGAGCCCCAAAGTAGGTAAACCCCCCGTTTTATCAATTTTTGTGTGCTATAATTCACCAATTTTTTGGTAATTTATAATTCCGACTTTATTTTTGCTGATACTTTTGTAAATATTTGTTAAGACCTTAGTTATAGATTCAGTTGGCTCAAACGACCAAAATGACCCATTTAAAAGGTCAAACGAGCCCCAAATTAGGTTAACACCCCAATTTGTCGATTCTCATGCACTACAGTCCATCAATTTTTTTATTCAAAATTCCGATGTTATTTTTGTAAAAAATTTTGTGGACGTTTTTTAAGACCTTTGTTGTAGAGAAAATTGGCCCTGACAGCCAAAACGGCCCATTTACAGGGTCAAACGAGCTTCAAAGTAGGTAAACACCCTATTTTACCAATTTTCGCGTGTTATACACCATGAATTTTTGGTGATTTGAAATTCTTACGTTATTTTTCTCAGAAAATTTTGTGAACGTCTGATAAGACTATAGCTATGGATCTAGTTGGCGCTTGCAGTCAAAACTTCCCATTTAAAATGTCAAACAAGCTTCAAAGTTGGTAACCCCATTTTGCTCATTTTTGTGTGCTATAGTTCACCATTTTTTTTAGTTATCCAAAATTCCTATGTAATTTTTGTCAAAATTTTTCGTGGACGTCCGTTAAAACCTTAGTTATGGAGTCATTTGGTCCTAACGGCCAAAATGATCCATTTACAAGGTCAAATGAGCCCCAAAGCAGGTGAACACCCTATTTATCTAATTTTCATGAGTTATTATAGTCTATGGATTTTTGGTGATCTGGAATTCCGACATCATTTTTGCCAAAAATTTTGTGGACATCCGTTAAGACCTTAGTTTTGGAGGTAGTTGGCCCTAACGGTGACAACGACTCATTTACAAGGTCAAAGGAGCCCCAAAGCAATTAAACACCCTATTTTACCAATTTCCGCGTGCTATAGTCAATGTATTTTTGGTGATCCAAATTTTGACATTATTTTTTCAAAATTTTTCTTGATCGTCCATTCAGACCTTAGTTATGGAGCTAGTTAGAGATGATGGACAAAACAACTCATTTACTAGGTCAAACGAACCTCAAAGCAGGTAAACCCCCCATTTTACCAATTTTCGTGTGCTATATCTTTTTTGGTGATCCAGAATTCCGACGTCACTGTTGCCAAAAAATTTCGTGGACGTCCGTTAATACCTTAGCTACAGATTCAGTTGGCCCTGACGGTCAAAAAGGTCCATTTACAATGTCAAACGAGCCCAAAAATAGGTAAACACCATATTTTGCCAATTTTCGTGTGTTATGTAGTCCATGAATTTTATGATGATCAGTAATTCCGACGTCATTTCTGCCAAAAGTTTTCATGGACATCTGTTAAGACCTTGACTATGGAACTAGTATGCCCTAACGGCCCATTTACAAAGTCAAACGAGCCCCAAAGTAGGTAAACACCATAATTATCGATTTTCGTGTGTTATGTAGTCCATGGTTTTTTGGTGATCCAGAAATCTGATGTCATTTTTGCAGAAACTTTTCGTGGCCAGATGTCCCTTACGGCGAAAATAGCCCATTTACAAGGTCAAGCGAGCCTCAAAGCAGATAAATCCTCAATTTTACCAATTTTCGTATGCTATAGTTAACCATCTTTTTGGTGATCCATTATTCCAACGTCATTTTTCCCAAAATCTTTTGTTGAAGTCCATTAAGACCTTAGGAATGAAGCCAGTTATCCCTGACGGCTAAAACGACCCATTTACAAGGTCAAATGAGCCCCAAAAAAGGTGAAGACCACGTTTTGCCAATTTTCTTACGCTATAGTCCATGAATTTTTGGTGATCCAAAATTTCGACGTCATTTTGTCAAAATTTTTCGTGGACGTCCGTTTAGACCTGATTTATGGAGTCAGCCCTGAAGGCCAAAAATACCTATTTACAAGGTCAAACTAGCCCCAAAGCAAGAAAACACCTTATTTTATCGATTTTCTTGTTCTATAGTCCAATGATTTTTGGTGATTCAGAATTTCGACGTTAGTTTTGCCAAAATTTTTGTGGTTGTCCTTTAATACCTCAGTTATGGAGTCAGTTGGTCGTGACAGCAAAAATAACTCATTTACAAGGTCAAACAAGTCTCAAAGTAAGTAAATCCCCAATTTTATCGATATAAGTGTGCTATAATTTCACCATTTTTCTGGTGATCTGGAATTCCATTGTTATTTTTGCTAAAAAAATTGTGGACATCCAGTAAGACCTTAGCTATAGAGCCAGTTGTTCCTCACAGCTAAAAGGCTTATTTGCAAGGTCTAACGAGCACCAAAGCAGGTAAATGCCCTATTTTATCAATTTTTATGTGCTATTGTCCATGAATTTTTGGTGATTTGAAATTCCCACGTTATTTTTGCCAAAGTTTTTGTGGACGTCCATTAATACTTTAATTGTGGAGCCAGTTGGCCCTAATGGACAAAACAACCCCCTTACAAGGTGAAACGAGCCTCAAAGCAGGTAACACCCCGTTTTGCCGATTTTCGTGTGTTATAGTCAATGTATTTTTGGTAATTCAGAATTCCGACATCATTTTTGCTGAAATTATTCTTGGACATCCGTTAAAACCTTAGCTACGGATCTAGTTGGTCCTAACAGCCAAAACAACCCATTTAGAGGGTCAAACGATCCCCAAAGCAGGTAAACCCCCATTTTGTTGATTTTCATGTGTTATAGTTCACCATCTTTTTTGGTGATCCAGAATCCCAATGTTATTTTTGTTGAAATTTTTCAGGGACGTTTGTTAAGACCATAACTATGGATTGAGTTGTCCGTCACGGCTAAAACGATTCATTTACAATGTCAAATGAGCCCCAAAGCAGGTAAACACCCCATTTTATCAATTTTTTTGTGCTTATAAGTCCATGGATTTTTGGTGATTCTGAATTCCGACGTAATTTTTGCCAAAATATTTTGTGGACATCCGCTAAGACCTTAATATGAAGTTGGTTTGGCCGTAACGGCCAAAATGACCTATTTACAAGGTCAAACGAGTCTCAAAGTAGGTAAATACCCTATTTTGCCGATTTTCGTGTGCTATAGGCTATGGATTTTTGGTGATCCAAAACTCCGATGTCATTTTTTGCCAAGATTTTTTGTTGACTTCCGCTAAGACCTTAACTATGGATTCAGTTGTCCCTGACGATCAAAACGATCCATTTACAAGGTCAAACGAGCCCCAAAGCAGGTAAACACCCCATTTTACTACTTTTCGTGTTCTATAGTCCATGGATTTTTGGTGATCCAGAATTTCGACATCTTTTTTGTCAAAATTTTTTGTGGACATCCATTAAGACATTAGTTATGGAGTCAGTTGGCCTGATGGCCAAAATGAACCATTTAAAAGGTCAAACGAGTCCCAAAGCAGCTAACAAACTATTTTGTTGATTTTTGTGTGCTATAGTTCATGAATTTTTGGTGATCCAAAATTTTGACGTCATTTTTATCTAGTTTTATCTTGTGGTGAACTTATCTAGGAGGCCCAACGCTGATTGACTTTTTTTTTCAAGTTAGTACCACATAAGCCGAAAAGGGGTAGAAAATTACTTATAAAAAATAAGTTCAGGGAGGTAATAGGACATTAGTATAGTATAAGTGTGTCTCTAGGAATTCGGGCATAGGTTGAGAGGGTACTTGTGCATTTTCCCTTTATTATTACTCTTTTTAATATATTTTTGGCTAACAATATCGATAACATACTTAGTGAAATGTCACAAGTAAAATCTAGGATAGTATGTACGCAAACCCTACCAATACCTCGTAGGGATAGAGAAAATGTTTTCGAACAATATAAAAAGTGTATCAAGTAACAAGGTAACAGGCCAAAGTCTACCCGAAAGGAAGCCGAAAACAATAATAAAATAATATGATGACCAAAACACGGTAAACAACACATCGGGACAGATTACTGAAAAAAAATAATAAACAATAATAAAAATCAAAAACCATAAACTACAATAAAAATATAACTAGTATACCATCACAAACACCAGTAGTAAGAAACAACACTAATATGTGTTATTTGTAGTACTCTCCTATTTATGGTTATATTTTCGATAACAAAAAATAATATCATATTTTGAATAATAAGTATAATAATTTTTTTATCAAGCCATCAAGTAGGTGAAAAGCCCTTTATTTTTGTTGTTAAAAGTATAATGGCTTAAACTCATCTATATCGTACGGTAGTAAATATTTTCAATACCAAGCAACCACTTATATACTACAATATTTATTTCATTTGTTACAAAGTGTAATTACTTAAAACCATTCCTCAAACTTATTTAAATTCCTTCCATTCCCCTCTTTAATTCATCGTTCAGTATTATTTAAACCTACAACATCCCACAATTCTATAATATTAATTACACTTCTTATTCGTCGTACGAAACTTGTCTAATACGATTTTTTTTTTGTAATTTGTAAACTATCATATTGAATTTTGAAACACGACTTACCATCAAAATGGGCTTAGCCCATGGGATTCACAAGTCCGGCCCAAACAAGTCATTTAGCCCTTGAAGCTTGATCTAGGTCGAGCCGGGGTTAGTTCATAAACTAGAAGTACTTATTTAATTTGAATTAAAACAATTAAAGGTAATAAGGTATAATCGTTCTTTTACAAGTTTTTTCTTCAGAAATCCTTTACTCAATTATCTGTCAAAAAAAAATATTTTTTTTCTTTAATATTTTTTGCTAAAATTATTGAACAACATTATTATCTGTCATATTTGATTTGAAAATCTTCTTTGACATATTATATAGTTTAGATATGAAATTGTAATTGAAAGTACCACTAATTATATGTATAATGTATATTATGATTGTAATTATTATATACTTTTGAATAATTTTATTAGACATGAAGTTTACAAAAGAATAAAAATACAAAAAGAAAGAAAGAAGGGTTAGCCCATGATTAAAGAGTTTATTCTGCTTTGAAACTTGTTTAAAGAATTACACTGATTATATTAATGATATTAAAAGAAGTTTATTAATTAAAGTTTAAAACTTGAATATTTTGTTAGGTGAAGGTTCTCAATGTTAGTCAAATTTTCTACATTATATTATACTATAGGTAATAATATAATGGGCTATATATATACAAGAATTTTTAGTGCATTAAAATGTCCTCTACCACAAAACATTGCTAATTGCTATTGTGATACAAGTCAATCATGATTAAAATAAAAACACCTGGCTTAATTATTTATATAACCCTAAAAGAAGGCCTAAATCAACAACTACTATTTTACAAACTACAAAAAAAAAAAAATATTTAAATGACAAGAAGAAAATTATAAATTTCCAACAACTTATGTCATGACCATTTATCTCATACCATATCTTGTGCTATTATAGGTCTCTTTGAGGCACACCTCATATTTCAATATTTAAGGCAACAAAACCTAACATATCAACTATTGATCTTATTCTAGAGTAGGGACCAAATACATACTAAGGTGGTTTAAATTGCAGCACGTTCTAGAAATACGTTACTAACAGTCCTCAAATTACGAAGAGAATTCACAAAGAAGAATCAAGAATACATACAGATTCGTATTCTCAATCTTGATAAATAAAATCATTTTTTAAAGGGCAAATGCATAAGTACCTGCTTAGAGTATGATCGAAATCATAAAGACATATCTTAACTAAACTAAGATCCTATTAACCCCCACCCCACCCCACCCCCCGCGAACTTATCTTTTTTTTTTTATAATTTTGTACATCTTTCGTCTTACGTGTCACACAACGTGTCTCCACGCAATTGAGGCGCGTAGGAGATATTTGGATGTCACGTAAGCCAAAAAGATGCGCAATTTTTTTAAAAAAAAATGGTTCAGGGGGTAATAGGACTTTAGTTTAGCTAAGGTGTGTCTATGAAAATCTCGATCATAGTCTAAGGGAAATACTTGTACATTTTTCCTTTTTTAAAATTTATTTTGTGATTACAGTATATTTTTCGTAATTGAGAAAATTTGTTGCGAACAACCACACACCTTAGTGAATAGTTCTTGGTAGACCTTAGTGAATATTAATCATAGACATGAAATTCAAATTCCATTTATTAATTGCAACTTTCATGAGACCTTCCAAAATTCATCCATAAATTCTAGACCAAATAATGAGAGGATAAATATTAGTACAATAATAAGTAATTAAACATGAAATTTGTAATTAATTAGTATGCCCTATACACAAAGAACAAGAACAACAAATATAAATATCTTTAACATGGTACCAAAATTTGTTGAAGATTTTCACAACATTACAACACAATTATGTCCCAAATTATGAGAAGAGGTTCAAAGTACAAAGATCAAAACATTATTTAATTTTAATTATAAATATAGATATAATTTTTTCCAAAAATTAAAAAAATAAAATAGTACATGTTAACATAGCTAATAATTTAAAAATTACAGAAAAACTAGTTGACTTTTAAAAGAACAAATATTTTTACATAAAATAGAATAAAGGGGGTAGTTATATTATAATTAAAAGACCAAACAAATAATAACATATAATAGGCGTAACCCACTAGTTTGAATGTTGTTGTGGATAAAAGTTTTGTTTAATTAAATGACTCACATAACTAGTTTGAATATTGCTATAAAATAATGTTTGATATTTAAATGGGGAATGATATAATATAATATGTACTCCATTATTCATGACCATGATTTTCCTACCATGAGCCAATTGTCTTTGGAATGATTTTAAAAAAAAAGGAAAAAAGGATAAATATATCATGAATTATAGTAAATGGTGTGCAGATATTTTCCATCATATTTTTTGAGATATTGATACTCATGTTGTTAAAAAACTAGAGTGCATATACCCTCTATACTAACGGACATACACATGTCATAATTTTATCCACCGACCCAACATTTACTAAATATTAGGATCGATGATAAAATTGTGTCTCGTGTCCCTATTTAGTCTTCTGTTAGAGTGCAGGACATATATACTCTAGTTTTTGAACGGTAGGGGCACAAATGTCCCAAAAGTATGAGGGAAAGTATATATCTACATACCATTTACGATAGTTCAGGGGTATATTTGTCTTTTTTCCCTTTAAAAAATTGAAATTAGCTATGATCTATGCTGGTACAAATAAAATTGCTTGAACTCTGATGCAAATACTCAATATGGGTGCAAATTTGGAGGTTAAATCTTTCATGATTTAAAATTTTAAAAAAAAAATTAGGATTGATGCAAAGATTCAGCTAAAATAATTCAAATATTTGAAAAATGTTTAAATTACGAGACGTTATGTGAAAAACTTACACCGTATGTTGAGAAGAAAATATTGATCAAGGGGAGAATTTCAAAGGAGATTTTAAAAAACATGATTGATATAGAAACTTTTACGTATGGTTTACATAAATCTCATAGTGTAAAGAGTGAATTACATTTTAGCCTAATTTTTTTTCTAATTACGATAATCCCTTAAAATTTGTACCTTTTAGATACATTAAAGAGTATCTCGGATACATTATAACATAAATTGGTTACATAATATGTAGCTCGGATATATTAAAACTAGCTCAGACACATAAAATAAATCGGATACATAACATATAGCTCAAATACATTAAATATTGGCTCAAATACATTAATATTTAGCTCGGATACAATAAATACATTAGAAGAGAAATAAGGAATTTTAGAGATTTTTAGAAATACAAGGGGATATTTGAAATGAGAAAAAAACGTAAGACCTGTATTTCAGTAATTTTTCCAACTTTATATATACAATTTATTCCATATTTTTCTATTTCACCTCAACTTTTGTTTTGATTAGAGAAACCATTATATCTATCTCGAATTTCTCTATTTTGATCAGAACATTCAAAACCGATTGGCCAAATCCAATATAGATCCTACACTCCACCCACATCGTGTCAACGGAGATGACACCAAAAGTGAAGATTCCAAACAATCTAGTAGTTTACTCGTAGCTGACAAAATTTATCATAATCCGTTACTAATTCTGTTGTTTAGCTACATAATTCATCCGTCGCTAATTTTTAGTACAAGGGAATTTCTCCCTTGTACTAAAAAAACTATGCTAAGATATATATATCCATATTAAAGGAAAACAAGAAATATATAGAAAAAAGTTGCCATATAGCAACTAACATATAATTATTAGTACATATACTTTCTCAATGTGCAAAATTGAAAAAGAGCTCTAAATCTAGTGTAGTAGTAGTTGTATTAAAGAAAGAAATAGGACTTCTTTTCAATGAATTAATATCATTACAACTACTTGTTGTTGTTGTTGTTGTTGATGATGAAAATAGTATTCTTCTCTTCTTCTTTGGTGCTGGTGGACAATTCTTGATTTTTGGAATTTGATATCTCTTAGACTTTGGAGTTGAACAATAATATTCACTAGTAATATTATTAATACTAATAATATCATTATTCTTCAATAAATTAATATTAGCGGTACTTTTACACGGAGAAACATTTTCATCATTCTTCGATTGTTGTTGATTCTGTGTCGTGATTCTTGAACTTCTTGTTCTTCTTGTACTAGGAGAATAAGATGGATTCATCGTAGATTTCGCTTTAACTGTAAGTGTATATAACTTTAACTTAAACAGAACTCAAAATTATTGAGTGTTTTAGCTATATAGAGTTGAGACGAAGAAAAAAAGCACTAAGCTAGAAGGAGAAAATGAGAATAGAAATGTTGGAGTAGGTTTATATTTATAGTATGATAAATTTGGGCAGCCTGCCCATTGCCCAAAGAAAAGGTCAAACTTAAACCTTTGTTTTATTTTTATCGGGAAAACGCATGAGTATCCCCTCAATCTATGCCCGAAATTTCAGAGACACACTTATACTATACTAAGGTCATATTACCCCCCCCCTGAACTTATTTTATAAGTAATTTTCTACCCCTCTTCGGCCTACGTAGCACTAACTTGAAAAAAAAGGTCAACCAGCGTTGGACCCAGATGGTGCCACGTAGGCCGAAAAGGGATAAAATATTATTAATTAAATAAGTTCAGAGAGGTAATAGGACTTTAGTATAGTATAAGTGTGTATATGAGATATCGAACGAAAATTGAGGAGGTACTTGTGCATTATCCCATTTTTATTTTTTCACCGCTTTGTTTTGTCGTTTATTTTTACTTGTTTAGTGTTTGACGATCTTAGTTGATTAAATCAAGTGATAAATTATTTTCTTGATTTTTAAACTGAATAAGTGTAGATGGAAGGAATAATAATTTAGTTTTGACTCACTTTAACGTATTAAAGAAATGTTAAATTATTTAAGAAAAAGATAAATACGTCCAATTTCATATACTTTATGGATGTAATTGATTTTCTCTCACTAAAATTATTTTTGAATTATTCACAAATTTTGTTAAATTTGTGGAACTTGTCTTGTTCACAAGTTATATTAGTGGTACGTGACTTAAGTACAATATTCATTGTATTCATATACAAATTTGGTGAATAATCGAAAGAAATACGTAGAATAAACATATCATATAATAAATATTTATTTTAGTTTTACGAAAGAACTTGTAATTAATCAGATACACATGTAAGTTTTGGCTTGATAAGACTTATACGTGTGTTTAGTTATTACAAGTCTTTTGCAAGACTAGAAAGATATTATACTATCTGATATCTTTATTCTACGTATTTTGTTCAATTATTAATTCAGACTTGTCGAATTAACAAAATTTATCTTTATTTTTTTGCCGATATAAAAAATCTCACCACACTAGTGGGTTCATTTTTTCAATAAGGTTTTAAAACCCCAAAAAAGTTTTTTTTTTAACATTAAAAATGACCAAAATATAAAGCCAAAATAAATAAATAAATAAATAAACAAAAAGAGGATCAAAATTGTAATAGGGACAAGTAACTGTTTTGGTCGGTCAATTTGGAAGAACACTTTAATATAATGTATTTTTTATATATGAATAAATAAATAAATAGAAAACTCACTTAGTTAGCCATTATAAAATTATTATATTTTTTTATTTATATATTAGGACACATTGAGCTTAGGATACCCCATAGTTTAAGGCCAATCTTAATTAGTTAAGACCAATTTAGCAACAAAATAGTATAATACATAATTAATTTTTAGTATTTTTCTTTATCGTAACACTTTTTTAGTTTTTGTTACGCTAAAAAATCTTCCTTTTCGTAAATTTGAATTTGCATTGCAGGATTCAATTCTTGAGCGGAAACAGTAATTCTAATAGACATATTTTTATTTTTAAAGGCTCAAACCTAAAATATTTTATTTAGACCAGAGAAAATCCGTTCATTCCACTGTAATAAACAATGATTTAATTTTGCTATATTGACAAGGAACAAAAATCTAGAAACATTAAGATGGGTAAATTTTATATTTATATAATTTTATTAATTTAGTTAACTAGATATCATGTGATCATCCATTTGTTAACTAATATAATTTTTAATAGAACGTGATTTAAGCTTTGGATACCATTCATTAATTTAATAATAGAGTAAAAAGACAAAAGAAAATTAATTTTCATTAATTACAAAATTAATATATTAGTACTTTAGTTGGATAGTGTTCTTAAGTTTTTAAGAAAATTATTGACCTAAGTATCATGTTAGGTTAGGTGGTTCATTTCCTCAATTTTGAAAAAATCAAAGTCAAATTCAAAATCAAAGTCAACCAATTATCAAAAATCAAAGTAAAAGTAAATGTCAAAGTCAACCATCTAAAATCAACATTTTAAGATGAATTTTAAATATGAATGATTTATACTCATAGCTTGTGAATTCAATTTTGTGATCAAGTTTTGATTTAAGATAATTAGTTAATGTCAATAATAATAATAATGGGAAAAAGGCCGGGAAAAGATCTGAAATACATTCGAATTTTGATTGAAACAGCTGTAACTATACCAAACTTTCGAGAGGACATTTTACCCCGTGCACTATTTAAATAATGTGTTTTAAAGGTATATATGCGTCCACGTGGACATAAAAAATATTGCATAATCATAAACAGTAATGTGTCCACGTTGACACATATACCCCTTTAAAATACACTATTGAATAAAGCAGGAGGTAAAAAGATCTGTCATAAAGTTTAATATCGTAACAACAATTTCAATCAAAATTTAAGTATTTTTAAGACCTTTTTGTCCACAATAGAGGTTAGATCTTCCCCCATATAAGAACCTCTACGAGAGTTCATTAACCTGCTCTCGAGTTCTACTCGACAGGTGTCGGCATCCGAAATTGGGGGCTTTATTATCCTTTATTTAGAATCTTAGTCTAGTATTTTTTTTTATCGTACTGTGCTCTCCAAAAAGCAACTCTTCTCAAAAACCATCATAATTAGTGAACAAGTGTAAACTTCGCTGCCCGACAGTATGGAGTACTGACCACACCGAGAGATAGGCCCTGAAGCGAAGGACGGGAACGAGCGAAATCATACTTCTTTTTTTTATTTTATATAAGAGTCTTTTATTTATACAAATAAAAATTAAGAACTTTTAAAAAGTCATTTTCTTCTAATTATTTTATACATAGTTGATAATTTTTGTTACTATTAAAGCTCCTTTACAATCTTAGTATATATATATATATATATATATATATATATATATATATATATATATATATATATATATAAAGAGATTTTAAATCTCTTAAACTCTAAGCTAGCAATTGAATATACTCAAATAGTTAAGGGAATTCAAAATTCACTTTGAAATTCCATACTTAAATTTTAATTTTGGAACCTTTTTATTCGTCAAATTCTTTGAATAAAAAATTTATATCCGTCACGGTATTAATTTAGAATTTTCTTTTTTAATGTTATTAAAGTGTAACGTTTAAGACTTTAACAACCCACAATTCTTTCAATTTATTATATGTTGACACTTATAATATAAATCTGACATATGGATTTAATTTCATTATACATTGTGACGGCACAAATAAATATTGGTGGTTGCAATTACTATATTTTATCATTACTGCAATATGATAGATGGGTTCAAATCATTATACTTTGTAACAACAAAAATAAATCCTTTTAATCATCTATCACTCGGTTTTAATTTATTCGTCTGATTTTAATTTAATATAATGTTTTAACTAAAAAATAAGAATTAGTTTTAAACCTTGCGATGACAGAATATATTAAAATGTTCTTTAATTTTATGATCGATTTTTAATTGTATTATGCGGAAAGTTGAAACTATATAATCGTAAAAAAAGAAAGAGATTAAAATAAAAAAGTAAGACGAACAAATTAAAATGGAACGAGTATATTAAAAATAGATATTACATTTACTTGATTAGTTTTAAAAAAACTAGAGATAATTTATTATTTTATATTTTGATTGCCTTTATTATCAAGTATTAATTATGATCAATTAATTTTTCAAGGAGTGAAATAATTTATATTATAATTAAGAGTAATAAAGTTAAATTATTATCTTATTTATTATTTGATAAAGAATATGTCAAAGTTAAATATGATCAAATTTATACATATAATACCCATAATTAATAAATTTTCCCTCTTTTATTCTTTGGTTATAATCTTTATCTACCTTGAGAGGAAATTTCATTTTGTGAAAATCTACTAACAATAATAAAATTTTAATTTGATAGTAATTTAAATTTGAACAACACAATATAAATGCGTAAACTTGAATATTTTGATACATGAAACTTCTTATACGGTAAAGCACTTTTAATGATAAGGACAAATATGTTATTTCGAAACGTACAAATAAATAGATGAGGTCGATAAAGTATAATAGGATCAAGCATTATATTCATAAAGATTTGTGATTAACCATTTACTAAATCAAATAATTGTAAGTTATAAATTCAAATTTGTTTGTATTTAATTATAACTATTTTGAAATTGTATAGAAAAAAAAAAGTAGGTAAGCTTTAATTTAGGTTATATTAATTCAAAGAGAGAGGTAAACCATCAATCATGTTGAATTTTCTTCACTTATTTTTATTATTATTAATTGATTTATTTGAGTAATTAATTAACAATTTTAATAGTACTCATAACAATATGTTGATTACTACTAGCCTACTCAAATTATCCTAACACCTATACTTACAATATAGAATTAAAGTTACAAAATTGCATGTATAATTTTTGTGAATATGTAAGCAATATTAATTGTGTATCCTAATATCATGGTATCAATCTCACAAGTATTAAAAATCATAAATTGCAAGTAAAAGATGAAGAAAATAAATTCTTTAAATTTATTTACGATATTATGACATAATACATAAATATGTTATTTAATTTAGTTTCAGTTGATATCCATGTCCATCAATTTTGAATGTGCACAAATAAATATTTAAACTTGTATAAAATTTAACAAGTAGACACGCACTTCTTAAGTGGTATAATAGTATAATACACATAGGACGACACCTTATATAGGAAACAAAATTGTCACGTACAATATCACGTAGGAGGAATGTATTTATTCTATTTGTTTTATACAAATTTAAGTATTTATTTGTGTGCACTCGAAGTAAGAGAACATAGATGTAAGTTGAAGTCAAGTTAAATACATATTTATCCATTATCTCTTTATTTAAATTATAGTTTAAACAAAAATTAAGAATAAAGATAATAATGTTGAATGAAAGAAAAAATCTTAAACTTAGGGTGTGTTTGGTGTGCACACTCAAAGTTTGAGATTTTAGAATTCGTGAGTACGTTGCTTCTTCGCCAAATATATATAAGTTATGTATCATATATATAATTATAAATCAAATTTATACAGATTTAAGTTTGAAATAATTAAGATTACGTATCAATAATAATATGCATTGTACACAAACAATGTTAAAATGTATTTGATAGAGATGAATTAATGTATCCAGATGTTAAGAGAGCATAGAAAAAAATGGATTTTTGCAATTAAGGGTTCCGAAATATCGAACCGACCCGGACTAAACTGATCAGAACGAAAACTTAAGGGGTCTAAATGGATTACAAAATCATTTTACAAGGGTTAAATGGATCAATCCATGGGTCCTACATTCCATCACATTATAATAGAATATTTTATAATAAAAAAATAAATGATTTTTAATTTTCAATCTCTATTTTTGCTTTATAAAATATTGTTCTTCCTACCAATAATGCAACGTGGACCGTTATTGGAGAACATGATGAGGAGGAGTGACGGAATTAGAATTTTTGATAAGAGATTTATAATCGAAAGAAATAGATTTGAAGCAGTTGAAAGGGGTAGATATTTATTATATATATCTAAAATTTTATTTTAATTATATAAAAATAATATAATTTTCATCGAAGAGTTCGAATGAACCCCCTAAAAATATGATGATTCTGTCACTGGCCATGAGTACTTCCGTTTCAATTCACGTAACACATCAAATTTTGAGAATTTAACAAATTATTTTTCAATCGTTATATTTCAATTATTCTGTCTTACAATTTTTATATTATTCTCAAATATGTAAAGTTTCATTTTTTAAAAATTCAAAACTTTTATATTTGAATTAACTATTTAAATTAGTGAGTTTGACTCATTAAAATTTAAATAGTATCATATAAATCAGTATAGAAGAGTAATTTATTATCATTTAATTCAAAAATATTTTTTTATTATTATTATTATTATTATTATTATTATTATTAAATGGTTGTTAGATCCGCTTCTCCTTAGTCAATTTAATTAATTTTGAAAATTAAATTCAAACTAGTTAAAATTATACGAAAAGAATTAACAATTTCAAATAGTTAAATTATAAGAAAAATACTATACAAATTAATACAAAATTTTCAAATCAATATAATATATAAATTCAAAATATTATTATGAAGTTTAACTCTCGAAAACAAACACGAGAAGTATTTTGGAATCGAGGGAATATTCTCGTTAAGGAGTTGAAAAGGAAGCTGACAGCTCTAAGTAGACATTGTCGTGGGTGTTTTTTTAAATAAACAAATAAAATAAAATTAATTGACGTGATATCTTGATAGAATAACTTGCTAAATATTTTCAGATAAAGTAGCGCAAGAATGACAATGAGACGATATAAAAGTGAAATGAATTTCAATATATACGATGTAAATTTCAATATATGTAGTAGATAAACACGATTATAAAATAGGTGAATGCATATAAAATGCTTTGTGAGAGTAAAGCGAGACAAATTAAAATTTTATAAATTAAGACAAGAATTAAGATGATACCTTTTTCCCGTTATTATTTATATGAATCTATAATAAAAGTAATACTAAGAAAAAATTAATATTAACACATAAATAATTTAAGAGTTAATATTCTATTGAATTCATACCATTTACACAACAAAAGAGATCAAAAGTATTCTTTCGATTAATTGAAAAACTATGAGTTTTTAATAAAAATCACAACGATTAAAATTAATTATTAATAATCAAAAGAGTAAAAGTATATATATTTTTTTCTAAAAAAATGTTTTCTTTGATATCTGCAATAATAATCTTGTAGAATATTATATCAAATCGATTTTAAAAGTTGTTTCTCTTTATAAATATAATATATGAATATGTGTCAATATAGAATATTAAAAGTACATTATTATTTGTGTTTATTTTCTTTTTTTATTATAAATATTTGTTATGACTATCTAAATTACTACTACTTGTTTTTTTCCTTTTATATCCTTCTTAAGAATTTTTTTATTATTTTGTATATTTATGTCTTATGATATAATGTGAACAAAGCTAGAGATCAAAGTATAAATTCCACTAAACTCAATAATATTTAATCAAACATAATATTGTATTAAATAAAATTATTTAATATACATAAATTATCAATTAAAAAGTTTTTAACTACAAAAAAGCTAAAATCCCAAATTCATGAACCTTTTTGCAACCAACCATGAATGTTTATGGTTTTCAAGATTATTATTAAGCAAACAATAATACTTAATTTTGTCTTAAGATTTTAAAATAATAAATAATTTAAAATGATTTATTTTTTAAAATAACATAAATAATTCAAGATAAATAAATTAAAGAAAATATAGTTGAATGTAAAAAACACCAATCATGTGGGTATAATATAGTATATACCGAATTATTATTTTATACATAAACTTTTTAAATTATAATTTCGATATTATGATATTTGATATGCTATATAATACATATTATTATTCGATATTTGGTATGATAATGACATATTCCATAGTTTTAAAAATTGAATATCAAAATTACGATATCAAATTTTAAATATAGTATCGTATCAAACCGTACCATATTGCCCTGTTGCTTTTAAAAAAGGCCGCACACAAAAAAAAAGTGTAACATAAAAATCATAGTATTAAATAAAATATTAATGACTAATTTTATAACTCAAACTCGTAATCTACAAATTACATAAAATTAATTTTATTGTTACTCCGAAAATTTGATTAATCATTTTTATTCCAAAAATAAATTTGTGACAAAACAAATTAATTTTCTTTTCCTCTTTCATTTTTTCCCCCAAAATCTTTTATGTTCTTCTTCACCAATCACTAATCACTGTTCACTCTACTCTCTCTTCTGCCTCTTCCCTTTCAACTGGTAAGTTTTTTTTCTTCTTTCAATTCTCAATTTTCAGCTCCTTCATGTACAATTATCTGTGTTTTTGGATTATGGGGTTTTCAGTTTTTTTTTTTTTTGAAATTGATCAATTCTGTGAATTTTTAGTCCAATTCTTGATTGTTCAATGGATTAACAATCCGGAGATACCCTTTTCTCTGTTTGGGATGGTGAACACACCATCGTCATTGGAAAATTAAAATTTTGGTTGATTTGGTTTAATTTTGATTTCGAAAGTTGCTGTGAATCCTAATGTTTATGTTAATTGTATGGAATGAGATTCGTTTTTTTTTTTTGGTAATTATTTGGTGGGTTGATTTTATGAGTAAAGATGTTTTTTTGAGCGGTGTGGTGGATTGAGGTGTTTCTTTTTATTGGAATTACTGTGAATTCAGAGGGGAATGTCACTTCTTAAGGTTTTTTTTAATGGGGATGGATTGAAGTATGATAAGTTTTCCCCTAATTTTAGTAATAGGGGCATATGGTTTGTTACTGTGGACTGGAGTATACCTTTAAAGTTCCTTTTTTTGTGGTGGTGGTGGTGGTGGCAGGGGCGGAGTTAGGGTAAGGTATCACAAGGGTCGAAAGATTACACTACATATACAAAATCAAAATTATTTTTTTGTGTATATGTGTAGGTGTTGTTGAGCCCTTTTTGCTTCTTCGTATGTTTTACTTCTTTACATTTTGAATCCCGTTAGTCATTGTCCTGGTTCTACGTTAGTCATAATCCTGTTTCGTCACTGAATGGTGGTGGTGGAGTGGATGATGGGGGTATGCATTTAAGTTGCGATGGCTTTTAGGTCTTGAGGCACAATATATGAGGTAAACAGTGGAAAAGAAATCATAGAAAATGGGAAAAAGTGATTTTATACTTTGAATCTATCCTTCCTAGTTTTTTTAAAGGTCTTGGGGAACTAGATATGAGGAAAACAGTTACAAAAATGGGGGAAAATGATTCTATACTTCGAGTCTATCCTTCCTAGCTCTGTTTTGTTTTTCATATATGGTTTATCGTTGGTTTAAATCTAGTTAAAAAGTAAAACTATCTTCTTGCATGTACCATAACTTGTTTATGGAGGAAGGAAACTCCAGTATAATGGCATATCTATGAAGTGTTATAATGTTACTAAAAGAGATTACTTCGTCCCTTGAAGCTAAGCGATGAACTGATAAGTTATCACTTCATAGGTGAAGCAATGTAGTATAGAGAAGTTTGCGCTTCAAAAAAGCAGAGCACAAAGTGATAACAATGAGAAAAATCTCAACTTTGAGAAGTTAGTTTTATATAGGCATTATGTGTATTTGATGCTGAAATCAGTTATTTTAATTGCAAATTGTACTAAATTCATAGACGGTTGATTTCTGGCTTTCTTGTTCTTCACGATTAGAAATGAAAGGTTCAGGACAATTGCCTTTGGGAAAAGGAATTAAAAAAAGACACAAACATGTTGTTCAAGTCGAAGTAAATGTATGATTGTTAAATATTAGTCTTGTTCATCTCATGCATCCTCATTACAGTTTCAGATCCTTTTGGTAGGACATGAAACCTTATAGCAATGTGCTTCTGGAATAATTGTAGATTCCTTAAACTTGATTAACTGAGTTGCTTTGCTTTCTGTCTATCTGCCAGAACATTGTACGAATAGCTAAATTACTAGAACTAGAGAAGCATGCAATCAGAGTCCAAAAGTGCAAATTGTGGGGAAGCCAGAACTTATAATGTTCCGAATTCCACTTTAGAACCTTGGTGGAATACTGCTGGTAATAATCCTGTTTCTCTTGGATTGATGCGGGGAAGTGCATCAGATTCACCATCACCCGAACAAGCTGTGGATGGCCGATCACAGTCTGATGGTGGATCCAACGAGGAAGCTGATGATGCTCCTGAAAAATCACAAAGTACCATACCTAGGCATTCAGGTATCTCTACTATTTTTTTTTTCCTAGTAAATAAATTTCATTGATAGTTAAATATAGTCAAGCTGTACGCTAGTGCTGAACTTTAAAAAGTGAGAGGCCCTCCTGTACAAAAACAACTAGGGCAGACTCCCCTATACAAAGCTACTCCTGTAGTGAGCTATAAAGTCAGTCAGGCGTATTTCATCAAATGTATCCTGTAAATTGCATGAAACTGCCAGTAGGCCTAAATACCTATATTTGAGGGTAGTTATTCTTTCCACCAAAACACCTTGCGTTCCTCTCTTCAATCTAAAGAGGTGCTAAAGATAAAGCAGTATGGTCATTGACAGAGTGATTTGACCTGAATTTCTTCATTAGTCTCTTTCTGACAAGTACTCTACTTCTTTTTTCAACTCATAATATATGAATATTTGTTACGGTTGTGTTGAATAATATTGGTTTGGATGGAGCAATATGATCAGTGAGGATTCATATAACCAATTCTGATTTGCTTGAGCTTGAGGCATAGTTGTTATGGACTGGAATTCTGTCATGATGCTTCATTTGCCTAGTTACTTTCTTCTTTTAAATCTTTTCCATAAAGAGGAAAGAAGGTGACATATTATTGACGCAGGAAGTGTTGTGGTAGAGATGTGAAAAAATATATATCTTTTATGATGTTAATGGCTATAAATTACTTAAGTAATGCCTCTGCATTCTTGGTTCAGAGTTAGATGGGAGTCATGTGCAAGTAGATCAGAATTTACAGCCAATGGCATCAGCCATACCTCCAAAGGGTGATGGGTGCATAACACAACCCCCACAGTTTGAACTTGTTGCGCACTCCATGGTGAGTATGTTTGGCTCTATGGGTTTTGAGAAGTTTGATTTGCTTGTTGGGTTATCTCACTTTTTTTCCTTTCTGATTTTGATGTTATTCTGTAATTGGCATGCAGGCATGTGCTCCAAATCTGTATGTTGACCCATACTATGGTGGAATACTGGCACCTTTTGGTCAGCCTATGGTATGCGTGTGGTTTGAATTCATAACTTTCATTTTTCCTGTTTTTCCCCCATTACTTTTTTAAAGATCTGATATGTTAAGAGGAAAATTTTACTTTTCTGCCAATTTATACTATTGGATACCTCTGGAACTGAGTGTATTATGTCGTTAGGGATATCTAAACATAGAAAGCTGCTTCACGGTGGTTGTTCGATATATCTTTGGCAGGTGCTTAAACGTAGTCTTTGTATGTGTTGGCTTAACCCTGATATCTTCTTGTAGTTAGCTTTAGTTTAGAGAAACTCACTTTCTCTGTATTGCCAACTTCCAGGTGACTTGCTAATTATCCTTCTTGCAATCATACATGTTACAACATTATTGTTCAATTTGGGATGAGTTATTTCTTCTTTCAATTGAATTAGAATCAGTGGCGCCCAGTGCGCATGTCCCTTTCATTTAAATTATTGATTGGATTTCATAGGACAGCTAGTATAAATAGTACTCCGGATGCAGCTTCTTTTGTTTGTCTTTTAAATGAGCTCTTTTCTGTTTTTTCTATTTCGATTAACAAATACATACAATCAATGCCTAGGACTCTAGGAAGTAGGAAACCACCTTGAAAAACATCGCCACTGAAGAAAAATCCATCATTAAAAAAAAAATACAAAAAAAAATTCCATTATAACATAGTTGTGCCTGGGGCTTGTTGGTGGCTGAGCACAAGATTTTTTAAGATCTTGACTGAAGGTGGTGCTATACAGGTCCCTCCTCATGTAGTTGATATGCATCATCCGAGGATGCCTTTGCCTCATGAAATGGCTCAAGAACCTGTTTATGTCAATGCCAAGCAGTATCATGGTATTCTGCGGCGAAGAGAGTCACGTGCGAAAGCAGAACTTGAAAAGAAGCTGATAAAAGTGAGAAAGGTTAGTATATGCCTCATCCACTGGGCTGCTTGTTGGGTGTTCTTTTCTCCTGTTATCTAAAGAATGCATGATGCACCTTTTTAGCAGCATATTTTTGTTACATGTGCCTGGCTGTGCTGGAGATATTCCCTTGTCCCGGACTGGAGATGTACCCACTCTTTGGCTGAGTTCACTTTTCTTTAAAAAAAATTAAACTGTTAAAGAATTTTATGTTACTTAAGTAGGAGGAAATGAAAGGTAAAATCTGATATTAGTTTACTTTTATGTGTGTAGAACACGGTCAATTGACCTTTTTAAACTGATCCGTCAAATACACCACTCATAAGTATAATTTGGTGAAAGGAGTTCCTTATGCCAATGTTTGGGCTATTAATAACCAATATCAGTTTCTCCACTGCTATATTTTTATTGTGAAGTCACAGGATTGGCTGACATGATTTTGCACGAATTTTATGCTGATGATATGCAACATATGCTCGGTTTATTCTGCTTACTCATCCTCAGTTGTTGATACTTTCTGTCTTCCTCGTAATACAGCCATATCTTCACGAGTCGAGACATCAGCATGCCTTGAAAAGGGCAAGAGCTTCTGGAGGGCGTTTTGCAAAAAAGTCAGATGCTGGTACTTCAAAGGGAGATGGTTCTGGTTCTGCTGTTTCTTTGCAGTCATCAGGTTCTGAACCTTTACTGTCCAATGCTGCTGATGTTCCAGAGTGGCATAAGGATAGAAGTTTGGCTGAGCATCAGAATTCTTACTCGAATGGTAATGGTTATGGAAAACAAATCAGCTTTCAGGAATCGAAATATCAGGCTCAGTCTGCTCAGGTAGGAGAAGGAGGTTCTTCCGGCCAGCGATGGTAGAAACATCACATAACACCTTTTAGTACCTCTGGTCCAAGTCTGGTGGCAATTCATCCTTGGCTTTTTATTTCAATGTTATGGAAAAGAGGGGTCATGCGCCTAGTAGATTCGATTCTTCCTTTCTGTACATAAAAAAAGGACTAGGACTAGAGTTGAAAAGGAAGAATTCAGTGAGCATATGGCTAGCTGTTTAGTGTAAACTGTAAAGCTATAGGTATGAAAAGTTGTAGGTAGATTATATACTAGTCAAACATTTCCTTTGTACTGCTGTATTTTAGGATCTTGATTCTGTGAAACTTCGAATTTGTCGTTTAATTCGATGACAGTGGTTGTAATGTCCTATTTCTTGTGAATTTGTTGATCCAAGTACAACACATTGTGACGAAATTCGTACAAGTTGATCTGAACATCACTGTTTACTATCAAGTTTGTGTGCAAATTGTTAGTGATGTTGAAGTTCATATGGTCTGCTGATATGCTACCATCTGCAAGTAGTCTGTATTTTTTTCAGATGTGTGTTTCGATAAACATTTGAGGCGTGTTTATCGCCAACCATCACCAAATGTTTCGATAAACTGATAGTTGAGGTATGTTTATCGCCAACCATCACCAAATGTTTCTATAAACTGATAGTTGAGGTGTGTTTATGTATGGAAAGTTAACACCTGATAGTTTGGAAATTGAAACAAAAAATTTGACTGTACAAAACCTTACTAATGTTTACTAATAAAATGATTATTTAATTTTTGGTTATAAGATAAAATTATTTTTATAGATATATATTTGATTTTAGAAAATTATATTCATCGCATTCGATACGTTTTCTAGTAACAAAGTTATGGAATTACTCAAAAGTGAATTCACTTCTCCTTCCAATTAATGCAAAAAAAAAAAAAGTATATATATCTACCATTAATTATATTTTTTTATTGAAATATCTTTGATTTTAGAAAATCATATTTGTCGCATTCAAAATATATTTTTTTGATAATCAAGTAACGAAATTACCCAAAGTGAATCTACTTGTCCGCCAATGCAAAAGTTATAGTATATCTACCACTAATCACAATTTTATTAAAATATCTTTGACTTTAGAAAATCCATTTATCGCATTCAAAATACTCTTTTTTTTTTTTGTAATCAAGTTACAAAATTGCCCAAAATGAATCCACTTCTACATCCGGTCAATGCAAAATATATAATATATCTACCACTAATCAATTTTTTTTATTAAAATATCTTTGATTTTAGAAAATCACATTTATCGCATTCGAAATACCTTTTTTTTAATAATCAAGTTATGAAATTACCCAAAATGAATTCACTTCTCCGTCCTGTCAATGCAAAAGTTATATATACATATCTACCAATAATCATAATTTTATTGAAATATCTTTGACTTTAGAAAATCACATTTGTCGCATTTGAAATACTTTTTTTAATCAAATTATGAAATTACCCAAAGTGAATTTATTTCTCTGTCCGGTCAACGAAAAAGTAATATATATACACCAATAATCATAATTTTATTGAAATATCTTTGATTTGCGAAAATTACATGTCACTCAAAAATACCTTTTTTTTTTAATCAAGTTATGAAATTACCCAAAGTGAATCCGCTTCTCCGTCCGGCCAATGCAAAAGTTATAATATATCTACAAATAATGATACTTTTATTAAAATATCTTTGACTTTGAAAAATCACATTTGTCGCATTCAATATATTTTTATTTGGTAACCAAGTTACGAAATCACCCAAAGTGAATCCACTTCTCCGTCTGGTCAATGCAAAAGTTATAGTATATCTACCACTAATCAATTTTTTTTATTGAATATCTTTGACTTTAGAAAATTATATTTATCGCATTCTGAATACTTTTATTTGATAACCAAGTTATGAAATTACCCAAAATAAATTCACTTCTCCGCCCGGTCAACACAAAAATTGTAGTATATATATCTACCATCACCATAGGTGAAGACATCAACATGGTGAAGGTTTATTTAGTGTTATTTTTTCTTCTTATTTTTAGGTAGATATTGCAAAATTCATCATATATTTAGATTTTCAAGTATTGATTTTTCTTATATTTGTTTTTTTTTCTTGGTATAATTTTTTTATATGAAATAGATAAGAGTAATTTTAAATTTGTATCCTCATGATATAAATTTTCTATTGGCAATTTATACGTGAAGATATTTCTATAGTTCATAATTTAACATTATCATCTAATTGCAGATCTATCTTTTTGGATTATCTTGATTAATCTATTTTGATCAAATAATTAGTCAAATATTTTTAAAAAGTGATTGATAGTTTCGTTTATCTTTCGTTTTTTAGTCAAAATATTGATTAAACATCTTTTTTTTTAAAAAAAAACGATGGAGAAATAGACGTTTTCTACCACCTTTGATAATTCGTCAATTGTTTTTTTAAATCTGAGTAATATTGATTTTGTTAGTTAGTTTATTAAATTTGTGTTTATTGATTGTTAGTTTGAATGATCGACTGTTAGTTATTGTTTGAATTTGAAATTTTGATTTCAGGAATAGTTGAAATAGGATATTTCAGGACTAGTTTGAACTTTAGGATTAGTTTGAATTCGAAATTTTAGGACTAGTTTAAGTTAAGGTATTTTAGGACTTGTTTGAATTTGAAATTTTAGGACAAATTCGATTTTGAAATTTCTAGCTAGTTTGAATTAGAGTATTTTATGACTAGCTAGCTTGAGTCAACGTATGTAGGATTTGTTTGAATTTGGGATCTTAAGACTAGTTTGAATTCGAGTATTTCTTCAATATCAAACTCAAAGAAATACCCTAATTCAAACTAGTCCTGAAATTCCAAATACAAACAAGTCCTAAAATACCCAAATACAAACAAGTCCTAAAATACCTAAATGCAAACTAGCTAGTCCTAAAATGCTCTAATTCAAAATAGCTAGTCCTAAAATCTCGAAAAAATCAAACTAATCCTAAAATTCCAATTTCAAACAAAGTCCTTAAACACCTTAGTTCAACCTAGTCTTAAAATATCTCAAATTTAAACTAGTCCTATAATCTCAAATTCAAACTAGTCCTTAAAATAACCTATTTCAAACTAGTCCTAAAAATCTCAAATTCAAACTAATCCTAAAATCAAAAATCCCAAATTCAAGTAATAACTAACAATCAATAAACATTAAATACAAAGAAATTAAAAAATTCAGAAGAAGATTCCTAGACACCACGGAAACCCTTAACATATAGCCCCATAAAGAGGTGAAATCCGCTCGCTAAAAATTGATAAATTATTAAACTAAGAAGAAGGAGAGAATGAAGAGATTTGAGTATTGCAATATACTTCACCACAAAGAGAACTAACAAAGAGGATAAAAACTTGGTACAAAATAAGAAAAATTCTTCAAGTTTATGTTTCAACATTTATATAAATTACACAATCTTCTAAGTTTCCAATAACATACTCACCCTCTTCTTTCAGATTGGTATCCTTTCATCCCTGACAGAGCCTCTCTAGGAGACCACTCGAGCACATCATCGATAATGTTGGAAACTCGTTTCTGATACCTGCAACAGTTGATAATAAGGGAATTCTTTCAGCGCCATAGAAAGAGAGAATTGTATTCATAGAATGTGAGAAGATGCCACCGAATTACTGGCTCTTGGGATTTTAGGTTATTGATTCTCAATATATGACACAAAAATTGCAGATTATCTGCTACTGAAGTTCGTCTTTTTGAAGATTCGGCATCTAGCTTCATAGGGATTTGGTTTCATGAAAGCTTAAAATATGCGGCTTGGTTTTTGTTATATACAAGCAAGCAAACCTGGTTCTTGCAGCCTCATCAAGAGCAAAATAACAACCACGGCTACTATTGCGTAGAAAAGCCTTGCTGTCCACTTAGGTCTCTCGACTTCATCCTTCTGAGGCCAAACTTGGAACAAATCTTGCAGTGTTGCTTCCCCGGCCAGAATGTTGGGGGAAAACCATACACGCTTCCCGGAAAGTACCCAAATAGCACCAATGATTAAAGCTCTTACTGCAAGCCCAAACATCGTTGCTTTAGTAGTAAGCTATAATATATAAACTTAGCTAATACGTGTCCAAAATCGTGATGCTGACATGAAAGTGTGAAGCCAACAGCGTATTTGATGATTGAAGAAACATATCAACTTGCTATATTATAAGACGAATCCCTCTTATGCCACAATATTTTAGCCAAGAGCTGTAATGCTTTCAAGTTTTAGAGTAGCCACATCACAGTGCATGATACAACTCTATACAAAAAAATTAATTGAATAACAAGTGTGAGAAAAAAAAGGGTAACAAGCAACAGATACTTAACTGAATAACAGACTATTCTTTTTGTGATTCTTCTAGCACAAGAGTTAGCTCAGTAACCCTACCATTCATCCATTTTCTAAGTCCATATGCAAAGTTCAAGTTAGGATTAAAGCATAATAAATCCATGGAAACACCAAACTATGTAATAAGGTCTCAGGTGGTGTAAATAACAGATACACTCACCCACATAGCATGTACAATTTTTAGGATGTTGTATAGAGGATCCACATCTATGTCATACTCATTGGTCACGGATATGATAGGACCATAAATATATGTGTCAGCAGAACCACAGACTAGTAAAGATAAAATTAAACAAAAAGTCAGGAACTTTTTAACATCCCCAATAGTTGACTGAATCAAGAAAGATACTCACATGGTATATCTCTAAATGTGCTGGCCAAGGAGATAGTTTTTTCTTCCCAGGTCGAACAGTTTTCACCACACGTTCACAGCGGACTAAAGATTCTTTGAAGCAGCGTGTTGGCAATATCTTGAGGCTCCAAACCTTTATCTGACTCTAGTATGTCTTTAAGTTCTGAATGATTTCTCACAAAAGCGACAAAATCTTTTCCCCTGAAATACTCTACCCATGTTTCCTGCAGGACAGTCCTTAGTATTAACTATTCTAGAATTAAGAGCACATAAATATATAACGATTAAAGAGTTAATAAGCAATATATTAGTCAAACTACATTCCTATTAACTTATTTCCACCATATTCAAGAAGTAGAGTTAGAAAATAAACCTCTTTAAGGCCATAATGTTGCAGGAGAATAATCGAGCTGTCAAGCCCCATTTGACCAATCATTCCAGCTGCTACAGCTTCTAAAGATAAGCTGAACTTGTCAAAGAGAGAACGTTTTAATATGATCCATACGAGATTGCCTATCCCGCATTCTGTTTCAGTATGCGGGATTCCGTACAAAGCAAACCCCATTTCTGTAAATTCAAACACACAATAGACAGCACAAGCAACGTACCAACAACTAATCTGTACTCCAAATACTCCACAATCATGAAAAGTTTCCAGATACCCATATCTAGCATCTCAACTGTCAAAATTTCCAGCAAAAAGAAGATCGCAGATTGTTTCCTCCATTGACATTTCCCTACTGCAGCTTTCAGATTCAAATCTTTTTTTTTCTTTCCTATAAGATTGTAGTTTATCGAATAATCCATTTCTTTCAAGACCATTCAATAGGACACAATAAGTACTTAATGCCAGATTTATCCCTTGCTTTCTCATGGTCTCGAATATTTCAAGCCCTTTATCAGCATTCCCAAAGGTGAAGTAGGTGTTTATTAAAGCAGTATATACAGCAATACTCTTCTGCTGATCAGGTAGGATGCTAAATAACTTTTCAGCAGAAGCAGGCTCTCTAGTGCAGCCAAGCCGATGAATCAGAAGAGCAGTTAATTCTGACCCTAATGACAGGCCTGCCCCAACCATTGCTTCAACAATGTCCACAACCCTTGAAAAGGAATTTGTTCTAATAAGTTCTCCAACCATGGTGAGGTACGTAATTCTGTCAATGGTTATGCCCAATTTCACACTGACTTCGAAGGCCAAAAAGGCGCCATTTACTCTACCACAGCTACAGTTTACCTCAACTACAGTTGAAACTATTCCAGGATACAATTTGAGACGCTTATTCATCAAGCCATCTAGTAGGTAATCAACAGCAAGAAGACTTTTTTTATTCAATAAGTACAAAATCATCCTATCATCCAAAGTAAAGCAACTACTTTCAGCAATTCCATCAGATTCGTCAATCTGATCTTGGTTGAAATTTTGTAAGGACAAATGACGGTTAACATCCCTAAGCAGCCGATCACTCACCCCAGCCATCTTCAACGTCTGGAAAGCCTCTTGATAGACAGAATAACGCAGAACAAGAAAATTCTCCTTCATGTAGTGAAGAATTTTCATCATTGCCTGTGTTTCCCCAGCTTTGCAGCATTTTCCCACTAAGATGTTGCATGTAGCTTTATCTGGTTGGACCCCTGCATCTTGCATTTTACTGAAAATTTCGAGAACTCCATCAAATTTTCCTGAAAACCAATTATGGTACATCTACAGATGAGATTCTTAATAGCACGGAATCATAATATAGTTGTCGAAAATTCGAAGTGACAATGGTCTAAAATTCAAGATCATAATTACTTAATTTTATAGATAGCAAAGAGAACTTAGAATGCCAAATTATTACCTTTTTGATATTCAATTTTTGGCAAAGTTTTCTACAAGTCAAAAATATTGAAGCTTCCATTTTAAGTTTTGACACTATATGGTCTTTAAAATTGCATTCACGCATAGTATAATACAAGGCAACAGTTTTCCAGACAATTCATACAAATAAAATGGTGTCATATGAAGGAAGTGTTATCTATAGACAATTTAATGGTAGAAGCGAAACAAACACATCTACCACATAAAGGAGGAATTTTCATTTCATTTTTTTTCCTTTTTCCTGGGTTGGAATTATAATCAGCTTCCATTAGGCAAAAGTAAAAGTAAAAAACAAACTGCAAAGAAAGTTGTCACCATCAGTTAAAAACATCAAACACTTTGATTAGAAAAATGGGTCGACCAACATCCCCGACAAATAATGTCAATATGTTATATCCTACTAGTTTGAAGTCACACAACTCTTTTACCAAGGAAGAATTTCTAGGTGTTTGTGTTAATTCCTAGGCACAGATAAAGGTCTGTAATAAGCTACAACATATTTTAGAAAGTCAAAAATGCTTGACAAGAAAATCTTAGCACTCCTTTATATGAAAAACAGTATGCAGAGTGTTCACTTACTTTCACATTTGAACAATTAAAAAAAAAAGCAAATCAGAAGTCTGCAGAACTTACTTTGTTGGCTTGGCCTTGGTTTGACTTTCTCAACTGATGGTGCTTTAGATGATGCAATTAGGTTCTTGTCCATAATAAGACCGTCCTGAACTAATTTCTATATATACCTTCGAGTGTACAAATATTTCTTAGATTTTCATCTTATCTCCAAGTTTACAACGTAGTGACAAGGTTCTTAGCCTCTTCAGTTGCAACTAATATTACATGGACAACATACATTTTGATACCAATGTCTCTCTTAGTCATCTGTCACTCTTAAACCAGTTTAACCTAAGCACCACTCTCCTAACAAAAGAAAGCTATATCACTGATTGAATATGGCCAGTACTCAAGCAACAAATGTCTTGCAAAACACTACCTAGCGTCTCTGCTCACACCACGAGTCCAAACTGGGTCAGTTCCCCACACTTTATAGCTCAAGGAGGATATGAGAGTAGCTTCAGAATATGCTGTATGGATCCTTCACAAGTTCATATACCTTAAAGTACCATATTTGAACTGATGTAGCCATAGACAAATCCATGTACTTGTGCTTTACAGACTTCAGAAGATAAGAACACCAACTATTCACAACTAAGGGAAATGTTGGATAAGCTTAATTATGCACAAGTTTGATGGACACTTTTTTAAAAAAATGGTGCCTTCTTAAGAAGTGGTTCACATAACTTTATGAACTGTTATAAGCATTTTGCATGTAAGAAGGAAAAATTTTGAGCTAGTTCTTTCTTAAGTAAAATACTTGAGCTACTTCAAAGTTCCCAACTATAATAAAAAGGAACAAGCCAATCACTCACCAGAACTAGCAAGATGCTCCATAAGGACAGTGTATGTGTGGCAGTTGGGAGAACAACCAGATTGAAGCATCTCCTTGTATATCTTGGCTCCTTCCTTAACTCGATTATGATCAAACAAACCTTTCATGTATGCAGTGTAGCAAACAACATTAGGAGCACATCCTTTATCTTTCATATCCTGCCATAATTTAATTGACTCATTAATGTCCCCATGGTCGGAAAGCCAGTGAAGAAGGGATGTATACGTCACTGCATCTATCTTGATTCCTTTGTCTTGCATCTGCTGAAAGATATAGTTCATGGATGAAATCCTCCCAGCTTCCCCAAATATATCCAACATAGTCGTGTAGGTAAACTGGTCATGCTTAAAGCCTTTCAACTTAGAGGCCAACTGAAAAACAACCAGGCTTTCTCCATAGGAGGATGGGTCTTGAGAACTTGATTAACTGTGTAGGAATCCCATTTTATGGGAAGTTCTATCAACTGCTCTTGAGCAGAATCCCAAGTTGAAAATGTCAGTATATGTGATATTCTTGTTACTGTATCCCTCATGAAAACTTTAGGGAGATCTATGTCTTGCTTCAGAACAGATTTGGTAGACTTGCTCGGCAATCTATTAACTCGTCGTACAGGTCTCCTTTGTTTGGATTGCGTAAAGGAATGTACATGGTTAATTATAGTTCTGCTAAACCAACAACAGCTCTTGAGAGGAAACCCCTGAAAAGGCTGAAGCTTTTTGGAGAATCGATGAGCACCACGAGTAGCAAACATAGTTCTGGTCCAGTTGGTGACTTGAGGTAGTGTTTCGACTCATGTAACTCCAGACTACAAGTTCAACTAAAGCATTCTAACCTGCAACTTGAGGACTGCTTTGATTCATACGATTCCATCTGCCAAATAACACAGAATGAATCAAATTACTTAAACATAAAAGGAGAATGTATATTAAACAAATTCCTAGAAGAATTTTTATACAATGTGCGTTAGATATGAGTGGGACACAATCCTGTTAAGTTCCTTGACAAAGGAGGACGTCCAAATGCAATGAAACACAGTAAGCAAAACCTTTCAAAGAAGTGGAAGAGCATTTTTATATGGATAATCACAGTGATTAATCACTAGAATCAATAAGGGAGTCAGTCACAGGCCTGAATTCGCATGCAAAGCTAAGAGAGCGGTGGAAGGTACACATACCTCAAAAACGGGTCTCTTAGTGAGAATGAATAAAGCATAAGCAATTGAACCAATCATCAATGCGCCAGTAAACTAATCAACTTTGTCTTAATATCCAACTAGTTGTATTCGACTATATGAATCCCCTATATCCATTTTGTTCGACGCAAATCATTTCTTTCTAATACTCATTACTCACTCAGTTTCAAGTTGACTGACCTGACTTACTTGGCACGGTGTTTAAGAAAGCTAAAATAAGTTCTAAATCTTTTGGTCTAAAACTAAAAAACTATCAAATGTACCAAAATATCATTTAATCTTGTCGTTTTAAACCTATCCTACGGAAAGTTGAAAATAAAAAGTTGCTTAGGTCATTCTTTTTTTAAACGAACTAAAAAGTAAAATAAGTCATTCAAATTAAAACACATGCCACACCCTTCGAGGTGGCCCAACGGTTTGAGCTTGGGACTTCCATATTGGAGGTCTCAAGTTTGAAACCCCTTGTCAGCGGAAGCAAGGAGTTTGCCTTCTGGGTCTAGCTCGTCGCACTGGGGTTTGCCTTCTGGATCGAGCTCGTCACACCAAGCTTGCCTAGTGCGGGTTACTCTCCTATGTGGTTTGCCTTCTGGGCCGAGCTCAAGCCTGGTGCTAGTTACTCTCCTATGTGGTTTGCGAACTATTGCATAGGAGCCGGGTTTTTACCTATTGTAAAATAACCAACTTTCTTATATTTTTCACTATATGAATCTGTTGTTTTCACTGTGTTATATTTTTAACAAATTCGAAAATTGATTTCTTTTTAACACCTTCATCAGATTCAATAGAGTACTTCTCCAAAATTTTGGAGCAACACAGAAAAAGTAAAGAGAACCCCATGACCAGAACATACTCAACTGGGATTTGGGGAAGATGGTGTCTACATAGCCCTCTCCTACTGTTTCCGATAGACCTCAGATAGAGTAAAAACAAATACAGTAAGGAAATGAGATATTGCAAAATAATCAGTTTCCTCATTAGTGTCACTATCAAAACCAGCTTTCTTCTCCAACAACAAAAAATTTAGACAAATTCAGCAGAATAATGATATAGAATTGACACTGTACCTCATCGGAGAGAGCTAGAGAGGGACTGTATATACGCCGGAACTCCAACACTGATAAAAGGGGCCATCGGTTCCCACGGAAACTCTTTTTTTCCCTTTTGGGTTATCAATTGCCGTGTCCATATTAGAGCTGATTAAAGAGAGAGATGACAAATATAATTTTGAATTATCGTAAATGATACATAAATATTTTTCGTTATATTTTAGGGGGAAATTGGTCCCTTTCTCGTTTAAAAAGTAAAGCATATATATTTTTTATATTAAAGGACATACACGTGTCGTTATATTATACATCGATATGATTTTATCGACGAATACGATTATGCTATATGTCCCTATTTAGTTTTCTATTAAGAGTGAAAGACACATATGATCTAGTTTTTGAACGTCAGAGAGATCAATATTTCAAAAATATGTCGGAAGATATCTACATACCATTTAAGATAGTTCAAAAATATATTTGTCCTTTTTTTCATAATTAAATTAAATTGAGATAAATTCATATAGAATGTGTTTCTGTCAAAATAACAAAAAAAATGTGAATTTTTTTCCATTCAAATGATTTTAATTTTTTTAAAAGTTGTGGTATTTAATTTTATCTCTAATATTCATTAAATAAAAATTAATAGGAAAATGCATAAGTGTTCATAATCTATATCCGAGATGTTAAAGACACATTTATATCATAATTCTTAATCAATTTTATAAATAATTTCTACCTCTTTTCGGTATACATGATACTATCAAACAGATAATTTGAAAAAATGTCAGTACGTTGTGGACCTAAACATAGTGTCACGTAAATCAAAAAAAGATAAAAAATTATTTAAAAAATTATTTCGAACATAAATTAAGGATACTTCCGTTTGGCCATAAATTTTCCAAATAATATTTGGGAAAAAATTGGCAAATAATGTTTGTCCATACAATTTGCCATTATTTGGCAAATATTTTTGGCAAATATCCCAAATTTCCAAATACTAGTTTTTTCTAGTATTTGGGTCAAATCTCATTATTTGGGATATTTTGAAAATTAAAATTTTACCCCAATCTTTTATCTTTTACAAAAACACCCTCTCTAGTTGTTGCTTGCGTTGTATTACATCATTTTTTACGTGAACACCAAATAGTGATGAAATATTTAGTGAATATTAAATAATGATATGATTGTTGATGGAAATTATTAAAAATTGGTTTTAGGTAACAAAGTCATGTACTTTGTCTGCTTCACGATACATGGAATAATTCTTGTTGCACTCACTCCAAATTATCACATTGTTTTAGTGTCATGGACATTATTTGTTATTGTTGTAACGAACATTCAATTGACTTGTAATACAAACTTTTAGTTAGTTTTGATAGTTTTTAAAACTTGTGTGTATAAATCATATTTTTCTAAAAAAGGTGAAATATATATCCCAAATTTTATGGCCAAACAGATGGTGAAATTTCACCCAAATTTTCACTCAAATAATATTTGTCCAGAATTATTTGAAAATCTATGGCCAAACGCTAGCTTATGCATTTTTTCAAAATTAACTGCTATATGTTATCTATTAGTTGAAAATTAAAATAAGTGTTTGACCCTAAAAAATTTTCCTTTAACTATAAGAATTCAAAATTTAATCTAAGTTGAATTCTAAGAACCGTAAGAATTCGAAAAATTACAAAACTAAAAATATATTTTCACTTTTCTCACTCAAAATTACTCACAACAAATCAAAAAACATCTCACAATTGCATTCATGGTCAACCTAACTCCAATTTTCAAACATCTTAGTTATTTCAAAAATAATTTTTTTTTTTTAAAGTTTCACAATAAAA